>CP125974.1:569973137-571176887 GCA_030063025.1 Avena longiglumis
TTATGTTAATATTCAATAAAAGTGTAGTGTGAAACAAAGTCATCATGGTTAGATTAGCTCTTAAATCATGATAAAGAGGCAAAACATAATAAGATCATAGTGAGATTAGTTCTGAAACCATGATGTAAGTGTAAAAATGACAAGTACTTAGTGAATTATCTTGGAGTATAAGTATGAAAATACCATGGTAGAGCTATGATAGAAGTCATAGGTGCTAAAAATTTCTAAAAATCTTTGGTTTAAATTATCAAATAAAATCTGGTTAGTCATTTGGAGTGATCATGTGAGGTTAGTTTACTAAATAATTATAGGTTGGGTATATTAGCCATTCCAAAAGTGAGACTAAAGGTTAGTCAAACCAAATTGAGATAACCTTGCTTAAATTTATCTTATTGCAATTGAGCAATTAGGGTAAATATTGAGACAAAGTATAGTTTGACCCTAAGTGCTAAGTATCACAATGTAAACCTATACGAGGAGCTGTCATATACTACACAACTAAGCCTGGATTCTAGAGATATTATACTCAACTACTATAATTCGGGCTTAGAATATTGTGTGTTATATGTACCACATTTGGATTTATTGGTTTTTTCTTGGATCTTCTTGATTGACTAGATCTGTACATGAAGTTTGACTTGGTGTGCAAATGCATGTTGCAACATCTAGTTACTACTTGATGTTATAGACCTAGATAGGAATGGGAATTCGTGTAAGGGAGTGACAAGTTCCAAAGACCAATATGAAGATTTGCATGAAGGATAGATCAAGCTCATGTTATTCTTAGCCATATATAAGAAGGAAGTTTAGTGTAGAAGATGTATGGAGCAACAAGAAGTAATAAACTTAAAGTTCATTCAAAGTAGGTAATGTTGCTAAGAAGTTAATAAAGTAATTGTACCAAGTGCATGGAAGCATCATGAATAAATGCAAATACGAAGTTTAGGAGAAAAATGGGATTCAAGCTCTGACAGTTCAGAGAGAATGCCATAAGAATGTTGGAAGTCGTAGGGTAATACCTACAACTTAGGATGATCCGCAGCTGGTATTTGATCCAGAGTCGGTATTCGGATCCATAGTTGGTATCTTGTCCGCAACCTGTGTTGGTTGACATAGTTAACCATATTATCTTAATGGTTGCATAAAGAGCATAAAACTTGGCCTAAGCTAAGTGAGACCTAAAGGAGTATAAGATTTTAAGCGATCGTTTTTTTTCCGAGGCGCTTCGCAAAGTCAGACCTATCAAAGCGAAAATGTCCAAGTAGTAAGTAAGACAAATAATGCTGAAAGATTCACTTCGGAGATCCACAATTGTGTGGATACATCGTATAATCTTTCATAAGACCCTAACTAGGTAGAGTATAAGCTAGATAGAGACCAATATTCTAATTATAAAGCCAATAAATACTATATAGACAGTTTGAAGACTATTAGTAAACCCTAAGGGGGAGAGTAAAACATTAGGAATCAAAGTATCATCGTCTGACTTTCCGAATAAAGGTTGGAGAAGAGGTACTAACCTACAACAACAGAAGGCCTTATTTTTATAAGGTTAAAAGAAAATCATCAGAAAAGTACTCTTGGAAGTACGTTTGGATGAGAAATTGAAGTTACATTGAAATAATAGAATTAAAACCTTAAGGTAATAAATAAATGGAAGTTGAAGAAGTACTTAAGGTGATAACAAAAGATTATCTAAAGCTTGAAAGGGTAAAATCTTGAAGGAGATAGAATAGATTAATCTTAACAAAATAATTTTAAAGGAACAAATCTTAAGTGATCCTTAAGAGGTAATATAGCATATCCAATTGTACATGTATAGAGAAACAAGTAATTCCGATGGGTATGGACTAAATGTGTCCAAAACCAATCTTCGGAAGGAATACCAGTAAAATCATATAATGACAAACCAAAAATTTAGTCTTTTGTCCACAACTATTGTGTTATAACAATTAAAATTCTGTTTTAGTGAGACTTCCTAGACCTTTGCATAGTATAATAACGAAGTTCGATGATCAAGTAAAGGAGTTGGAATAGAATACCTAATCAGGGTAATGAATTAAAGAAGAGACCCCAATGTAAGGATTTTTTTAATAAATACATATCGTTAAGGGATGATAGTAAAAGGAACTTTGGGGTATTGGAGATAACAAGCTGGAGATTTTCAAGTATGAAATTTTTTTTCAAGGAAAAGGTATGGATATGGGATATTACAATTATTCCCATTTGAGGTTATCATGGAGTTGAGAAGTGTTGTGATTAATACAATGGCAATTACTTATTCTAAAATGTGAGAGTATACGAACTTCGAGGATGAAGTTTATTTTAAGGGGGAGAGTCTGTAACACTCCAACATTAGAGTTTAGAAATAAGCTGAACTCAGATGTGTGCATTGCATTCATGCACAAGAAAATCCGGAGAATTTTTGCGCAAAACTAAGAAAACACAAAGGGATCGGAGTTCCTCTCGTTCTGATGGTTTAGTTTAACACATAAGAGTGAGTACGACGAATTTTGACATGAATTTTGCTGAATTTTTGATTTTAGGGAAACAAATTTGACTTTAGTAAACAATTGATATAGTTCAAGAGTATTGGAATTGAAAATTCAAATCACAAACAATTCAATAAATAAAAGAATACAATTAAAGACAATAAATATTATTATTACAAACAAAAAGTCTTATTGTTTTACAGATCTCAATTATTAAGATATATTACAAGAGTAATAGAAATTATAAAAAGAAAGAAAACCTAACTTTATTAAATAAGATACAAACCCTTACAAGTTTCAACTAACAAAAAGAAAAATGAACTTTATTACATTAATAAAAGAATACAATATTATTTACAATATTTAAGAATCAAATAAAGTTGTAAAAAGAAAAAAAAAGGAAATTTTAAACTATATCTTCTTGTCTTGAAGATTTTCCTCCTATTCACTTTTTTTCCTGCATAATAATGAGATAACAAGAAAACAAATAAAAGAATGGGTTAGTGTTAGTTGAACTCTCAGTCTGGCAATGTGATGCATTGCTGAACACATCATTGAGTATTTATTATAAAAGGGGCCAAAGAGTAGTATCTGTTCTTCTTCTAGAATATTGCCTCAGACTAGTGCATCATAGGCTGATGTAGGGGCAAGTTTCACCAAGGGCAAGTAAGAGGCAAAGAGGTAAAAAATCACATTTTCACTTGATCTAATCCATTTGGGTGAGACATGCACACAGGCAGCTCACAAGCTGCGTACACACACATGCAGCATAATATGTTGTCAATACCACAAAAACAAGGGAATCAGATAAGAGTGCACAACCGTAGCAACCAGCTACCATTCCACCTTCACACTTTAGAATACATTCCCCATTTTACCATCTTATCATCAACCAAGAATACATAGACCATCCCACCAAAACCTCATCCAATCAAAGGTTGCTTCAAGAAGCCATCCAATAGCTAGGACAAGGAGGAGATTCAGATCAAGCCAACAACAAGAGAAAGGTTCAACACTGGCAATGACTCCAGGAGGAGGAGGAGGCCAGAGTTTAGCTGCTGTAGCAGGCTAGGATCTAATAGAAGAGCAAGCTACAACTGTAATAATAGCTAATCAAGGGCAAGCCAAGCTCAAATATTATTTTCTCAAGATCCACTACCAACTCATCTATATTAGGCAAAGAGGTAAATAAAAGTACCACCAGGTTATGTAGCATCTGTTCTTAATAAGTTTGCACCATCAGGACCTGGGGTAGATAAGGGAAAAATCATCCAAGATAAATTATTACCACTACCCTTCAACTAGATCTGGTATAGGAGGATGAGAGGTAATATTCCCTCTCAGACTTGCATAGAGCTGCTATGCAAAACTCATCACAGGGAAATCAGCCAAATAAAAGTAATTGCTCTTATCTATACAAATTAGTGCCTCAACCTTACATCATTGGCAGGGCCTATGTACCAATACACCATCTGATTTTGTCAAGTCATATCCCATAAGAAGTGATAGCCACACACATAATTATGCAAATGGTATAAGCAACCAAATTCCACTGACCTGCAACTAGATGATTTCTAGGCGATCAGAAGAGGTCACTTGAACCACATATAATCACATATCTACTCAAGATCATGCTACAAGAAGGATTGCCGTGCACACTCCAAAAGGAGGCACCACGGCAAGAATCTCCAGGTAGAAGAAGCCACCAGAACAAGCTAGCAGAAATAAATTATAAGTCTACACAAATATAAATTTTCCAAATACCAAGTCTATATCAGGAAATCAATTTCTAATCATCAAGAAACTTCTATTAGAACATGCCTAATAGTACAAGTTACCATTTAGGACTGCCAGAACATTGAAAATAACAGGTAGAAGAATAGGATCTTGTGTTGATCAAATGCATAGCAAATCTATTCTTAATAATTTTAACAAAGAGGCTTTGAGAGGGAGTTGAAGGATATTAGTAGTGTTGCTAGATAGCAACCAGATTGTATAGGAGCAAGTCAATCAATTATTAATTATTAAAAACACTACCAAACCATCAAAGAAATCATATATGTGCTCTGGAGTTGTACTACAAGGATTTGGTGAACATATGATCACCAGAAACTTAGTGGAACCTGTCCTGAAATAAAATACAGCTAGCCAACATAGCTATAATTATTCTACAATATGCATACCAGGAAATTTACATCTCATACACAAGAAATAAGTCACATCATTAATACATATGTAAAAACTACTTTATGTCTAGCATATTTGTCCTAGTAATAAAACAATTATTATCTTAAGCATATTAACCACACTTTTACATATTGTTTGAGGAAATACAATCTGTTATTTTTCTCTTTTCAAAATAATATATGCCAGACATGAACATGAGTATCTACTAGGCAGGACTAGAATATTTACATAAACAAGAGTATGATCTTATTAGTGTTCTAGAAGCAAACCATGAAATTACAATCAGTACTACATTATATATGCATATTTGAATTTGTTTACACTTCTCACAACCACTGTTGCAAAAAAACTACAATTGTACATTATCCTTATAAATTGTATACTCATTTGCATCTAACCAAGTCCTTAATCTACTAGCAGGAGCTAATCAAAACTTAATCAAATAGATTTTGTTCATTTCTTCGGATCAGATCAACACACTAACTAAATAATTAACTGTGGCATCCCGCAAAAACCACTACTAGAAAATCGCGTTGAATTTGTGCATTGCATCGTCATCATCATGCATTGTTTGCATAAAACTATTTTCGCAAAGCCCGATTTGTTGTCCAAACGCCCCATCTTTATTCAAACGCCAAAAACCGGGACTCCGGAATATTTTGTTTGACCAACGATGTTTTGCAAACGGTGCAATTAAAACTAAATAAAATATTAAATTAATTTTTAGTGGGGCAGTCGAACGGGCCGAGTAGACCCGAACGACCACCCCTGTTTTTAAATCCGTCCACCCTGCCAGCCCCATCTAAATCCTAATCCCACCTAAAACTCTACCCCAACCCAGCCTCCACATCACCCTGGCCACTCCCCTTGCGCCACCTCACCCTCTCCTCTCCTTCCACCCAACCAGATCGCTCCACCTCACCCACTCCCCTCTCTCTCCTCTCAACCCAGCCCCACACACCCCCCCACCCCCAGCCGTCCCCACCCCAACCCACACACTACACGCACAAAGAAGACGCACTGGCCACCCACGCCGCCACTGGGCCCCACACGCAAACCCCTTCTCCCGCCTGTGGCCCCGCCCCCAAAGGGCCCACGCCACCTGCCACCACGCTGAACCACCCACCAGTCTCCCATGAGCCACCCCGACACGCCCCCACCCCGGTCCCACTTCTCTCTCTCCCCACGCCTCTCTCCTCAGCCCCCACCGACGCGACGGCCCCGCAACCGACGCGCCCTCCCAGAGCTTCCCCCCTCCGCGCGGCCTCCTTCCCCTGTGCGCGCGCCTCTCTTCGCTCAGCCCGCGCCCGCGCTCCTCCGCTGCTCCACGAGCGCCGCCCGCCTTTCTCCCGACGACTGGCCAAGGCCTCACGCTCCTCCCGCCACCGCCCACAGCACCGCTGCCCCTAAGCCTCCTCGCCCTGCCATCGCTACTGCATTCCGGTCCGCCACCGCCCCGACCCTAAGCGCCCGGTGCCTCTCCTCCCGCCTCGCGGCGCCAGATGCCGCTTCTATCCTCCGCGCCCGGCCAAGACGAGCTGCGCCATTGCCGCGCCCACCTGTTCCCGAGCCTGCGTCGCCCTTCTGCCGCCCGCGCTGGCCCACGCCTGCACTGCCCTCCTCTGCCGCCAGCCGGCTTTCGCCTCACCGGCCGACCGCGGCCCTTCCTCGGCCGGGCCGCCTGACGCCGCCTGGGCTCGCCCGCCGCCTCCCGCCCGCCCGCTCGCCCGCCACCGCCGCTGCCGCCCCCGCTGCCTCCCGCCTCGGCCCCTCCAAAGACGCGAGCTCGCCCCAGCGCATCTCCCGTCGCCTGGCTCACCTGCCAGCGGATGATCTCGCCGCCGGGCCCTGTCCTCCGATCGCAGCCGCCATGTTCAAGGCTGTGAGGACCCCGTCGTGAGGTTGTCCTCTGGCTAGTGCACGTCCGCGCAGCACCCAACTCGAGCTCCCCCTTTTGCCATCTGCCCAGTCACGTTTTGACCTCGCATGTGGGCCCAATGCCGCTAGATCTTCGCTGCTTGTCGACGAAACGAGTACCCGGCGCCGCTCCAAGATCCCCTTCACGGATTTGTTGACCCGAGGGCCGGCAAGATCGCCACGAATGCGACAAGTTATCCATCACGGAGCATCAAGACCGCCTCACGAACCGAACCCTCGGGACCGCCAAGTTCGCCGAGACCCTAGACGCAAGATCTCCTTCATGGGACGACAAGTACTCCGACATGGGCCCGATTGGAGCGAACTCGAAGACGGTAGGTGCGACAAGTTCTATTTCACGGACATCGAGTGCCAAGATCGCCACAGAGAACCGAAGTTGTCGAGACCCTGAGGACCCGCTCCCGGAGACGAAGACCGGATCCGACAAGATCGTCGCGACGACAAGAACGGCACCGACCCGGGCGAGTCCGATGCCCCGACGCCAGACCAAGTGCTGCCTCCCGAACGCCAAGATCTACCCCCGTTATCCGAGAACGATCCCGCCGACCCCGAACCCCGAACCCCGGAACCCCAAGTCCGTCGAGACCCCTCAATGTGTGAACCCCTTCCCGAAACCCTAATTTCATAATATAATACAATTGTTGCACATCTAATCATTCATCTCGCATGCATCTCATGTGGTTTGGGGGCCTTATGCCGATTCACCTAATAATTAAATATGGGGCCCATATGCGGGCAAATCTAGCCTTATATTGGCCTCATTTGAATTTGTGTAGCGGACCCGGTGATATCTTTTGCCATGCTAATGCAACCCTTAAATGGCGGGATAGCTAAACAACTTGAACCATATAATTAATTGTCGGGACCCCGGTTCCGCTTAATCTGGCCTAATTGCATTGTACCTTTGCCATGCCATACCTCATACATGCATCATGCCGATCTTCTGCAGTTGTATTAAATAGTACATCCGGTGTTTCTTCTAGTGTTTTGCTTCTTCGCGGATAAGGCCGTTGAGTTGATGTGAGCTTCGACCCGATCTTCGGTTGAACCTTTCGGCAATGTTTTCAGGCGAGCATCTCTCCCCTTTCTACCTATCTTACTTTCATAGTATTTATTCCCTCCTGTTGATCCATTGCTATCTGTGTTGCGATGCTTTAGTTTCCGTACCTGTGATATCCCTTGCAGCCTTATATTGCCTTGGACACACCCTATTACCTGTTGTTTGGTAGATAGTTGGACTTGCGCGTCGTAGTTGCTTGCTCAAGTGCTGATGTGTGTCGCCATATGCCACAGTTGCTGATGTATTGCCGCATGTTGATGATGGAGATGATTCTAGTTTTACTTATCGTCACTTTAATTTCTGTTTAACAACTAAAATTGAATAAGCAGAGGCATCGGTGGGTGATAGAAAATATTTGGTTTCGAGCCCACTTGTGTCCCGTAAGACCCGAGTACTTGATACTGTTCCTTGATTTATCGCGCTATCCACATCCGGAGGTATATGGGACCCCGAGCCGAGCTTGATTCGTCTTATTTCTTGGGGCCACAAACTAGTTTGAGGTTTTATTTACGATCCTGTACTTATGCCATGCTACTTTCTGTATTTAAATTGTGCGAGGAGCACCTTTGTCTGTTAGGTAAGCGGAGTGATTACGCTGTATCGACAAGCCCAGCCACACTTCGGGTTCCCGATCGCTTCTGACCATTGACGCAAACCTTGAGTCCGTCTCGAGCTTGCTTACTCCGTTGCGGGATCTACTCAAAGGGTGGCCCTGAAATATTTCTGAATCCTGTGATTGTTCAATGAAAGCCTCGTTGGGTTTTGATTTGGTTTTCGAGGTTGATCGAGCGTGTGTTGCTATTGGTGCACCCGGCGGGTAAAACTTTCTGAAAGCCGTGTCATGGATATGGACGACTTGGAGCACAGTATCTCGATCATAGACAAGCATAACTAAAGTTTACTGCTATAAATTTGACTTTATAATGACTAGTAATCAGCTTCACTATAACGGAATGGCTAAATAATACTGCCCACCATTGCTTGTTTAAATTGTCGCTTGCGACCATTGTACCTGACTAGTAAGTGTTGCAACTACAACGGAATGGCTGAATAAAAGTACCAACAACTGCTGGGTTTTGGGATTATCTCATGCTATCATGTCTGTTAGTAATTGCTGCAACTATCACGGAATGGTTAACTAAAAGTGCCCACTGCTTACTTTATCAGGATGATTATCTACATCTGACTAGTAATCGCTGCAACGATAACTGAATAAATAAAACTGCCAACTGTGTGAGTTCCTCGGTTGACTTCCTCGTTTGGTATCGAGGGGGAAACGCCAGGAAGGGTTTGTTTGATGCTAGTATCAGGTTGGATCCGAATAGGTCTTTCTTATCCCTCTCTGATATCCGCCGGTTGTATCGAGTCTCTATAGGTTGTTTAGTGCATGCTGCCGCTTCAGTCCACCATACCTATGTAGGCGAGGACCGAATTCTAGCCTCGCTGCATCTTGGCCTCGATCGACGCTCCTTCTTTTTCCTTTGCCCTTTGTCGGCACCCCTTTTGTTTAAGCAGGTTTGAGATTGACGTCGTTAGCAGGGTTGCCCTTCCGGCTTGGCCTGGGCAGGGTTATGGACGCCATTGGTTATTCTTCAGGGCTCTTAGCCCCATTTGCATCTTGTCCGTAGTCTGACGCTCTCTCGTTTTCAAGGTGATTTGGATCTCTGTATATAATATCTGTATTCTTGACCCTTTGAGTCGCTGTTATATATCTGTTCTGTGGGTCCCATCGAGGACTGTTGTGTAATGTTATTACTTCGTTTTCCACCCGCACGAAAGTGCCTGGTGGGCACCTTTGAATCGTTTCTATGCGGGTTTGGTGAATTTTGCCCAAATTTGCATAGGTCCGATTCTGAGGGTGTTACATTAACTTAGACTGAACCAAAAGAGAGCATACATGAGCAGATTCAACACACAAATACTATTAAGCCAATGGTACATGGTAACATATAAAACCTACATCGCAACATCTCCATTATCACCTGATAATGTTTCAGAAGATCATAACCACAATCCATCCAAAATTATCTAAACCTAAATTCCATACCTAGAGTTGTTCTTCGGCTCAAAGGCCTGTCACATGAGAATTACCTGACTAGAGACACGGTTGATGGAGTAGAAAAGAAGGCAGAAGTCGGGATTGCATCCTAGGATTCCGTCCCTCCGACATTAAAGATTGGAGTAGACCAAAGTAGCTGCTGCAGTACCACACCGGTGTGAAAAGTGCAGGAGGCCATGGCAAACCCTAGTGACTATGGCAGGTAGTGGACGTAGATGGAGGGGTGACACAGCAGGGGCATCGCTGATCATGGCGAGGTAGAGGAGGCGCAGGAATCGAAGAAGAGCAGTTGTGGCACCGGCACACCCGACCCACACGGCTTGGGTTAGCCGTGAGCTGGGGGTCGTGTAGAGCAGGGCAGCATCAAGGCGACGGGGAACCAATGAAGGAGACTCGAGAGATCCAGCGCTAGCAAACGGCAGTGACCGGTGGCGCTAGATATGGCCGGCGATGGAAGGGATGGCGTCGGCGGCGGCGGGTCAGTGCGTGCATGTGAGAAGCAGAGGAACGGGATGAGGGATTGTGCCTGCGTATGTCGTGTGTAGAGGAGTTGGGTCGGGGTGGGGTATGCCCCAAACCGGGCCTAAACTAGGCTGGGCCGGCTTAGCAGGCTAGGCCGAGATGGACCAACCAGATGTAACCAAATAGCCCAGATTAATAGGATGAGAAACAATATAAAAAAATGAATTACCAAAATACCCTATAAATATTTTTAGCTCTAGAAAAATATAGAAAAATCCTAAAAATACATATGATATATCAAAATAACCAAAAAAATAATATATACCTAGTAAAAATATAATATTACTTGTTCAAGATAGCTAAAATATAAATAAATATTAACAACATTACATCCTAAGTGAAATGTCATAAAATAAGGAAAAATCCTAAAAATGAATAAAAATCATTTTGTGTATAAAAATAAATATACTATTTTATAAAAATACCAACTTAACTCTTTTATAAATAAAATTTGAATAAATATTTAAATACATTTAATCCTTTATGAAATTTTATAAACATAAAAAATTACTTAAAAATTAAATAAAAATAATTTTTAAGGTCTTGAATAAATAGATTACAATAGAAAAATATTAAATATATTATTAGAAAAGCCTTTAATATTTTAAGTAATAAATCCTTATCTAATACCTATTTTGTGAATTCTTTAAAAATAATTGTTAAGTAAGAAATAATCACAATTCTTATAAAACCTTGAGCAATTAGTGTCTTTGTACTAAATTCCAAACCCATAACTTAAATTCATAATCAAATTTAAGTAGAACTTTTAACTTTAAATTACTCTTTTAAAAATCTTATTAAGAATCCTTTTAAATAAACATTGGGTATCACCCATTTATATAATATAGTGAATAATCATTATATCTTAACCACTATTAACATAACTTTAAATTCTAACAAATTACTAAGATCATCTAATTATGATTCCATTAAATAAATACATATTCTTTTCATAATAGCAAAACAAATTTAATCTAATCATTCACTTAAATAGAAAGTGAATAATTCCACACCTTAGTTATACCTATCATAAATCTAAAACTTGGGAATAATTAAAACATATTACATCTTAAGTTTACTTACCCTTTTAAAGTTAACTTTAGTCTCAAAGCTTATAAACATCATGTCTAATACACTACTTATGTTTTTATAGTTAACTTTGGTATATTTCAATTAAGACATAATGCATCTCAAGTCGAAACTAATCAATCAAATACCAGAAGCACATTCTATTAACAATGAAGATTGCTTAAACATTATAAAGGAAATCTTTTCTACAAATGTAATTCTTTTTGCCACTTCAAATAACAATCTTATAATAAGTTCTTCAACTCTTAACAACTCAATCCCAAGGACTTCTATCATAGTCACCACATGAAAATTAACCATAATCACATCATTTTATACTTTACTTACATATTTTGGATTGTTAACACTTACGTTCCTTATAGAGGTCATTACTTATAAAGTAAAATTTGAAGATAAACCAACTCTTAAAAGAATCACTTGAATTCACTTCACTCAAAGTATTGGGGATTCAATTTGGGATTTTTACAAAATGCATAGCATTACTTATGCATAACTGCATATTGCTTCTTTAAACATTAGTCCTTACCGGACCAATGACGCAGATTTCAGATATTGGATCTTATGTCGTCTCGAAGACCATGAGTTCATAATACTGCAATCACAAAAGGCAAGTTCACACTTGCTCATGTCCTTTGGTTATTTTTTGTAAAGTATTTTACAAATCCAGTTTTGTCATCACCAACATTTGAAAAAGGTCTGAAAACACTATTTTCATAATAATATGATTATAGGTTATTTACCATGAGGTAATAACCTACTATGAAAGTTCTGGTAGTAAAGGAACATATTATCTAGGACTTAACAACCAATGTCGCCAGTGATTCTTGCGTCGTATATCACGTGTTAACCATGAGATTTGGAATAGGACAGAGAAGTCAGCTATATCTTATTTGTAACATCCCTAAAATCATGATTTCAAAGTTTGCATATCATTCATGCATGCATATAGAATTGAGATCAATCTCAAAACTCATTTCAGAAAAACAAAGCACATAGTGCTATCATTTTATGTGAGCAAACTAAAATCAAATGGCCATCCCCATTTGAGAGTTTGAATGTTTTAAACCTAGATTGCTTGTATCCTTTGTTGATTGGACTTAGTGTGGAAATTTGAACCAAGTTTTACAAAATGGAAATGGTTCAAAAACCATTTTTCAAACATTTGCAAATCTTGTGCAAAGCTCCTGATATTTTGTTTCTCCAAGAGTGACCAAGCCTTTGCAAAGTAGCCACATGGTTTTAGGCCTATATTTGAGACTGTTGCACACTGCAAAAACCCCAGAAAGATTTGAATTCAAAAGGAGTTTGAATTCATTTGAAAATCATTTCTGAAAATCAAAACAGAAAAAGAAAAGGGTAAAAGAAAAGAAAAAGGCCAGGCGCCCTAATCTAGCCCAGCAGCAGACACGGCCCAACTAGCCCACCCGGGCCACCTCCCTCTCTCTCGCACGCGCGGACACACCCAAGGAGTCGCTGACACCCAGACCCCACTCCCCCTCTACTTATTTCACTGACGAGCGGGCCCTCTCCACGTCAGCGTCGTCCTCCCTAGTTTCTCGCGCAGACGCCACTCCGCCGTTACCACCGTGCAGTGACACCGCGATTAAACTCGCTTAAATTCCATTGATTCAGCGCGTGATCCTCGCCCCACTTCAGCCTACTTAAACCCCTCGCCGCCGCGGTCATTTCCCCCCACTCTCCTCGCTCACTCCGCCACCAGGCTGCGCGCATTTGCCCTCGAAACCCCGCAGTACCGACGACTCCGGCGACTAATTCCGGAGAGCCACGACCGCCCCCTTTCTCTGGTTCAAACAATCATGCCCAGCTTGATCTTGCGCACCCCCTGATACCCTTCGTTTGCATTCTCATGACCCAGGCCGTCGTCCCCGTTCGTGCCTGCAACCGACTGCGCCGCCGCTCGACTCCGGCGATCAATTGAGGTAAAACCCGAGCGCCCCTTGCCCCTCTTTCATACGGGAATGTTCGCCTTCATCTTGTGCATCACCTGACCCCTCTGGTTCGCGCTAGGGCGACACCAAACCTCGGCAACAACCTCGACTGCAAGCAACAGACGCCGCCGCAAACTCCGACGAGCCCCAGAGACCGTGCTCGTGCGCCCCTTGTCAAGCCACTGCTAGGTTGAGCTTCTCCTTGACGCTGCAAACCTGGTAAGCATCCTCCTGCCCCTCCGGACGACCTGTAGCGCCACTCCACCACGGACAGAACTCGCCGCCGCCAGTAGCCGACGCCAGTAGCCGCCGCCAGCGCCGCCCCGTTTTGGTCGCTTGATCCAGAGCCGTCAGATCTGGATCCAACGTATATAATTAGACCATTTAGCGAAGCGTTATGGGTAGATCTGAGCCGTGAGTTTTAAATAGATCCAACGGTGCGGGAGGGTGATCCTGAACGAAATGGTATCATCCAATAGGATTAAGACGCTTGGCTAGGGTTTGATTCAAAAAAAAATAGATTTCAAATCAGATTTAGATCAAAAATTGAAATGGCTATAACTTTTGATTTCCACGTTAGATTTTTGCAAATTTTATATCGTTGGAATCAGGGAGACAAGCTCTTTCTGTTTATGCAATGTGTTTAGTGAAAAGTTTCTGTTAAAATGACTTTTTATGCAGAAACTTGTTTAGGACTATTTTGAGTATAGAATTTGTTACTAAATTGTGTTAGTGCTAAATAAGTTTGGGTTGGAAAATTTTCAACTTGGTATTGGTTCAGTACTGTGCACTTGCTTGGTGAAGTTTTAAAAATCATCATTTAGCATTTTTCATGCATGCATATATTTATGTTTGTATATGAATTCTGTGTAATTTTGTGCTACCAATTTTGTGTAGATATTGGTGCTATTGATTGTGATTGTGAAGAGTGCTACTCTCCCCATTACCAAGGCAAGTGGTACTTCATGAATATTTCCATCCCTATATTTTGTACAAGCATTAGAAATATTTTGCTAAGTTTTGCATGTTGTTATTTTGCCAAATGCTATGTTGGGAAATCCTAAGTAGTTGTAGAATTGTAGAATTGCTAGGAAATTTCCTAAGTTAAGTTACTATGCCATGCTTAGCCTAGCTAGTAGCAAACAAGGGTTGGTAAAGTATATACATGCTATGATGAAAATATTTCTAAGTCTTTGGACTTATGTTTTCTTAATAAAACAACTAAGTCAATGTATCTCCTGGGTGGAATGGGACTTAAATGGTGGTTTTTGGTTGAGTGGTTACACAAGGCCCATGGACATGGTTTACCTTGTGTATCTCACTTGTGGTATGCCACCCAGGCACAAAGGGATTTTAGAGGCCAAGTGTTGACAAGCTTATAGTGCAGCCACTTGGCAATATGGGCTCTGCCTGGATCACATAAGTTGCTAGAACTTAGCCATTTGGACAGTTGGTGGTAGTGGGAATGATAGGTTGGAGCGCGTCCATTTGGTCTAAGGGAAGGCTCAAAGGTCTGTCTTGGGAAACCAAGTCCGGTGGGAAAGTGCACAACCTCTGCAGATGGAAAAATCTAAGTACTTAGCCAAGTCCATGGCAATGGACAACTTGAGCATCAAGACATGGAAGCTATCAAGAATCTCATCACTCCAACTTCTAAGTAAAACTTGTGGGTGAACAAGGGTGAAGGACCCCAATGTCTATTGGTGGTTTCTTGGGAAAGTTTTTGACAAAGAAAACTTAGTGATTTCAACTAATAGGAAAAATCTATTTTGAGCAAAGCAAGCCAAGCTACACTTAGCCAAAATGCATATAGTAATATAGTCCACTTAAAATTTACTAAGGTATCACTTGCCAATACTATTCCAAAGTATTGACCCTTTGTGGGCGTAACTTGTGATGTTGCAGGTTACTCCGATGATGATTAGGTGTCATGAGTCTACACTCAACATGCTTGCCTGTGGCACATGAAGATGAAGACTTATGTTTATTTACTTATTCCAAAACTCTTGTATTAGGCCTGTGGCCTTGATTTGTAAAAGACTATGTTTTATCTCTGGAATGGATGTAATAAATGACCTTTGTATCTGTGTACTTCATCTTAAACTGTGGATGCTAGCATTGATCCAGGGACTAGCATTGCAATCACAGGGATCCTTTTCCTTTACAAAGGAGGGATCTTACATTCTTCCTCTCGCATGTAGACGGATGTGCAGGTCATGGCTGTTATCACTCGTAGCGTGCATATTAATTGGTAATTCGTAGAGGATATCAAGCATATGGGTGGGAACCCTCAACATCCCACGATAGTTCTAGCATCTAACGGTCTGTACAAACCATTGCGGTAATTCAATATGTGGGCATGGTGTACACCAAGGAGACATGCGAGGTCGTGAAGGGGGCAGTGATTGGCTTGGATCATCTTCTGGGCCCCACACCATAGGAAGTGTGGACGGGAAATATCGCCCGGTTATGCAACAAGGATTTGATCTCTCATGGGTAAAGTAACGCACCTCTGCAGAGTGTAAGAACTATAACTTGTTACTCCCTGTTCCGGGAAGGAGCTGCGAACGCGGCGGGAAAGGAACTCCATGAAAGTTCTGGTAAACCCGTGAAGGCTGACGGACATAGTTTTTTAGAATAAAAGCAACCTTTGAAGAAATGTTTACAAAAAAAACCTGCATTACCTACGACCTATGGTCTGTGGCTGAAGATATAGTGCATCAAACACTCCTTTTCTAGTGAACTTGCTGAGTACGCTCATACTCAGCGTATCTTCTTAACCCTTGCTAAGTTCTAAAGCCAATACAGACGATGTCTACATCAAGTCTTACTCCAGGAATCATCATCAAAGGCTAAAGCTCTTTAGTAAAGTCAAGAAAGTCAACATATACATCAACTCAAGTGAAGACGAAGTTTCTGATTAGATAAGAATAGAATCTCTAGCCATAGAACCTATTTATGTAATGTATTGCAATAACAGCAATGCCAGACCATTAGTTAAGATACTAGTCTTAATAGTATTATAGTTTTGGAGTTGTTTACTTCTAATTCTTCTTTGTAAGAAGTTTCTTTCTCTATCTTTAACCTAGAGTGTTCTCTGGATCTTGTGTAAAGAGTTGAGTTGTAACCTATAATCATGTCTTGGATCTACTGTGTTTCTGTTGTACCACTCTGAGGGATGTAATACTAGTGAACGGTGTTTCATTGGTGTTATGTCAACGACTATAGTGTACTACATCATGCATTGGTATGCTGGGTCACCGCAGGATGGCTGTGATATGAGTATCACGTGTGTTCATGGAGTGTTAATGCTTTGCTCCGATACTCTATTAAAAGGAGTACCTTAATTTCCAGTAGATTCCCTTGAGGCCCTGCTGCAACGGGCTGGCAGGACAAAAGATGTTGTGCAAGCTCTCATTGCAAGAACGTATGACTATATATGGAACACATGCCTATGATTATTTAGTACTTGGATGCTTTATCTTATTTACCTGCAAATGCCCTAGATCTTGAGATTACATGAATAGTCTTGTCCATGCAACGCTCGTCCATCCATCCCTATGCCTACCGCACTCATATCCTGTTGTTTGCTACTATTGTTACTGCCGCCTTTGTTTTACCATTGCTGTTACTTTGCTATTGCTACTACAAAACTGTTGCTACTGATAAACTGCTGTGAACAAGACTATTTCCAGGTGCAGCTAAATTGACAACTCAGTTGTTAAGGCTTATAAATATTCTTTGTCTTCCCTTGTGTCGAATCAATAAATTGGGTTTTACTATCCTCGAAGACGGTTGCGATCCCCTATACTTGTGGGTCATCAATGTGAAACAAATAAATATTTTTCAAAGCATTATTCATGATCTTTTGTTTGTGTTGCCTTTCATGTTTCAACATAGTTGCTATGTCTTATTGTTAGAAATATATCTTTCATGCTTATGTTAGAGTACTTTGATCCCAGGTATCAATACTTTGCAATACCTTGATCAATTGTGATGGTTCATGTCACCTCAAAAATTATTCTTTTTATCACTTACCTACTCGAGGACGAGCAGAAGTTAAGCTTGGGGATGCTTAATATGTCGCAAACGTATCTATAATTTTTTGTGCTCCATCCTTGTTTTGTACCAACTATATTATGTTTTCTCTACACTTTGTGACATTTTTATGCATTTTCTAAAACTAACCTATTAACAAGATGCCATAGTGCCAGTTTCCTGTTTTCTGCTATTTTTGGTTTCAGAAAAATTAGTAAAAAATATTCTCGGAATTGGACGAAACAAAAGCCAAAGTTCCTATTTTTTTCCGACACGAGACGGAGTCCGGAGGCCAAGGGGAGGCGCACCCCAGGGCGACCACACCTGGGCCAGGAGCGGCCAGGTGGGCGCGCCGCTCTAGGGTATCAACACCCGGATTTTTAATCCCAGATGCCTATTATGCCATACATCGCAATCCCAGGATTACCATTTCTGTGAGACATAACAGATTGGATATCACAGTACATCATCCATTACAAACCATACATAAGGTCTTACAACAAATAAAGGATCTCATGATCCAGTCTTAATGCAATCATAGCAGCGGAATAACGTAATCATAACGGTAACATGGGCGAAGCTCCATCTTCATGGTCACAGGCAATGCTGACGATGGGAGATGATCCAAGTTGTCGTAACCTTCCTGCGGTCCATCCTCCTGATAGTCCTCTCCATAGTCTGGCCACGGGAATAGCCAGGGACAAAACCATGAGTACTCTTTAAGTACTCGCAAACTAATATTAACAAGTGAAGTGGTTTTGAGTAGGAAATACTAAGCTCTAGGTTGTTTTGCAAAAAGCCAGATTTATCTCTAACTGAGTTCAGAAGCAAAGAAAGCTAGTTTAAGGTTTTATAACACCTAAGTGGGAACTTGAGTTTCATATCACAACCCTGTTGTGGTCAAGTCAAAGTCATGATTCATTTCACAAGTTATTTTGAAAATATCTGACGACGGAACAGTATGGCCACTCCAACTGTCCATAACCGTGGACGCGGCTATTCGAATAGTTTAACACTCTACAGAGGTGGTACACTTTCACCACAATATTCGATACATCCGTCAGGAAAAATTCTGAATTCACCATACTCAATATGCGGATAATCAATCCTAACCTTTCAATTACACGCCCTAGTATAGGCACATCTCATGTGAGTTTGGCCTCCCACCCATGACCAACTGTCATCTTGGGAACTGCACATGTGGACAATCTTCACAAGGTAGCCTCAGCTCAAACCTTGGTCGCAAGGGAACCCATACTAAGGTATATAAACTTCCAGTCAAGCCCTACCCAATTTTCGGGTATTGTGGTTGTACGATAAAATTGGAATGGTATCGCATCCAGACAACCATCAGTTTTATAAAGGTCTAAGGCTCATGCCTTAACATTTTCGTCATCAAAAAACATCTGGTGTTCAAGAACACATGTCAAAACATTTCATTAGAATGACTCATCATTCTAAGATTTTCATAACCATTTTTACCAAGTATTCCCATCTAAAGTGATCAAGTTTTATGCTTAGCACTAGCATCTACAAGTGGGGGTAAACACTAATGAGGGGTGGTAAACAATTGGGGATGATCTAAGTTCAATCTCATGCCTCAGGATGACATCAAGATTTATCTAACTTAGGCCAAGTTTTATGCTCTTTATGCTACCTTTAAATCTCTTTCCAAAATCTACAAGTCACTAAGTAAACTCAAATAGAAAGCTTTGATAAAGAAATAAAATAACTAAGCTTGCAAGTAAAACTGGGTTTGGTATAATCATTGGTATAATCAAGGAATGCCTAATGCATTGAATAGGTTATATAGTTTTTCACAGTTGCAAGTGTTAGCTTGCAAAGTTCTAGCTGGCTTATATAGCTTGCTAAGATAGTAGTTTGCCTTGTGCAGAGAAGTAGTTGAAGTTCTCCTCTGCTTCTTCCTCGTAGTATTCTCCTTCCTCCTCGTATCCTTGGTGGGTACTAGCGTCTATAAATAAATACGAGGTACACAATCACCAAACAATTCTTAAGTACTCTATTTAGAACACAAAGGTTCACGCTAGATGATCTAGCATCATCACTATTATCACAAAGATCAAAGCACTTGTCTTATTTATTTTATTTTAGAAAAGTAATTTCTACTCATTGAAAAACTACTTAAGAGTTAATATTCTCCAACTAAAACATGGGATCATGTTGAGCACATGTCATCACCACATATTTCAGTACTTGGGAATGTGATTTAAAGTCGTGTCACAATTTAATAAGGCTTAACCCCTTTTATTTTAATTAATTAAAGTGACTAGAATTGCCTATGAGGAATTCTTTTATTACTTGTCCATTCTTACTGCAAGTAAACCTAGATATTTTTATATATTCAGAAATGTCTTATCAAATGTGATTTTTGAGAGTTGGAATCAACTCAAAAGCTTTTGTGATTGAATTTTGAAAAATGTTTGAATGCAAAAATGTCCCTGCCTTGTTATTTTTACTATAGGTGATCTACAATTCCAATTGATTTGAATCCAACGGGCTTGGATTAAGAATTTCAGTACCTTTCTGGAAAAATTAGTTTCATGTAATTTGGTTTAGTGAATCTCTCTGGACTGATTTTTGAATCTAGGGACAGAACTAAGTTTGAAACTAAATTAATAAACCTAAATTTAAATTACTGAGTTGCGCGGGAGGTAAACTAGGTCGGCCCACTGCGCACACCGTGCGCGGGTGGGTTTAAGTGAATGTCCCCACCAGTCAGCGAGACAGGGGGTGCGAAGGAGTACGGGGCAATCTAGTCCGTGTGATTAACATCTAATCCAACGGCTGGGGCTTGTCGTCTCCGTCGGGCAGCGCCGGCGAGACTGAACCCTAACGCGGCCAGTGGGGGTCAATGGGGGCTCACCGGGGCTCAGGCGAGGGTCAGCGATGGGGACGAATGACGAATTCGACGATGGCGATCCTCCTAGTACCGGCAGCTTCTCCTGGGGCTGCTCCAATCGACGGCTCCTCTTCTCCTCCTCCGCGGCAGACTCCGGCAAAATTCCGGCCACCTGGTGCTCGTCTTGATCCGGGGATGAGGTGGGGTGGTTCTGAGAGAGAGAGAGGGGAGTGAGATGGTGTGCTGAATTCAAACGGGGTTGGCCTCTATTTATAGTGCCAAGAGGGGAACTAAGGGCGCAGGTGGAGCTCGTCGTGGTCGTCTGCACAGCGGGCTAACGGCATGGCTGGGGGTAGGGGACGGTGCTTTGCCTCCATGCGAAGCTCAATGGCATGGTGGCGAGGCGTGGGGCGGTGCGAATTGGTCGGAACGTTGCGATGCTCTAGGCGGGTCCGACGGGAAAATTAATGGCGCACGGGCTGTCCTGGTCGCGCGGCGACGAACGGGCATGTCTGGGCGGTTCCTGGGGCAGTGGTGATCACGCACTCAAGCGGCGAGGGCGGCGCGCGGTCTGTGCTCGCATGTTGAGTGTGGCGCTCTGGCATGCTCTCGGCATGGCACATAGGCATAGGGTGTGATGGTTCTAGGGTGGTCCAGGGGCTAGTAGTGCTTGGGCATTGGATAGGGGGTGGCGGTGGAGGGTGGAGTGTCTGCTAGACAAGGTTGGCGAGACTAGGGAAGCTCCTAGCTTGCTGTCGACAATGGGGTGGCCATTTGAGCTTGGGCATGCTCACCATTGATGACAATGCCAAGCTTACAGTGAGCTAGAGCTTGTTAAATGAGTTAGATGATCTACTAAGAGTGTGATGTGAGCTAGAGGGGAGACAAGTTAGGCACAAACACTGCTCAATATAGTGTTTGATGTTTTGTTTGATTTGTGTTTACAAGGTGTTTGATGAAATGGACGAAAGAGATTTGAATTTGAATTTTTGAGTGAAACTTGGTGGGTGTACTAGTCGCATACTATGTAGTCTATGGTTAGTTGGTTTTGTCAAGGTGCACTGGTTTGGTTGGGTTTTGAGAAATGGTGATCTTCACATATGGTATAGATTCAATTTTGAATTGTCATTTGAATCAAGTTGCCAAATGTTTCTGTGAGTTTTCAAGGTGGGCTTGGGTTCAATTTTATTTAGTCTAGAAAGGGGTGAAAATAAATGGAATTGTTTTTGTTTGAAACCTTGGACTAGAAACACCCAAAGTGAGCTAGTGAGCAAGATTGGCAAAAATGACCATCTGCTTGTTTTATTTGGTTTTGAATTTCTATTGTTTTGATTATGCTTGGAAATGATTTAGATGATGTTGTTTTCATCTTTAAATCATTCCTTGCTATTCACAACAATCACACAAGTCCATTCATGCATTCATACATTCATCACATACACACATTCATTCATAATGATTTTAATTAACCAAAGTTTTTTCTTAACCCTAATTTTGGTGACTGGAATTTGATAACCTTGATAAATATTTTTGGGATGTTACATAGGGTGTGGCCCCCTCGAGGCTCCAACGACCTTGCCCATTCGCCTATATATTCCCTCCGAGGCAAAAACCCTAAGTACCCGATCAAAATTCCACAAAAAAGTCTGTAGCCGCCGCCACCATCTTCCCTAGATCGGGAGGGATATGAAGCTCTTCCCAGCACCCTGCCAGAGAGGGGAGATCATCTCGAGGCCTTCTTCATCACCATGCCAGCCTCCGGAGTGATGTGTGGGTAGTTCATCCTTGGACTACGAGTCCATGCAGTAGCTAGATGGTTGTTTCTCCTATTTTGTGCTACCATGTTTAGATCTTGTGAGATCCTATAATGATTAAGATCATCTTATTGTAATGCTATATGTTGTGTTTGCGAGGATCCGATGGATATTGAGTATTATGTCAGGTTGATTATTGATTCTATCATGTCTATGTTATTTGTGATCTTGCATGCTTTCTGTTGCTAGTAGTTACTTTGTCTAAGTATTTTCTTATGACTCCAAGAGGGAGTATTTATGCTCGATAGTAGGTTCATGCTTGTAGTAATCTGGGAGAGTGATAGAAACTTCTAAGATTGTAGATGTGTTGTTGCTACTAGGGAGAAAACAACA
Source organism: Avena longiglumis (assembly GCA_030063025.1). Lineage (NCBI taxonomy): Eukaryota > Viridiplantae > Streptophyta > Magnoliopsida > Poales > Poaceae > Avena > Avena longiglumis. The sequence goes on from CP125974.1 coordinate 569,995,479, forward strand.
ATCCTTTGTCAAAGGGCAATTATATTGTTTACTCTACACATTTTTCCTAATGCAATTATCTGTTGTTTGCAACTTAATATCCGAGGGTTATTCGAATGATATCCCGGAGTTGGATTATTAGTCATAGATACAGTTGAATTACGGTCTATGTATCATGTTGTAATGCCCAAATGAATCTCATAGTGATCATCATGTCATGTACATGCATTGTTATGAATTCTCTATTTTTCAATTGCCTCGCTGTAATTTGTTCACCCAGCATGTTATTTATCTTATGGAGAAAACACCTCTAGTGAACTGTGGACTCCGGTCCATTCCTTCCCATTGATATTCCATCTACTGTTTAATTTACTTTCTGCAATTAATACAAGCAATTACTTTCTTCCATAATATACGTTTAATCCTTTGTTTTCAGCAAAACCAGTGAGCTTGACAACCTCATTGATAAGTTGGGGCAAAGTATTTTGGTTGTTTTGTGTGTAGGTTCCACATTGCTAGCAACATCTTCAGAAGTTGTTTCTTTCTCCTACTGGTTCGATAACCTTGGTTCTATAACTGAGGGGAAACTTGCTGCTGTGCTCATCATACCTTGCTCTTGGGGTTCCCAACAGGCTTACATCAACTGAGCCATCACTCTGTCCTCATACAAGATGGCAGCGTGGGCGCTCCGGCCTCTCCCGCCGGTCCCATTGCTCCCCACGCTCTAGCGAGTGCCGCCGCCTCCAAGTCGTAGCCGGCAGGTAGCAAGGCAAGGAACGCGGTGGCAAAGCAGAAGGCAGGCCTCGGGAAACCATCCGCCACCGCGAAATCCGCCAAAACAGCCTTGGCTAGCTGATCTAGGTATGAACAACGAGACGGATGCTGGTGTCGACGCTGCAGGTGAAGACGAGGATGTGGAGGAGGTCGATGGATCACAAGTGCCTACCCGGACCTGAGCGAAGAATTTCACGCAAGTTGAATACGTGACTTTGATCAAGGCTTGGGAGGCTATCTCTCTTGATGTCGTGACCGGCACCGACCAAACCGGGAAGCATTATTGGCAGAGGATCGAGGACAAGTTATACCAATTCTTGCCTTCCCTTCCAACGACGATTGCACGAACTTATAGATCACTCCAAGGCTGTTGGGATTACATAAAAAAACACTTGTGCCCGCTATAGTGTATGCTTGGAGCAAGTTCGATGAGCACCACCAAGTGGTTCGGTTGTGGGTGACTATGTGAGTGCTAAATGTCCATTTGTTTGTTTGCACCACAAAGTGCTAGAATTTTTTGCAACTCATTGTTTGTTTGCATTTTGTAGGAGAAAATTGCAAAAAATAGGTTCTTGGAGATGGAGGCTTAAAAGGGCAAGGCATTCAAGCTCGAGCATTGTTGGCTTTTGCTCCAAAGATGGTGGCCAAGACTTTGGAAGCAAAAGTTGCTTTGGCCGAGAAGAAAACAATTGAGAAGAAAGCAAGGTGGGAAGCACTCCGACAAGATGGTTTGCGCAAGATAGCCGTGGAGGAGAGGAAGGCGGCATCCGAGGAAACCAAGGCCATGTCAAAGCTCTATGCCGAAGAAAACACCATCATGACCATGGACCTGAGCATTATGGACGAGCTCACCTTGGTGTGACATGATCAAGCAAGGATGGACATCTTGGAGAGAAGGAGGTCAGCGACGCTGGTAAGAGGCCATGCTCGGGCTAGTGATGGTGGTGGACATGGTGCTCCGGCAAGTGGTGGTGGCCATGGTGGTGCTTCAACAAGTGGTGGTGGCGGTGATGCTTCTCTTGGCTTCGATACTTGATGATCATCGTGGGTTGTGGTGATGATTCATATTTTGGATGACGTTATGCGATGTGGTAGAGAGATACTTTGTTAAATTTTCTTAAAACTTGATGATTGTCGCGGTTGAACGGCCGAATTTGTTTAAATTTTGTCATTTGTGGTTTCGTATCATTTTTGTCCTGGTAGAAACTGTGTGCGCGAAACTGTAAAAATGAAATATTCTCTTTTCTAGTTCGGTTTTGAGGAATCTGTTCCGTCGCTCGCGGCCTGAAAAAACCCGTCAAACGTGACTTGGAAACGCATTTTCCGGTTCGTGATTTCTCGGTATGTGCCAGAGATGCTCTTATTTTCTATCTGACTTGCTTAGTCCGTCAATGGCTGATGTTTTTCTTTTCTTTTGTTTTGCTACTATTCAGGAAATCTGAAGCGATGCCCGATCGTTTTCTGAGGCTTGAAAAATCAGGATGATGTAAGACTTGGTTTCTTGAATAGAACGAGGCTATGTCATTTTGTATTTTTTGACAAATTTGAACAGTAGGCAAAACTATTTCAAAATATGACTCCTAGGATCAGCGCCATTTAGAATGGAGTCGAAGTTGTGCAAGTTGGTGCCAATGAGAAGTAGCTGGGAAGCAAATTACAGTAGGTCGGTGCCAAGCCATATGGAGCCGAAGTGAGGTCGGAGAGCAATGGCACCGACCTCCCTAGGGTGGGTTTCTGCTACTTCTCGTTGGTGTCAACATGCACAACTTCGGCTCCATTTTTTATGAAGCCGACTATAGCGGTCAGATTTTGGAATAGTTTTACCCAGGGGTTAGACAAGCAATTAGTTTTGTCTAGGGTTCAGATTTGTCAATAAATACCCTCCTTTTCGTAAAAAAAACCTTTGTGTTCCGTCGCTTCTAGAGATTCCAGAGGACACATATAAGAACTGAATATCCCACTTTGCAAAGCGGAGTGCCATCCATACTTGATGAGCAATGAAGCAAAATATGTTCTATTGACTCGGATTGGGTAAGGACGAGCAATTGTCGGACGTAGCCAAACCCCTTATGAACCAGAGCGCTGATTTGTGAAAGCCGACCACCGTTAGCCAGCCAAAGGAACAGGCGACTAGTTGAACAGTTCTTCCAAATCCAAGTTGCGAAAGGAACATCATGTAGAAGTTAAAAAGTTGCCAAATATGCTCATTTAGTTGCCGGGGACTTGTTGTGATACCGTAAGATTCTTTTTTATTTTGACTTGGGTGCCGTAAGATTCTGATTCACTTTTGGAATATAAGACAACTCTGATTTCATGGACTTTTCAAAATCAAAATCACAACAAATATATGGTGTCAAGATAAATTCACAACGAGCATCCACAAAATACCGGTTTTGTCTGACACTTTTAGAATAGCAATAGTTATAAGAAGCCTATTGTCTTATTGTTCATCAAAATGTTAGTCCAACAAAGAGAGCAACATAATAGAACCCTTGCTGTTTCAATTTTTTGAAAAGAAATACATGCATGGAGCGAACTATGCGATCTGGCATTGTGTACATCTTCAGCTCGAAATACTTGTATTTTAGGCTTAGCAAAAAATGACAAGTTGACTTTTTATCGTCAGAACAATGCACTTAAGTGGAGATTTTGTATTTTTGTGCAGTTTTGATTTTTTGCTCAGCCTAAAATACAAAATATTTTCAGATGAATTTTTTCACGATGCTAGATCACGTAGTTGGATTCATTTAAGTATATTTTCATATTCTCCAAAACTTACGAATTCGAATTTTGAAATTGGAAAAAGAAACCTGGTTGTCTGGAGCCTGGGATCCACCAGAGGTATTTGGTCCAACAAACAACGCGTCATTTTGGAGGTCGTGCACGCAAGTGTACCACCATTAATCGTAAATTACATCAGTTTAGGCATAAAAGATGAGATTATCTACAAAATTAATACAACTGCATTTCAGAATAATTGACGCTCAAGTTTGTTGTAGGTCAAACTATTTTAAGTTTAACTAAATTTATAAAAAATATATCAATGTTTGTATCACCAGATAGATTTATTAGATTAATCAAACAATACATTTTCAAACTATATGGATTTTAACATTGCAAATATAGACCATTCAAATCCAGTAAAACTTAGAAAAGGTGACTTAAAACAAACCTAGAATGTCAATTATTCTATAACAGGGGTGGGTCCAATTCATTTTAATAGGAATTACCACAAGCTCTGTTGTTTCAGAATTAAATTTAAAATACTAGAATGGTGGTTTACATCTGTGCTAAACCAAAACAGCCATTATTTAAAATAATAAAATATTTTTGAAAAAGCATTGAGAATGCTTTTGAAAACAAGAAAATTCTTGAGCAAGAAATTTATACTGAACGAAAATATGTAAAAAGAAAAACTTTGGGATGTGCTATTAACAACCAATGTATTGATGTTAGTATGTCATCATAATTAAGAACTGTCGATATTAATCGTAGTAAAAGGAATATTTGGCCGGGGGTTTCACATGGCATGATTACGTACCCATATGTGCCAGGTTGCCCGCTATCTGCCTGCTACTCAATGAGGCTTGTAGTGCACGACAGGTCTTTAATGTTCTGTTCCACCTGATCGATGACCCCATGAGGAACACAAGCCTATACTGAATTTCTAGCAAACTAGCTAACCTGGAATACGAATGAGGACAGAATCACGAGGTGGTTGCACGGAGGAGATACCGACCTACAGGTAGCTCGGCCTCCGAATCGATTTTTCGGTCCAACAAATGACTATTTTGTAAGTTTTTTATTGACAAACACAGTACAACACACGTACACTCACTTCTATGAATTCATACACGCACGCTCTATCTTTATAAGCACCTCTAAGAGAGCCTGCCGACAAATTGAGTCTGAGATTCACGAAGTCACCGTAGACGCACCGCTATCAACGAGAACATCGTCTCCCACTTAAAAGAATATTTCGTATTTATTAGACACAAATGTGTCAAACGTGAGGTTTGGATTCTGGTGGGTGAATATAATCACCCTCCTAGCCATCCCACCACATGTTGGTTTCCTATTTTGTAAGAATGGGCATGCATTAGTTGATATGGAAGTGGAGTGAATAAGATGTTTTACCTTTTTCTAAAATATACTTCCTATGTTTTAAAATATAAGATGTTTTAGCTTTTGTGAAGCTAATGAATCTTGATGCCTACGACTAGGCATCAAGATTCATTAGCTTCACAAAAGCTAAAACATCTTATATTTTAAACGAGGAAGTATATATCTACATTTCTTTTATAAACACAATTAATAAAAATTCTAGACACATGTCTCTTTAGAAAAGACTAAAACATCTTACTTTGAACGGAGAGAACATATATATGGGCAGGATAAGTGTGAAGAGGCGATCATCGCGGCGGGCCACGCGAAGAATTACTCGTAGTTGACCGACCGAGTCGGCTAAAACGACCAACACGTCGTCGCTCTTCTCGCGGTCGCACCACACCACGCCGAGGTTTTGGTTGGTTCCCTCCAAATTCCCCACCCACGTCCTGCCCAAAGCCTTACCCGTCCTCCGCCGCCTCCATCAAGCAACCAATGGCGCCCTCCCGCTCCGCCAAGCACCCCAGGCTCGAGCCTCCCTGGCAAGGCGATGATGACTATGTATTTCACATTCATAATAGCAATCGATATAAGAAGCCTATCATCTCGGTGTTTATTAAAGGTTAGTCTAACAAGTGGCTATTTTGCATGGTTTGACATGCATTGCTTGACATGGAAGTGAAGTGAAACCATGAATGAAATATATCTGATAGAGGAAGTCCTTGACCACGGAGGAAATCGTTAATGGCAAGAGCCCTATATCAGATGGTATGGAAGCTGCACCAGCCTGATCGAAATCTTAATTTGCAGGTGGCACGCTGGCATAAACTTTCTCCTGGTTGGGTTGAACTTAATTGTGATGTTTCTTATAAGGAGGATGGTTTAGTGGGAGCAGGTATGATACTGCGTGATGAATTTGGAATGATTATTTTCTCCTCATGTCGTGAGGTGTTTAATTGCGATGATCCCCTAGAAGCTAAAATGAGGGCTTGCACAGAAGGCCTTCGTCTTGATCTCGAATGGAGTGATACATCGATGGTGTTAGAGCTAGACTGCACTATCCCGTTAGAGGCAATTGATGGAAGATCGCAAGATAGATTATCTTTAGCTTTTTTTCATCAAGGAGATTAATGATTTGATTTAGGGTAGTAGAAATATTTTTATTGTAAAAATGGATCGTGAATAAAATAGGGCTAGTCATAGTCTTACAAATTTCATGAACATGTACCAAAACTGTAGTATGGTGTCACGTACATGGTGGGCCCACATATTAGGTTGCTTGGGCAGTTGCGAGAAGGGGACTAAAGGCCCAAGACGTGGCAGAACGGGGGCAACTAGATGTACTTAAAGGGGAATTGTGGACGAAGGACATCGAAGAACTAGGACCTGAATGGAGGACCCTGACAAGGGTGGCTGACTCTTTCTTCGAACCATGCAGGAGAGCTGCATGTATATATTAAGATAACCTGAAATGACCCTTGCAGCTTTTTCTTCGAACCATCCAAAAACTATGGGTTAGGCAAACTGAAACGACCCTTGCTCGCGATAGCCCACATCTTGGCATCAGATTTAACCTCCTGATAATTGTGACGATCGGCATGGCGATGTCGAAAACCCTTCTTTCTTCGCGCCAAATACTCGGGTGACCAACATGACAAGGAGTTAAACCTTGCTTGACTTTCTCCTTGCAGTCTTGAGCTGGTCGATTGCCACCAGTCGCCAAGAGTCGAACTAATAGCTGGAATGGTATGGGATAAATCAGCCCAGGCAAGAGTTGATCCCCAAATGATATTAACAATGGCACATCCAGTGAGAAGATGGTTCAGATTCTCCTCTGTCATTTTGCAGAAAACACACAACTCATTGTGTGGTAGGTAAGGATGGCAATTTTACCCATGGGTACGGGTACTCACGGGTACCGTACCCGCATGGGTAGGGTATGGGCACACTTTTATACCCATTGCTAATACCCATACCCTACTTATTAAGTCACGGGTACGGGCACGGGTATAGACTGTACTCATGGGTATACCCATACCCTGCCCGTTTAAACTGACATGTCAAACTTAACTATACAGTTTGAACCTATGAGACCGAGAAGTCTAGGGACGAGTATGCGATTTCCACTTCTAAACTTTAATTTCATACTTTCATGTACTCATCTACTATTAGTAAGTAGAGATTATTGTCTTTTTCAAATATTCTATTGATGAAAGTAAAATTTTGAATAAATTATATACTATTGGATATACCCATTGGATACCCAATGGGTGCAATTTTCCGGTATGGGTATGGGTAAAGTTTTATACCCTGGAATGGATATGGGTAAGCTTTTGTACCCATTGGCTACACGGGTATGGGTATGGTATTGCTCTACCCTGCCCATACCCTGCCCATTGCCATCCTTAGTGGTAGGTCTCTTTTTTTAAGCCCATCAACAGTCCACACTCTTCCTTTCATGAACAACCACATCGCAAGCTTATACCGAAGGGGTGCCTAGGATCTCCAAATCAGGTTCGTACTACCACTTAGAGTAGATGGAGCGAAGTGTGCATGATATACTGATTTGGCTGAGAAATCACCATTAGCTTTCCACGACCAAGTCCAATTATCTGCCAGGCCTGGGGTGAGATGGAAATCTCTAACCGCCTCCCATAAAGCAATAGCCTGAATGAAGCTCTGAATTGTTATGGGTTTTTTTAATATCATCAATCCATGAACTATTGACGACCGCCTCCGCAACAGTTCTTCTAGCTTTAATGAGTGGAGTGACATTTAGATATACAGACGGTGCAATATCTTCCACTGATTTTCCATTGATCCATCTATCGGTCCAAAAGAAGGTTCTTTCTCCACTTCCGATGACCACTCTTGCTGCAGAATTGAAGATATGTCGATCAAGTTCTTCGATGGGGGAAGCCAAGGAATTCCATGGCTTAAGATCACCGGCTCTTAAATTCCAAGCCCACTTAACACATAGAGCCATGTGCATAAACTCCAAATTGAGAACCCCTAAACCTCCAAATTGTTTGGGACGACATACTGTTTTCCAATTAACTAGGCAGTGGCCTACTTTGGCCGAATCAGTTCCTTTCCAAAGAAAGGATCTTCTGATATTATCTATTGCTTTAAAAGCCCAAGGCGGCGGATCAAGCGACATTAAGTGGAAAATGGCAATTGCGCTAAGAACAGACTGAACAAGGATTAGTCTGCCACTTTGGGTAAACATATTTGTCTTCCACATAGCCAATCTCTTCCTGATCTTGTCAATCAAGGCTTGGAAGTCTTCTTTGCGGGCATTTCTAAAATGTAGTGGCAGACCCAGATAAGTATATTAGATAATATCAGAAGATCCTTTCGGCGTGTTCTTGTTAATATTTGGTATGTGTTATGTGCATACGAGATGGTGGCTGAAGGGAGTTATGGGGTGGAGGTCTATGTTCAGTTTCACACTTGGTGGGGCGGCCCGGACCCGTGATGATCTGGATGGTCGGGCCTTGTATGAGGTGCTGCTTCCTTGCCGTCGAACTTGTCCCGCCGGTCTACACCACCATTGTGACGCCTTGACGAGTTGGCCCGACCTACTTCTCTGACGCCACACGTCGCTGCTTGGTCTGCAGCATTCACCATGGTCGAGTGCCACGACACCAAGCCCGCCCCTAACAACACGCTCTCATTTGTCCCCAAGCCTGAGCTCACCCAGACAGCGAACCATGAGGTGGTGCATGTCATGCTTGCCCCTGACAGAACATTCGAGGGTACTGTGTTGGTCGACTCCCCTACTTCGACAACTACCAAAAAGGAGAAGACGGTCAGTGAGATACTGGCTGATATCAAGGCGACTCTCGACAACATGATCAAAAAAACTGAGGTGCCTCCACCACCTCCGACCTCGGCGGTGATTCAGTCTGAAGTGGGAGTTTTTGCTTCGCATGATGCGCCCCTGGTCTGTAGCGAAATTAACCATGACATGGTTGTGGCCACACCTTCGAAGGACGTGCTCCGATCTGTTCCAGCTCGGGAAGAGACCGCTCCTATCCCTATGCTACCACCGGTTGCTGTCCTTGGGTATGGCAAGATAATTCCGGCCATGTGTTTAATGGAGTGCTCTGATCTTGTCAAAAAAGGGTCAACGCCTTCATGCACGTCGGACACTACTTCGCAAACGGTTGAGCCACTCGGTGATACCCTATGGAGCCGAACAAGGGCATTTGAGGAAGCTCTGTTGTGCAATGACACTGATGACATCTCTGAACCAGTGGCAACAATGGCCTCCACCTTTGCAAGTCTGTATCGGGCACAATGGGCACATGTTCAGGCCAAGACCATGGCCTTCTTTCAAGGGCGTTTGGATAAATAGGCAATTTGTGTTGCTCAAGGTACCTCGACAAAGAATATACTTGGCGTTGCTGATCAGGATCTGGGCTAAGATGAATCATTGCTATGCTGAGTGCACGCTGCACGCACTCGTTGGAGTCTGTCTCCTTGGAATTGTGTGGTTCTCTATGGCGTGGTACGAGCAAACTAGTACAAAGTGCATTTGTTCAGTTGGGGTTTGCTGACGACCAATACTCAGAAGTTTTGCAGTGTGCAGCTACACATCCATGTTGTAGGGAAGGGGTCAGAATTTTGTGTGTGTTTCCATGAACCACGACTGACTAGAAGTGGCATGGAATGGGATGCTTCTAGCAGAGTATTTGTTATATTGAATCCTTGCCGGTTACAGTGCCCTGCGACAATTTTTGTATATCCAGTTTGTATAGCCCTGTACTCTTCAAGCTTAAAAAATGCAAACGAAATCAGATTTTGGGAGAGTGAAGACCTAGAACTTGATAACTGGGTTCCTTACATGATCCGGCCGTACACGGATAGGATAGGAGTTCACATGGACATATCTGGGTGGTGGAACAAGTGAGAGAGGAAATGTTGTCGTTGGCTTTCAGATCTAAGGAAGAAAGTTTTGCTATCATGGATACCTCACGTGGTGTTTCAGAACTGAGCTTGGGCTGGGATTATAATAGTATGGAGTGGATTACAAAGATGCAGGCGAGGGCGGACGCCATGAGGTCATTGGTGGTAATCAGCAGGTTAAACACCTTTCTCTCTGCCCATGGGATCCCGGTGATAGATGTCTCGGTTCACTGTGTCATATGTGGCCATGCGTACCTCCATGTCCAAAAGGTGGTTTTCGTCGCCTAGCGAGTGGAACCCGGGGTAAGATTGCTTCGTCGTCTTTATCTCTATCTCTATCTCTTCTATCTATCTATCTTCTATCGTCTACTATATAATTTTTCCTACGATGGTTTTCGTCGCCTTCGTCCGTCGTACGTCCACCGCTCTTATCTATATCTATATATATATATATATATATATATATATATAATATATATATACACTAATAATAAAGCACGAAGTGTTTCTCTCGGTCCAACACTTTTTTCGACCAGTTTGCCTTCCCACCAAATCATATAATATTTATAGTGTCATCCTTAAGTCACTACAGGAATGGCCAGATGCGCCGACGGCCGTGAGCTACGCCCGGCAAAGCGTCAAGCCGTCGGTAGCACCGCACCAGCCCAACTGGCCAGCCCTCGGCGTAGCCAAGCCGTCGGCGTAGTATACACTACACCGACGGTCACCCTCGGCGTAGTGGCGGCCCTCGGCGTAGCAAGCGGACGCGTGGCACATGCCGGGCAGCACGGACGGCGCGCTAACGGTGCCGTCGGTTAGGCCGACGGCGACCCTCGGCATAGCATACGCCGACGGCCACCCTCGGCGTACCAGCAACGTACGCCGACGGTCACCCTCGGCGTAGCCTTTTCTATTTTTCATATATTTTGTATTTGCATCAATTATTTATATATATTTTTATTAATTGGATAATTTCGTACCCTCTAAATAGTAGTCTACACGTCCACATGAAATGTCGTTGCGAATCTTCTCACACCCCGAGAAATTTCTATATGTTTGTAAGTGTTATTATCGCATGTGGTTCTCAGTAGCACTCACCACGACCACATGAAGTGCTTGCATGTGTCCCCCCTCGCGTGCATGCTCTCTAACCTAGAGGCGAAGGTTCCGTACCCGTATGAGGGTACAATCTCCCCATCGAGGTGAAACCGGGTAGGATAGTGCCCCAACTTGTGAGCCAACATGGTTTGACATCACCCTATGACCTAAACAAACACAAAACAAGAGAGAGCTACGCCGGTCTACCCCTGTCAGAGGAACGTCTAGGGGGGTAGACGATCCGAGTGTGCACAGAGATCAGGGTTTCGCCGGAGAAAGACCACGAGAACATCGGAATGAGATGAAAACTTGCATGTGCCCCTAGCATATGTGTGTGTGTGGGTGTGGTTAGAGGTTGGTATATATAGGTGCTTGCATGTGTCCCCCCTCGCATGCATGCGCTCTAACCTAGAGGCGAAGGTTCCGGGCCCGTATGAGGGTGGAATCTCCCCGTCGAGGTGAAACCGGGTAGGATAGTGCCCCAACTTGTGAGCCAACATGGTTTGACATCACCCTATGACCTAAACAAACACAAAACAAGAGAGAGCTACGCCGGGCTACCTGTCGGGAGGAACGTCTAGGGGGTAGACGATCCGAGTGTGCAGAGATCGTGGTTTCGGGAGGAAGACCACGAGAACATCGGAATGAGATGAAAACTTGCATGTGCCCCTAGCATATGTGTGTGTGTGGGTGTGGTTAGAGGTTGGTATATATAGGTGCTTGCATGTGTCCCCTCGCATGCATGCTCTAACCTAGAGGCGAAGGTTCCGGGCCCGTGTGAGGTGGAATCTCCCGTCGAGGTGAAACCGGGTAGGATAGTGCCCCAACTTGTGAGCCAACATGGTTTGACATCACCCTATGACCTAAACAAACACAAAACAAGAGAGAGCTACGCCGGCTACCCTCGCCGAGGAACGTCTAGGGGGGTAGACGATCCGAGTGTGCACAGAGATCAGGGTTTCGCCGGAGGAAGACCACGAGAACATCGGAATGAGATGAAAACTTGCATGTGCCCCTAGCATATGTGTGTGTGTGGGTGTGGTTATAGGTTGGTATATATAGGTGCTTGCATGTGTCCCCCCTCGCATGCATGCGCTCTAACCTAGAGGCGAAGGTTCGGGCCGTATGAGGTGGAATCTCCCGTCGAGGTGAAACCGGGTAGGATAGTGCCCCAACTTGTGAGCCAACATGGTTTGACATCACCCTATGACCTAAACAAACACAAAACAAGAGAGAGCTACGGGCTACCTGTCGAGGAAGCGTCTAGGGGTAGACGATCCGAGTGTGCCAGAGATCGTGGTTTCACGGAGGAAGACCACGAGAACATCGGAATGAGATGAAAACTTGCATGTGCCCCTAGCATATGTGTGTGTGTGTGGGTGTGGTTAGAGGTTGGTATATAGGTGCTTGCATGTGTCCCCCTCGCATGCATGCTCTAACCTAGAGGCGAAGGTTCCGGCCCGTGTGAGGTGGAATCTCCCGTCGAGGTGAAACCGGGTAGGATAGTGCCCCAACTTGTGAGCCAACATGGTTTGACATCACCCTATGACCTAAACAAACACAAAACAAGAGAGCTACGCGGGCTACCTGTCGGAGGAACGCCTAGGGGTGGACGATCCGAGTGTGCAGAGATCGTGGTTTCACGGAGGAAGACCACGAGAACATCGGAATGAGATGAAAACTTGCATGTGCCCCTAGCATATGTGTGTGTGTGGGTGTGGTTAGAGGTTGGTATATATAGGTGCTTGCATGTGTCCCCTCGCATGCATGCGCTCTAACCTAGAGGCGAAGGTTCCGGCCCGTATGAGGTGGAATCTCCCGTCGAGGTGAAACCGGGTAGGATAGTGCCCCAACTTGTGAGCCAACATGGTTTGACATCACCCTATGACCTAAACAAACACAAAACAAGAGAGAGCTACGCTGGCTACCTGTCGGAGGAACGTCTAGGGGGTAGGCGATCCAGTGTGCACAGAGATCGAGTTTCACGGAGGAAGACCACGAGAACATCGGAATGAGATGAAAACTTGCATGTGCCCCTAGCATATGTGTGTGTGTGGGTGTGGTTAGAGGTTGGTATATATAGGTGCTTGCATGTGTCCCCTCGCATGCATGCGCCTAACCTAGAGGAAGGTTCCGGCCCGTATGAGGTGGAATCTCCCGTCGAGGTGAAACCGGTAGGATAGTGCCCCAACTTGTGAGCCAACATGGTTTGACATCACCCTATGACCTAAACAAACACAAAACAAGAGAGAGCTACCGGGCTACCCTGTCGGAGGAACGTCTAGGGGTAGACGATCCGAGTGTGCAGAGATCGTGGTTTCGCCGGAGGAAGACCACGAGAACAACGGAATGAGATGAAAACTTGCATGTGCCCCTAGCATATGTGTGTGTGGGTGTGGTTAGAGGTTGGTATATATAGGTGCTTGCATGTGTCCCCCCTCGCATGCATGCGCTCTAACCTAGAGGCGAAGGTTCCGGGCCCGTATAAGGGTGGAATCTCCCCGTCGAGGTGAAACCGGGTAGGATAGTGCCCCAACTTGTGAACCAACATGGTTTGACATCACCCTATGACCTAAACAAACACAAAAAAAGAGAGAGATACGCCGGGCTACCCCTGTCAGAGGAACGTCTAGGGGGTAGACGATCCGAGTGTGCACAGAGATCAGGGTTTCACCGGAGGAAGACCACGAGAACATCAGAATGAGATAAAAACTTGCATGTGCCCCTAGCATATGTGTGTGTGTGGGTGTGGTTAGAGGTTGGTATATATAGGTGCTTGCATGTGTCCCCCTCGCATGCATGCGCTCTAACCTAGAGGCGAAGGTTCCGGACCCGTATGAGGGTGGAATCTCCCCGTCGAGGTGAAACCGGGTAGGATAGTGCCCCAACTTGTGAACCAACATGGTTTGACATCACCCTATGACCTAAACAAACACAAAACAAGAGAGAGCTACTGGCTACCCCTGTCGGAGGAACGTCTAGGGGGTAGGCGATCCGAGTGTGCAGAGATCGTGGTTTCACGGAGGAAGACCACGAGAACATCGGAATGAGATGAAAACTTGCATGTGCCCCTAGCATATGTGTGTGTGGGTGTGGTTAGAGGTAGGGTATATAGGTGCTTGCATGTGTCCCCTCGCATGCATGCGCTCTAACCTAGGCGAAGTTTGGGCCCGTGTGAGGTGGAATCTCCCGTCGAGGTGAAACCGGTAGGATAGTGCCCCAACTTGTGAGCCAACATGGTTTGACATCACCCTATGACCTAAAAACACAAAACAAGAGAGAGCTACGGGCTACCCCTGTCGGAGGAACGTCTAGGGGTAGACGATCCAGTGTGCAGAGATCGTGGTTTCACGGAGGAAGACCACGAGAACATCGGAATGAGATGAAAACTTGCATGTGCCCCTAGCATATGTGTGTGTGTGTGGGTGTGGTTAGAGGTAGGTATATATAGGTGCTTGCATGTGTCCCCCCTCGCATGCATGCGCTCTAACCTAGAGGCGAAGTTTAGGGCCGTATGAGGGTGGAATCTCCCCGTCGAGGTGAAACCGGGTAGGATAGTGCCCCAACTTGTGAGCCAACATGGTTTGACATCACCCTATGACCTAAACAAACACAAAACAAGAGAGAGCTACGCTGGCTACCCTGTCGGAGGAACGTCTAGGGGTAGGCAGTCCGAGTGTGCAGAGATCGTGGTTTGGGAGGAAGACCACGAGAACATCGGAATGAGATAAAAACTTGCATGTGCCCCTAGCATATGTGTGTGTGTGGGTGTGGTTAGAGGTTGGTATATATAGGTGCTTGCATGTGTCCCCCTCGCATGCATGCGCTCTAACCTAGAGGCGAAGGTTCCGGCCCAGTGAGGTGGAATCTCCCGTCGAGGTGAAACCGGTAGGATAGTGCCCCAACTTGTGAGCCAACATGGTTTGACATCACCCTATGACCTAAACAAACACAAAACAGGAGAGAGCTACGCCGGGCTACCCCTGTCAGAGGAACGTCTAGGGGGTAGACGATCCGAGTGTGCACAGAGATCAGGGTTTCGCCGGAGGAAGACCACGAGAACATCGGAATGAGATGAAAACTTGCATGTGCCCCTAGCATATGTGTGTGTGTGGGTGTGGTTAGAGGTTGGTATATATAGGTGCTTGCATGTGTCCCCCCTGCATGCATGCTCTAACCTAGAGGCGAAGGTTCCGGCCCGTATGAGGTGGAATCTCCCGTCGAGGTGAAACCGGGTAGGATAGTGCCCCAACTTGTGAGCCAACATGGTTTGACATCACCCTATGACCTAAACAAACACAAAACAAGAGAGAGCTACGGGCTACCCTGTTAGAGGAACGTCTAGGGGTAGACGATCCAGTGTGCACAGAGATCGTGGTTTCATGGGAGGAAGACCACGAGAACATCGGAATGAGATGAAAACTTGCATGTGCCCTAGCATATGTGTGTGTGTGGGTGTGGTTAGAGGTAGGTATATATAGGTGCTTGCATGTGTCCCCTCGCATGCATGCGCTCTAACCTAGAGGCAGTTTCCGGCCCGTATGAGGTGGAATCTCCCGTCGAGGTGAAACCGGTAGGATAGTGCCCCAACTTGTGAGCCAACATGGTTTGACATCACCCTATGACCTAAAAAACACAAAACAAGAGAGAGCTACGGGCTACCCTGTCGGAGGAACGTCTAGGGGGTAGACGATCAGTGTGCACAGAGATCGTGGTTTCACGAGGAAGACCGAGAACATCGGAATGAGATGAAAACTTGCATGTGCCCCTAGCATATGTGTGTGTGTGTGGGTGTGGTTAGAGGTAGGTATATAGGTGCTTGCATGTGTCCCCCTCGCATGCATGCGCCTAACCTAGAGGCGAAGTTTCCGGCCCGTATGAGGTGGAATCTCCCGTCGAGGTGAAACCGGTAGGATAGTGCCCCAACTTGTGAGCCAACATGGTTTGACATCACCCTATGACCTAAACAAACACAAAACAAGAGAGAGCTACGCCGGGCTACCCCTGTCAGAGGAACGTCTAGGGGGGTAGACGATCCGAGTGCACAGAGATCAGGGTTTCGCCGGAGGAAGACCACGAGAACATCGGAATGAGATGAAAACTTGCATGTGCCCCTAGCATATGTGTGTGTGTGGGTGTGGTTAGAGGTTGGTATATATAGGTGCTTGCATGTGTCCCCCCTCGCATGCATGCGCTCTAACCTAGAGGCGAAGTTTCCGGGACCCGTATGAGGTGGAATCTCCCGTCGAGGTGAAACCGGGTAGGATAGTGCCCCAAGTTGTAAGCCAACATGGTTTGACATCACCCTATGACCTAAACAAACACAAAACAAGAGAGAGCTACGCGGCTACCTGTCGGAGGAACGTCTAGGGGTAGACGATCCGAGTGTGCACAGAGATCAGGGTTTCGCCGGAGGAAGACCACGAGAACATCGGAATGAGATGAAAACTTGCATGTGCCCCTAGCATATGTGTGTGTGTGGGTGTGGTTAGAGGTTGGTATATATAGGTGCTTGCATGTGTCCCCCCTCGCATGCATGCGCTCTAACCTAGAGGCGAAGGTTCCGGGCCCGTATGAGGGTGGAATCTCCCCGTCGAGGTGAAACCGGGTAGGATAGTGCCCCAACTTGTGAGCCAACATGGTTTGAAATCACCCTATGACCTAAACAAACACAAAACAAGAGAGAGCTACGCCGGGCTACCCCTGTCAGAGGAACGTCTAGGGGGGTAGACGATCCGAGTGTGCACAGAGATCAGGGTTTCGCCGGAGGAAGACCACGAGAACATCGGAATGAGATGAAAACTTGCATGTGCCCCTAGCATATGTGTGTGTGTGGGTGTGGTTAGAGGTAGGTATATATAGGTGCTTGCATGTGTCCCCCCTCGCATGCATGCGCTCTAACCTAGAGAAGTTTAGGGCCCGTATGAGGTGGAATCTCCCGTCGAGGTGAAACCGGGTAGGATAGTGCCCCAACTTGTGAGCCAACATGGTTTGACATCACCCTATGACCTAAACAAACACAAAACAAGATAGAGCTACGCCGGCTACCCCTGTCAGAGGAACGTCTAGGGGGGTAGACGATCCGAGTGTGCACAGAGATCAGGGTTTCGCCGGAGGAAGACCACGAGAACATCGGAATGAGATGAAAACTTGCATGTGCCCCTAGCATATGTGTGTGTGTGGGTGTGGTTAGAGGTAGGTATATATAGGTGCTTGCATGTGTCCCCCCTCGCATGCATGCGCTCTAACCTAGAGGCGAAGTTTCCGGGCCCGTATGAGGGTGGAATCTCCCCGTCTAGGTGAAACCGGGTAGGATAGTGCCCCAACTTGTGAGCCAACATGGTTTGACATCACCCTATGACCTAAACAAACACAAAACAAGAGAGAGCTACGCCGGGCTACCCCTGTCAGAGGAACGTCTAGGGGGGTAGACGATCCGAGTGTGCACAGAGATCAGGGTTTCGCCGGAGGAAGACCACGAGAACATCGGAATGAGATGAAAACTTGCATGTGCCCCTAGCATATGTGTGTGTGTGGGTGTGGTTAGAGGTAGGTATATAGGTGCTTGCATGTGTCCCCCTCGCATGCATGCGCTCTAACCTAGGCGAAGTTTCGGGCCCGTATGAGGTGGAATCTCCCGTCGAGGTGAAACCGGTAGGATAGTGCCACAACTTGTGAGCCAACATGGTTTGACATCACCCTATGACCTAAACAAACACAAAACAAGAGAGAGCTACGGGCTACCCTGTCGGAGGAACGTCTAGGGGGTAGACGATCCGAGTGTGCCAGAGATCGTGGTTTCACGGAGGAAGACCACGAGAACATCGGAATGAGATGAAAACTTGCATGTGCCCCTAGCATATGTGTGTGTGTGGGTGTGGTTAGAGGTAGGTATATATAGGTGCTTGCATGTGTCCCCCTCGCATGCATGCTCTAACCTAGAGGAAGTTTAGGCCCGTATGAGGGTGGAATCTCCCCGTCGAGGTGAAACCGGGTAGGATAGTGCCCCAACTTGTGAGCCAACATGGTTTGACATCACCCTATGACCTAAAAAAACACAAAACAAGAGAGAGCTACGCCGGGCTACCCCTGTCAGAGGAACGTCTAGGGGGGTAGACGATCCGAGTGTGCAGAGATCGTGGTTTCACGAGGAAGACCACGAGAACATCGGAATGAGATGAAAACTTGCATGTGCCCCTAGCATATGTGTGTGTGTGTGGGTGTGGTTAGAGGTAGGTATATATAGGTGCTTGCATGTGTCCCCCCTCGCATGCATGCGCTCTAACCTAGAGGAAGTTTAGGGCCCGTATGAGGGTGGAATCTCCCGTCGAGGTGAAACCGGGTAGGATAGTGCCCCAACTTGTGAGCCAACATGGTTTGACATCACCCTATGACCTAAACAAACACAAAACAAGAGAGCTACTGGCTACCCTCTGGGAGGAACGTCTAGGGGGTAGACGATCCGAGTGTGCACAGAGATCGAGTTTCGGGGAGGAAGACCACGAGAACATCGGAATGAGATGAAAACTTGCATGTGCCCCTAGCATATGTGTGTGTGTGGGTGTGGTTAGAGGTAGGTATATATAGGTGCTTGCATGTGTCCCCCCTCGCATGCATGCGCTCTAACCTAGAGGCGAAGTTTCCGGGCCCGTATGAGGGTGGAATCTCCCCGTCGAGGTGAAACCGGGTAGGATAGTGCCCCATCTTCCCTAGATCGGGAGGGATATGAAGCTCTTCCCAGCACCCTGCCAGAGAGGGGAGATCATCTCGAGGCCTTCTTCATCACCATGCCAGCCTCCGGAGTGATGTGTGGGTAGTTCATCCTTGGACTACGAGTCCATGCAGTAGCTAGATGGTTGTTTCTCCTATTTTGTGCTACCATGTTTAGATCTTGTGAGATCCTATAATGATTAAGATCATCTTATTGTAATGCTATATGTTGTGTTTGCGAGGATCCGATGGATATTGAGTATTATGTCAGGTTGATTATTGATTCTATCATGTCTATGTTATTTGTGATCTTGCATGCTTTCTGTTGCTAGTAGTTACTTTGTCTAAGTATTTTCTTATGACTCCAAGAGGGAGTATTTATGCTCGATAGTAGGTTCATGCTTGTAGTAATCTGGGAGAGTGATAGAAACTTCTAAGATTGTAGATGTGTTGTTGCTACTAGGGAGAAAACAACAATCCTTTGTCAAAGGGCAATTATATTGTTTACTCTACACATTTTTCCTAATGCAATTATCTGTTGTTTGCAACTTAATATCCGAGGGTTATTCGAATGATATCCCGGAGTTGGATTATTAGTCATAGATACAGTTGAATTACGGTCTATGTATCATGTTGTAATGCCCAAATGAATCTCATAGTGATCATCATGTCATGTACATGCATTGTTATGAATTCTCTATTTTTCAATTGCCTCGCTGTAATTTGTTCACCCAGCATGTTATTTATCTTATGGAGAAAACACCTCTAGTGAACTGTGGACTCCGGTCCATTCCTTCCCATTGATATTCCATCTACTGTTTACTATTTACTTTCTGCAATTAATACAAGCAATTACTTTCTTCCATAATATACGTTTAATCCTTTGTTTTCAGCAAAACCAGTGAGCTTGACAACCTCATTGATAAGTTGGGGCAAAGTATTTTGGTTGTTTTGTGTGTAGGTTCCACATTGCTAGCAACATCTTCAGAAGTTGTTTCTTTCTCCTACTGGTTCGATAACCTTGGTTCTATAACTGAGGGGAAACTTGCTGCTGTGCTCATCATACCTTGCTCTTGGGGTTCCCAACAGGCTTACATCAACTGAGCCATCACTCTGTCCTCATACAAGATGGCAGCGTGGGCGCTCCGGCCTCTCCCGCCGGTCCCATTGCTCCCCACGCTCTAGCGAGTGCCGCCGCCTCCAAGTCGTAGCCGGCAGGTAGCAAGGCAAGGAACGCGGTGGCAAAGCAGAAGGCAGGCCTCGGGAAACCATCCGCCACCGCGAAATCCGCCAAAACAGCCTTGGCTAGCTGATCTAGGTATGAACAACGAGACGGATGCTGGTGTCAACGCTGCAGGTGAAGACGAGGATGTGGAGGAGGTCGATGGATCACAAGTGCCTACCCGGACCTGAGCGAAGAATTTCACGCAAGTTGAATACGTGACTTTGATCAAGGCTTGGGAGGCTATCTCTCTTGATGTCGTGACCGGCACCGACCAAACCGGGAAGCATTATTGGCAGAGGATCGAGGACAAGTTATACCAATTCTTGCCTTCCCTTCCAACGACGATTGCACGAACTTATAGATCACTCCAAGGCTGTTGGGATTACATAAAAAAACACTTGTGCCCGCTATAGTGTATGCTTGGAGCAAGTTCGATGAGCACCACCAAGTGGTTCGGTTGTGGGTGACTATGTGAGTGCTAAATGTCCATTTGTTTGTTTGCACCACAAAGTGCTAGAATTTTTTGCAACTCATTGTTTGTTTGCATTTTGTAGGAGAAAATTGCAAAAAATAGGTTCTTGGAGATGGAGGCTTAAAAGGGCAAGGCATTCAAGCTCGAGCATTGTTGGCTTTTGCTCCAAAGATGGTGGCCAAGACTTTGGAAGCAAAAGTTGCTTTGGCCGAGAAGAAAACAATTGAGAAGAAAGCAAGGTGGGAAGCACTCCGACAAGATGGTTTTACAAGATAGCCGTGGAGGAGAGGAAGGCGGCATCCGAGGAAACCAAGGCCATGTCAAAGCTCTATGCCGAAGAAAACACCATCATGACCATGGACCTGAGCATTATGGACGAGCTCACCTTGGTGTGACATGATCAAGCAAGGATGGACATCTTGGAGAGAAGGAGGTCAGCGACGCTGGTAAGAGGCCATGCTCGGGCTAGTGATGGTGGTGGACATGGTGCTCCGGCAAGTGGTGGTGGCCATGGTGGTGCTTCAACAAGTGGTGGTGGCGGTGATGCTTCTCTTGGCTTCGATACTTGATGATCATCGTGGGTTGTGGTGATGATTCATATTTTGGATGACGTTATGCGATGTGGTAGAGAGATACTTTGTTAAATTTTCTTAAAACTTGATGATTGTCGCGGTTGAACGGCCGAATTTGTTTAAATTTTGTCATTTGTGGTTTCGTATCATTTTTGTCCTGGTAGAAACTGTGTGCGCGAAACTGTAAAAATGAAATATTCTCTTTTCTAGTTCGGTTTTGAGGAATCTGTTCCGTCGCTCGCGGCCTGAAAAAACCCGTCAAACGTGACTTGGAAACGCATTTTCCGGTTCGTGATTTCTCGGTATGTGCCAGAGATGCTCTTATTTTCTATCTGACTTGCTTAGTCCGTCAATGGCTGATGTTTTTCTTTTTCTTTTGTTTTGCTACTATTCAGGAAATCTGAAGCGATGCCCGATCGTTTTCTGAGGCTTGAAAAATCAGGATGATGTAAGACTTGGTTTCTTGAATAGAACGAGGCTATGTCATTTTGTATTTTTTGACAAATTTGAACAGTAGGCAAAACTATTTCAAAATATGACTCCTAGGATCAGCGCCATTTAGAATGGAGTCGAAGTTGTGCAAGTTGGTGCCAATGAGAAGTAGCTGGGAAGCAAATTACAGTAGGTCGGTGCCAAGCCATATGGAGCCGAAGTGAGGTCGGAGAGCAATGGCACCGACCTCCCTAGGGTGGGTTTCTGCTACTTCTCGTTGGTGTCAACATGCACAACTTCGGCTCCATTTTTTATGACGCCGACTATAGCGGTCAGATTTTGGAATAGTTTTACCCAGGGGTTAGACAAGCAATTAGTTTTGTCTAGGGTTCAGATTTGTCAATAAATACCCTCCTTTTCGTAAAAAAAACCTTTGTGTTCCGTCGCTTCTAGAGATTCCAGAGGACACATATAAGAACTGAATATCCCACTTTGCAAAGCGGAGTGCCATCCATACTTGATGAGCAATGAAGCAAAATATGTTCTATTGACTCGGATTGGGTAAGGACGAGCAATTGTCGGACGTAGCCAAACCCCTTATGAACCAGAGCGCTGATTTGTGAAAGCCGACCACCGTTAGCCAGCCAAAGGAACAGGCGACTAGTTGAACAGTTCTTCCAAATCCAAGTTGCGAAAGGAACATCATGTAGAAGTTAAAAGTTGCCAAATATGCTCATTTAGTTGCCGGGGACTTGTTGTGATACCGTAAGATTCTTTTTTATTTTGACTTGGGTGCCGTAAGATTCTGATTCACTTTTGGAATATAAGACAACTCTGATTTCATGGACTTTTCAAAATCAAAATCACAACAAATATATGGTGTCAAGATAAATTCACAACGAGCATCCACAAAATACCGGTTTTGTCTGACACTTTTAGAATAGCAATAGTTATAAGAAGCCTATTGTCTTATTGTTCATCAAAATGTTAGTCCAACAAAGAGAGCAACATAATAGAACCCTTGCTGTTTCAATTTTTTGAAAAGAAATACATGCATGGAGCGAACTATGCGATCTGGCATTGTGTACATCTTCAGCTCGAAATACTTGTATTTTAGGCTTAGCAAAAAATGACAAGTTGACTTTTTATCGTCAGAACAATGCACTTAAGTGGAGATTTTGTATTTTTGTGCAGTTTTGATTTTTTGCTCAGCCTAAAATACAAAATATTTTCAGATGAATTTTTTCACGATGCTAGATCACGTAGTTGGATTCATTTAAGTATATTTTCATATTCTCCAAAACTTACGAATTCGAATTTTTGAAATTGGAAAAAAAGAAACCTGGTTGTCTGGAGCCTGGGATCCACCAGAGGTATTTGGTCCAACAAACAACGCGTCATTTTGGAGGTCGTGCACGCAAGTGTACCACCATTAATCGTAAATTACATCAGTTTAGGCATAAAAGATGAGATTATCTACAAAATTAATACAACTGCATTTCAGAATAATTGACGCTCAAGTTTGTTGTAGGTCAAACTATTTTAAGTTTAACTAAATTTATAAAAAAATATATCAATGTTTGTATCACCAGATAGATTTATTAGATTAATCAAACAATACATTTTCAAACTATATGGATTTTAACATTGCAAATATAGACCATTCAAATCCAGTAAAACTTAGAAAAGGTGACTTAAAACAAACCTAGAATGTCAATTATTCTATAACAGGGGTGGGTCCAATTCATTTTAATAGGAATTACCACAAGCTCTGTTGTTTCAGAATTAAATTTAAAATACTAGAATGGTGGTTTACATCTGTGCTAAACCAAAACAGCCATTATTTAAAATAATAAAATATTTTTGAAAAAGCATTGAGAATGCTTTTGAAAACAAGAAAATTCTTGAGCAAGAAATTTATACTGAACGAAAATATGTAAAAAGAAAAACTTTGGGATGTGCTATTAACAACCAATGTATTGATGTTAGTATGTCATCATAATTAAGAACTGTCGATATTAATCGTAGTAAAAGGAATATTTGGCCGGGGGTTTCACATGGCATGATTACGTACCCCATATGTGCCAGGTTGCCCGCTATCTGCCTGCTACTCAATGAGGCTTGTAGTGCACACGACAGGTCTTTAATGTTCTGTTCCACCTGATCGATGACCCCATGAGGAACACAAGCCTATACTGAATTTCTAGCAAACTAGCTAACCTGGAATACGAATGAGGACAGAATCACGAGGTGGTTGCACGGAGGAGATACCGACCTACAGGTAGCTCGGCCTCCGAATCGATTTTTCGGTCCAACAAATGACTATTTTGTAAGTTTTTTATTGACAAACACAGTACAACACACGTACACTCACTTCTATGAATTCATACACGCACACTCTATCTTTATAAGCACCTCTAAGAGAGCCTGCCGACAAATTGAGTATGAGATTCACGAAGTCACCGTAGACGCACCGCTATCAACGAGAACATCGTCTCCCACTTAAAAGAATATTTCGTATTTATTAGACACAAATGTGTCAAACGTGAGGTTTGGATTCTGGTGGGTGAATATAATCACCCTCCTAGCCATCCCACCACATGTTGGTTTCCTATTTTGTAAGAATGGGCATGCATTAGTTGATATGGAAGTGGAGTGAATAAGATGTTTTACCTTTTTCTAAAATATACTTCCTATGTTTTAAAATATAAGATGTTTTAGCTTTTGTGAAGCTAATGAATCTTGATGCCTACGACTAGGCATCAAGATTCATTAGCTTCACAAAAGCTAAAACATCTTATATTTTAAACGAGGAAGTATATATCTACATTTCTTTTATAAACACAATTAATAAAAATTCTAGACACATGTCTCTTTAGAAAAGACTAAAACATCTTACTTTGAACGGAGAGAACATATATATGGGCAGGATAAGTGTGAAGAGGCGATCATCGCGGCGGGCCACGCGAAGAATTACTCGTAGTTGACCGACCGAGTCGGCTAAAACGACCAACACGTCGTCGCTCTTCTCGCGGTCGCACCACACCACGCCGAGGTTTTGGTTGGTTCCCTCCAAATTCCCCACCCACGTCCTGCCCAAAGCCTTACCCGTCCTCCGCCGCCTCCATCAAGCAACCAATGGCGCCCTCCCGCTCCGCCAAGCACCCCAGGCTCGAGCCTCCCTGGCAAGGCGATGATGACTATGTATTTCACATTCATAATAGCAATCGATATAAGAAGCCTATCATCTCGGTGTTTATTAAAGGTTAGTCTAACAAGTGGCTATTTTGCATGGTTTGACATGCATTGCTTGACATGGAAGTGAAGTGAAACCATGAATGAAATATATCTGATAGAGGAAGTCCTTGACCACGGAGGAAATCGTTAATGGCAAGAGCCCTATATCAGATGGTATGGAAGCTGCACCAGCCTGATCGAAATCTTAATTTGCAGGTGGCACGCTGGCATAAACTTTCTCCTGGTTGGGTTGAACTTAATTGTGATGTTTCTTATAAGGAGGATGGTTTAGTGGGAGCAGGTATGATACTGCGTGATGAATTTGGAATGATTATTTTCTCCTCATGTCGTGAGGTGTTTAATTGCGATGATCCCCTAGAAGCTAAAATGAGGGCTTGCACAGAAGGCCTTCGTCTTGATCTCGAATGGAGTGATACATCGATGGTGTTAGAGCTAGACTGCACTATCCCGTTAGAGGCAATTGATGGAAGATCGCAAGATAGATTATCTTTAGCTTTTTTTCATCAAGGAGATTAATGATTTGATTTAGGGTAGTAGAAATATTTTTATTGTAAAAATGGATCGTGAATAAAATAGGGCTAGTCATAGTCTTACAAATTTCGCGAGAACATGTACCAAAACTGTAGTATGGTGTCACGTACATGGTGGGCCCACATATTAGGTTGCTTGGGCAGTTGCGAGAAGGGGACTAAAGGCCCAAGACGTGGCAGAACGGGGGCAACTAGATGTACTTAAAGGGGAATTGTGGACGAGCGAAGGACATCGAAGAACTAGGACCTGAATGGAGGACCCTGACAAGGGTGGCTGACTCTTTCTTCGAACCATGCAGGAGAGCTGCATGTATATATTAAGATAACCTGAAATGACCCTTGCAGCTTTTTCTTCGAACCATCCAAAAACTATGGGTTAGGCAAACTGAAACGACCCTTGCTCGCGATAGCCCACATCTTGGCATCAGATTTAACCTCCTGATAATTGTGACGATCGGCTTGTAAGCGATGTCGAAAACCCTTCTGTTTCTTTCGCGCCAAATACTCCAGGTGACCAACATGACAAGGGAGTTAAACCTTGCTTGACTTTCTCCTTGCAGTCTTGAGCTGGTCGATTGCCACCAGTCGCCAAGAGTCGAACTAATAGCTGGAATGGTATGGGATAAATCAGCCCAGGCAAGAGTTGATCCCCAAATGATATTAACAATGGCACATTCAGTGAGAAGATGGTTCAGATTCTCCTCTGTCATTTTGCAGAAAACACACAACTCATTGTGTGGTAGGTAAGGATGGCAATTTTACCCATGGGTACGGGTACTCACGGGTACCGTACCCGCATGGGTAGGGTATGGGCACACTTTTATACCCATTGCTAATACCCATACCCTACTTATTAAGTCACGGGTACGGGCACGGGTATAGACTGTACTCATGGGTATACCCATACCCTGCCCGTTTAAACTGACATGTCAAACTTAACTATACAGTTTGAACCTATGAGACCGAGAAGTCTAGGGACGAGTATGCGATTTCCACTTCTAAACTTTAATTTCATACTTTCATGTACTCATCTACTATTAGTAAGTAGAGATTATTGTCTTTTTCAAATATTCTATTGATGAAAGTAAAATTTTGAATAAATTATATACTATTGGATATACCCATTGGATACCCAATGGGTACGGGTACCCGCCGGGTATGGGTATGGGTAAAGTTTTATACCCGCGGGTACGGATATGGGTAAGCTTTTGTACCCATTGGCTACACGGGTATGGGTATGGTATTGCTCTACCCTGCCCATACCCTGCCCATTGCCATCCTTAGTGGTAGGTCTCTTTTTTTAAGCCCATCAACAGTCCACACTCTTCCTTTCATGAACAACCACATCGCAAGCTTATACCGAAGGGGTGCCTAGGATCTCCAAATCAGGTTCGTACTACCACTTAGAGTAGATGGAGCGAAGTGTGCATGATATACTGATTTGGCTGAGAAATCACCATTAGCTTTCCACGACCAAGTCCAATTATCTGCCAGGCCTGGGGTGAGATGGAAATCTCTAACCGCCTCCCATAAAGCAATAGCCTGAATGAAGCTCTGAATTGTTATGGGTTTTTTTAATATCATCAATCCATGAACTATTGACGACCGCCTCCGCAACAGTTCTTCTAGCTTTAATGAGTGGAGTGACATTTAGATATACAGACGGTGCAATATCTTCCACTGATTTTCCATTGATCCATCTATCGGTCCAAAAGAAGGTTCTTTCTCCACTTCCGATGACCACTCTTGCTGCAGAATTGAAGATATGTCGATCAAGTTCTTCGATGGGGGAAGCCAAGGAATTCCATGGCTTAAGATCACCGGCTCTTAAATTCCAAGCCCACTTAACACATAGAGCCATGTGCATAAACTCCAAATTGAGAACCCCTAAACCTCCAAATTGTTTGGGACGACATACTGTTTTCCAATTAACTAGGCAGTGGCCTACTTTGGCCGAATCAGTTCCTTTCCAAAGAAAGGATCTTCTGATATTATCTATTGCTTTAAAAGCCCAAGGCGGCGGATCAAGCGACATTAAGTGGAAAATGGCAATTGCGCTAAGAACAGACTGAACAAGGATTAGTCTGCCACTTTGGGTAAACATATTTGTCTTCCACATAGCCAATCTCTTCCTGATCTTGTCAATCAAGGCTTGGAAGTCTTCTTTGCGGGCATTTCTAAAATGTAGTGGCAGACCCAGATAAGTATATTAGATAATATCAGAAGATCCTTTCGGCGTGTTCTTGTTAATATTTGGTATGTGTTATGTGCATACGAGATGGTGGCTGAAGGGAGTTATGGGGTGGAGGTCTATGTTCAGTTTCACACTTGGTGGGAGGCGGCCCGGACCCGTGATGATCTGGATGGTCGGGCCTTGTATGAGGGGTGCTGCTTCCTTGCCGTCGAACTTGTCCCGCCGGTCTACACCACCATTGTGACGCCAGACGAGTTGGCCCCGACCTACTTCTACGACGCCACACCGTACGCTGCTTGGTCTGTAGCAGTCACCATGGTCGAGTGCCACGACACCAAGCCCGCCCCTAACAACGCGCTCTCATTTGTCCCCAAGCCTGAGCTCACCCAGACAGCGAGCCATGAGGTGGTGCTTGTCATGCTTGCCCCTGACAGAACATTCGAGGGTACTGTGTTGGTCGACTCCCCTACTTCGACAACTACCAAAAAAAGAAGACGGTCAGTGAGATACTGGCTGATATCAAGGCGACTCTTGACAACATGATCACAAAAACTGAGGTGCCTCCACCACCTCCTACCTCGGCGGTGATTCGGTCTGAAGTGGGAGTTTTTGCTTCGCATGATGCGCCCCTGGTCTGTAGCGAAATTAACCATGACATGGTTGTGGCCACACCTTCCAAGGACGTGCTCCGATCTGTTCCAGCTCGGGAAGAGACCGCTCCTATCCCTGTGCTACCACCGGTTGCTGTCCTTGGGTATGGCAAGATAATTCCGACCATGTGTTTAATGGAGTGCTCTGATCTTGTCAAAAAAGGGTCAACGCCTTCATGCACGTCGGACACTACTTCGCAAACGGTTGAGCCACTCGGTGATACCCTATGGAGCCGAACAAGGGCATTTGAGGAAGCTCTGTTGTGCAATGACACTGATGACATCTCTGAACCAGTGGCAACAATGGCCTCCACCTTTGCAAGTCTGTATCGGGCACAATGGGCACATGTTCAGGCCAAGACCATGGCCTTCTTTCAAGGGCGTTTGGATAAATAGGCAATTTGTGTTGCTCAAGGTACCTCGACAAAGAATATACTTGGCGTTGCTGATCAGGATCTGGGCTAAGATGAATCATTGCTATGCTGAGTGCACGCTGCACGCACTGCTGGAGTCTGTCTCCTTGGAATTGTGTGGTTCTCTATGGCGTACGAGCAAACTAGTACAAAGTGCATTTGTTCAGTTGGGGTTTGACGACCAATACTCAGAAGTTTTGCAGTGTGCAGCTACACATCCATGTTGTAGGGAAGGGGTCAGAATTTTGTGTGTGTTTCCATGAACCACGACTGACTAGAAGTGGCATGGAATGGGATGCTTCTAGCAGAGTATTTGTTATATTGAATCCTTGCCGTTACAGTGCCTCGACAATTTTTGTATATCCAGTTTGTATAGCCCTGTACTCTTCAAGCTTAAAAAATGCAAACGAAATCAGATTTTGGGAGAGTGAAGACCTAGAACTTGATAACTGGGTTCCTTACATGATCCGGCCGTACACGGATAGGATAGGAGTTCACATGGACATATCTGGGTGGTGGAACAAGTGAGAGAGGAAATGTTGTCGTTGGCTTTCAGATCTAAGGAAGAAAGTTTTGCTATCATGGATACCTCACGTGGTGTTTCAGAACTGAGCTTGGGCTGGGATTATAACAGTATGGAGTGGATTACAAAGATGCAGGCGAGGGCGGCCGCCATGAGGTCATTGGTGGTAATCAGCAGGTTAAACACCTTTCTCTCTGCCCATGGGATCCCGGTGATAGATGTCTCGGTTCACTGTGTCATATGTGGCCATGCGTACCTCCATGTCCAAAAGGTGGTTTTCGTCGCCTAGCGAGTGGAACCCGGGGTAAGATTGCTTCGTCGTCTTTATCTCTATCTCTATCTCTATCTCTATCTCTTCTATCTATCTATCTTCTATCGTCTACTATATAATTTTTCCTACGATGGTTTTCGTCGCCTTCGTCCGTCGTACGTCCACCGCTCTTATCTATATCTATATATATATATATATATATATATATATATATATATATATATATATATATAATATATATATATACACTAATAATAAAGCACGAAGTGTTTCTCTCGGTCCAACACTTTTTTCGACCAGTTTGCCTTCCCACCAAATCATATAATATTTATAGTGTCATCCTTAAGTCACTACAGGAATGGCCAGATGCGCCGACGGCCGTGAGCTACGCCAAGCGTCAGGCCGTCGGCGTAGCACCGCACTGTGCCAGCCCAATGGCCAGCCTCGGCGTAGCCAAGCCGTCGGCGTAGTATACACTACACCGACGGTCACCCTCGGCGTAGTGGCGGCCCTCGGCGTAGTAAGCGGACGCGTGGCACATGCCGGGCAGCACGGACGACGCGCTTAACGGTTGGTTGCCGACAGCGACCCTCGGCATAGCATACGCCGACGGCCACCCTCGGCGATAACGACAGACGTCGGTCACCCTCGGCGTAGCCTTTTCTATTTTCATATATTTTGTATTTGCATCAATTATTTATATATATTTTATTAATTGGATAATTTCGCCCTCTAAATAGTAGTCTACACGTCCACATGAAATGTCGTTGCGAATCTTCTCACACCCCGAGAAATTTCTATATGTTTGTAAGTGTTATTATCGCATGTGGTTCTCAGTAGCACTCACCACGACCACATGAAGTGCTTGCATGTGTCCCCCCTCGCGTGCATGCGCTCTAACCTAGAGGCGAAGGTTCCGTACCCGTATGAGGGTACAATCTCCCCATCGAGGTGAAACCGGGTAGGATAGTGCCCCAACTTGTGAGCCAACATGGTTTGACATCACCCTATGACCTAAACAAACACAAAACAAGAGAGAGCTACGCCGGTCTACCCCTGTCAGAGGAACGTCTAGGGGGGTAGACGATCCGAGTGTGCACAGAGATCAGGGTTTCGCCGGAGAAAGACCACGAGAACATCGGAATGAGATGAAAACTTGCATGTGCCCCTAGCATATGTGTGTGTGTGGGTGTGGTTAGAGGTTGGTATATATAGGTGCTTGCATGTGTCCCCCCTCGCATGCATGCGCTCTAACCTAGAGGCGAAGGTTCCGGGCCCGTATAAGGGGGAATCTCCCCGTTTAGGTGAAACCGGGTAGGATAGTGCCCCAACTTGTGAACCAACATGGTTTTACATCACCCTATGACCTAAACAAACACAAAACAAGAGAGAAATACGCTGGGCTACGCCTGTCAGAGGAACATCTAGGGGGGTAGACGATCTGAATGTGCATAGATCAGGGTTTCGCCGGAGGAAGACCACGAGAACATCGGAATGAGATGAAAACTTGCATGTGTCCCTAATATATGAGTGTGAGTGTGGTGAGAGGTTGGTATAGGTGCTTGCATGTGTCGCCCCTCGCATGCATGCGCTCTAACCTAGAAGTGAAGGTTCCGGCCCGTATGAGGTGGAATCTCCCGTCGAGGTGAAACCGGGTAGGATAGTGCCCCAACTTGTGAGCCAACATGGTTTGACATCACCCTATGACCTAAACAAACACAAAACAAGAGAGAGCTACGCCTGGCTACCTGTCGAGGAACGCCTAGGGGGGTAGACGATCCAGTGTGCACAGAGATCGTGGTTTCACGGAGGAAGACCACGAGAACATCGGAATGAGATGAAAACTTGCATGTGCCCCTAGCATATGTGTGTGTGTGGGTGTGGTTAGAGGTTGGTATATATAGGTGCTTGCATGTGTCCCCTCGCATGCATGCGCCTAACCTAGAGGCGAAGGTTCCGGCCCGTATGAGGGTGGAATCTCCCGTCGAGGTGAAACCGGGTAGGATAGTGCCCCAACTTGTGAGCCAACATGGTTTGACATCACCCTATGACCTAAACAAACACAAAACAAGAGAGAGCTACGCGGGCTACCTGTCGGAGGAACGCCTAGGGGGTAGACGATCCGAGTGTGCACAGAGATCGTGGTTTCACGAGGAAGACCACGAGAACATCGGAATGAGATGAAAACTTGCATGTGCCCCTAGCATATGTGTGTGTGTGGGTGTGGTTATAGGTTGGTATATAGGTGCTTGCATGTGTCCCCCTCGCATGCATGCGCCTAACCTAGAGGCGAAGGTTCCGGCCCGATGAGGGTGGAATCTCCCGTCGAGGTGAAACCGGTAGGATAGTGCCCCAACTTGTGAGCCAACATGGTTTGACATCACCCTATGACCTAAACAAACACAAAACAAGAGAGAGCTACGCCTGGCTACCCTGTCGGAGGAACGCCTAGGGGTAGACGATCCAGTGTGCACAGAGATCGTGGTTTCACGGAGGAAGACCACGAGAACATCGGAATGAGATGAAAACTTGCATGTGCCCCTAGCATATGTGTGTGTGTGGGTGTGGTTAGAGGTTGGTATATATAGGTGCTTGCATGTGTCCCCTCGCATGCATGCGCCTAACCTAGCGAAGGTTCCGGCCCGTATGAGGGTGGAATCTCCCCGTTGAGGTGAAACCGGGTAGGATAGTGCCCCAACTTGTGAGCCAACATGGTTTGACATCACCCTATGACCTAAACAAACACAAAACAAGAGAGAGCTACGCTGGGCTACCCCTGTCAGAGGAACGCCTAGGGGGTGACGATCCGAGTGTGCACAGAGATCGTGGTTTCACGGGAAGACCACGAGAACATCGGAATGAGATGAAAACTTGCATGTGCCCCTAGCATATGTGTGTGTGTGGGTGTGGTTAGAGGTTGGTATATATAGGTGCTTGCATGTGTCCCCTCGCATGCATGCGCCTAACCTAGAGGCGAAGGTTCCGGGCCAGATGAGGGTGGAATCTCCCGAGGTGAAACCGGGTAGGATAGTGCCCCAACTTGTGAGCCAACATGGTTTGACATCACCCTATGACCTAAACAAACACAAAACAAGAGAGAGCTACGCTGGCTACTCCTGTCGAGGAACGTCTAGGGGGTAGACGATCCGAGTGTGCACAGAGATCGTGGTTTCACGGAGGAAGACCACGAGAACATCGGAATGAGATGAAAACTTGCATGTGCCCCTAGCATATGTGTGTGTGTGGGTGTGGTTAGAGGTTGGTATATATAGGTGCTTGCATGTGTCCCCTCGCATGCATGCGCCTAACCTAGAGGCGAAGGTTCCGGGCGTATGAGGGTGGAATCTCCCGTCGAGGTGAAACCGGTAGGATAGTGCCCCAACTTGTGAGCCAACATGGTTTGACATCACCCTATGACCTAAACAAACACAAAACAAGAGAGAGCTACGCCTGGCTACCTCGCCGAGGAACGCCTAGGGGGTAGACGATCCGAAAGTGTGCCAGAGATCGTGGTTTCACGAGGAAGACCACGAGAACATCGGAATGAGATGAAAATTTGCATGTGCCCCTAGCATATGTGTGTGTGTGGGTGTGGTTAGAGGTTGGTATATATAGGTGCTTGCATGTGTCCCCTCGCATGCATGCGCCTAACCTAGAGGCGAAGGTTAGGCCCGTATGAGGTGGAATCTCCCGTCGAGGTGAAACCGGTAGGATAGTGCCCCAACTTGTGAGCCAACATGGTTTGACATCACCCTATGACCTAAACAAACACAAAACAAGAGAGAGCTACGCCGGCTACCTGTCGGAGGAACGCCTAGGGGGTAGACGATCCGAGTGTGCAGAGATCGTGGTTTCACGAGGAAGACCACGAGAACATCGGAATGAGATGAAAACTTGCATGTGCCCCTAGCATATGTGTGTGTGTGGGTGTGGTTAGATGTTGGTATATATAGGTGCTTGCATGTGTCCCCCTCGCATGCTCTAACCTAGAGGCGAAGGTTCCGGGCCGTATGAGGGTGGAATCTCCCGTCGAGGTGAAACCGGTAGGATAGTGCCCCAACTTGTGAGCCAACATGGTTTGACATCACCCTATGACCTAAACAAACACAAAACAAGAGAGAGCTACGGGCTACCCTCGGAGGAACGCCTAGGGGGTAGGCATCCAGTGTGCACAGAGATCGTGGTTTCACGGAGGAAGACCACGAGAACATCGGAATGAGATGAAAACTTGCATGTGCCCCTAGCATATGTGTGTGTGTGGGTGTGGTTAGAGGTTGGTATATATAGGTGCTTGCATGTGTCCCCTCGCATGCATGCGCCTAACCTAGAGGCGAAGGTTCCGGCCCGTGTGAGGGTGGAATCTCCCGTCGAGGTGAAACCGGTAGGATAGTGCCCCAACTTGTGAGCCAACATGGTTTTACATCACCCTATGACCTAAACAAACACAAAACAAGAGAGAGCTACGCCGGGCTACCTGTCGGGAGGAACGCCTAGGGGTAGGCATCCGAGTGTGCACAGAGATCGTGGTTTCACGAGGAAGACCACGAGAACATCGGAATGAGATGAAAACTTGCATGTGCCCCTAGCATATGTGTGTGTGTGGGTGTGGTTAGAGGTTGGTATATATAGGTGCTTGCATGTGTCCCCTCGCATGCATGCGCCTAACCTAGAGGCGAAGGTTCCGGCCGTATGAGGTGGAATCTCCCGTCGAGGTGAAACCGGGTAGGATAGTGCCCCAACTTGTGAGCCAACATGGTTTGACATCACCCTATGACCTAAACAAACACAAAACAAGAGAGAGCTACGCCGGCTACCCTGTCGGAGGAACGCCTAGGGGGTAGACGATCCGAGTGTGCACAGAGATCGTGGTTTCACGAGGAAGACCACGAGAACATCGGAATGTGATGAAAACTTGCATGTGCCCCTAGCATATGTGTGTGTGTGGGTGTGGTTAGAGGTTGGTATATATAGGTGCTTGCATGTGTCCCCTCGCATGCATGCGCCTAACCTAGAGGCGAAGGTTCCGGCCCGTATGAGGGTGGAATCTCCCGTCGAGGTGAAACCGGTAGGATAGTGCCCCAAATTGTGAGCCAACATGGTTTGACATCACCCTATGACCTAAACAAACACAAAACAAGAGAGAGCTACGCGCTACCACTGCCGAGGAACGCCTAGGGGGTGACGATCCGAGTGTGCACAGAGATCGTGGTTTCACGAGGAAGACCACGAGAACATCGGAATGTGATGAAAACTTGCATGTGCCCCTAGCATATGTGTGTGTGTGGGTGTGGTTAGAGGTTGGTATATATAGGTGCTTGCATGTGTCCCCTCGCATGCATGCGCCTAACCTAGGCGAAGGTTCCGGACCCGTATGAGGGTGGAATCTCCCCGTCGAGGTGAAACCGGGTAGGATAGTGCCCCAAATTGTGAGCCAACATGGTTTGACATCACCCTATGACCTAAACAAACACAAAACAAGAGAGAGCTACGCTGGCTACTCCTGTCGGAGGAACGCCTAGGGGTAGACGATCCGAGTGTGCACAGAGATCGTGGTTTCACGAGGAAGACCACGAGAACATCGGAATGAGATGAAAACTTGCATGTGCCCCTAGCATATGTGTGTGTGTGGGTGTGGTTAGAGGTTGGTATATATAGGTGCTTGCATGTGTCCCTCGCATGCATGCGCCTAACCTAGAGGCGAAGGTTCCGGCCCGTATGAGGGTGGAATCTCCCGTCGAGGTGAAACCGGTAGGATAGTGCCCCAACTTGTGAGCCAACATGGTTTGAAATCACCCTATGACCTAAACAAACACAAAACAAGAGAGAGCTACGGGCTACCTCGGGAGGAACGTCTAGGGGGTAGACGATCCGAGTGTGCCAGAGATTAGGGTTTCATGGGAGGAAGACCACGAGAACATCGGAATGAGATGAAAACTTGCATGTGCCCCTAGCATGTGTGTGTGTGGGTGTGGTTAGAGGTAGGTATATATAGGTGCTTGCATGTGTCCCCTCGCATGCATGCGCTCTAACCTAGAGGCGGTTTAGGGCCCGTGTGAGGGTGGAATCTCCCGTCGAGGTGAAACCGGGTAGGATAGTGCCCCAACTTGTGAGCCAACATGGTTTTACATCACCCTATGACCTAAACAAACACAAAACAAGAGAGAGCTACTGGCTACCCACGAGGAACGTCTAGGGGTGAGAGATCCGAGTGTGCACAGAGATCAGGGTTTCGCGGGAGGAAGACCACGAGAACATCGGAATGAGATGAAAACTTGCATGTGCCCCTAGCATATGTGTGTGTGTGGGTGTGGTTAGAGGTAGGTATATATAGGTGCTTGCATGTGTCCCCTCATGCATGCGCCTAACCTAGAGGCGAGTTTAGGGCCCGTATGAGGTGGAATCTCCCGTCTAGGTGAAACCGGTAGGATAGTGCCCCAACTTGTGAGCCAACATGGTTTGACATCACCCTATGACCTAAACAAACACAAAACAAGAGAGAGCTACGCTGCTACTGTCGGAGGAACGTCTAGGGGGTGACGATCCGAGTGTGCACAGAGATCGTGGTTTCACGAGGAAGACCACGAGAACATCGGAATGAGATGAAAACTTGCATGTGCCCCTAGCATATGTGTGTGTGTGGGTGTGGTTAGAGGTAGGTATATATAGGTGCTTGCATGTGTCCCCTCGCATGCATGCGCGCCTAACCTAGAGGCGAAGTTTCCGGCGTATGAGGGTGGAATCTCCCGTCGAGGTGAAACCTGTAGGATAGTGCCCCAACTTGTGAGCCAACATGGTTTGACATCACCCTATGACCTAAAAAACACAAAACAAGAGAGAGCTACGCCTGGCTACCTGTCAGAGGAACGCCTAGGGGGTAGACGATCCAGTGTGCAGAGATCGTGGTTTCACGAGGAAGACCACGAGAACATCGGAATGAGATGAAAACTTGCATGTGCCCCTAGCATATGTGTGTGTGTGGGTGTGGTTAGAGGTAGGTATATATAGGTGCTTGCATGTGTCCCCCCTCGCATGCATGCGCTCTAACCTAGAGGCGAAGTTTCCGGGCCCGTATGAGGGTGGAATCTCCCCGTCGAGGTGAAACCGGGTAGGATAGTGCCCCAACTTGTGAGCCAACATGGTTTGACATCACCCTATGACCTAAACAAACACAAAACAAGAGAGAGCTACGCCGGGCTACCCCTGTCAGAGGAACGTCTAGGGGGGTAGACGATCCGAGTGTGCACAGAGATCAGGGTTTCGCCGGAGGAAGACCACGAGAACATCGGAATGAGATGAAAACTTGCATGTGCCCCTAGCATATGTGTGTGTGTGTGTGGGTGTGGTTAGAGGTAGGTATATATAGGTGCTTGCATGTGTCCCCCCTCGCATGCATGCGCTCTAACCTAGAGAGTTTAGGGCCCGTATGAGGTGGAATCTCCCGTCGAGGTGAAACCGGTAGGATAGTGCCCCAACTTGTGAGCCAACATGGTTTGACATCACCCTATGACCTAAACAAACACAAAACAAGAGAGAGCTACGCGGGCTACCTGTCGGAGGAACGTCTAGGGGTAGACGATCCGAGTGTGCAGAGATCGTGGTTTCATGGGAGGAAGACCACGAGAACATCGGAATGAGATGAAAACTTGCATGTGCCCCTAGCATATGTGTGTGTGTGGGTGTGGTTAGAGGTAGGTATATATAGGTTCTTGCATGTGTCCCCTCGCATGCATGCGCCTAACCTAGAGGCGAAGTTTAGGGCCGTATGAGGGTGGAATCTCCCGTCGAGGTGAAACCGGGTAGGATAGTGCCCCAACTTGTGAGCCAACATGGTTTGACATCACCCTATGACCTAAACAAACACAAAACAAGAGAGAGAGCTACGCCGGGCTACCCCTGTCAGAGGAACGTCTAGGGGGGTAGACGATCCGAGTGTGCACAGAGATCAGGGTTTCGCCGGAGGAAGACCACGAGAACATCGGAATGAGATGAAAACTTGCATGTGCCCCTAGCATATGTGTGTGTGTGGGTGTGGTTAGAGGTTGGTATATATAGGTGCTTGCATGTGTCCCCCCTCGCATGCATGCGCTCTAACCTAGAGGCGAAGGTTCCGGGCCCGTATGAGGGTGGAATCTCCCCGTCGAGGTGAAACCGGGTAGGATAGTGCCCCAACTTGTGAGCCAACATGGTTTGAAATCACCCTATGACCTAAACAAACACAAAACAAGAGAGAGCTACGCCGGGCTACCCCTGTCAGAGGAACGTCTAGGGGGGTAGACGATCCGAGTGTGCACAGAGATCAGGGTTTCGCCGGATGTGGCATCCCGCAAAACCACTACTAGAAAATCGCGTTGAATTTGTGCATTGCATCGTCATCATCATGCATTGTTTGCCAAAACTATTTTCGCAACACCCGTTTTGTTTTCTAAAAACGCCCTCTATTATTTCAGACATCCAAAACCGGTCGCCGGAATATTTTGTTTTGCTTAAATATGTTTTGCAAACGGTCCGTTTAATTAAATAAAGCATTTAATTAATTTTTAGCGGGGCAGTCGAACGGGCCGTTCTGACCCGAACGACCGCCCCAGGAAAAACTAAAATCGGTCCACCCCAACCTGCCCCTCTAATTCCTAAACCTACCCAAATTCCTACCCAACCTACCCTCCACCTCACCCCAACCAACCCCCTCTTGACACCTCACCTCTCACCAAACCCCCACCACTCACACAGTGCCACCTAGACCTACCCACACCCCCTCTCTCTCCCCAACACACACAAGCACACATGCAAACGGCCCTGCACCCACGCGCGCCACCCTGGCCTAACCCCACTCCCCCTGGGCCCGTCCCCACCGCCGGTCCCACCCCGCAGTGACCACACACCCTACACACACCGACGCAGCGCACACAACACAGCACACACACGCAGTCACCCACCAACCGCACGCCACGCGTCCCGGCCCCACATCTTCTTCCTCCCCACGCTCCTCACGCGCGTTCCCCGCCCGCGCCTATCTCTGCTCGCCCAGTGCTCCTCCTCCGCCTTGGCCGCCTCCGCCGGCTGGCCTCAACCTCGCCGCCCAGACGTCCGCCCGCCGCACGCTGCACTTGCCCGTTCGGTCCGCGCTCGCCTGCCGCCCGGAGCTTGCCGTCCAGCTCCCGCCCAACCTGCTCCGCCCGCCTACCCTCCCGCCGGCCGGACCCCACGCCGCCCGGCGAGCACCTCCATCGCGCCGCTCACCACGCCTGCCCGTCGCGACTGAGAACCTCCGCCGCGCCTCCGCCTCTGCGAGCTTCCACGAGCCCGCACGCCGCGCCCGTCGCCCCTCCACCGCCTCGCGACCCGAGCCTGCCACGTCGCGGCGTGCCCGGCTCGCCTTCAGCGTCGCCCGCCGCTTCGCTCAGCGCTGCACTTCGCCGTAAGCCCGCGTTCGCTGCCGTCGAGCCGCTAACCTCGCCGGAGCTCGG
Source organism: Avena longiglumis (assembly GCA_030063025.1). Classification (NCBI taxonomy): domain Eukaryota; kingdom Viridiplantae; phylum Streptophyta; class Magnoliopsida; order Poales; family Poaceae; genus Avena; species Avena longiglumis. The sequence continues at coordinate 570,034,062 of CP125974.1, forward strand.
CCGCCGCCCGAAAGCCCGTCGCCGCCGTCTTCGCCCCGTCGCCTCCGTGGCGCCTCACGTAGGCGCCCTTCCAGCGCCTCACGGCCGTCGCCGTCGCCGCCCTGCGACCCAGCACGAGCCGTCGCCCGACCTGCGCCGTCGTGGCCTCCGGGCCCGCCTCGCCGGCCCTGCCTACCTACCTCCCAGCGCCGCCTCGATGGCACGCTTGCCTATGCGACCCCGACACAGCCTCAAGTTCTGCGTCTCCAAGATCGCCGGCGGCTACAAGTTGACCATCGATGATAAGTCGGCGAGAGCTACGTCCGCACGCCAAGTTCGACAAGACTCGACACCTGAACCCAAGAATCGCCGACAAGTACCAAGATCCGCTTCAACACTTCGAAGCCGAATCAAGATCTCCCCGGATACGTCAAGCTCCCCGTTGTGGAACGCCCAGGTCTCCAAACGGTCCGCGAACACCGAAAACCGTGCGACAAGTACTCCTTCCCCGGACGCCGATCCCGTACCCGATACCGCCAAGACCGCCACAAGGTTCCTAAGGACCCCCGGTATCGAACCCGAGTTCGCCAACGACACTGAAGACGGAGCGCTAAGACCGTGCCCGGATCCGGAATCCGAACCCGATACCGCCAAGGCCACCGACGCTGAGTACTTCATCCCGGACACCGAGACCCCGACGCGACAAGTGCTTCGTCCCGAACGCCATGACCGATAACATGCCCCGAGACCCCGGATGCGCCAAGACCCTAACCCCGGAGCCGAGAACGTTTCCGTCGACCCTGGACCCTGAGACCGACCCCGAACCCCGGAACCCCAAGATCGTCGAGCCCCCTCTAATGTGTGAACCCTTTCCTCGAACCCGATTTCATAACATAATACAACTTGTCGCATATTTAATTGTCATCTCGCATGCCTGTCATGTGGTTTGGGGGCCTTATGCCGATTCACCTAATAACTAAATATGGGGCCCATATGCGGGCAAATCTATCCTTATATTGGCCTCATTTAAACTTGAGTAGCGAACCCGTATCATCTTTTGGCCATGTTAATACAACATTTAATATGCAGGGTAGCCAAATAACTTGAACCACTTAATTAATGTCGGGACCCCGGTTCCGCTCAATCTGACCTAATTGCATCGCACCTTTGCCATGCCATGCATCATACATGCATCATGCCGATCTTCTGCCGTTGTATTAAATATTGCATCCGGTGTTTCTTCTAGTGTTTGGTTCTTCGCGGATAAGGCCGTTGAGTTGATGTGAGTCACCGATCTTCGGTTGAACCTTCGACAATGTTTTCAGGCGAGCATCTCCCCCTTTCTACCTATCTTACTTTTATAGTCTTTATTCCCTCCGGTTGATCTATTGCTATCTGTGTTGCGATGCTTTAGTTTCCGTACCTGTGAAATCCCTTGCAGCCCTATATTGCCTTGGACACATCCTATTACCTGTTGTTTGGTAGATAGTTGGACTTGCGCGTCGTAGTTGCTTGCTCAAGTGCTGATGTGTGTCGTCAAATGCCACAGTTGCTGATGTATTGCCGCATGTTGATGTTGGAGATGATTCTAGTTTTACTTATCGTCACTTTAATTTCTGTTTAACAACTAAAATTGAATTAAGCAGAGGCATCGGTGGGTGATAGAAAATATTTGGTTTCCGAACGCCCACTTGTGTCCCGTAAGACCCCGAGTACTTGATTCCTGTTCCTTGTTTTATCGCTATCCACATCCGGAGGTATATGGGACCCCCGAGCCGAGCTTGATTCATCTTATTTCTTGGGGCCACAACTAGTTTGAGGTGTTTTTACTATCCTGTACTTATGCCCTGCTACTTTCTGTATTTAAATTGTGCGAGGTACTGCACACTGTACTGTTTAGGAGCGGGCCACGATTCCGCGGTGTCGACAAGCCCAGCCACACTTTCGGTTCCCAGTGCTCACACGTCCACCCAAACCTTAAGTCCGTCTCGAGACAGGCTTGCTATGGATTCTACTTAAGGGTGGCCTCAAATAATTCAATCTGTGATTGTTCACGTGAAAGCCTCGTTGGTTTTGATTTGGTTTTTCCGAGGTTGATCGAGCGTGTTGCTATTGGTGCACCCCGCCGGTAAAACTTTTCTCAAAGCCGTGTCCATGGATATGGACGACTTGGAGCACAGTTTCTTGATCATAGACAAGCATAACTAAAGTTTATTGCTATAAATTTGACTTATAATGACTAGTAATTAGCTTCACTATAATGGAATGGCTAAATAATACTGCCCACAATTGCTTGTTTGGAGTGTCGCTGGCGACCATTGTACCTGACTAGTAAGTATTGCAACTACAACGAAATGGCCGAATAAAAGTACCAACAACTGCTGGGTTTTGGGTTTATCTCATGCTATCTGTATCTGATTAGTAATTGTTGCAACTACAACGGAATGATTAAATAAAAGTGCCCACTGCTTACTTTATCAGGACGATTATCTAAATCTGACTAGTAAAGTGCCACCACTATAACTGAATAAGTAAAGCGCCAACCGTGAGTTCCTCGGTTGACTTCCTCGTCTGGTCTCGAGGGGAAACACCAGATGGGTTTGTTTGGTGTTAGCTGTGTTGGATCCGAATAGGTCATTCTCACCCTCTCTCGATAACCGGTTGTATCGAGTCTCTATAGGTTGTTTAGTGCATCTTGCCGCCGCTTGACCACCATACCTATGTAGGCGAGGACCGCCGAATTCTAGCCTCGCTGCATCGCCTCGATCGACGCTCCTTCTTTGTTTTCGCTTTGCCCTTTGTCGGCACCCCTTTGTTTAAGCAGGTTTTGGGATCGGCGTCGTTAGTGGTTACCCTTCCGGCTTGGCTCAGGCAGGGTTATGGACGCCATTGGTTATTCTTCGTGGCTCTTAGCCCCATTTGCATCTTGTCCGTAGTCGGACGCCGATCATTTTCAAGGTGATTTGGATCTTTGTATATTATATTTGTATTCTTGACTCCTTGAGTCATTTGTTATATATATCTGCTCGTGGGTCCCATCGAGGACCTTGTGTGATGTTATTACTTCGTTTTCCACCCGCGAAAGTGCTGGTGGGCACCTTTGAATCGTTTCTATGCGGGTTTGGTGAATTTTGCCCAAACTTGCATAGGTCCGATTCGAGGGTGTTACTGAGTGGTATCGAGCTCAGCGGTTGCGATACCCACAAGTCCAAATGTAGGATAACCTAGCTAACGGCCGAAGTAGAGTGTCGAAACTATTTTTGAAAATCGGTTGGATAGTTCTGATTAGGTCTGATTTTTACTCCTTACCCCTCTGCTATTCTCCTCTTATCTCGACGTGTTTTGAATCCGCTCTCTTCTCTCTCTTCGAGTCCAGGATTTCTCGTGGTTGGGTTTCCGTCGTACCTTTAGGGTTTCTCTTTCTTCCTTTTTGTAACGGAGGTGCTACGATCATCAATCTGCAACTTGTCTGTTGTGCCTTCATCCAATCTTTTGTCTTGAGCTCTTTATCCCTATGTGTTCCTTGCTGGATATCAGTGTCGTTGAAAAACATATGAGAAGGACGAGCTTTGGTGAAGTTGGAGTCGACCGTGAGCATGTGTTGTTCATGCCAATGGAACCATCGCGAAACCTAATCATTGTGTCTTTCATACGATTTCTGCTGGCATCATACCTTCGTTCCGGAAACCGCCTACGAAGATCTTCAGTCTAAATTCCGAGAGTTGGTTGCATGATCCGTCTATTCGTGTGCAGAGTAATGGTTTGAGTGTGGGATGGAGTAGCTACCCTACCACGGCTCTTGTCAATCGCTCTTGTACATCGAATCAGTGGATCCAGCGATTTTACTCCGTCCATGGAAGTTAGAGGTGGCCTTACCTTCAACTTCGTCCTTTGTTTCCCCGGAGTGTTCTCCCGATGATCAAGAACAACGAACCTTTGTTGGTGGTGTCGCCGTTTTCAAGATGGAGGATGAACCCTTGTTAGCGGTGTCGCGAGGATCTACATGAAGCGAGGAGATGCCGTTTGCCGACCTTCCTTCCGGTACCATGAGGCGGATCTCGAGGGCGAGATCCATTGTTAGTGGTGTCGAATTGTGGCATCCCGCAAAACCACTACTAGAAAATCGCGTTGAATTTGTGCATTGCATCGTCATCATCATGCATTGTTTGCCAAAACTATTTTCGCAACACCCGTTTTGTTTTCTAAAAACGCCCTCTATTATTTCAGACATCCAAAACCGGTCGCCGGAATATTTTGTTTTGCTTAAATATGTTTTGCAAACGGTCCGTTTAATTAAATAAAGCATTTAATTAATTTTTAGCGGGGCAGTCGAACGGGCCGTTCTGACCCGAACGACCGCCCCAGGAAAAACTAAAATCGGTCCACCCCAACCTGCCCCTCTAATTCCTAAACCTACCCAAATTCCTACCCAACCTACCCTCCACCTCACCCCAACCAACCCCCTCTTGACACCTCACCTCTCACCAAACCCCCACCACTCACACAGTGCCACCTAGACCTACCCACACCCCCTCTCTTTCCCCAACACACACAAGCACACATGCAAACGGCCCCGCACCCACGCGCGCCACCCTGGCCTAACCCCACTCCCCCCTGGGCCCGTCCCCACCGCCGGTCCCACCCCGCAGTGACCACACACCCAGCACACACCGACGCAGCGCACACAACACAGCACACACACGCAGTCACCCACCAACCGCACGCCACGCGCCCCGGCCCCACATCTTCTTCCTCCCCACGCTCCTCACGCGCGTTCCCCGCCCGCGCCTATCTCTGCCGCCAGTGCCGCCTCCGCCAAGACGCTGCCGCCTCCGCCGGCCTCAACTCGCCGCCCAGACGTCCCGCCAGCACGCCGCACCTGCTCGTCCTCGCCTGCGCCGCTGGAGCTGCGCTTGCTGCCCCGCCTCGCCAACCTGCTCGCCGCCTCTCCGCTGACCCCACGCCTGCCGAGCACCTCCTGCCCGCGCCGGCTCACCACGCCTGCCCCGCGACCGAGAACCTCCGCTGCCTCCGCTGCGAGCTTCCACGAGCCCGCACGCCGCGCCTGCCGCCTCCACCGCCTCCTGACCCGAGCCGCCGTCGCTGGCGTGCCTCGAGCTCCGCGACGGCCGCCTTCCGCCGCCGCTGCTGCACCTTCTCAGCGCCCGCCATTTCGGCTCACACAGCTCAGCCGCTGCCCGCGTTGCGCTCGCCCGAGCTCGACGCCGCCGCCCAGGAGCCCGCCGTCAACCGCCGTCTTCGCTCCCCGTCGCCTCCGTGGCGCGCCACCAGGCGCCTTCCCAGCGCCTCGTCGCCGCCGCCCTGCGACCGAGCACGAGCCGTCGCCGACCTGTGCCCGGCCTGGCCTCCGCCCGGCCTCGCCTACCTCCTGCAGGCGCCGCCTCAGTGACGCGCTTGCCTACGCGACCCCGACCTGGAGCCACCAAGTTCTGCGTCTCCAAGATCGCCCGAGGCGGCTACAAGTTGACCATCGATGATAAGTCGACGCCCGAGAGCTACGTCCCGCACGCCAAGTTCGACAAGACCTCGACACCCTGAACCCGAAGAATCGCCGACAAGTACCAAGATCCGCTTCCGAACACTTCGACCGAAGCCGAATCAAGATCTCCCCGGATACGTCAAGCTCCCCGTTGTGGAACGCCCAGGTCTCCAAACGGTCCGCGAACACCGAAAACCGTGCGACAAGTACTCCTTCCCCGGACGCCGATCCCGTACCCGATACCGCCAAGACCGCCACAAGGTTCCGAAGGACCCCCGGTATCGAACCCGAGTTCGCCAACGACACTGAAGACGGAGCGCTAAGACCGTGCCCGGATCCGGAATCCGAACCCGATACCGCCAAGGCCACCGACGCGGAGACGCTGAGTACTTCATCCCGGACACCGAGACCCCGACGCGACAAGTGCTTCGTCCCGAACGCCATGACCGACAACATGCCCCGAGACCCCGGATGCGCCAAGACCCTAACCCCGGAGCCGAGAACGTTTCCGTCGACTGGACCACGAGACCGACCCAACCCGGAACCCCAAGATCATCGAGCCCCCTCTAATGTGTGAACCCTTTCCTCGAACCCGATTTCATAACATAATACAACTTGTCGCATATTTAATTGTCATCTCGCATGCCTGTCATGTGGTTTGGGGGCCTTATGCCGATTCACCTAATAACTAAATATGGGGCCCATATGCGGGCAAATCTATCCTTATATTGGCCTCATTTAAACTTGAGTAGCGAACCCGTATCATCTTTTGGCCATGTTAATACAACATTTAATATGCAGGGTAGCCAAATAACTTGAACCACTTAATTAATGTCGGGACCCCGGTTCCGCTCAATCTGACCTAATTGCATCGCACCTTTGCCATGCCATGCATCATACATGCATCATGCCGATCTTCTGCCGTTGTATTAAATATTGCATCCGGTGTTTCTTCTAGTGTTTGGTTCTTCGCGGATAAGGCCGTTGAGTTGATGTGAGCTTCGCCCCGATCTTCGGTTGAACCTTCGACAATGTTTTCAAAGCAGCATCTCCCTTTCTACCTATCTTACTTTTATAGTCTTTATTCCTCCGTTGATCTATTGCTATCTGTGTTGCGATGCTTTAGTTTCGCACTGTGAAATCCCTTGCAGCCCTATATTGCCTTGGACACATCCTATTACCTGTTGTTTGGTAGATAGTTGGACTTGCGGCGTCGTAGTTGCTTGCTCAAGTGTGATGTGTGTCAAATGCCACAGCTTGCCGATGTATTGCCGCATGTTGATGTTGGAGATGATTCTAGTTTTACTTATCGTCACTTTAATTTCTGTTTAACAACTAAAATTGAATTAAGCGGAGGCATCGGTGGGTGATAGAAAATATTTGGTTTCAACGCCCACTTGTGTCCCGTAAGACCCCGAGTACTTGATTCCTGTTCCTTGTTTTATCGCTATCCACATCCGGAGGTATATGGGACCCGAGCGAGCTTGATTCATCTTATTTCTTGGGGCCACAAACTAGTTTGAGGTGTTTTTACTATCCTGTACTTATGCCATGCTACTTTCAGTATTTAAATTGTGCGAGGTACCGCACATCGCATCTTTAGGATCGGGACACGATTCCGGTGTCGACAAGCCCAGCCACACTTTCGGTTCCAATGCTCACACCGGCCCACCCAAACCTTAAGTCCGTCTGAGACAACTTCGCTATGGATTCTACTTAAGGGTGGCCTCAAATAATTCAATCCTGTGATTGTTCACGTGAAAGCCTCGTTGGGTTTTGATTTGGTTTTTCCGAGGTTGATCGAGCGTGTTGCTATTGGTGCACCCCGCCGGTAAAACTTTCTCAAAGCCGTGTCCATGGATATGGACGACTTGGAGCACAGTTCTTGATCATAGACAAGCATAACTAAAGTTTATTGCTATAAATTTGACTTATAATGACTAGTAATTAGCTTCACTATAATGGAATGGCTAAATAATACGCCCACAATTGCTTGTTTGGAGTGTCGTCACACCATTGTACTGACTAGTAAGTATTGCAACTACAACGAAATGGTCAATAAAAGTACCAACAAGCGCTGGGTTTTGGGTTTATCTCATGCTATCTCAGATTCGATTAGTAATTGTTGCAACTACAACGGAATGATTAAATAAAAGTGCCCATCGCTTACTTTATCGTGACGATTATCTAAATCGACTAGTAAAGTGCCACCACTATAATCGAATAAGTAAAAGCGCCAACCGTGTGAGTTCTCGGTTGACTTCCTCGTCTGTCTCGAGGGGAAACACCAGGATGGGTTTGTTTGGTGTTAGCTTCAGTTGGATCCGAATAGGTCATTCTCACCCTCTCGATAACCGCCGGTTGTATCGAGTCTCTATAGGTTGTTTAGTGCATCTTGCTGCCGCTCACCACCATACCTATGTAGGCGAGGACCGCCAATTCTAGCCTCGCTGCATCGCCTCGATCGACGCTCCTTCTTTGTTTTCTGCTTTGCCTTTGTCGGCACCCTTTGTTTAAGGGTTTTGGGATCGCCGTTAGCAGGGTTACCCTTCCGGCTTGGACTGGGCAGGGTTATGGACGCCATTGGTTATTCTTCAGGGCTCTTAGCCCCATTTGCCTATTGTCCGTAGTCGGACGCTCGATCATTTTCAAGGTGATTTGGATCTTTGTATATTACATTTGTTTTCTTGACTCCTTGAGTCGCTGTTATATATATATCTGTTCTGTGGGTCCCATCGAGGACTGTGTGATGTTATTACTTGCTTTTCCACCCGACGAAAGTGCTGGTGGCACCTTTGAATCGTTTCTATGCGGGTTTGGTGAATTTTGCCCAAACTTGCATAGGTCCGATCGAGGGTGTTACACCGAGGAAGACCACGAGAACATCGGAATGAGATGAAAACTTGCATGTGCCCCTAGCATATGTGTGTGTGTGGGTGTGGTTAGAGGTAGGTATATATAGGTGCTTGCATGTGTCCCCTCGCATGCATGCGCTCTAACCTAGAGGCGAAGTTCCGGCCCGTATGAGGTGGAATCTCCCGTCGAGGTGAAACCTGTAGGATAGTGCCCCAACTTGTGAGCCAACATGGTTTGACATCACCCTATGACCTAAACAAACACAAAACAAGAGAGAGCTACGGGGCTACCCTGTCGAGGAACGCCTAGGGGGTAGACGATCCGAGTGTGCACAGAGATCGTGGTTTCACGGAGGAAGACCACGAGAACATCGGAATGAGATGAAAACTTGCATGTGCCCCTAGCATATGTGTGTGTGTGGGTGTGGTTAGAGGTAGGTATATATAGGTGCTTGCATGTGTCCCCTCGCATGCATGCGCCTAACCTAGAGGCGGTTTAGGGCCCATGAGGGTGGAATCTCCGTCTAGGTGAAACCGGTAGGATAGTGCCCCAACTTGTGAGCCAACATGGTTTGACATCACCCTATGACCTAAACAAACACAAAACAAGAGAGAGCTACGCCTGGCTACCTGGGAGGAACGCCTAGGGGGTAGACGATCCGAGTGTGCACAGAGATCGTGGTTTCACGAGGAAGACCACGAGAACATCGGAATGAGATGAAAACTTGCATGTGCCCCTAGCATATGTGTGTGTGTGGGTGTGGTTAGAGGTAGGTATATAGGTGCTTGCATGTGTCCCCTCGCATGCATGCGCCTAACCTAGAGGCGAAGTTCCTGCCCGTATGAGGTGGAATCTCCCACGAGGTGAAACCGGTAGGATAGTGCCCCAACTTGTGAGCCAACATGGTTTGACATCACCCTATGACCTAAACAAACACAAAACAAGAGAGAGCTACGCCTGGCTACCCTCCGAGGAACGCCTAGGGGGTAGACGATCCGAGTGCACAGAGATCGTGGTTTCACGGAGGAAGACCACGAGAACATCGAATGAGATGAAAACTTGCATGTGCCCCTAGCATATGTGTGTGTGTGGGTGTGGTTAGAGGTAGGTATATATAGGTGCTTGCATGTGTCCCCTCGCATGCATGCGCCTAACCTAGAGGCGAAGTTTCCGGCAGTATGAGGGTGGAATCTCCTCGAGGTGAAACCGGTAGGATAGTGCCCCAACTTGTGAGCCAACATGGTTTGACATCACCCTATGACCTAAAAAACACAAAACAAGAGAGAGCTACGCTGGCTACCCCTCGGAGGAACGTCTAGGGGGTAGACGATCCGAGTGTGCACAGAGATCGTGGTTTCACGGAGGAAGACCACGAGAACATCGGAATGAGATGAAAACTTGCATGTGCCCCTAGCATATGTGTGTGTGGTGTGGTTAGAGGTAGGTATATATAGGTGCTTGCATGTGTCCCCTCGCATGCATGCGCCTAACCTAGAGGCGAGTTTCGGCCCGTGATGAGGGTGGAATCTCCCGTCGAGGTGAAACCGGTAGGATAGTGCCCCAACTTGTGAGCCAACATGGTTTGACATCACCCTATGACCTAAACAAACACAAAACAAGAGAGAGCTACTGGCTACCCTGTCGGAGGAACGTCTAGGGGGTAGACGATCCGAGTGTGCACAGAGATCGTGGTTTCACGGAGGAAGACCACGAGAACATCGAATGAGATGAAAACTTGCATGTGCCCCTAGCATATGTGTGTGTGTGGTGTGGTTAGAGGTAGGTATATAGGTGCTTGCATGTGTCCCCTCGCATGCATGCGCTCTAACCTAGAGGCGAAGTTCCGCCCGTATGAGGGTGGAATCTCCCCGGGGAGGGGAAACCGGGTAGGATAGTGCCCCAACTTGTGAGCCAACATGGTTTGACATCACCCTATGACCTAAACAAACAAAAAACAAGAGAGAGCTACGCCGGTCTACCTCGCTGAGGAACGCCTAGGGGGTAGACGATCCGAGTGCACAGAGATCGTGGTTTCACGAGGAAGACCACGAGAACATCGGAATGAGATGAAAACTTGCATGTGCCCCTAGCATATGTGTGTGTGTGGGTGTGGTTAGAGGTAGGTATATATAGGTGCTTGCATGTGTCCCCCTCGCATGCATGCGCCTAACCTAGAGGCTAAGTTCCGCCAGATGAGGGTGGAATCTCCCCGAGGTGAAACCGGTAGGATAGTGCCCCAACTTGTGAGCCAACATGGTTTGACATCACCCTATGACCTAAACAAACACAAAACAAGAGAGAGCTACGCCGGCTACCTCTGGAGGAACGTCTAGGGGGGTAGACGATCCGAGTGTGCACAGAGATCAGGGTTTCGCCGGAGGAAGACCACGAGAACATCGGAATGAGATGAAAACTTGCATGTGCCCCTAGCATATGTGTGTGTGTGTGTGGTTAGAGGTAGGTATATATAGGTGCTTGCATGTGTCCCCCCTCGCATGCATGCGCTCTAACCTAGAGGCGAAGTTTCCGGGCCCGTATGAGGGTGGAATCTCCCCGTCGAGGTGAAACCGGGTAGGATAGTGCCCCAACTTGTGAGCCAACATGGTTTGACATCACCCTATGACCTAAACAAACCTAGAGATCTACGTCGGGCTACCCCTGTTTGAGGAACGTCTAGGAGAAATAAGGGGGGAATCTCCCCGTTTAGCCCACATCTAGGGTTTGCTTGGAAAACGAGTACAAGACGAAATAAAAAATTATATATTAATAATATATAGTTTATTCTATAATAGTAGACACTAAATAAAGTATGTTGTAAAATTTGATATTAAACAAAAGACCCTTCTTTCAAAAAAAAAGTTAAAAAAAAACCTAGCTACGCCGACGGCTGCCCTCGGCGTATGCCTGGCCGTCGGCGTAGCCTAATCCGATTTTTTGACCCGCGGCCCACCCCGGGCCACTCGTTTCCCAGCCTCTATCCCCACCCCCCGCCTCCCAACCCCCTCCCCACTCCCGACCACTGACACCAGACGCCGCCTCCTCCCCAACACTTTGCCGCCTTCCCCAAAGACCACGCCGCCTCCCACTCCCCTAGCGCCTCCTCCCCTAGCACCGCGCCGCCCCCTCCCCAGTACCGTGTCGCCCCTCCTTCCCTAGCAGCGCCGCCTCCCCAAGACCGTGCAGCCTCCCTCGCCTGCCACGTCTGCCCCCAAGACTTTACTCCTGCACTGCTGGTCTGCCCCCAAAGACCCCTTCCCAGACCACGTCGGCCCGTCCTTCCCGCCTGCCTCGGCTCAGGCCAGCGCACCTCTGCCCGACCATGCCACCAGCTGCTCCTCCCCCGACCCCGGCCCCGCTCGTCCCTAGCTCCTCCACCCCGAGCTAGTGGAGGTGAGTGTAGAAGCCCGATTTTTTTTTATTTTTACTTTGTAGTTTTTTATGTGATGATAAATAGGAGTAGGAGTAGTTGTAGTATGTAGGATAAGAAGTAGGAGTAGAATGAAAACCCTAAATAGAAGTAGTTTGTAGTATGTGAGTAGAAATAGGAATGGAACTAGAATTGCTAGAAATAGGAGTAGAATTAGAAATGCTAGAAATAGTAGTAGAAATAGAATTAGAAATAGATGTTGCATATTTAACCATCTTATCATGTTTTTTGCAGTTACCGGAGGGTGAGCGGGGGAGTGTTTCGACGGCGGGGTCCCGGATCATCTTCGACGATTTGATCACGCTTCGAGGGTGAGAATCCGTTCGCCTCTCTTGTACCTAGGTTTATTTTCGTGTCTAGATCACCAAGTATGTCGCGTTCCAGGTATCGCCACATGGTAACCTACCGATTCCCTCCGAGGACGATTACAACAACATTAACCCTTTAACGTACGAGGGAATTTTCTATCAAGAGCAAGAGGACTTCGGACACTTTGATTTAGAACCGGTTGATCTTGAGGATCTTGGGAATGATGTAGAAACTCGGGGTGAGTCAGTGGTGAATCTACATGACATAAGTATGCTCGAGAAGCTCCATACCGAGAATGACAACGATGATGAGCCTACACCCTTCAATGAGAATCCAGATTTCTACTCAAAAGATAGTGATAGTGAGAATGAGAATGAGAATGTGAATGAGAATGAGAATGAAAATGATAGTGAGTATTTATTTTTTAATGCATTTTATTTTGTCTTTGTGCTTAACTGTTTTCTTAATTGCATTATGCCTTTATTCTTTGTGTATACATTTTATTATGTCTTTGTGCTTAACTGTTTTCTCTTACTTAATGCAGGTGATTGAACAATATGAGCAGCGGCAAGGCAACCAGTTCGTCCTTGCTTAATGCGCTGAAGCAGCGCAAGAAAAGTGCTACACGGAGTGGGAGACAGCCAAATCCCAATCCGCGTTACCCCGATCTTGCTCTCAAGCGGAGGACGGGTCGAGGCCGAGGAGGACGAGGACGAGGTGCCACGGAGGAGGCGTGGACTTTGACCCACCACCCTCTGCCGCGACGTGGCTCTGAGTTGTTCTGACAGAGCAGCCTTCAGGGCGAGGGAGGCAGAGTCCGAGAGGGAGGCAGAGTCGAGAGGGAGGCGAGGACCGAGAGGGAGGGGGACTGAGCACGGAGGCGGACACTAGCCGCGAGTTGGTGGGGCAAGAAATTGCGGAATCGTGGGGAATCGGGAGTCCTCGACGAGAAGTTTGAGCCTAGGACTCGGGAGGCGAAAGCCCTTATTATTCAGATGGCCTTGAGTAAGTTTACTAATTTGGCAATTTAAAACATTTTATTATTCCATATTGTGTACTAATGTTTATTTTTGTGCAGCAATTGGACATTTCCTCCGGGACCAAGGCTCGCCTTCCTAACAGCCTCGTTGAGCTCGATTAGGAAGTTCTGGCGGCTATCACATTACCCCGAGGGTGACAGAAGCTAGCTACTACTTGGGCGGACTACGGACTACCGTGTCCCGGCTTTCCGACACCGATCTTGTCATCACCAAGTTTTGGGTAAGGCATATTTCTCGAGTTATGTTCATACTTGATGACCCCACCGTGCTAACTCATGACTCTTATGCATGATTGAAGTGCTTTTACCGTGTGCCGAGGAGGACCCGAGAAGGCGCGAAGGACTTTGCTTGGGGCTTGTGTGAAGTTGACCCCAGTGTGGTACAACGAAGGTCACGGCCGCTAGCCACTCGGGCTACAGGGCGTGAGGGTCGGGAAGGAAGACATTGTCGGTAGGAACCCTAATCCGAGTACTCGATGGCCTTGAAGAGTACATGTCGGTGAGTAAAATGTCAATGAGATTCTACATTGCTTCTAAGTTGCCATTGCATTTTCGAAGTTGAGTATTGCATTTTCAGGTTATCCCGATTGGGCCGAGCCGCATCGACTCGCATGGGAGGAGCTGGTTAGGACGAGGTGGCTCGGAGAAGACGAGGAGTTTGCAGCCTTGTCGAGGCGAACGCGGATAACCGAGGCGATGGTGGAACGCATCGCTGGAAACCGCAACTTTGACCGCTTCAAGGGAAGGTGGTGCGATATACATGGAACGACCTGCGTGCATTTCGCTTATGTTTGTACTTCATATGCATAATATTTTCTTTTCGCGATACAGTGGCCGAGGCACAACCCGGGAGGTGATTCATGACGCCGCCGTATGAGATGATGATGCGCGAAAGAAGCCCAATTACTCGAGCCTCAACCCTCGTTGCGGTACTTCGCACCGCCTGCAGCGACTTGGGGAACTACAAGACGATGGTGAAGGCTCACACCCCATGTGGATGACCCCATTCACGGAGATCGACGAGGAGTCGTTGGTCCTGTCGGGCACGGATTGCAGCATGGACGCCTCAAGATTCTGAATAAGAAGGTCAAGCCTACCTCAAGACGAGCTTCAGCCGTCTCAAGGCTACCTACCCTCACCGACGCCCCTATCCCGCCTCGTGACCAGCCTCGCTCCGCCGAGGATGTAAGTTTTTCGTTTTCATCATCTTTATGAGTTTTGTTCCTGCATGGCTAACCGCTGACGAGATTCCTTGTATTTGAAATTGTAGCCTGAGTTAGACGCGGCCTACGAAGCCGCTTATGAGGAATATCAGGTGGCCTTTCGGCAGCATCAGGAGGCGAATGTGATCTACATGCAATACGTAAATGTAAGTCCGAACCTTTATTTTTTGCAAAAGATACAAGTCCCACTTCCCCCCGTTTGTTGTACTACAGCCTGACTTCTAAACTATCTTGCAGGCCATGATGGTGAATATTCAAACTGGCCAGAATAGAGATTTAGGGCCCGTGCCTCCCATGCCAGGTCCAATGCCATTTTGGCAATCGAAGGAAAGCTTCGCTAGGACCTACTACGCATCGACACCGGTAAGTTCTTTGCGAACCCACTGGTTATCGCTTTACTTTGCCTCGCAAGTTGCTAACATGTAGGCAACATGTAGGGAACGGGAGCTCGAACCGCACTTTGGCCACGCCGGATGGGCGTCAGATCACACCGCTTCATGACGATGGTCCATCTCCTGGCCATTCTGCAGGTGGTTCTCCCGAGCTTCACACTTCTCCTACTCCCTCGCCAGGTGGCTCTTCTGCTGCTTCTACTGGACGCAACCCTCGGCAGAGGTCGCCACTTTTCACCAGGGGAGATCTCGGGTACACCCCGTCTCCTCCAGAGTTGTAGGTTGTTATTGTCTATGCATGTGCGATGATGTTGATACCCCTGTATGAATGGTGTGATCTTGTTTGATACATGTTTGAATAATGTATGAATGATGTGATCTTTGTTTGATACATGTATGGCATATGTGATGTTGTTTGAATTGCTATGGAATATATTTCCACATATTGTTGTGAGTATTGTTGTGAAAATTGGTACATATTGCTGTGAAACAAAACCGTGCCATTTGGTATATATCGCTGCGGAGCAGAAAAAAAATTCTGGGCAGGTGATACGCCGAGGGCCTTGCCGTCGGCGTAGGACCTTGCTGTGTGCCATTTGGTCTGCGCTACGCCGAGGGCCTGGCCGTCGGCGTATCAGTGGGCCATACGCCGAGGGCCGTGGCCGTCGGGCTAGGAGGCCCAGGCGCCTGCCACGTGCTCCTCGTACGCCGAGGGTTGGGGCCGTCGGCGTACGTCGCCCCCTGGGAAGGCCAGCGTGTGCCACGTGTCGAGGCTACGCCGAGGGCGCGGCCGTCGGCGTACGTGCCGCGCCGTTAGCCGGCCGTGTAACGGCGAGGATGCCGTGCGCCGACGGCTAATACGCCGACGGTCGCCAACGTCGGCGGCAAAGCCATACGCCGACGGTGAGTGGATACGCCGACGTCCTGTGTTGCTCCGCCGAGGGAGACCTCCGCCGAGGGAGCTACGCCGACGGCAGCCCTCGGCGTAGCGTACGCCGACGGCGAAAGGGGCTACGCCGAGGGCTTTTTGCCGTCGGCCTAGCAGTCTGTTCCTGTAGTGAGTGAAAAAAACGTGTCACGAAAGAATTCTTCGCAGGCCGCACTTGGTAGGTCGGAGTGTCGGACGTTTTCGTGTCTGCAAAGATTACATTGCGCTGTGGGCCGGTCTACACGTGCAAATGAGCCCGTCTACCTCCCTCCTTCATTTTTTAAGATTATACATTGTTCCGTGGGCCAGTCTACACGTGTAAATGAGGCCACCGCCCTCTTCGTTTTTTAACGTTTGTTGTAACCCCGTGTTCGATGTCTCGCCGCCCTTCGCTGACCCGAGACCTTCCAATAGTACCACCTTGCTTCTTTAGAACAAATTCCACCGATTTATATACTTTGATAGACTGGCTGTCAACAAGCCAAGCAACACTCGATGAAATTGAACCGAACAGCACTTGTGGGGGCGTCGGGAGCCAAGGAGAGGAAAGCACTTGAGATTGAACGGATATCAAGGAGTTTGGAGGAGACAAGGAGAGAAAAGCGGGAGCGAGCATCTCCAATTCCACGGGTATGTGAAACCCAAACGTTACGTGGGGCCGCCCTCTTCTTCTACTCCCTCCGTTTCAAAATATAAGACGTTTTAGATTTGTGAAGAAAATGAATCTAAACTTGTTTTAGTATATAGGTTCATTCAACTTTGGGATGAATCTATACACTTCTCCGTGGCCGCGCCATACGCTTGGATGGAGATGCAACCGCGACGGGCCGGACTATTTGGGGGAAACCGCCATATCGCAAACAGCACAAAAGAACCTTATCTTTTTGCAATTTCTCGATTTGGTTCTTTTATTTTGTAATATTTATGTAAGGCTCCTATATTTGAAAGAGATGATTGCTCGCGACGCTGAAGACAAATACAAAAATCAAAGGGAGGTTCCCTTTATTCCATTATCTCTAAACTCAGGAATACTTGCCGAAATTTTAAATTATTTGTTATATTGACAGAGATGGGCAATCTACGAGTGTAAAAATATACAAAAACCATATTTGTAAGTGCCGAACGAGCTATAGTAAGTAGACATGGATAATACTGAAACACTAAAAACTAATAATAACACATAGAAAAATTCTAAAATTGTGCGGTCTTCCTTCCGAAGCATCTTACAATATGTTGTACTATCTACAAGGCAGCCGCCTCATGTAAATATAGTGAAGATTCGGAAGTCACATTTAAATCACCCGGTGTAGGGCACGGGCAAATTTGCTAGTACCCAAAAAAAAAAACCGTAGATATCGGAACAGTATTGGTCGTGAGCTCGTAAACAACTTTGCTCCTCGTCGGTCACCAAAACCAATCCCTCGCTCGCTCCCTCCCTATCCATCCATACATCCCCAACCCCGAGCGCTTCCATGGCTCCTAGCCTTGGTGACCTACGCCTAGCGCGCTGCAGCAACCCATTCAGCGCGCCGCCCCGTCTCCGCGACTCGTGCCACCATCTGCTCCCCCGCCCCTAGGTCCTTGCTCAACCGGAGATCCTCCCCATGCCGCCCAGGATCCCTGGCGCGTGGCCTCCGGAGCCCTGACGAAGCAGCAGGTCCCGGGCCTCCGCAACAAGGTTTACCACGTCGAGGGTGGCCGCCTGGCCATCTGAGCGTCGAGGATGACTCCATGCCCGTCCCCTTTTTTTCTCGAGCGCAAAAGTGGATGAATTGGACGCCCCGGCCGGTCCCTCGCTACAGCCTCGGGCCTCCGCCAGGAAGCGTTGCTCGCGATTTTGCTGAACACAATTAGAGAGAGTTGGGGACGACGAGCTCGATTGGAGGGGATGGGGACTCCCAGCACACGCGAGAGGGAAGGTACCCGAAGGGGGTGGAGAGAGGCGCCGACCCGTGCGGCAAACAGAGTCACAGGCTGCAGCTTGGGCCTGGGTGCCTCGTCCATGCACTCCTCGCGCTCGTCAACGGCCAAGACCGGCGTGGAACGGATGTCGATTCGAGCTCTCCCCACCCGTAGATGCTGCCCTAGAGCATGGAGATTAGCCATGGACTATTTGGGCAATGGAATAAATCACAGAATCAAGCTAGCAGCTCAAAAATTCATCACGGACTGAGCCCGTCGAGTTGCCAATGGAGTCCAGATCACCTGGTGTCCAGATCGCCGGCTAGAGCAGCAGAGCCATCGGCATCCTCCGGCAGCAACGAGACTCCTATGCCGCTATGCGGTTCATGTCCAGGATCCATCCGCACTGCTGAAAAATATTTGTACAAATTCAGATACCCTCTCCGTCTCTCGCTCGAATGCTCCGCCCTAATCCTTCCATGGCCTTTATTTTCTTCAAAAGAGAAGCTTGTAGACGCTCTACTAATTCGACAATGTTCACACTCTGTAAGAAATTCACTCTACCAGGTTTTTTAACACTAATCTACTAAGACCTATCTCAGGAAGATGGAGTATTACTGCTGCTTATGCACCCGAACAAACAATACTAATCTAAGTTCAGTTAAACATGGCTGTTGTTGGCCCTTTTCTGAAATTGTTGTCAGCTTGATACAGTTTTAAGTTAACTGAACTTGAGTTCACGAGGATTCAGAGAAAGTGCAAGATTTTACGGTAACGGAACTTGTGTTCTGTATGTTACAACATCAGTTTTATAAACTCAATCCGATCATGTACTCCACTTAATGGAGCCACCGCTACAGGTCATTTTTTGCAGAAGTACTGTTAGACTCTATACTATACGGATTATGGAGTTAGCTTGAGAAATACTTACAAGTGTTAGAACTTGTTAGCTGAGATATTTCAGACTTTCCTAGGTAGTCCTCAGTCGCCCCGTCTCCCGTCTCGCTCGTCCCCATAGGCGACGGGACGGGCCCGTGTCGCCGCCGCCCCCGGCACCCTCCCCTCCCCCTCTCCCTCCTGCCGCCGAGTGCTGCCCGTGCGGTGCCGGCGGCGGGTCTGGTTTCTCCCGGGGGCGGCGGTGGAGGCACGGGGTTCTGCCTCCGGCGACGGAGCATCTCGGGGTCGTCGGGGGGAAGAGGGTCGAATCTCGGTGGGTCTGGCGCTTCCGGCAGCGGCGGGTGCCCCTCAAGGTGGACGACGGGAGGAGTCAGCGGCTCCCGGCAACTGCGCCTGCAGGGCCCGATCTGGACCAGGTCCCCATCCGATCTGGGCCAGGCGGGCACCAGCCAGGGCCCCTGCTCACCATAGTTGGGCTCCTCCTCCTAGCTGCTCGTTGCAGCAGGGGTGCTGGATTTGGGCCGGGCGGGCCTGGATCTCGCACTCGTCTCACACTCGGCTCCGTGGGCGAAACAGAGTTGCTGCGCTCGCCAGGATTGTCCCTCCGCGTCCTTGCGGGTCCAGGTGACGTTCCTCAGACCGGTGATGGTCCGGTTCTTCCGGATGAACGCGATGGTGGTGGTGCTACTACTTGGCGGCAGGGATTGACAGTGGCGGTTGATCTCTTGGTGGACGGAGAAGTAGGGGCTAGTGTGGGGGCGGCTTGGGACAACGGTTCCCCTGCTACAGTACGTCGGCGGGGCTTCACGGACCCTTGGGGGTTCGGCCGGGCCAGGAGGGCCTGGTTTGCCTTTGTGGCCGTATCCGGTCGGCTGCCGCCTTCCGGTGGTGGAGGCTGTTCCCTCCCACGCGCTGTTGTTCCGGCAACCTTCGTCAAAGTCCTTCTTTTCTATCATACCGGCCTTACTTCGTGTGTCACGGTGAGACGGCGGAGGCGGCTGCAAGACCGTGGTGGCGTGCGTTGGTGGGCGTCGAGCATGGTAGAGCATTGTGGAGCGTCCGAGAGTGTTTTTTTAGGGGTCAGGGGAAATCCTTGTCATCTTGACACAGACGCGGTGACACCTGCGGGTGCCATCGTCCTTCTTGAAGGGCGTCGGGTGTACCTCTTTCCCACCTCTCGGCGTGTACCGGGGGAAACCCTAGGCCTAGTCCGGGCAGCAGCGTCGTCATCGTCGCCTTCCTTTTTGAAGGTGTTGCTTGGTGCGCGGCGCTTCGAAGTGCTAGGCATGTGGTGGAATGTAGCTGGAGGGCGCAACGGTCGCGGTGTTGGAGATATGCCCAAGAGGCAATAATAAAGTGGTTATTATCATATCTTCACACTTATGATAAATGTTTACATACCATGCTATAATTGTATTAACCGGAAACATTAATACTTGTGTGATTTGTAAACTAAAATAAGAGTCCCTAGTAAAGCCTCTTGTTAAACTAGCTTGTTGGTTAATATATGATCATGGTTTCCTGATCATGAACATAGAGATGTTATTAACAACATGATCATATCATTAGGAGAATGATGTGATGGACATACTCCTATAGATAAGCGTAGCATAAAGATCAAGTCATTTCAATAGTTCAATTGCTATATGCTTTCTGATACATAGTAACCTAATTCCTTCGACCATGAGATCATGCATATCACCTTGCGGATGGATGCTTTGATGACATCAAACACCACACCGTAACTGGGTGGCTATAAAGGTGGCACTGAGCGTTTGGAAAGTATTGGTTGAAACACATGGATCAAGAGTGGGATTTGTCCATCCATATGACGGATAGATATACTCTAGGCCCTCTCGGTGGAATGTCATCCAATTAGCTTGCAAGCATGTGACTGGATCACAAGGGATCACATATCACGGGAACGAGAAAAGAGTACTTATCTGTAACGAGGTTGAACTAGGTATGCAGAGATACCAGCGGTCAAAACCTCGGATAAGTAAACTATCGTCAGACAGAGGGAAATTGGTATCGTATGTAAGTGGTTCATTCGATCACAAAGTAATCGTAGAAATATGTGGGAGCCATATGAATTTCCAGATTCCTCTATTGGTTATTGTTGGAGTGTCTCGATCATGTCCGCATAATTCACGAACCGTAGGGAGACACACTTAAGGATTCGACGTTGTTTGAGTAGTTATGGTATTATGAGAAAGAGATCGAATGTTGTTCGTAGTCTTAGATGGGATCCGGGATATCACGAGGTGATCCGGAATGGTCCGGAGAATAAGATTCATATAAGGAAAGTCCTGCCGGAGTTCGGGAATGATTCCGGTGTTTTCATCGGGAATGTTCTAGAAGGTTCCGGATTGTCCGGCACTCCGGCGGGGAGGGTACATGAATGTGTCATTACATATTGAATGATTGCATCATGTACTAAGTGTTCTTGCTGTTCCAAAACTGAAAAGTCAAACTGCCAGTTTGAAAGTCAAACGGCTAAAACAGGAAACTGTGGAAAACAGGAAACTGTGGGAAACAGGAAACTGTGGAAACCATGATGTGTGGAAGATATTGTGATATCTGAAACGAAGTTTTGGTTGCAACATGATAGAGTATAATATGGCTAAAGTCATGTTCTCATATTTGATGAGAATTTGCAAAAGGTTGGAGACACTTGTTGTCCTAATCCTCCAAAAGGTTTTGGATAGCAACATTATACTCATAATTCATCGTTATAAGCTAACAGTAGCTTGATCATGGACGATTCCATGATAAGGGTGAATATTTGATGTAGGTAAAATGTTTACTACACCAAGAGATTACTAAAGAAAGGAATTTGAAAGAACACCAAATATTTGATGATGGTGATCTACTTCAAAGTGCAAGTCCAAAGACATTGGTATTTAATTATACACGCTTTGGACTATATGTCATATGTATGACTCCACTATTGATGTTGATAGATTCTTTCAAACATAAAAGGAAATATTGAAAGAAAATCTCATAAGTATATGGAAGAAAGGAAAAGACTAGAATTGTTCAGTTTAAGTATATAGATGATATACATGTTATGGCTATATTCTTTGCTTATTAAACAATGTGGTTCTTAAGTATTTAATACTGAATTTGTTGGTATGAATCGTCATACGAAACAACAGAATTCATGAACTACAGTGGCCTAAGTAATTAGCAAAAGAATATGTGATGATGTTCATCGAGAACAAATAAAGGGTTATTGTGTTGCTCGTTAAACATCAAAGCTTGCCTTCAAGATTTGTTTTATCAGGTATTATGAGAACAAAAGGGTTGTTCAAATAATTGCCGTAATCCATAAAAGATGGATGATTCACAAATCTCATTGGATAAATCACATCCATAAAATTAGTGCTAAAAATGTCGAAAGACAAATTGATTGAAAGATCACTTAGGAAGTGACATCGCCGTTTAAATTATATTGGAAAGAAAACATGAAGAAACTCCATGTGGATGGAATTTTGGAGTCTTTTGATTTTTGATCACATGACGCTTGTGAAACTTTCCTAGAGATAATTGAAACTTCGTTCATAGGCCAAAAGGGAACGAATGACTAGCTTATTGGAACTTGTACATATTGTTGTACGAAGTCCATTATGTGTAGTCAAGAGCGATGGATTTCAACTTCATATGCTTTCTCCGAAAATTTGAGTGAATATATGAATATTTACTTAATAAGGATGAAGTATGAAACATTTGAAAAGTTCAAAGACTTTCAAGATGAAGTGCAAAATCATTGTAACAAGAATATAAACAGTTTATGATAAAGATCATAAAGGAAGATATTTGAGTTACAGAGTTTAGCATAATACCTAAGATTTAAGGAATCGTTCCGTGGATTTGCATTTCCCGAAACACCATAAGGGTATGGAGCGTTCGAGATATGTAATTAAACCTTGTTTGACATGGTAAGATCAAAGGTATAATTCATAAAACTGCCATTATATTTTAAAGATAAAAAGCTTTAGAGATTACCGTTTTTCCACTGAAAAGAGCTCCATCATAATCGTTGAAATGACACCATATAAAGTTATGGTTTGGGATAAAACCCAAGTTGTCCTTTCTTAAACAATGGTTTGCTATGCATAAGAAAGATGTTTGCAACCAAAGTCGGATGAACCTGTCTTTGTATAACTGTTGAGTATTCCTCCATAACACCAGAGACAAAAGTGTTTGTCGCTTAGAACGTCAAGTTTCTTTGGGAAGGAATTTTTCGTGAAAAGAAAAGTGGGAGGACAATAGAACTTTGATAAGGTTAAAGGAACCTTAGCTATATGTGAAAAGTTGCGCAGCACCGAAAAGTGTTCCGGAGGCAGCAACAATGCTCATGACTCACATGCCTCAAAGGTTGTGGTCACGGAGATCTAAGTTCCTATTGAAACAAGTAGATCGGGTAAACAATCAAATACCAAGATTTGAGGGTTGAATCATTATTTGAGAATAATGAACCGACTACATGCAAAGAAGCGATGATGGGCCCTGACTCCGTCAAATGGCTTGAAGCCATAAAATCCGTGATAGTTCCATACACGAGAAATCAAGTTTTGAACTTGAAGGACCCTCGAGAAAGGTGTAAGACCTTACAGTTGTGTCTGGATCTATAAAGAAATAGACATGGATGTTTTACATCTATGAAATAGTCGACATATTGGGAAAGAGTTCACAACAATATTCAAAGGTTGACTATGACAAGATTTGATCTTTCATAGTGATATTTAGTCTAGACGGATTAATATAGCAACCACTACATATAATTTGTTATATGGTAGTTGAATAAACAAAACAAGTTCTTCTAATAGAATCGTTACCTAGGACATGTGCATAACACGGTCCATAGGGTTTTGTTAATTCAAAAGGATGCTAAAAGCATATGCAAACTTCAATGGTTAAAGTGAGCATCGCTGTGGCATCCCGCAAAACCACTACTAGAAAATCGCGTTGAATTTGTGCATTGCATCGTCATCATCATGCATTGTTTGCATAAAAATATTTCGGGAAAACCCGGGTTGTTTTCTAAAACGCCCCGTCTTTTATTCAAACACCAAACCCGGGTTGCCGGAATATTTTGTTTTGACTAAATATGTTTTGCAAACGGTGTTATCAAAACAAATAAAATTTATATTATTTTTAGTGGGGCAGTCGAACGGGCCGGATAGACCCGAACGACCGCCCCAGGTTTTTTTAAAACGGTCCCATCAACCGGTACACCTAAATCCTATTCCTACCAAACTATCTACCCCAACCCAGCCTCCACCTCACCCCAGCCAGTAGCAGCACGCACGCACTCACCCCCTGCCCCTCTCCCTGCCCGCGTGGCCCCACGCCTGGGCCACCCCCTGGCGCGCTCACCTCTCCTCCCCCCCGCACGCAAACTCCCTCTCTCTCTGTTCATCTTCCTCCTGGCGCCCGCCGCCCACGCCCACCACTCGCCTCTCGCCCGCTGCCTTGCCGCCTCCTCCGCCCGGCCAGCACTGCCGCCAGGCGCCGCCGCCCGCTCCGCCACCACCACCCTCTGCCGCCTCCAGGCTGCCGCCTCCTCCTGCCGCCTCGTGCCGCCGCGCGCCTGCGCGCCTCGCCAGCGTCCAACCTCCCGGAGCGCGTCCTCGTCCTCCGTCGCCCCGCTCGAGTTCCCGCCGCCGCAGGAACCCCTCTCCGCCGCGCGTGGTCCTGCGCCGCCTCTGGCGTGCCGCTCCCGCCGCCGGTCCGGCAGCGCTGACGCGCCGCAACATCTCGGCACCAGCTACCGCCTCCGCTCGTCCTTCCGCCACCGGCGACTCGCCGCCACTCGCCGCCGAGCCCCTCCACCTCGCCGGCGATCCCGCCCGAGCCGCGGGCCCTTCAGCAGCCGCCGGCCACCCGCCACCAGCCGCCGCCATGCGCCTCCTCGCCGCGCCTCCGTGGCGCCTCGCCACCGCCGCCGCCAGCACGCCCGCTCCGCCGTCTCTGGCGCTCCGCTGCGGGCCCTAGCCGCCGCTTCTTCCACGAGCCCGCCGCTGTCGCTGAAGCCGCCTGCCGCCTGCGCCATCGTGGGCCCGACATCGCTGCCGCTGGCGCCTTCGCAGGACGTCACCGCCGGAGATCCACTCGTGCCGTCGCTGCCGCCCGCCTTCGCCTCGACCTCGCGGTGTCGGTATCTGCACCGTGTTGTAAGGCCTCGCCAAGATCTTCCAAGTTCGGATCAACGCCAAGGTCCGCCAAGACCCGTTATCGGACTCCGGGGCCCGCCAAGTTCTTCCACGTGGACCAATGAACCGCAGACCGACCCCGTGACGAGTGCATCGACCCCCACCAAGATCTGCCGACGCCGAGAACTCACGATAACGCCAAGGCCCGTTCCCGGAGGCGAAGTCCGAACATGAAGACCACCAAGCTCTCCTTTCCGGACTCGACGCCCCGAGACCATCACGAGGAGGCGAAGCGCCAAGGCCTTCGACACGGAACCCTGAACCCCGACAAGAGCCACGACACGAATACAACAAGTACCCCTCTCGGACCGAGGGCCGAAGATGCCCGGAACGCCAAGATCGCCTCAAGGATCCGGCGACCCCGATCGAGCCCGAGTTCGCCAACGACACTGAAGACGGAGCGCTAAGACCGTGGCCGGATCCGGAATCCGAACCCGATACCGCCAAGGCCACCGACGCGGAGACGCTGAGTACTTCATTCCGGACACCGAGACCCCGGTGCGACAAGTGCTTCATCCCGAACAACGAGATCGACCTCAGTAATCCAAGAACGCTTCCGTCGAGACCATTCCGTCGAACCCTGAACCCCGAGACCGACCCCGGACCCCGAACCCCCGGATCACCAAGTCCGTCGAGACCCCTCAATGTGTGACCTTTTCCTCGATACCCTATTTCTATAAATGATATCAACTTGTTGCATATTTAATTGTCTTCTCGCATGCATATCATTGGTTTGGGGGCCTTATGCCGATTCACCTAATAATTAAATATGCGGGCAAACCTAGCCTTATATTGGCCTCATATAAATTTGTGTAGCGGACCCGGTGCTATCTTCTGCCTTGTTAAGACAACATTTAAAATGCGGGGAAGCTAAACAACTTGAACCACCTAATTAATTGTCGGGACCCCGGTTCCGCTTAACATGACCTAATTGCATTGCACCTTCGCCATGCCATACATCATACATGCATCATGCCGATCTTCTGCCGTTGTATTAAATATTGCATCCGGTGTTTATTCTAGTGTTTTGCTTCTTCGCGGATAAGGCCGTTGAGTTGATGTGAGCTTCATACGATCTTCGTTGAACCCTTCGACAATGTTTTCAGCGAGCATCTCCTCTTTCTACCTATCTTACTTTTATAGTATTTATTCCCTCTTGATCTATTGCTATCTCGTATTGCGATGCTTTAGCTTCAACCGTGATATCCCGCAGCCTTATATTGCCATGGCCACACCCGATTACCGTTGATTGGTAGATAGTTGGACTTATGCCGTAGTCGCTGCTCGTGTCTTGTGTGTCGTCAGTGCCACCAGTGGATGTATTGCCGCATGTTGATGTTGGAGATGATCATAGTTTTACTTATCGTTCACTTTAATTGTTTAACAACTAAAATTGAAATAAGCGAGGCATCGTGGGTGATAGAAAATATTTGGTTTCGACGCCACTTGTGTCCCGTGAAGACCCCGAGTACTTGATACTTCCTTGATTTATCGCGCTATCCACATCCGGAGGTATATGGGACCCCGAGCCGTAGCTTGATTCATCTTATTTCTTGGGGCCACAACTAGTTTGAGGTTTTATTTATGATCATGTACTTATGCCATGCTACTTATGTATTTAAATTGTGAGGAGCACACTTCGCTTAGGTATGCGGAGTGATTACGCTGTATCGACAAGCCCAGCCACACTTTCGGGTTCCCGCCATACCATTGGCGCAAACCTTGAGTCCGTCTCGAGCTTGCTTACTCGCTATGGATCTACTCAAAGGTGGCCCTGAAATATTTCTGAATCGTGATTGTTCAGTCGTGAAAGCCTCGTTGGGTTTTGATTTGGTTTTTCCGAGGTTGATCGAGCGTGTGTTGCTATTGGTGCACCCCGGCCGGGTAAAACTTTCTGAAAGCCGTGTCCGCGGATATGGACGACTTGGAGCACAGTATCTCGACCATAGACAAGCATAACTAAAGTTTATTGCTATAAATTTGACTTTATAATGACTAGTAATCAGCTTCACTATAATGGAATGGCTAATAATACTGCCCACAATTGCTTGTTTGGATTGTCGCTTGCGACCATTGTACCTGACTAGTAAGTATGGAAACTACAACGGAATTGGCTGATTAAAAGTACCAACAACTGCTGGGTTTTGGGTTTACATCATGCTATATGTATCTGATTAGTAATTGCTGCAACCGCAACGGAATGAATAACTAAAAGTGCCCACTGCTTATTTTATCAGGATGATTATCTAAACCTGACTAGTAAAGTGCCGCAACTATAACTGAATAAGTAAAACTGCCAACTGTGTGAGTTCCTCGGTTGACTTCCTCGTTTGGTCTCGAGGGGGAAACACCAGGATGGGTTTGTTTGGTGTTAGCATCAGGTTGGTTCCGAATAGGTCTTTCTTTCCCCCTCTGATTGCCGCCAGATTAAATCGAGTCTCTATAGGTTGTTTAGTGCATGCTGCCGCTGCCGCTTCAGTCCACCATACCTATGTAGGCGAGGACCGCCGAATTCTAGCATCGCCGTGTACTGGCCTCAGTACTGACGCTCCTTCTTTTTCCTTTGCCCTTTGTCGGCACCCCTTTTGTTTAAGCAGGTTTTGAGATCGACGTCGTTGGCAGGGTTACCCTTCCGTCTTGGCCTGGGCAGGGTTATGGACGCCATTGGTTATTCTTCAGGGCTCTTAGCCCCATTTGCATCTTGTCCGTAGCTGGACGCTCTATCGTTTTCAAGGTGATTTGGATCTTTGTAAATTATATCTGTATTCTTGACTCATGGAGTCGCTGTTATATATATATCTGTGCTGTGGGTCCCATCGAGGACTGTTGTGTAATGTTATTACTTCGTTTTCCACCCGCACGAAAGTGCCTGGTGGGCACCTTTGAATCGTTTCTATGCGGGTTTGGCGAATTTTGCTCAAACTTGCATAGGTCCGATTCTGAGGGTGTTACAATCGCGGAATTGGAATCTTCACTGTGATGAAACTGTTAAAGGAGTTTAAAAGTTCATCAGAGACGATGGAGATGCTTGCATTTGCAAGAAATTAAGTGGGAGCGCTAAGACATGTTTCTAATACATTATGTGGAAGACATATTGTTGATTGGAAATAATGTATCTTTTATTAACACATATTAAGAATTTCATCCCGATGAAAGACTTAGGCAAAACCCAAATATTTGGCATCAATAGACGCTAATATGGTTGTGCCAGAAGTACATAGACGAGATATTGAATGAGTTCAATATAGAAACTACAAGAAAGGTTCTTGTCGCACAGAAAGGATTGAAAGAGTTCAAATGTTGATGATATATTCAAGTGTATTGACATTTGGTAAAGTGAAACAAATAATCAAGTATAGATTGATACTTGATGTATGAAATCACAAAGAGTATTTATATCAATCATACTGTGATATGTACAAATCCAGATATGTCCTATGCTCTAAATGTTGTGAGCATATACCAGAATGATTCGTAAGATGATCATTGGACAATAGTAAGGATATTCTTATGATCTTTTGGAAGAACTAAGAGTATAATATTTATAGAAGTGACAAATAGATGGTTAGTTCATTGTAAAAGTACTACATTGATACTAGTTTTGTCACAAAATACAAATTAAGTTTATCTCGATCTAAACTAAGGGTGGCACAATATAATGGAAAGTGAGTTCCATAATGGATTTGGATGAGTTACAAAGTTAAGACATTGTGACAGATACTACAACAAAAGGCTAAGTATATGACTGCTATTTTAGCAGCAAAAGAGGGCATTTGTGTCAAGTAGTTTGTTATCAAACTAGGTGTAGTTCACAGTGGGATAATACTATGAAGATATATTGTGCGACAATATTATCAACATGTTTTAACCCCAAAGAGCTAAAGGTCACACCGAAAGACCAAATTTGTACAAAGCCATCTCATTAGAGAATGAGTGATGCGTAGAGACGCAAAGACATGCAATTACACACGGACCTGGAAGTGTCAGATCCGGAGATCAGTTGACCACTAGCAAACGTGTACTTACAACACCGGAAAGCCATAGGTGTTGAATACACAAAGGTTTGAAACTAGATTATTGACTCTAGTGCAAGTGGGAGACTGTTGGAGATATGCCCAAGAGGCAATAATAAAGTGTTTATTATCATATCTTCACACTTATGATAAATGTTTACATACCATGCTATAATTGTATTAACCGGAAACATTAATACTTGTGTGATTTGTAAACTAAAATAAGAGTCCCTAGTAAAGCCTCTTGTTAAACTAGCTTGTTGGTTAATATATGATCATGGTTTCCTGATCATGAACATAGAGATGTTATTAACAACAGGATCATATCATTAGGAGAATGATGTGATGGACATACTCCTATAGATAAGCGTAGCATAAAGATCAAGTCATTTCAATAGTTCAATTGCTATATGCTTTCTGATACATAGTAACCTAATTCCTTCGACCATGAGATCATGCATATCACCTTTGCCGGATGGATGCTTTGATGACATCAAACACCACACCGTAACTGGGTGGCTATAAAGGTGGCATTGAGTGTTCGGAAAGTATTGGTTGAAACACATGGATCAAGAATGGGATTTGTCCATCCATATGACGGATAGATATACTCTGGGCCCTCTCGGTGGAATGTCATCCAATTAGCTTGCAAGCATGTGACTGGCTCACAAGGGATCACATATCACGGGAACGAGAAAAGAGTACTTATCGGTAACGAGGTTGAACTAGGTATGCAGAGATACCAACGATCATAACCTCGAATAAGTAAACTATCGTGAGACAAAGGGAAATTGGTATCGTATGTAAGTGGTTCATTCGATCGCAAAGTAATCGTAGAAATATGTGGGAGCCATATGAATTTCCAGATTCCTCTATTGGTTATTGTTCGGAGAAGTGTCTCGATCATGTCCGCATAATTCACGAACCGTAGGGAGACACACTTAAGGATTCGACGTTGTTTGAGTAGTTATGGTATTATGATAAAGAGACCGAATGTTGTTCGGAGTCTCGGATGGGATCCGGGATATCACGAGGTGATCCGGAATGGTCCGAAGAATAAGATTCATATAAGGAAAGTCCCGTTTGAGTTCGGGAATGATTTCGTGTTTTCATCGAATGTTCTAGAAGGTTCGGATTGTCCGCACTCCGGGGAGGGTACATGAATGTGTCATTACATATTGAATGATTGCATCATATACTAAGTGTTCTTGCTGTTCCAAAACTGAAAAGTCAAACGGCTAAAACAGAAAACTGTGGAAAACAGGAAACTGTGGGACAGGAAACTGTGGGAAACAAGCAAGAGGTGGTTGGAACCGACTTGGGGGAGGAGTCCCTCCAAGCCGGAGCGCCAACCAAGGCCGACTTGGGGAGGTACTCCCCTCCCCTTGGCCGCCCCTCCCACCTATAAAAGGAGGGGCAGGGCCTCCTCCTCTAGACACACAAGTTCCTATCCTCTATCTCCGGTTTAGAGCCGTTTTGGTTTAGAGCTTATAATTGCCCTAGCCTTCGGTTTAGAGCCTTCTAATTGGTGTGTCTAAACCCTAGACCACTAATAGCTCTCTCTCATACTCCACCATACTCGCTCCGGCTTAAGGCGAAGCCCTGCGGGATCTCCCCTCTACTTCCTGCATACCACGCCGGAATCGCGAGGAGAGTGCTACAACCTCCGCTGCTGGAACAAGGGAGAGGAAGGTCTTCGTCAGTACCGAACGGTGACCGATCGCGAAGCGCTGCCGGAATGCAGCCGGAAGGATCGCTCACGCGATCTTGAGATCGGAAGTGTACGACTACATCACCCACGAGAATCTGCTCTCGTTAACCGCTTTGGAATCTTCGAGGGTAAGTTATTCCATCGACTCGTTGCTACAATCTAGTAGATAGATCTTGGCTTGTTTGTTTGTATGCGATAGAAATTTTTTGTTTTCCACGCTACGAACCCCTACACGCGGGTCGTCCTCGTTTTCGTCGAGCCTTTGTTGTCGGCTTTGTTTCCTTTTTCTTTTTTTTTGTTTTGTCTTTGGGCGTTGTGTTGCCTGTCCAGCAGCGGTCTCAATCGTGGTTGCTATATTTATATAGCTGGGCGTATGCCTGTTTTGAGGAGAACTTGTTAGCTACCAACTTGAATAGACCTATTTGAATTTTGGTATGAAACGAATGTTTAACAATGCTGTGGGAGGTGGCTGTATTTGCAAGAGGACATGCAATGTGCGGTGAAAGACTCGATCAATATGGGACCCTTCGCCAATCAGAGCCGAAGCCAGTTACCGCATATGTGTCGTCGCTGCTAAATCGCAGGGGGAAACACATTTTTTTCATGCCCCCTTATATCCAAATCTACCAGAAACAAAAATGGTCAAGTCAAGCCATGGACTATTTTCAAACTATATCCGGACATCACTGGTTATGTAATTTTCACGTGCATTATTTTAAATGTGACGAGAGGAAAGAGGCTTAAAAAGGTCACGCTATAATCACTACAAGAAAGTAACGCAAGCCGATATTTTTCAAAAGTCAGCCATAAGCTGTGTGAGACGCATCGTAAATTATACATGTTTTGTTTAATATATATGAATCTATATTTTGTTGGACCGTGGCAGCATTCAACTAGTATAAGATTATCCTTAGAAGCAAAATGCATGCTCCATTGGATCCTGGTGGCCCGGATGTTAAGGAGGGGAGAATGTTACGTACCTAGTGGGCCGACATGCTAGGTTGCCTGGGCTATTGCGAGAAGGGGACTAAAGGCCAAGACGTGGCAGCAGAACGGGGTAACTAGCTGTACTTAAAGGCTTGTTTACTTTTTCGGTATTTTTATCCCCAAAAGATATTGGGATATATGGAGATTTGGTGTTCACCCAAAACTCTTAAATTGCCTCAAATACTCTTCCCTAAAATACTTTATCATGATGAAGAGTTTTTAATATAGCCAAAAATACACCAGTGTGGACGAGATTTGTGGGGATATTTTGGGATTATCCCCTCCCAACCCGGCCTAATAAACGAACTATCGAGAAAATTCCGAGATATGAAATAACCCTCTCCTGTTCCCTCAAATACCCTGAAAGTAAACAAGCCTAAAGGAGAATCGAGGACGAGCGAAAGACATCAAAGAACTAGAACCTGAACGAAGGACCCTGGCAAAGGAGGCTGACTCTTTTTTCCTCCCTGGCCTCTATCTCCCTTGTATCCCCTACCTCTTCTACTAGCTCCTTATACCGAGAACTATCTCAGATCATGTAATCTTTCTTGGCAGTGAAAATATCAAATGGGAACGTAACATATGGCTCGGATCCGAAGTTTTATCTCAGGTTTTAGATATATAATGACCTTCTTGTAAGTCCTATAAATTAATAAAATCACTTTTATACAAAGAAAACTATATCTGACGGGCAGGATAAGGTGCGAAGAGGCCCTATCGCGACAGGCCACGCGAAGAAGAATCACTCGTGGGCTAGATGGCCTGAATCGACCGACCGAGTCAGCTAAAACGACCGACACGTCGTCGCTCTGCTCGCGGTCGCACCACACCGATCCACCGAGGTTTTGGCTCGTTCCCTCCAAATTCCCCACCCACGTCCCGCCCCGCCCAAAGCCCTACCCGACCTCCGCCTCCTCCATCAACCAAGCAATGGCGCCCTCCCGCTCCGCCAAGCGCCCCAGGCTCGAGCCTCCCCGGCGAGGCGACGACGACTACGTGCCGGGCAACATCGTCGAGATCGAGCTCCGCAACTTCATGACGTACGACCGCCTCGTCTGCCGCCCCGGCCCGCGCCTCAACCTCGTCGTCGGCCCCAACGGCTCAGGCAAGAGCTCCCTCGTCTGCGCCATCGCGCTCGCCCTCGCCGCCGACCCCGCCGTCCTCGGCAGGGCCACCAGCATCAAGTCCTTCGTCAAGCGCGGGGAGGACTCCGGGCACGTCAGGATCGCCCTCCGCGGCGATGCTCCCGGCGGCCGCGACATCTGCATCACAAGGAAGATCGATACCAACAACAAGTCTGAGTGGCTGCTCGACGGTCCGTAACCCACATTTTAATTTTTTCCTATTATTGAACCCTTTCTGTCTTCAACAATTCTGATCTGTTTCGTGTAGGTACGACCGTCCCTAAAAAGGAGATCATAGATGTCATCAAGAAGTTCAACATTCAAATCAACAACTTAACTCAGGTCTGCATCTCATGTTTTCTTTTTCTCCCCCAAAAGGAAGCTACTATGATGATGATTATGTCCTGTGTTGCTTAGTTCCTGCCACAAGACCGGGTGTGTGAGTTTGCAAAGCTGACTCCCATCCAGCTGCTAGAAGAGACCGAGAAGGCTGTTGGTGATCCTAATTTACCCGTTCACCATCGCCAGCTAATAGAATGGAGCAGGGAGCTCAAGGTTCTAGAAGTGGTAAGCATCAGCCTTCATTTCTATTTCATGTTTATGAAGCTTTTCTCGCTTGATACATATGATCTCTTACACTTAAACTACCGATATATATATATATATATATATATATATATATATATATATATATATATATATATATATATCAAATTTCAGACTGTAAAGCAAAACGAGCAGACCTTGAACAATCTGAAGGTCCTCAACGCTGAACAAGAAAAAGATGCCCAGCGTGTCCGGCAAAGAGATGAGCTCCTGAAAAAGGTCTGTTTTATTGTTTGGCTATGAATGTCATGCACGGTAATTTCTCACGATATTACTGTAATACTGAGTTCTCTGGTTGTGCCCTAGGCTGAGCTAATGAAGAAGAAGCTCCCATGGCTCAAATATGATATAAAAAAGGCCGAGTTTCTAAAGGTACAGGACCAGGAGAAAAGGTTCAAGAAGAAAATGGAAGAAGCAGCCAAAATCTGGCAAGATTCAAATGCTCCTATTGAGTATGTATCATGGTCAAAAGGATCCAGCTCAGTTATCAATTTCTGATTATCCCTGTGATGTACAGCTATTTTTTAGGCGCTGCATTTCTAGCTCAGTAAAAGTTTCTCCTTCACAATTTAACGTTGTCTGGCTGGCTGAGATAGCGAAGGTTTGATTTCTAATGGATAGAATACACATCTTCTTGCTCTTCCCTGCTTATGCAGAGAGCTCAAGAAAGAGAAAACGACTCATGTTTCAAGTACCAAGAAGATAATCAACAAAATAAATCAAAACACGGACAAGCGTCGGGAAGTTACATATGAGGAAGGGCAGCTGGTATGAACTCTTCTTATTTGTTGCCCAAATCAGATCCTCAGTGCAGCGTTTTTCTCTTCTCGATCTTTGACACCCTGTTGTGGTATCAGAGAGTTCGATTGAAAACAACGTTTGATAACATAGAAGATGTGAGAAGGCAAGAAAGATCTTGGCAACAAAGGCTCTTGAATGCTAGGGAAGCCCTTGCTGCTGCTGAAAAGGAACTTCAAGATGTACAATCATACAAACCACCTAGAGATGAAATGGTTAGTTTACTAACTGTGTATTTATGCCTTTTTTTTGCTTTCTATTTATGCAGTTTTCTGTTTGCATCTATAACCATATATCCAGTTTATGTGCCCGTAGAAACACAATATTCACGAGTAATGGTATTTACACTTGTCGCTGAATTTATATTTTTGCACAGGCACAATTAACTACTGAAATTGCACAAAAAATTTGTGGCATAAATGATCTCAAAATCAGAAGGAAAGAGGAGGAGCGTCAATTAGCCCAGGAGAGAGAAAATTTGAGGAAGTGTTCTGTTAGGTATCCAGCTTGCGGACTACCATCTACATACACTATTCGTGACATGGCCACCTAATACATTTCCTACAGGTTGAAGCAAATGGAAAGTAAGAATAACAAGCTACTCCAAGCATTGGAAAGAATTGGTGCTGACAAAATCAGTGAAGCGTACTACTGGGTGCAAGATAACAAAAATATATTCAAGAGAGAAGTTTATGGGCCTGTTCTCCTTGAGGTTTGTTTTGTTGCATGCCTACCAACTTTTGTTATCTTTGCACCCAAGATGCTTATAATTATGCTTTCTTTGACTGATCAGGTTAATATTCAGAATAAGACTCATGCTTCTTACCTGGAAAACCATGTTTCAAAACATATATGGAAGGTACTAATACCATGATAAGTTTTTATGTTTCGTTGCTAAATCTGGTGGGCATACTATTGTTTTCCTTAGTTTTAGATTCATTTAATATGTTCGGCAAGCATACCTAGGAGGCATAAAATTGAAGTAATATTTGATGGGACCGGATCATGCTTGCTCAAGTATGGTCTTGTCCCATAAAATATATACTTTGTGCCTCACAGGTATAAAGAAAGGATCCTTTGATCGAACGGTGCAGGTATACCAGTGGCTGCAGGTGTCTGTCATTGTGTCATTGCACATTGTGCCCATGTTTTGTGCGCAATTAATGTGCAGAGCAGACTGATCGTCCAGTTACTTAAGATGATTAATGTCCAATAAGACAACATCACCAGAAACTGTTTTCTAGATTATGTTCCTTTGCTCACTGTCTACTCCCTCTGTCCCGGTTTATTTGGCCTGCGCGTATCCCTAGGTCGTCAATTTGACAAACTTAATATGAGCTATATATACAAAAAATATATCATTAGAAACTTTAGATCTTATACTTTCTAATAGTATAATTTTTGAGTTATATTATTAAGTTTGGCAAATTTAAGACCTAGAGATACGGGCCTGATAAACGGGACGGAGGGAGTATATTTCTTTCATGGATCTTATTTATCATCTCCGTTGATTTCTATGAGAAAGCATTATATCTGCAAACAAATTAACTGCCATTTCGCTGTGTGTGCCAGTCATTCATTACTCAGGATGCTTCCGACCGTGACATCTTGTTTAGGCAACTGAAGCGATATGGTATTCCTATTCTGAACTACACAGGGGGCAATAGCATCAGGTGTGAGCCATTCAACATTACCATGGAGGTCAGCACGCATATACCAGTCAAATTGGCAGTTTAGGACATCAATGTCTGTTACTTTCTCTATTCCGTATTATTTGTACTAAATCAGCGACAATTAATATGAAACAAAGGGAGTATTTATTATTACTCTCCCCTTATTTAATGAGCACCATTTAGTTTCAAAATCATGTCCCAAGTTATAAAATGTGCATGTGGATTTAACTCTTATTCTCTTTTTCATGTTTGTTTCATCCTATTTTCTATTTTGTTTATGCATGAACAATTCAATTCACCCACACATAGCATCATGTCTCATTTTAGCTACGCACTTAATGTGAGGACATTATAGTAATCCTCTTTGACTTTATTAAATCGGAGCTTTCTTTTTCTTTGTGCGCAAGCAAAATGCGCTCAGCAGAAATAAAACCAACTGAGTAATTTCGAGTATGTTAATTTTTCTTTTTACAGATGCAGCAACTTGGGATCAAATCACGACTTGATCAAGAATTTGAAGCTCCTCCTATTGTAAAAGATGTTTTGATTACCCTGGCTTCTGTGGATCAATCGGTATAACACTGCTTATATCCAGTTCATGAATCTGTACCAAGTTGCACTGGTTATGACTTCAATGAGTTCTGCTTCTAGTATATAGGCACAGATCAAGCAGATCAAAGAGCAGAAGACGTGCACAAGTTAGGTATTTCTGACCTGTGGACTCCATGTCATCATTATCGATGGTCCAGATCAAGATATGGTGATCATTCGTCTGCATCTGTTGATTCTGGTCATCGATCTCGCCTCTTCATGTGTGGTATGCGTTACAATTTCCACCTTGATAAGTTAGTGGATTATATGGTTCACCACTTCACCTATGCCTAATGCTTGTCAGTTTATTCTTGCAGACTTGAATGTTAGTGACATTGAAAGGATTCGATCTGAAAATGATGAACTTATGAAAAAGGTTGAAGGCATGCAGGAGGCCTTAAGAATGGTCTTGAAATACCAGAGGAAATTAGAAGATGAAGAAGCAGAAATCCGCAAGAAAAAGGTTTACTATATTTCTAATGCTATTCACTTCATTATATTCAAGTAAAGCCCAGTTGTTTCTGATAATGCTCATCTTTTGGTCGTCATATTTACAGGAAGTAATCGTTGACTTGGTGAGGTCCCATAAGAGGAGGGGAGAAGAAATAAAAATGCGTGTTGGTATGGTACTTTTTCCCTGTTCTTCTACATGTAGCTTGCATAATATTGTTCTTCTCTTTAGATATGAAAAGAAGAACTTTGGAGGACATATCACAAGAGGAAGACATGGAATCCAGCACAAGAAATGCTACTGATCAGATGGCTAAGTTAAACGATCAACGATTTCAATCTGTGATAAAATTAAAGGCTAGTACTTCTTAAGCTTGGCTCAATATATCGTTTATCTGGATCACCTTGTAGATTCAAGACTACATATTCTTACTTCATTTTTATTTTTATTCTCTTAAGAGTTTACTTGTTGAAGTTGTTGCTCTCAAATGGAGTTTCACAGAGAAGAACATGGCTTTTATTGAGCTTGATACAAAGGTATGCTCCTCAAGAAAGCAGTTACATCTGCGAATGGAAGTCTTAGAATGGATGGCCCCAAAACACCTTGTATTTCCCATCATATTACATAGTACCTACTAGTAGGTCAGTACCCATAAGTTGCAGTGTTAGAAACTTTGCAATTTACACCCAATCCATCACCACAATTGTAGAATGTTTCTGCAAGATAATGATTCCTGCAAGTAGTTTGGTGCAACTTTCACAATGCACACATTATGAACAATGCACAAACCAGAAAAAAAATGACATAAGGAAATGGTGAGATCATTTAACTATAAATGCTTGTACGTTTTATCTCTAAACATTTTAATACATAAAATGATCTGGCCCGCTACAACCTTTTGGTGTGTTTTCTCTATGACCGTCATTTGCATCTCATAGATATGGGAGATGGAAAAGGATGTGAAGATATTTGAAAAGGATGCTGTTCAAGCTGCCAGAGAATATGAAATCTGTGAGTTGGTGCTGCCAATTCCATTGCTGTTTCTGACAAATATATGGCAAATATTGTTAGCTTGTAGTCGACACGGCATTACTGGTGGAAAGCAACTAAGCCGTTATTTCTTATGTTTTACTTTTCCATCGAGATTTTGACATGATATGAATGATATTTGGTGTTTGGGTGTACAATTTTCGGGGATAGATTTAGTGTCACCATGCGATCCATGCTATATATTCATTTTGTATAAGGTAAGGCCGTGACACATATAGAATTGAAGTAAATTATATTTTTCCTTTTGTTTTTCAGTATGGTTTGTTATGTGGGACTACACAATCATATGTTGCTGCTACACTGGTTGATGATCTAAATATTAATTCTGCTGTTATTATCTCTATATGTCTATATTATCATGTACTGCAAGCATGCTTCCTTTATAAAAAAAGGGATAATTATCAGGTATTTCTTACAATAGGAATGACCAAGATTGTTGTGTGGCCTCACATTGTCATGGGTCTAGATCGCAGGCAGCAAGCCTGCCCTGGAGCACTCAAGTTAAATATTAATACTTCCTTATCGATTAGTTAAAGATATGCATCTCTTTTAGAGAAAATTTGTGCTTTCCTTTCCCAGGTTGTTGGTTACTTGTTATCTACGGATATATAAGCCAGGCCTTTTGTAATTGCTAGCACTGGTACGAAAAAACACACAAAAACGCAAGGAGTTAGGCCATGGTCATGAGGATTTTCCGAAGAGCCTTGGTGTCATGGTCCCATTGTATGATTCGGCAAAATAAAGTTAGATTCTACAAGGGCACAAGTGTGTATATTTATTTGTGTGTTTTTTGTTTTGCAAGAACTGTTGGTCCTTCGTATGATTATAACAACACATTTTGTTTATTTGATATCTTTTTCATGATGGGTTGGTGACCCCACATGTGTGGATGGTTGTAATTGTTTATTGAGCCCTTTGTAAGATGCTGGTCCCACCTGTATTATATTATTTGGGTGGGAGACAACCAATTCCAAACTTTATAGGTAGGAAAGTTCGAGTAAATATTTGGTGTAGTGCTCCTTTTTTTAAATCGAAAATCATATTTCTAAGTTTCAAAAAATTCTGAAAAAAACCTGGATGTAGTCAATGATATATCCCACAAATCTATCTAATGATAATATTAATAAATAAGTAGCAACAGTCTTTCATCGTGTATGTATATATATATATATTTGTACATTTTGTGAGAGCCTTCAAGCAGTCATTTTTTTATTTCTATACTTGCATTACCAATGGCCAGCTACATCCGAGGTTTGCTTGACCAAATTTTCCTTTTGAAATAGACCTCGGTTGAAAATAGTTGATATGTTTCTATATTGATGATTGACGAAGATTTTAGCATATGGCATATTATTTTTTCCATAATACTATTTTTCTCATCAGGTAAAAGAATCACTCAAGAGCATGGGAAACTGCTGCTTAAGGCAAAACAACATGCAGAGTCAATATCTATGCTCACCGAAGACCTTGCAAAAAAAGAGTTTGAGAAGGTATATCTTGAAATTAATAAACTCTGCTTAGAAATTATTTAGAATTTGAGTATTTTGTACTCCCTCCGTCTTAAAATAGATGTCGAAAATTTGTCGAAATTTGGATGTATGTAGACACTAAATAATCTAGATACATCTAAATTTAGACAAACTTGCGACATCTATTTTGAGACGGAGGAAATAGTAGAAGTTCAACATACATGAACTCAGATGGATAAATTTGCAAATGGAACATAAAAGAACAAAGGTTTAGTATTTATTTTCTCTCTAGTTCCATTTTCTATGGTGACCAGTGAGCTAGAAGGTATAATTTTTTTTGATGCAAAAGGTAAAAATTTCCTTATATTAAAAGCATCGAACTATCAAAGGTTGTCACACCAAGGCTAGAATGTTCTCAATGGAAACACCAAGTGTGAACACCATCCAAGATAACAAACATTGGATGGCGTATTTTGTCAGTTGTTTGAAATGTTTTTTTTTTTGGATTTTGTGCTTCCTGAGTGAATGGTCAGAACTCTCAATCTTAGAGAAACTCTAGCAGATCCTTTGAAATCTCGGCCCTTAAAACACGTATAAAGGGTGCGGTCGGGCTCCGGCGGAGTAGATCCGGCAAACGCAAACTATAAAACCAAATATTCGCAACTTAACATCCAATGTGACAATAGAAAATAGTTTTACAACCGGCGGCGTTGGCGGGCGGGGCAGGCAAAGCGGCTGTAGGAGGCGTGGGATGCAAGCTTCTTCGGTGCACCGCGTGCTTCTTCTTCGGGCCGGCACCCTCCGTCTTTGGACGCGCTCGAGCACGCGGTAGCTCAATTCGGCAGCGCCAGCAGGCTGGCGGCGGGGGAGCCCTGTGAGATGCGGGAGCGACAGGTGGGGTCAATTTGGGCCGCTGACCTGGCCAACGATGGGTGGGTACTCGGAGGATTCCATGGCGCCATGGCGAGGCCGGACGACGTGTGGGGAGGTAAATCGGCACCGGTAGTGGAGGCAGTGGCGCGGAAATGGGACAATCTAGAACTGAAATGTCCCTCCGCCGAATTACCTGCGAAATTGCCTCCGAACCCAGGTATCTATAGGCTAATGTGTCGAATTTTCCGCTCCCCTTAAAAACTATTACGGGCCTCGCTGTTTTAACGCATCTGCTTGGGTCCGTTTTTCGGCCCAAACCTAAAAAAAGAGGTTATTTACTTATTTTTAAGGGCCGTGGCATTTTAAAGAATCTGCTAGAGTTGCTCTTACTTCGGTTGATATAAAAAATTTCAGTCAATGTAATGGCCTAGCAGCCTCTCAGTTTCTAACCCAATAACCCAGAGTGTTAATCTTTTCTTATATTGAAAGAAAATCCATTTGAAATTAGTTCCTTGTAATGCTCCAACTCTACAAATCCTCATTCTTTGTGTACTTTTCAAGCCTTACCATTGCCATATAATAATGTCTATTGTATTATTGTTCAAACGTCTGGATTAGTTAGTGCTCTTCTCTAGTCCATCCAGTGTTTCTGTGCATTCTTTGAATCTGAAATTACCTAGTCCATTCAGATTTTCTTGTAATGCATAAAAGAAATTTTTGTCTTAGCTGCATATACATATACACTTAAACCCATTTTTTGATGGTTTTAGCGCATTTCTAATTTCAGATGCCTGCTACCATAGAAGAACTGGAAGCTGCAATACAAGATACTGAATCTGAAGCAAATTCTATGCTGTTTCTTAACCAAAACGTGTTGCAGGAGCATCAGAACCGGCAACGTGAGGTACAACAGTTTTACCAGTGTACTGATGAATGCAAAGTTAGCTTTGCTTGCATAGTTGCATCAAACTTGGTTGATCAGTATCGGTATGTCACACCAGGAATATAAATTGCTCAGCAGGTTTTGGAAAAAATCAGAATCACTGGTCAGCCAGCACTAAACGTTTAGCAGGGGTTCTTTTTCATCGTTTTTTATGATAGTTGGCAGATTTTCATCTTCATAACATTGCATTAGCCTTGCGATGGAATATCAACACATGTTTGTTGAATCTTGCTCCAGAACATTACTGAGGGAATCAATTGTGGGTTTATGACAGTGACATTATAACTTGTAGAGGTTACGTAATGCTTACGCTTGAGTAATGCCCTTTTAAGTCATGCTTTCTGTTGTAGGCAGAGTGTGTCACTATCTGGGTGCAGGAAAAAAAAAAAGAACTCCCAGCAGAACCTACATATTTGTCAGTTGCTATCCTTATGCTAATGAAGTAGTATAGATAAAGGGAGATTGGAGCCTCAAGCGGTTTCGAAAGACCAAGTTTGAGCCGTTAGATTCACGGCAAAGAATATCTCTTCATGTGCCAAATTATAATATGTTCCTTTGTGCAACTCATCATTCTGATACTTCTATGTATTTTTTTTTATCAATTACTACTTCTATATGGATTCTTGGTGACAAATACATTGCTTATATAAATTGTGTAGATAGAATCAATATCAAGAAAACTTGAAGATGATAAAGTAGAATGTAAGAGATGTTGCTCTGAAATAGAAACTACGAAGGTTTGGACATTTCATCTGATAACCTATATTACCATCATATTTCAACCTTATGTGATTTTATAACTCCTGAGTTTACTTTGCTAATTTTCTAGGGTAAATGGCTGCCAACTCTCCGAACACTTGTTTTGAAAATAAATGACACCTTTAGCCGCAACTTCCAAGAAATGGCAATTGCTGGAGAAGTTTCACTTGGTATGTATGTTGGATCTATTTTATCTTATTATTTGTACACGTTTGGATAACATACCAATTGCTGTTCCAAAATTCTGTGGCAGATGAGCATGGTCTTGATTTTAGTCAATACGGTATTCTTATAAAGGTGAAGTTTAGGTGAGTTTCTTTTCCCAAGTGAGTGCAATGTTTTATTGTTTCTTGAAATTGGGCAAATAATAACTGGCACCACTACAGCTTGCTAAAAGTAGTACCGTTTCTTCAGGCAAAGAAGCAGTACTCCT
Source organism: Avena longiglumis (assembly GCA_030063025.1). Taxonomy (NCBI): domain Eukaryota; kingdom Viridiplantae; phylum Streptophyta; class Magnoliopsida; order Poales; family Poaceae; genus Avena; species Avena longiglumis. The sequence goes on from CP125974.1 coordinate 570,076,213, forward strand.
GTGTGTAGTGTCTTTGAGAGAAGAATTTATCTACATGGGTCTTATAAGATTTTCTGTTTTTTTTTTTTTGGTTTTGTAGATTGCTCACCACATATACCATGTGGTTATAAGATTTTCTGTTTATTACTCATTCCCCTGTTGTTTGAAAGGCTTGTATAATGTTTCGACCGTGCCTTATTCCATGGCATAATATAATGAATGTTCTTATTTTCTACAGACAAACTGGTCAGTCGCAGGTGCTAAGTGCTCATCACCAATCGGGAGGGGTATGGATAAGAGTTGCCAGATGTATTATGTTTGCTTCTGTTTTTATGAGTGCTTGCTTATAGTTGCTCTTTTATTTTGTCATTTGTAGGAACGGTCAGTTTCTACCATCCTGTACCTTGTATCGCTTCAAGATCTTACCAACTGCCCCTTTCGGGTGGTTGACGAGATAAATCAAGGCAAGGCGACACCCGAGCATATCGTGTTCCCTTGAACAGTAGTAGTCAATATATCACAGACAGAACTGATGTAGCTTCTCCACACTGCAGGAATGGATCCCATAAACGAGAGGAAGATGTTCCAGCAGCTTGTCAGAGCCGCGAGCCAAGTGAACACGCCACAGTCAGTTGCTCAGCCCACACCGATTTATACCACTTGGATCTGCTGGTGCTCGCTAACCCGGTTGTCTGTCTGCGAATGTGGCTGTAGGTGCTTCCTGCTGACGCCCAAGCTGCTGCCTGATCTGGAGTACAGCGACGCGTGCAGCATCTTGAACATCATGAACGGTCCCTGGATTGAGAAGCCAGCCCAAGGTACGTGTCTGACTTTATTTTCATGTTTCAGTTTATTGGACACTTTGGTTTGCTGGTTAGACACCAGTTTGGAAGCTGATACAATGTGGCCGCATGCAGCCTGGAGCGCGGGAGATAGTTGGAGAAAGGTGATGGGCGTGGAGGCTGAGAACTGACAGCACAGCTTTTGGGAGGTTAATTTAGGAATAATCCATGAATGTAAGTAGTATAGCTAGGCTTAGTAGCTGGGGATGGTTGCTTGACTTCATCATCCACAACTCAAACAGAATTTATCAGCAGTCGGTCTAGTCCTGATGCGAGGGGATGATAATGATGTAGGAGTACAAAATATTCAATCTCGAAAAAAAATTATCAGCCTTGTTCCTAGTCTTTCCTCTAAATTTAAATCCTAATAAAATTCATGTTGGTGTTTTTTTGCATATATAAACTACATTTGCCCAAAATACTAATTCAAACCTTAATACTTCTGATGCACACTTTTCAAATTAATTGCTTTCAACTTTTCAAATTCATATTCAAACGTAACATAAGATCCAAACCACTAACACAGTGCATAAGACTTGACAACATAGATCATAACTACCACAGGCCCCCATCGCCCTGATTCTGGGAGAAGGAACCTGGGAAGAACTGTGTACCTTATTTCCTTTGTGGTTCATTAGCAGAAGAGTGAGCCATCATTAAAATTGGTGGTACGTTGCAAAGACGGGTTCCAAAGCGCAAGGTATACAAAAAGAGAAACTACAAACTATTACTAACTCAGGTAAAACTCTCCATATTTGCTGCAACTTGCATCATTGGCTTAGTGCCTGACATTCCCGCTGAACCACCTGCTGAATATGTAGATCCAGAACCCAGAGAGGGTCAACAAGATGCACCTGATGAAGGTCAAGAATGTAATGTCATAGTTTTAGGCGATTCTCTAATGCAAGAAAATGGTGGCATATACAGCGGCACAGTTGATGACTACCCTAAAGACTTTGAGGTCTTCCCTCCCAAATCTGTAGCGCTGCATCGATTGAGATGGGACATGAACAAAGGTAGCGAGAAATGGTTTGTGCTACTGATTCTTTTCGCCGGAGGATCTAAAAGGCAATCATAAGTGGGTAATTTTCGCCAAGATCCTGGAAAATCTGTACATATCCACCACCTATATAATAATCTGCCGTTACTCGCAACAATTTACTGATTCTTTTCTCCTGAAACTGGTTGCTGTAATGCTGGTGTTCTCTCCTCAGTAATGCCTGAACAACTCAAGGTATTATCAGCTCAGCACCGGTCTGTAATAGGTGTATATTGGAGCTTAGCTTCAATTTTTCTCAACCTGGTATGGTTGTAACTTGTAACTGACTGATTCTTCTTTCTTTCTTTCCAAGGGTGTAACAGATGTACATTTATTGTCAATGGGGTCAAACAAAGTGAACAATGTGGCACCAAGTGCAATATTTACACACGGAACAATGTGGCACTACTTAAGTCTGAACATGCGATAGAGAAATAATGGAAACCATGAGCCGTCAAAATGGTATACAGCTGCTAAAGGTGATGCCATGTCAAAAACAAGATTCAGAAGTCTGCCGAGCTGAAATCATTACAGTAGAAAAGATAATTTTAGGCAGCAGAAATTAGGGAACTATTACTGCACACAGTTCAACTTCAAACAATATCAAGTCTGGAGTAAATAGCACAGGAGGTCATAAAACTTGTCCCTCGCGTGCACTTAAGTCACACAACTTGTAAAATAGACTAACCGGTCACACAACTTGTCAAACGCGTGCACCGCGGGTCACAAACTGCTTAACTAGCCAATTTTTTAAAAAAACTCGTCACGTGAGCATGCCTCGTAAGGTTAATAGGAACTTCTAACAAAAATGTTAATATGGACCGAAATGTATGTAGAAACCCCCTTTAAAAGTTAATATGTCGTCGGTCCGCCGCTCGCGTCCTCCATTGACGCACACATGAACAAGAATGAGCAGTATCAGATTGATTCGATCGACGATGAATCCTTACGTGAACTTTTTTTACTTCGCATAATTAACGTGATCTGATCCAAAAAATACAATTTCAACTGAACCCAGCCAGATAAACATGAGTGGGTTTTTGTAAAATTATAAGTGCCATGTTGACCGAACATAACACGCACGTGGCGCAGGTTGTGTTAAAAACCGTCTGGTTAACCGGATTGTGACTTGCGGTGCACGCATTTGACAACTTGTGTGACCGGTTAGCCTATTTTACAAGATGTGCGACCTAATTGCACGTGGGGGACAAGTTTTATGACCTCCGGTGCTATTTGCTCTCAAGTCTGCACACAGTGCATCGATTCGGCTCTTTGGCCATCAAGTCCCAAGCCATGAACTGCCCTCGCAAAAGGGCATGATTTCAGAAGTCTGCCGAGCTGAAACCATTTAAGGAACACTGCAGCAGGTTCGCTGAAACCATTTCAAGGAACACTGCAGATGGCACAACCTGCTGCACACGGATAATCGCAAGTTCGCAGCAGCTCCTGTTCAGGTTAAGGCTTCTACCCTACATGGTGCATACCATAGCAAAAGCTTTTGCAAACTGCAACTAATAGCGGATGGGAATTCCAAATGCTCTTTTCTCAAATCACACAGTAGAGTAGCCAGATAACATCATGACAACATGGTAGATAAACCGCATGGCTAAATAGCATTTCACAAGTCTCTGACTGAACTACAAATGGATACAACATTGTAGACAGCCGCATGGCTGAACAGCATTTCACGAGTCTCTGACTGAACTACAAATGGATACAACATTGTAGACAGCCGCATGGCTGAACAGCATTTCACGAGTCTCGACTTAACTACAATAATCCAAAGGCTCTCTCCTTTTCGAATTGACCAACGGCAAATCAGGCTTCAGTCTGCTCCCTCAGGCGACGGATTGTGCTCCTGACAGTGACCGCGCTAGCAGTGCTACAAACGCAAAATAATAGAATGAGCCAACAATAAATAGAACATGATTTAAGAAGATATACAAGGTGTAGTTGATGGCAGCACGTACTTCATGGTGTAGGCACCGCCAGCCTTAACCTTGCCACAGTCCTTGCATCCCCAGATCCCAACTGCTTTCCTCTTCACCGCAAACTGCAAACCAACAACGAAATAATTAGAGCTGACGAGAGAGATTTCACAGCATATGATTTACGAATAACAAACAGCAGATCTCGCATTCAGAAGGAAAACAAGATTGTTTACAGTGACGAGAATTAGATGCCATGACTGTTGCCACATATCAAATCACTTTTATCACTGAAGTAGCCAGAATAACAGAGTGCTATAGACTGTTCATAGCAAGAAGGCGACACTGGTCAAAGCATGCAAAGCAAGCATTAAAGTACAGCAGATCATAACTTGATGTCTATAATCATGTCCTGGAAATACAACGGCGGTATCTTTTACATATCTATAGAAGTGTTGTGCCAATCAGCAATTCAGCATATTCAACCAAGTTATCCAAGAGTTGAAATGGTATTCAGGTTGTCTTGTAGATAGTTAGTTATCATCCAAGACAAGAACAAAGTAGCTATACTAGTAGGCTACTTTTTTTGACTTACATTGAGATCATATGATGAATTCAAAATATCCAAGTGCGAAAAAAGGCCAAGTTATATAACACAGAAGCACCAGTTGAACCAGCCAGTTTACATTATTTACCTTGCCACAGAACTCGCAGAAGTACTTGGAGTGCTGGGAGACCTCCATCTTCTTGATCTGCTTACGCAAACTGGCACCATACCTGGTACCTACACAACATTGACATAACACATGATCACATCAATTAGCATATATTCATGAGATTGTAAACTAATGATCTGCGGCTTCAATGAACCTACCATATTTGCCAACAATTCCAGCCTTCTTGGTGCGCTTCGTCTGCACATAACATCCAAAACACAAGAAATTAAAAATCTCATCTACAAGTACACTGCAACAGCAAAGTGAGCCACCATCTACAAGGGCAGTATTAGAAGACATGGACATTATCAACGAACAAGTAAGATTTGTGCCACAGTATAACAGAATTTGAATCGACCACTTCAATAAGGAGTCGACACAGGAAACAGCTATCTAAGACTAATTGCATGCATAACATCATCAAATTATTATCAGCTGTATCAAGTATAATTGTAGGATGTAGCTCATCGCAGACTAGCAATGCATCTCATGGAAGGCACACAACAGTAATGTCCAAGGCATGGTGCTAACCAATCAAGTGGTAGAAAGGCTTACGCTCGGATTTTGTGGTAAACAGTTATAGCAGCAGGGATCTCATTGCAATTCCAAACTTGTGTGCTACTGTAATTACTCGTTCACTCTTCATATCAATTAAACCGGTCCCAGAAGTAGAAATTTTAACTATAGCAGCATGGCAACATCCTATTGGACCACGCAATTGATTTTGAGCAAGCGGCAAATGGAACCAAGCAAGAATCAGCAAAGCACCGCGGGCAAACCTAGTCTAGATCTGGCGGATGTTACAGCTTCGAGGATGGCTTCTCCTCTATGCGACACAGACCAACATGTTGGAAGAAATAAATTTGGAACGCTTATCTCTAGATTCCCGAGTGCAAGCTGCTCACACAATCACAAACCTAGGTGATTCCTACACCCGATGGACAGGCGAGAGAGATAAAACTCCGCACCGAGCAGAGCACGGACCAGAGCCCAGATAGATAAGGGAGTACGGGGATACTGTACCATCTCGCCGGCGAGGAGGAGGCGGCAGCTGCGACGGGCGGCGGCGGGGACGGCAGTAAGGGCTGGGAGACGGCGGCGGCGGCAGAGAGAGGTCTCGGGAGGTAGGCGGCCTGGTCGATCTTATACGTGTGGAGGCATGGACGGGGGCTCGTTACTGCCTTGGTGGGCTGGGCTGCGACTCTCGCGCGCGTAAAGATGGGCCGTCAACTTGGACAGAGTATTGGGCTTAGTTTCAGCCATCTAACGGAACGGAAACGAAAACGGATAGAGACATGCATTATTAATTTTTTTTGTGTGTGTTGTTGGAATTGGAAATGAAATGAAAAAATCCGGAACCAAATATAGAATCGAAAATCATCGAAAACGAATATGGAATGAATACGGGATGGACATGATACGAAAATAGATATTTATCGGAATATAATAGTGGCATAATATCATGGTCTTGTACACCAAAAATATATAACACACAAATAATAGCTTACAACTTCAAGAAACAACAGTTGAACATAAAATAACACACATAAACGCTAAGACACTCACTTGATTCTTAAGTATACTAGATTGGGCATATGTATTACATAGACCATGCATATATTCTATGGCCCGATAAGAGCAAGAAAAATCACTTAGGCAAAGTATTATTTCATACATGGGCCTAGATAGTTATATTTCCGGAAACTTTTCGTATTTGTTTATCTGGAATTTTCTTAACATTTCCGTTTTTGCCGGAAATAGCTCCCTCGTTTCCTTTTTCATTTCCGTTTAGAAAATTTCATTTCCGTTCCATTTTTGCAAAATGTTGTTTCTGTTTCCTTTTTACCTCCCCATTTTCGTTTTCTTTGGAAACGGACGGAAAGTTTCCTTTTCAACCCTACACCTAAGTGTTTCTAGCATGTAGCTTAGAATATTTCCTCCCTCTCGCTAGGTTTTGGGTTCTCTCAACAGCATGGTCGGGGCTGACTCTATCTCTCTTGGTCCCTCCATCACAGATGTCATCGGTGCTCTCGGGATGATCAGGGGGGTCTTGGCACCACTTCCCAACCTTAGTTATTTGGTTTGACATTGTGATGTAGGGTTTTGGGGTTCTCTGAGGAAGGAGTGAGGTTCTAACCATGGATAAGGGTTCTTCATCTGCTAGTGGTGATCCATGTATCAACTTTAAGTGACCCATGAATTGTAACTGCGATAGAATGATGAAAGTTGGATGATGTTCTAATAAAGGTTGTGTGCATCAACCGATGCAGAGGCCAGGGTTTTATTCCTCTTTTCAGAAAAAAAAAACTAATGAGGTTGCTAGCATGGAGAGGCTAGGGCTCAAGGAGGAGGACATAGATGATGTGGTGTTTGTAGAGGAAGTGCTGCAACCGGAATCGATGACGCATTGGATGGCGATTGCCAAAGTTCATCTAGAGATGGAATTTAGTCACTTTTGGTTCTTTAAAAACATAAGAACGACCTGGGATCTAGCCAAGGAGGCATGATCGAAGACAACATGTTTACTATGTCGTTTGCTTGCCTATGGGACTAGGAGAAGGTGATGGAAGGAGGACCTTGGGTCTCCAGAGGGAAGAGTGTGTTAATTGCATCTTATTATGATGGATTCACCAAGCCGTCTACAATCGAGTTGAGATCAACCTTGATTTGGATTCAGACCCATGATCTACCAGACGGATACAAAGGGATGGTGAAGACCTTGGCTGGTAAGGTTGGTAATAAGTTTGTGGCACAAGAACCTCTCTCCTATGATTTATTTGGGAATTTCTAAACGGTCTATGTCACAATTTGCGTGTACAAGCAGCTGAAAGTGTGGTGTCGATCACCCAAGGAGGGAAGAGGGAACTTCTTCTTGTGAAGTATGAAAAGCTGCCAGATTGGTGTTCCGTGTGGGCATGTTGGGACATACGAGTAAAGACCATGGTGAAGGTGTCCATGATCCAGCCATTGAAATTTTAAGGAATTGTTTTAATTGGAGGCCACGATCTAGAACCTTTTGTCATGGTGGAGGCCCTGGTAGGGACAAAAAAGTTGATGCAGTGATCCTTGGTACCAAGCAGATGATCTGAACCGTAATGGGAAGTTGGGAACACTCGGGTTGCATTGATGGGAATACGGGAAGGGAGAATGGAGATGACATGTCTGAGAATAAGATGGAGGGAAAGAACAAACGCAGTGCTAATTTTTAGAGCACGGTTGGACTGATCAAGCCACCGGCTAATGGTGCCCTGTAGACAAGACTAATAAAAGCAGAATACAGAAGAAGAAGAAGAAGAAGAAGAAGAAGAAGAATGGGAGGTTGATGCCACCGCAAAAAAAAAACAATTTGGCCGGAACGGGTGCGGTTTGGATGATCCTGCGATCGTCAATGAGCTTCGCGATCTTGTATTTTCTCGTAAATAAACAATGATTGTATTTTCCTTTCAGTAAAAAGGAAGGACAGATACTCCACTCACAAGAGGGGGAAAATGTGTAATTCTGTAAAAAAAATGTTATTTATCCTTGTCTACGATAAAAATGAAACCGAGTGCAAAAGCTCTGTATGTCAAACGAAACAAAGTACTGGAAGAAGAGTGACTTGTCTTTCTTTGCACTTGTCAACTCAAGTGGTTACTCACCTGGCGTACGTCGTCAATTCCTCGTCTACATAGTAGAGTCGTTGTATAGCTAGCTAGACCCGTCTGTCAACCTCAATCACAGTCGCTTTAAGTTGGAGTAAACTCAATCGTACTAAGGGACAAGGTGGCATGGGCTTTCGTGATATTGATCTTCCCGGACAACCTATGGATCTTTCTTGCTGGGCTTTAAGAGGCTTTTCAATCACAGTCGCTTTAAGAGGCTTTTCAATCAAGCCTTTCTTGCTGGGCTATTGATCTTCCCGGACAACCTATGGAGAGCTCATTATTATCCCAATGGAGAGCTCATTGATACAGTATTCACCGGTAACCCCTCATCCACTTGGACTGCTATTTCGTATAGTTTGGATCTATTGAAACAAGGGGTCATGTGGAGGGTTGGCAATGGACAACGTATTCGTGTTTGGAGGGACAGCTGGATCCCTCAGACAGCATATTACAAGGTGCTGACTCCCTGTCGTAATCTCCGTATCAAGAGGGTCTCAGAAATTCTTGATGAGCAAGGTGTATGGAAAACAGATTTTGTTCGAGCTACATTCCGGCCTATCGATGCTGATGTAATTCTACGCATCAAAACCTCTAGCCGATTGAAGACTGATGTAGTTGCCTGGGCAGCCGGAAAGCTCCGGTTTATTTTCGGTCCGAAGCGCATACAAACTAGCACTCGCTAATGATCTGGATCAACGTGATTTTGCGGCTTCGAGTATCAGACCTAACGGTGACAACCCATGCTGGGGCAAAATTTGGCAGGCATCGGTTCCACCAAAACTTAAAAATTCCGCATGGCGTGCGGCCTCCAATGCTTTGGCCATGGAAGATAATAAACTCTGGCATAATATGAAGGTAATTGGTTTATGCAATATCCGTGGCGTTGAGTCAGAATCAGTGGAACGTGCGCTTTTTAGATGCAACCGTGCTCGTGTGCTTTGGGAGGAGATGGGCCAATGTTGGAGTTTACCATCAGCTCCTGATTTTTATATCCAGTCTCCAGCATGGTTCCAGGAAATTTTACTACAAGCATCAGTCACTACGGGACACGCACGCTACGCCGAGGGCAAAAGGCCGTCGGCGTAGGCCAAAATGCCCTCGGCGTAGCCTCCTCGGCAAAGATCTCCCTCGGCGGAGCACAGTCAAGCCGTCGGCGTATGCTACGCCGAGGGCTTTGCCGTCGGCGTAGCGGCCGTCGGCATAGCCTGTCGACCGGTTGCAAAAATATATTTTTTTTGAATTTTTTTTTTGAAAAATAATATTTTTTTATTTTATTTTCTCAATTTTTTTATTTCTTGAATTGTTTCACTTGTTAATCTCCTACTTTGAACATTTTTAACACTAATTATACTTACTATTTAATTAAATTCCAGTTTTAGTCAAACTTCCCATCAGGTCACCCATCCTAATACTACTCCAGCTTTAGCACGCTTAACTTTCTCGTTCCTTCAGAATCCGTTTCCGCAAAGTAATTCATACATTGGTGTCAATACTATGATATCAATCTCATTAACTCTTATATCATCATGTCACATATTTGTATTTTTTGAAATTACAAACAATTATTTAAGTAAATATTAATGAATAAGTAAAAATATTATTGAATTCAAATAAAAATATAATAATTTTATTTTTTTGTATTTTTTATTTAATATAGAATATTTAATATCTTTAAATCTGTAAATCGAAATTCAACAAATAATATGTTTAAATTGATCAGAAAAATGAGAGGAATCCAAATATGATATCCATATCAACTAATCACAAATCCTTCGTTTTAAATTAGCTATTTGGTGGTTGCTTTAGAAAATCCCCTTTTTGCGCACGGATAATGAAAAATGCCTTTTTGGTGCGATGAAAAGGAAAACTTGCATTGGATATTTGATAAAATAGCATATTGTGAACCTAAAAATGATTTTTGTAAAAAAACATGCGCATCGGCTAATGTACCTGTAGTTCATATCCACCACTTCCTATCGATTCTAGAATTTGTCTTTTTCACCAAAGGTGGACGGAAAGGTTTCGGATCCCCCTGTTGGGACATTGTCCATATAAGGTGGTATAGTATTTTTGTAAAATGTGGTGATAGTATTTTGAATTATCCATTTGGTGGTTGCTTCACAAAACCGTCCGTTTTTTATGCTCGAAAAATAGAAAATGGTTTTTTGGTGCGACGAAAAGTAAAACTTCCTCCTGCAACATTGTTCGCCATCCCATGATGCATGTGTATGCATAATATGGGCACATTATCACAAACTATGCCTTGATTCTAGCCATAACATTGGTCATTTGACCCGAAAGCCAAGAAACCTCAAATGAGATAGGTCATTTTGTGAAGGGTTTTTTGAGACATAATCAATATATCAAGTTTGCTATTTTTCCTTATAAATATGTCACATAATATGACACCACGCGAAGGTTTCGCATTGTTTCGATCGTTTTGATTTTTTATGCCGTTTTAAACTATCGTCAAACTTTGTCGAGCAGCGACATAAAGATTCTTAGCTCGGGGCAGAGCCTCGCTAAACTTTCATTAGATCTTTGATAAAATAGCATATTATGAACCTAAAAATGATTTTTGTAAAAAAACATGAGCATCGGATCATGTACCTGTAGTTCATATCTGACCCACTTCCTACCGATTCGGCAGGAATTTGTCTTTTTCACCAAAGGTGGACGAAAAGGTTTTGGATCCCCCTGTTGGTATATTGTCTGTATAAGGTGGTATAGTATTTTTGTAAAATGTGGTGGTAGTATTTTGAATTAGCCATTTGGTGGTTGCTTCACAAAACCGACCGTTTTTTATGCTCGGAAAATGGGAAATGACTTTTTGGTGCGACGAAAAGGAAAACTTCCTCCTGCAACATTGTTCGCCATTCCATTATGCATGTGTATGCACAATATGGGCACATTATCACAAACTATGCCTTGATTCTAGCCATAACATTGGTCATTTGACCCGAAAGTCAAGAAACCTCGAATGAGATAGGTCATTTTGTGAAGGGTTTTTTGAGACATAATCAATATATCAAGTTTGCTATTTTTCCTTATAAATATGTCACATAATATGACACCACGCGAAGGTTTCGCATTGTTTCGATCTTTTTGATTTTTTTATACCCGTTTTAAACTATCGTCAAACTTTGTCGAACGACGGACATAAAGATTCTTAGCTCGGGTCAGAGCCTCGCTAAACTTTCATTAGATCTTTGATAAAATAGCATATTGTGAACCTAAAAAAGATTTTTGTAAATAAACATGAGCATCGGATCATGTACCTGTAGTTCATATCTGACCCACTTCCTGCCGATTCGGCAGGAATTTGTCTTTTTCACCAAAGATGGACGGAAAGGTTTCGAATCTCCCTGTTGGTACATTGTCCGTATAAGGTGGTATAGTATTTTTGTAAAATATGGTGGTAGTATTTTGAATTAGCCATTTGGTGGTTACTTCACAAAACCGACCGTTTTTTATGCTCGGAAAATGGGAAATGGCTTTTTGGTGCGACGAAAAGGAAAACTTCCTCCTGCAACATTGTTCGCCATCCCATTATGCATGTGTATGCACAATATGGGCACATTATCACAAACTATGCCTTGATTCTAGCCATAACATTGGTCATTTGACCCGAAAGTCAAGAAACCTCGAATGAGATAGGTCATTTTGTGAAGGTTTCTTTGAGACATAATCAATATACCAAGTTTGATATTTTTCCTTCTAACTATGTCACATAATATAACACCACGCGAAGGTTTCGCATTGTTTCGATCGTTTTTGAATTTTTTATGCCCGTTTTAAACTATATATAATGTTTTATGTTTTACTTAATTTTTATTTATAAATGTGTAATATTTGAGTGTAGATAGATAGGTCTTATTTTTCTGCAAATTTTGATATATTATTTGTATTTTTCCGAATTAGAATGATTTAGTTATGATTTTTCAAAGTTTAATGAGATAAAATAAAAATAGCTACGCCGAGGGCAGCCGTCGGCGTATGCTACGCCGAGGGCAGCCGTCGGCGTAGCATAGAATATGCCGAGGGCAATTTTACGCCGACGGCTGCTTGGCGGGGCTGGCCTGGACGATGGCTACGCCGACGGCCCCGACGTTTGGCCGTCGGCGTAGCTTCCCGTTCCTGTAGTGAGTTCACATGATTTACAACATTATGTTGGTTGCGTGGCGTGTTTAGTTTGCAAGGAATGAGGTAACCCATGAAAAACCTTTGCCATTGGTTGAGGGTTCAAAAAGATTTCTTTGTAGCTATTTGTAACATCCGAACATTTAGGAATCAACAAAGGATAGATTTAGAAATTTGTGCATATGCATGTATTCGTCTGTAAAATGTGGGTAAATTTGTCGTCAAAATAAAAACTTAAAGTGATCAGAGTTTCTTTCACTCTCTGTGTGTAGGGATAGCTACTGGGAGTGATCGTTATAAATTCTGACATGATCTTTTTGGATAACTGTGTTTTGAAGGGGAGAATTTGAATTCAAAATTGAAATTTGAACTTATGTTTATAGATTCAGAATTGTTATTTTAAAATGAGTTTTAAAATGATTTAGTAATATCATTTGTTATAATAATGAGATAATAATAAATAACAGAATTCTAAAAATAAAGCAATTTAAATAAAAAATGAATTCTTATTCTTTATCTTTATTTCATAAACAGTTTACATAGAGGAATTCATTCCATTAATGAAAAGGTTCATTACAGTAAAGAAATATCAACAATTGATATTTAAATAATAAAATGTTACAATATAATTACAAAAATAATAAAATAAGAAATTACAAAATCTTTACAAATGGATCAATAAAGATTACAATCTATTTATTTATCTAAACCTATACTAATCTTGAAACACCAGATTTTGTACATGCAACAAAAATTAAAACAAACAAAAAGGAGAATAAGGGGTTAATTGTTAGAATACTCTTAGTAGAGAGCAGTGAGGTGCACTGCTCATATTACATCATTGAGTATAAATAAAGGGTCAAGTTTCATCAATATGAAAGAATTGTTCTTTCATAATCAATCAGCCACAATACAGAGTTTTAATAACAATTAAAAGGGGCAAGTTTTACCAGAGAGTCAAATGTTAAAAGATCAAAAGGTAAGACACCTCATTGATCTGATCCAAACTGTATACCAAGCACACAAGCAGCACAATCACCTAAATGCATGGTGAGAGCTGTAACACAGCAGCAACAACTACACAAGCCAAAGGAAGAGCCCAGTCGTGACAAGGCTCACAGTAGAACCTTATCACTTTCAACACCAAACCAGGAGCACACTAGGCTTAGCAAGAACCAAGCAAACCATCATCCACCACACACAAGATCATCCTAGTATCACCATATGGTGACATAAGGAGGGGGAGGATCGGGTGGACAACAAGGTCAAGTTACAGGAGCTAGGAGGTGAAGGGCAAGATCAAGGTCAAGTTACAAGACCAGAAGAAGAAGGACAAGCTCAAGCCAGCAGTATCATCAGCAAGATCCAGACAACCAAACCACCAGCCACAACACCAGATAAATCAATTGTTGTGGTGAGTGAAATAAAACCATCACATGATCTCATTATCTTCTCTAGATCAAGATACATGTGTTGTTTTATATCTAGATCTCTCAAAAAACACCCAAGTGGGGTGAATCCATCATAGAGAATCTTTTAAATAAAAAGTACACTTAAATTCTACCAATCAACGAGGATCTCAGACCAGCATCATAGATCCTGGAGATGATAGACAATTCATATATTCCAACATGTACATAGCATAGCTTATAAATTTTGGGCACATCTCCTAGTGGAGTAGTGATACGTCGGAAACGTATCTATAATTTTTTATGTTCCATGCTTATTTAATATCTACTTTTCTTTGCTTTGTCTACACTTTGAGCTGTTTTTTATCTTTTCTAGAACTAACCTATTAACAAGTTTCCACAGTGCCAATTGCCTGTTTTCTTCTATTTTTGGGTCCAGAAAGGCAGAAAATCAATATTCTCGGAATAGGACGGGACAAAAGCCAAAGTCAATATTTTACTATGGGCGACACGAATACAGAAGACGAGACCGAGAAGTGCCACGGGGTGGCCGCACCCTCCCAGGCGCGACCAAGCCTGGACCACGCATGGGCAGGGTGTGGGACCCCCGGGCATCCCCTGCCTCGCCTCCTCGCCTATAAGAAGCCCTCGATGCAGAAACCCTAGACACCCGATCAAAACTCCACGAAACTGTCTGTATCCGCCGCCGCCATCGTCTCTAGATCGGGGGATCTGAATTTCTTCCCGGCACCCTGCCAGAGGGGAGATCATCCTGGAGGCCTTCTTCTCCGGTATGATGCGTGAGTAGTTCCACCTTGGACTACGGGTCCATGTAGTAGCTAGATGGTTGTATCTCCTCCTTGTGCTTTCATGTATAGATCTTGTGAGCTCTGTTCATGATCAAGATCTAATATATTTGTAATCATTAATGTTGTGTTTGTGGGGATCCGATGGATATTGATATTACTATGTCAGATTGATTAATGGTTTTGTCTTTATGACTCTATCATGCCTGTGTTGTTTGTGATCTTGCATGCTCTCCATTGTTAGTAGCTATCTTGGCCGAGTAGTTGCTAGTGACTCCAAGAGGGGGTATTTATGCTCGATAGTGGGTTCATGCCTCTAGTTTCTAAGGAAAGTGACAGAAATCTCTTCGATTGTAGATGTGTTGTTTCCACTAGGGAGAAAACAATGGTCTTTTGTTCATGGAACAAGTGGATTGTTTACCTTACACACTTTGCTTAAAGCAGTTGTCTGTTGCTTGCAACTTAATACTGGAGGGGGGTCGGATGATAACCCAAAGGTGGACTACTAGTTAGAGATGCAGTTGGATGGCGGTCTATGTATATTGTTGTATTGCCGAATCGAATCTTATAGGATATTTTTGTCTAGTATTGCATTGTTATGCCTTAATCAGTTCCTGTCAATTGCCCTGCTGTAATTTGTTTACCCTTCATGCCATGATGTTTATCTAAGGAGAGCACCTCTAATGAACTATGGACCCCGGTCCAATGTTTACCATTGATACATCTTCCACTGTTACTTGTTTACTTGCTGCAAACCATCATTACCTTCCACACCATACGTTTAATCCATTGTTACAACAACCGGTGAGATTGACAACCTCATTGTTAGTTGGGGCAAAGTCTTGAGTTTCTGTTGTAGAGGTCTGTTGCTTGCAACACCTGTGTGACGTTTCCTTCCTCCTACTGGTTCGATAACCTCGGTTTCTTACTGAGGGAAGACTTGCTGCGGTGATGCTTCACACCTTGCTCTTGGGGTTCCCAACAGGCTCCACATCAAATGAGCCATCAACAAGTTTTCTGGCGCCATTGTCGGGGAGGCTAAGAACGTCTTCACAAGGGGAGTCCTCCACTTCCTTTCTCTTTACTTTGTTTTTAGTTTGCTTAGTTTCTTTTGCTTGGTTTTGTTTGTCTGCTGTTTTTAAAAAAACTCCAAAAAAATTAGTTTAGTTTGGTTTGCTTTCTCTATTCAAAAACACAAAAAATTAGTTCCTGCTCTAGTTGCTGGTCTGTTATTGCCTTGCTTGGTCATGCTTTCTATCAATGGATGTTTTCTTTGAAACTAGTGCTTACCGGCAAGGTGGGTTCACGAAAGAAGAAAAGTATTATTATAAGGAACACCGTTTGTCACAAAAAGGGAAACACTTATGGGAACAAATTGATAAATTGAATACTATTGATAGAGAGGTGTGCTCTACCTATAATGTTACTTATTGCTTTGATAAATCTTGTTGATGTAGGAGGTATAAACACCTGCCTTTTCAATGTGAGTATAATGATAATGTTACCATATCTTCTTATGTTAAAGGAAATTATGACTTTTATGATGTGGAACAAATTTAAGAATTTATTTCTTACAAGGGTGCATTGAACTTGCCAGTTTGCTTGAAAATACTGATGATGCACCTTATGAATATGAGGTTTATGAGATACTTAAATTTTGCTTTGATAATTACGAGGAATAAAATGGCTATATTCTTGAATATTTTAATAGATGCTTTTCACAAACGGAAGAGACTAATGCCTTGGAGGAGCCCATGGAAGAAGAAATTGCTGAAACAGGACGATCATTAGATGAAAAAGAGGAGGATGAATGTTATTATCCTATGGATTCTTTTGAAATATCTACTATGCGTAAAACTTGTGATGATGTTCCTATGCCTGTTACCTATAGTAGTGATCATGATTGGTAAAAGCACACTACTTTTGATATTGAAAATCTCTTTGGTACCAATTCTGAAAATTCTATTGCCTATGATGATACTTTACCTCCAATTTATGATGATTACAATGATGATTATGATATTTTCAGTCCATCTACTATTGAGGAGAAAATTAATTGTGATTACAATATGCCTCCTATATTTGATGATTATGGTGATGAGAATAATAATGATAGCTACTTTATTGAATTTGCTCCCACTACAAATAAGAATGACTATTCTTATGTGGAGAGTAATAATTATTATATGCATGTGGCTCATGATAAGAATGTTTTATGTGATAGTTATATTGTTAATTTTATTCATGATGCTACTGAAAGTTATTATGAGAGAGGGAAACATGGTCTTATGTATCTCAACAATATTAAGTTTCCCCTCTTTATGTTGAAAATCTTGAAGTTGCACTTGTTTTGCTTTCCTATGCTTATTGCTTTGTGCTTTCATGACTTGTTTCTTTACAAGATTCTTATGCATAGGAAGTGGGTTAGACTCAAATGTGTTTTGAATTTGCTTCTTTATGCTCTCTCTTACTTCAACTCATAGTTCTTATGTGCGGTGACCCAGCATACCACTGCATGATGTAGTATACTATAGTCGTTGACATAACACCAATGAAACATCGTTCACTAGTATTACATCCCTCAGAATGGCACAACAGAAACACAACGGGTCCAATACATGGCTAAAGGTTACAACTCACTCTTTACATAAGATCCAGAGAACACTCTAGGTTAAAGAGAGAGAAAGAACTTATTACGGAGAAGGATAAAAAATGAACACCGTGATAGCATTATACTGTTAAGTCTAGTATTCTGACCAAGAGGTTGGCATTGCTGCTATTGCAACGCACGACCGAAATAGATTCTTTGGCTAGAGATTTCACTCCTATCTACTCCATAACTTCGTCTTCACTTGAGTTGATGAATGTGTTGACTTCCTTGACTTCACTGAAAAGCTTTAGATTTTGATGATTCTTGGAGCATAACTTGATGTAGACATCTTCTTAGTGGCTTCAGAATCTAGCAAGGGTTAAGAAGATACTCTGAGTACAAGCGTACTCAGCAAGTTCACTAGAAAAGGAGTGTTTGATGCACTATAACTACAGCCACAGACCGTAGGTCCTAGGCAATGCAAGTTTTCATAAACATTTCTTCAAAGGTTGCTTTTATTCTGAAAAGGTATGTCCGTCAGCCTTCACGGGTTTACCAGAACTTTCATGGAGTTCCTTTCCCGCCGCGTTCGCAGCTCCTTCTCAGAACAGGGAGTAACAAGTTCTAGTTCTTACACTCTGCAGAGGTGTGTTACTTTACCCATGAGAGATCAACTCTTTGTTGCACAACCGGGCAGCTTATTCCCGTCCACAATTCCATGATGTGGGGCCCAAAAGATGATCCAAGCCAATCACTGCCCCCATCGCGACCTCGCATGCCTCCTTGGTGTACACCATGCCCACATCAAGAATTACGGCAATGGTTTGTACAAACCGTTAGATGCAAGAACTATCGTGGAACGTTGAGGGTTAACATCCATTGCTGCATATCCTCTATGAATTACCAATTAATATGCATGCTACGAGGATAACAGCCACGACCTGCACATCCGGCTTCATGCGAGAGGAAGAAGATACAGCTGACTTCTCCGTCCCCCATTCCAAATCTCATGGTCAATGCATAATATATGGCGCAAGAATCACCGGCGACATTGGTTGTTAAGTCCTAGGTGATATAGTTCTGAACAGTGGTATCCCAACTGTCAGATTTAATAGATTAACTGATCACCCTGGATCAGTAATCAATAGTTCTCATTATTATTGAAAATAGTGTTTTCTGACCTTTTTGAAATGCAAGTGAAGACAACACTGGATTTGTAAAATACTTTACAGAAAATAAACAAAGGACATGAGCAAGTGTGAACTTGCCTTTTGTGATTGCAAGATTATGCACTCACGGTCTTCGAGTCAGTATAAGATCCAAAATCTGAAATCAGCATCATTGGTCCGGTAAGGACTAATGTTTAAAGAAGCAATATGCTTTTATGCATAAGTAGTGTGATGCACGTTCTAAGCGTAAATCCCGAGAATAACGTTGTCCTAGGGTTTGGATTCCGAAAATGGTTACTTTGGAATGTGTGGTCCTTTTAGATAAGTTTCATAGTTGTACTTTTATTAGAGTTTATGAGTGGTTGTAAACAACACATATGTAGGAGTAAAGTATACATACTTATGACATACTAGTTAGGATTACTTATACAAGGTTTCTTATTTAAAGTGGCAAAAAGGATAACCTTCGAAGAAAAGGTTTCTCTTCTAGGGTCTAGACAAACTGTGTGGTTAGTTAGTGGTGGTTGATGTTATTTGTTTGCTCAAATGGTTTGGCTTGAGTTGCTTTATAGTTTAACTACTTCACACCAAAGTTAACTATAAAACATATAATAATGCTTATAGTGTTATATTAAGATTCTATAGACTAAAGTTAACTTTAAAGTATAGATAGTTTTGAAAGTATCGTACTTATACATTGGTATCTTGTATATCTGAAATGTTTTCTTTAAGTTACTTAAGAATGTTTATTCTGTTACTTGAGTAATGGTTTCTTGATGTGAGTATGGAGTAATATCATTTATCTTTTATAGATAAGTGAGTATAGTTTATGAACCCAACATAATGTTACTTAACTACTTATGGATTTATATAGTGTTGTAGTAGTTTTTGTAATTTGGTGATTAATATGGTTTAGAAAAGATTTGATTGTTCACAAGTAGTTCTTTAAGGATTTTATTATTAGTGGAATTCTTTTTAGAGATAATCTTCATTTAAGGTTGTGGATTCTTCTAAAATAAGAACATTTATAATGTTTTAAACCATTATGGCATTAGATTATTAATATTTAAGACTAATAGTATTTATTAGACTTATTTAACTCATTTTAGGAATATTAATAAATTTTATTTATTTCTATATGAATTATTAATGAAGTAAATATGTTTAAATTTGAGTTATTAAAATATTTACTTTTCTTATTTACCTCAAAAGGAGATTATTAGATTTTTAACATGTAAATAATATTTTTGTGATCATTTTGGTATATCATATTTATTTTTGTGATTTATAAACAATAAGATATGATTTTTATAATTCTTATTACTTTTATAATTACTTAATAAATAATAAATATTTAATTAAGTGAAATAATAATACATGATTATAGTTTTAAATTAGAATTATTATTTTTCTAAGATTTTTGGTATTTTATTACTATTATTAATATTTATTATTATAAAATATGAATTATCAAAGTTTTATTACTTATAAACTTTTATTAAATAATATTTATATAAATAATCATCATAATAATATTTGGTAATAGTTTTAAGTTGTAGATTTTATTTTTCTGAAATTTTTCATATATTATACAAATTTTTCTGAATTATAAATCAAAATTTATTAATTAAACAAAGTTTAATCATTTATTTGATTTCTGGAATATTATTAATTGGATTATAACATTTTATTTATTTCTAAACAGAAAATTACTTTTTACACCACGCCTAACGCTAGCCCCAGTCAATGACTAGTGGGCCATTGTCCACCTGAGCTCTCAAATGAAAGAAATGCATTAGTTACTGACCCCGCACTTACCCCTAGTCAATGACATATGGGCCCTAGGCTAGGTCATCAGCCACGTTAGCAAAGACCAGTCAAACTAGCTGACGTGGTGCAATCATGACGTCACGATGGCGTCAGCATCACCGCCGCCGCCAGAGGTTGGTCGCCGACGACGATCTACTGCACCCCAGCAAGTGAAATATATCTAGTTCGAATCAGTGCAACCTACTGAACCTAATAGTGGCAGCGCCGCTTGGAAATGGTCATCGGAGGGTCATCGGCGATGAGTTACTGCGGTGGCCAACGACGGTGCTCAACAAAACTAGACCTACGGTGCGAATCAGCAAATGAAACTAGGGTTCAGGGATGTGCAATCTTACCCTGATGACGATAGAGCGGTCGACGAGGACAGGCGCGGTCGAAAACGAGCTCCCCGACGAGGATTCCGACGAACTGCTATGAAGGGGAACGGCCAAATTCACCCGCTCCAGTGCTCCCCTTGATCCAAGCTTCTACCCAGAGGATCTACGGAGGAAGGCGCTTCTCCATGACGGCTCAGAATGGTGTGGGGAGACGTGGTTCGATGGCGAGAGGTGGCTCCGGTGAGCTAGCGTTTCGGTCTCGTTCGTATCTAAGAGGATAAGGAGGGATTGGATATAGGGATGGATGCAATGCGTCGCAGTGGCCTTCTTATCCCCTCCTGGCAACGACGACGACTATCTTGGCGCAACGACGACGATGACGACATCGGGCGGCGGCGAGCTCCGCCAGCGAGCTGCCTGTGTGCGTGACGATGACGACGATGCAATTTTTGTGGATAACCCCCTGGCAATTTCTTTAGCTCAACCCGCGGTCCTCCCCTGACCCCACTTGTCAGTCATAGAAGAAAAAGGACTGGGCTGGTTACTGGGCTGTTGTGGGCTGCACACAGGCGTCGGATAGGTGTAAGTGTGTTGGGCTGCGGCCAGGTTTGGTTTTTCTTTGTTTTATCCTTTTTCTATTTTTTGTTTTCTTATTCATATTTGAATTTGATTATATATTTTAAACTCTTCTTTGCAGGATTTCTTTGCTGGACTATTTCAATAACACTAAAACATAGTTAGTATTATTTGTGAATTTCTTTATTATATATATCTTATTATATTCCTTGTATTTTCTTAATATATGAAACCCTTTTAATATTTGTAAAATCCCTTCCTATTATTTTATTTTCCTCCTTTAGTTATGGATTTCTTGAATGATATATTTTGATTTTCTTATCAACTTAATTTTTAGTTGGCTCATATTTTGAATGTAACTTTTATATGTGTAATGGTCCTATTCCATTATTTGATACATGAAATATAGAAGTCATTGATATATTCATTACTATCTCCATTGAGTTCTTAGTTGGTGGCCAAAACATTACCATTATAATACTTTAATCATTTATTACTGAAGTTCTTAGTTGGCTAAGCAGGGCTTTATCAATCCTACCCTTTATTGTCTGGAAATTATCTTCTTAGTATCTTATATTGGATTAAGGTTATTAATGGACTATGCCCTCATTAGAAGATTTGAGTAGATGTTCTGATAATATCAAATAATAGATCAAAGACTAATAGTTAAAGAAGTTGTGAATCAATGGGGAATTATCCAACATTGATGAACAACAGATATTGAGATAAGTTCCATAAAGATTGTATAGAAAGAAAGATATAAATATATATATATAGTGGATGATCTTGACTTAATCTATTTCCAACTCCAACTCATCAAAAGAGTTTTTAAGGTTAGGTGTTACTATGAAATTCAGAATGTATGCATATGGGATTTAAGATATAGTGGTTACATTCTTATTATTTGTTTTATATCCTTAACTTGATACTTGTGAGTGATTATAATGAATACTATAATATGATCACCTAATTATCAAATATAATTCACATTATATTAAGGTTTAACTTATGGTACATTTTGATATACCCTTAGATCAAATCTCTCTTACCTAAAATGAGATTTTAACAAAGGTCTTATTGAAACTTATCGCAGTCAACTTGATGATCTACTTCAATTCCATCAAGCTAAGAGAAGCTTCAATCACTTTGACAGTTTTGTTTGAAAGCGCGAAAATTATTCGGATTTTCTATGCATGAATGCAATGCACACATCTGGGTTCAACTTATTTCTAGGCTCTAATGCTGGGATGTTACATTATGCGAGCATCTTCTCAAGATATCATGCCTAACTTAAAGGCGTTAAAGAAAAGTACTTGTTGGGAGATAACCCAAGAGTTTCCTTGAGTCTTGGAAGTTATTACTTCAGTAATGACCTCTCCTTATCCTTTTGTTTGTTTTTTGTGCCAAGAATGACCTCTAATGAGAGGGAAGTAAGATTTGGGGAGTTGCTGTCCCGAAACAAATTTCTGTCCTCCATCATAAAAATTAGTGAGGAGTCTCTGTAACTCGGATTGAGATGATATTTTACGAATAAATCCCCCAGTATGTTATCTAACTTTCGTTAGTTCAATACTTTTTTATTTGATCAACAGAAGATTTTATAAAAAATCGGTTACTACCTGCTGGTCTATTTTGACAGATTTCTGCCATTATTTGCATTTGCTTCTTATCGATTTCTTTTTGAGTTCTCTTTTGGGGAATTGAAATTTTTAAAGGAAGTTGCTTCAGTAGCTTGTGTTTTTAGTGAAAAGTTTTGCTGTTCCAAAGCTTTGCCTAAAGGTCTATTATCTTTTGAATACACTAATGTTGCTAATGAAGATTGTGTGAAGTTTTGTATGAAGGAAAAATTTCAGGTGTAGAGAGAGAATGATGTAATGAGATGAATAATGGACAGAAGATCAATCTTAGGGATGCCACCATGGTGTCACCCCAAGAAATATCCAATAGGTACAAGCATCAAATCTTGGGGATGCCCAAGGCATCCCCTTCTTCATCAATAAAAAGCTCAGGTCTGTCTAGACACTTCGTGTTTATTGTTTCATGCACTGTTGTGTTCTTCTTGGAGCGTCTTAGTTTTCGTTTGCTTTGCTTAGTTGTTTAGTTTGCTTGAATAAAGTAGTTTGGACCCCCGTTCTCGCTGTGTTGTTTCAAATAAGTTGATTGGTGTTGGAAAGGAGTAGGAAGTTCCTGCTTGAAAGTGCAAGAGGAGCTTGCATTGACTGTGACTTAGAGTTTAGCATGACATTCTAGGTGTTGTTTTGACCTTATTCTTAGTGATTATTGCTGTAGCATGTCTTGTTCCAAACAATTGGGATTGCTTAGTGTGCCTTGAAGAAATTATGCGTTGTTTTAGCATACAAAAGCATAGTATTGTGGTATTCTCCTTTGATGCTTTGTTTGGGTTGACTTGGCGCATGTTCACACCATGTTATGACTATGACAAGTCATCATAGACTCTATGATCATTTAGTACTTGACATGTATTACAACTCTATGCTTTGATTAGTAATGTTTTGTCGCTCTACATGATTATGGCCATTGTTGCTCTCTTAGTTGGTTGTTCCCAGTATTGTGCTAGGCTCCACTTGTATGAGTAAGCTCTACTCATGCTTCCAGCTCCCAAGAAACCCAGTTATTCCAAAGTATCCACTATAAAATCCTATGTATGGTGCGTTACACCATTCCAAGTATATTCTTGTTTTCAGCTATCTTCCAATTAAAAAATATTTTTTTATGTGAAAACTTAGTGATTAAAGCCCTCACAAACTTGATGGCACACTTTATATTCTTTGCCCCTAATAACTTGAGCCATTGTGTCGTCTATGTTGTATATGCTTGCACTATACATTGGAATTAGCAGAATCATGCTGTCATGGGGAACGTTTTCAACATTGCACTTGTACTTTGTACTCAGTTGATATCATGCTCTTTTATCTATGGATGTCACTGGTGTAAAATAAAGAGGGAGCTTATAAGTCCATGGAGTTATGTATTTTGTGTTAGAGAAATGTCTGGGCCGCTATCCTAACCATTCCTAATCATGGTGGAAACTTGCAACATCACCATAGTGAGCTATCTGTGAAGCATCCTTAATAAAAAGCTATGCATATAGTAAATAAAAAGATCACTGAGATGCTCATTGTCTGCTTGCCTTGTCATTTTGGTTATGGGATAGCTCCTGTACCATGTGCAAGGGGTACCCCGTTGGTAGTTCTCTATGATACACATGTACTTACAATGACAAGAACTTACAGGTGACTGAAGTTGAGTAGCATGAGGTGTGGCCCTCGTATTCAAGAAACTTGAGATTGCCAACTTATATTTTTTTAAGCATATACTCCATAGTTTGTTCACTTTAACCTTAACCACTTCAAGATGCTTATGATAGGGGCAATGATGGCTGGAAGCTAACAAGTACCATACTTTTTGGAAGCTCTTTTTGAGACTTGAAATCTCTGCTTCCCTTTATGAAGGGCTTTTCTTTCACCATTATATTGAGTCTCCACCTTCTAACTTTAGGCACCATTAAGAGAGCATAGTTGTCATTCTGTGTGCAGTGTCCCAAAGCTTATTGATTGATGCATATGGTGATATTACTTGTCCTTGTGCTATTTGTTTCTACTTACCCTTATGAACTTTCAAGGTGTCATATGCATATATTTGCTACTCTATGAGGGACAAGATGATTGCCACTATGCCATGTTTTCTGTATGTGAAACAAACAACCGTTTTTCAATGCATGTTATTCATGATCTTTATTTGTAGACTTTCATGTTGCATGCATAGTTACTTTGTCTTATTGTTAGAACTCCATATTTCATGCACATGTTTAGAGTTCTTTGATCCCAACTTTCAATGCTTGCAAATGGTTTGATCTTTATTGTAAAGGTGCATGTCACCCTAAAAATTATTCTTTTATCACTTACCTACTCGAGGACGAGCAGGAGTTAAGCTTGGGGATGCTTGATACGTCGGAAACGTATCTATAATTTTTGATGTTCCATGCTTGTTTAGTATCTACTTTGCTTTGCTTTGTCTACACTTTGAGGTGTTTTTATATCTTTTCTGGAACTAACCTATTAACAAGTTGCCACAGTGCTAGTTGCCTGTTTTCTTCTGTTTTTTGTTCCAGAAAGGCAGAAAATCAAAATTCTCGGAATTGGACGGGACAAAAACCAAAGTCAATATTTTACCGTGGGCGAAATGAATCCAGAAGACGAGACGGAGAAGCGCCACGGGGTGGCCGCACCCCCCAGGCGTGGCCAAGCTTGGCCTGCACCTAGGAAGGGTGTGGCCCCCCGGGCACCCCCTGCCTCGCCTCCTCTCCTATAAGAAGCCCCCGATGCAGAAACCCTAGGCACCCGATCAAAACTCCACGAAACCGTCTGTAGCCGCCACCATCGTCCTTAGATCGGGGGGATCTGAAGTTCTTCCCGGCACCCTGCCGGAGGGGAGATCATCCCAGAGGCCTTCTTCTCCGGTATGATGCGTGAGTAGTTCCACCTTGGACTACAGGTCCATGTAATATCTAGATGGTTGTATCTCCTCCTTGTGCTTTCATGTATAGATCTTGTGAGCTCTGTTCATGATCAAGATCTACTCTATTTGTAATCAGGCATGTTGTGTTTGCGGGGATCCGATGGATATTGAGATTACTATGTTAGATTGATTAATGGTTTTGTCTTTATGATTCTATCATGTCTGTGTTGTTTGTGATCTTGCATGCTCTCCGTTGTTAGTAGCTATCTTGGCCGAGTAGTTGCTAGTGACTCCAGGAATTATAATTGGTATTTATGCTCGATAGTGGATTCATGCCTCTAGTTTCCAAGGGAAGTGACATAAATCTATTTGGTTGTAGATGTGTTGTTGCCACTAGGGAGAAAACGATGGTCTCTTGTTCATGGAACAAGTGGATTGTTTATCTTACACACTTTTCTTAAAGCAGTTGTCTATTGCTTGCAACTTAACACTATAGGGGTTTGGATGATAACCCAAAGGTGGAATAGTAGTCGTAGATGTATTTTTATGGCGGTCTATGTATCTTGTTGTATTGCCCAATTGAATCTCATAGGATCTTTTTGTCTAGTATTGCATTGTTATGCCTTGCTCAGTTCCTATCAATTGCGCTACTATAATTTGTTTACCCTTCATGCCATGTTGTTTATCTAAGGAGAGCACCTCTAGTGAACTATGGACCCCGGTCCAATCTTTACCATTGATACATCTTCCACTGTTACTTGTTTACTTGCTGCAAACCACCATTACCTTCCACACCATACGTTTAATCCTTTGTTACAGCAACCGATGAGATTGAAAACCTCACTGTTAGTTGGGGCAAAGTCTTGAGTTTGTGTTGTGAAGGTCTCCACGTTGCTTGCAACACCTGTGTGACGTTTCCTTCCTCCTACTGGTTCGATAACCTCGGTTTCTTACTGAGGGAAGACTTGCTGCTGTGTTGCTTCACACCTTGCTCTTGGGGTTCCCAACAGGCTCCACATCAACTGAGCCATCAAGTAGCACCTCAGAATCTGCAAATCCTATGGACCAATATAAATCTATGAGCACCCAACCATCTTAGCCATGAGGATACAAGATCTAGTAACCAATTATAATTCCAGAAAATTTCTATAAAGGACAACAAGTTAGGAAACTACTTCCTATGCCTCATACCAACATCGTAGGCGGTTATAAGTCAACTTATTTTTTTGGAAATTACCAAATTTCAAGCACAGTCAGATTTAAGCCCAGTAGTACCCAACAACTTGTGTGCCATACTAAGATGGTGTCTGTAGCATCCCAATTGTCTAACATTGTAATGCTACTTGATCTAGTAATAAAAGGGCCACTTCCTACATATAATTGTTGCATCATCATCATGTCATGCTCATGTCATCATGCCATCTTGCAAGTTGAGCATCATACAAAAACCTTTTGTTTTGGTTCTTATCTCATATGCATTAATAATTGTATTTGCCTCTTGATATTGTATTTGGTTCTTGATATATTGTTAAATGCCCAAGTTGAGTTGGGGGCATATCTCTTATTGACTCCACCACCTTTTCTTCACCACCTTATAATTCCACCATCCAATTAATATGAGCTGGCATTTAATTGAGTTACCTAGCTCATGTGGGTTGGGTGGATCCAATACTAGTCCCTTTTTGCTTGGCCTTATTCCACCTTTTGGGAATGCATGGAATAATTCCATATGATTTTATGTTGTTTTCACAATATGAATACATGGCATTTATTATTTGCATGGGCCATGCAAAACCACCATATCTAGGTCATTTGGTTTTTGTTTGAAATTCTTGGAGTGGGTCATACTCTCTCTTTCTCTCTCTCCTTCTTTTGCTTGATCTAGCTAGAGCCATGCAAGCACCACCTATTTTAATTGTCATTTGAATTTTATTTGTTTTGCTTGCATGGATCATCTCTTTTCCTTTGCTTGATCTTGCTTTGTCTTTGTCCAACACTCAACTTCACCCTCCTCTCTCTATCTCTCTTGCTAACTCTAAAACCTACCCCTAAACTCCATACCCCATCTAAACCCTAATCACCCCATCTAAACTAGTCCTAATTACTTTCTCCCTCTCATCTCATCCTCTCTTCTAACCCTAAACCCCACCTCCCTCTCTAAACCATCCCCACCATGTGTGTTGTTGTTTGCATGCTTAAGCCAAAACCCCCCTCTCTCTCTCGGCCTCCCTCTCCCTCCTAGCTGGCCCCCACCATGCCCTAGCTACCTCTCTCCCTTCCAACCCTAGCCCCACCCGAGTACCTCCTCTCTTCTCCCCCTCTCTTTTCTTGCTCTCCCTCTGCCTGCCCTGCCCCACCACGAGCTCCTTACCCCTCAGGCCCACCTGGCAGTCTCTCCCCTCAGCTCTCCCTGCCTAGCTACCCCCTCCCTGGCCCATGCCGTGCACGTGAAGGAGAGGCAAAAAGGTGGCTGAAGCCACCTTCCCCTCCCCCACGCCATCCCCACCTCACCGTCCTTATCTACCTCCCTCCCCACCTCTAGCCTCTCCCAGATCTCACCCAGAGGCCCTGCCTCGTTCCCCCTCTGCCCCCTCTTTTCTCCACCGCCGCCATACCCCGACGCCGGCCAAACCATCGGCTCGCTCTAGCACACTTCGATCCAGGAGGCGGGCGAGGAGATAGGGTTGTCGAGGAAGCCTGCAGCGTCCCTCTGCGTCGCCCTGCACGATCCAGCGCGGAGGAGAAGGACCAGGCGCCCAGGAACGCCGACGCAAACCCTAGCTCGCCGGCCCCAGCCTCGCCGCCGATCGTGACCTCCCCAAGCCTCGTCGACCACACCATCGGCCTCGCGGTAAGCCCCTGATCCTCCCAGACATGCTCCTGGCCGTCCTTGCTTCCTGCCGGCGGTGGGCGATCCGTCGAGCACACCGCGTGCACCGGCGAGCGCGCGCCTGCCTGTCCGCTTGCGCCTCGCGGAGGCCTTAGCTAGCCGCGTTTCCCCTCCTGTCACCAAGCGCACACGCACCGCAGTGGTAGCCGCCGTCGCTAGCACGCCAGAGGGCACGGGTTCGAGCCCCATGCCTTCTGTCCGCGGACGCGTGCTGACAGCGGCGAGTTCGAAGAAGAGAACAGGACCACAGGTCCTTTTTCCCCAAAACCCCCTCAACCTTTTTCCCCTGAACCCGCAATCCTTGCTGCCCCACCTGTCTGTGCCTCGGACGTTTTGCAAAAAGGCTCTCGGCAAAAGCTTTAATCAACCCGCAGTCCCCCTCGCATTCAGCCGCTGACGTGTGGGTCTGCGTGTGTCTGGCCCCACTTGTCACTGGCTGTGGCTAGAGTAGTTTTAGGTAGCAAAAGCCTTTCTGTATTCTGTTTTAATTCAAATCTTTTTAAATTCAATTCAAATTCAAATTCAAATCAGTTTTTTTAATAACTTCCAAAATATAAATCCAAATAATGGAAATAATATATGAATTTGAATCAGAAAAATGTGAGGATTTCAAATATGCCATTCAAAATACTATTGTACACTTTAAATTTCAAGTTGAATTAAATTACAACAAAATGCCCCTGGACCTTAATAAATTAATAACTTTTGTTTTAAAACTCCAAATTTGACAAATGATATGTCTAAAATGATCAGCTCGACGAGACCTTTCTGTTTATGCTATCCATGACTTCAATTGCAGCATGCATCATATAAATATATAATATACAGCAACTAATATGACAATAAAAGGGGACCAAAACTCAATAAAAATGTTATTTCTTGTATTCTACACCTCACCCATGCCATGCTACATTATGGCCATGCAACTTGTGCATCATTCATCATGGCATGATTGTTTGCTTGTCGCATTTTATTCATATGCTGGCGCTCTTTATTTATGTTGGCCCTTGTTTGTTTGGTTCTTCTTCGAATAGAAAGGCGGGGATATATCAAGAGAACCGGAGCACTACCCAGATCCGTCTCTCGCTTCAATCGAGTTGCCAGCAAGCACTACCACATGATTGCATACATACAAGCCTATTGCCTCTATCTTATTCTTGCATCATTGAGTCGCGATTGCATTAAACTGAATCCCAAGTATTGCATAGCCTTTACTTTTAAACCCCAAGCTTGTTTCCTCCATCCCATGAGCCATTACTACAGAGTTGTTTGGGCCATGCGAGTCGAGAAACGACATGTGTAGGGTATGTGAGAGTCTGATGGATAACGAGGTACCTAAACAACTTAATCTGAGTAGTAATGGGATAACTAATGAAAGTGGCACCGGTGAGCAATATCTGCTATTTGGTTTTTCCTGCTCACTTGTGTCCCGTAAGACCCCGAGTACTTGATTCCTGTTCCAAGATTATTCGCGCTATCCACATCCGGGAGGCTTATGGGACCCCCTGAGCCAGATCTTGATTCAGTCTTATTTCTTGGGGCCACAAACTAGTTTGAGGTTTTATTTACTATCCTGTACTTATGCCATGCTACTGTTTATTTACGATTGTGCGAGGAGCACACTGTACTATTTAGGTAAGCGGAGTGTTTTTGCGGTATCGACAAGCCCAGTCACATTTTCGGGTTCCCAGTCGTTTACAGCCATTGACGCAAACCTTGAGTCCGTCTCGGAGTCAGCTAACTTCGTTGCGGGTCTACTCAATGGGGTGGCCCCCTGAAATAATTCTGAATCCTGTGATTGTTTGTCTTGAAGGCCTCGTTGGGTTTTGATTTGGTTTTTCCGAGGTTGATCGAGTGTGTGTTGCTATTTGTGCACCCCTGCAGGGTAAAACTTTCTGAAAGCCGTGTCCGCGGTTATGGACGACTTGGAGCACAGTTTCTCGATCATAGACAAGCATAACTAAAGTACCGCCTTAATCTGACTAAGTAATTGACTAGTAAATAGTGCAACACTCATGGAATGGTTAATAAAATTTCCAACGGATGGGGGTTGTTCGTCCTCTTCCTCGTTGGTAAGCGAGGAGGAGGATGGATCTGATGAAATTACTGTTATAACTGTTGTCGTTAAATTCACGGACATCCGTCTATCTTTGGTTAGGCGGATGGTTAGCGAGTATCTATAGAACTGTTAGGGTTCATTTTTCGCTGCAATTGCGTCACCCCAGGTTGTGTCCCCTTTAGAGGCATAAAGACTTGCTGAGTACCCTTAGGGTCTCACACGATAAATTATTGGTTCAGATGAACAGGTACACTCGCAGGACGGATACTGGGTGGAAGAGGCTGATGATGTGGGCAACGATCGTTCGGTGTAGAGATTCCGGGAACGGGGATCCGTGAGATCTGTGGGAAGGATGTGCTTATTTCTGTGGCATCTTATGCCGATTTGCTTCTTATCTGTACTCGGACTTTGTTCTGCCGCTTTCGCTTGATACTCTGATGTGTGATGTATGAGGAATTATCCTAAAATATTATATCTATCTAGGTCATTCGAATCTTGCCGTATGGCGTTGCTATATTTCCTTTCTTTCTAGATGGAATGGCTCTGATGTACTTTTGTATGGTGGCTTGCATACATACTCATTTGTGTATGTAGTTGATCCCTTCACTTGGATTCGCCGCCCGTCAGTCCCGATGAATTGGAAGTGGTTGGGACGGCCGAAAGGTCTACCCGTGAGTGGCTTTTGGGGCCCCACCGTACTATTTCAACCACTACCGCTCATCCAGGCTTGTATCTAGGAGCGTAATTCACCGAGGTAGTTACAGTGTCACAAGAACAGGTTTAAAGCAAGCAGAGCCATTATTGAGCTTGCATAACTAAAATTAGAATATCATTTTCCTGAGACCAAACCTCAGACATCATCAAGATTATCTATTCATCTTCAGAGCATCACTTAAGTAAAATGATTAAGCTCAGTCTGTTTATAACCATATAAGCCAACATTTATAGATACAACGAGTAAACACTGACAATGCTACTGTCAGTACTAATGTATTGTAAGTAGATGAACCCACAAATCACCAACACCACCAGATAGATTCCATAGTAACAATACCATCTTAGCCAAGCTCAACTATTCATTGGAATCGACACTACAAAGCCTCTAGCATCATATTATCAAAGGAGCACAGTGAGCAATTAATTGTAATTGATCACAATCATCATTAGGCACCACCACTAGTTCCAGTTCATCTTATACATATAAACAGAAGCAGGAACCCTAGAACAAGATATGAACCCTAATTAGGGATACACGACAGAGTCACACAACCTAGCTTAGAAGGGGAAGAGGACAAATAATCACAAGGGGGAAATCAAGATCAACTCACCAAAGGTCCTCGCTGTAGATTAGAAGAGAAAGTAGAGAGGCCGACGAGCACATAGCGGCACGGGGAGCACCCAAGGGAACGCAACCCGCACCGAGCCGAGGCGGTGGCCACAATAGCGCTTGAGGACAAGCAACACCACCACCGCAACACATGAGCACCCCATGGAACCACTAGAGCAGCGGCAGAGGCGTCACCAGCACCACCCCAAACCCTAGGGTTCGGGGCGGGGTCAGCATGGCCACAAGAAGTCTCCAAATCCAAATCGATTTGGGTTAGATGAAAGAGCGAGGTCAACATCTACACCATGCACCACGACGGCCGGAGAGGACCACGGCAGCGGGAATCGCACGTCAGCGATGTCAACGACCACGGGGTCGAGGAGGAGAAGAGATAAGATCGAGAGAGAGTGGAGGCAGTGAACTGGGCCGACAAGGCCAGTACCCCTTCAGGAAGGTCCTTTGACCAGGCCAATTGGGCCCAATTAGCCTAATGGGTCGGCCCAAAACCCTAACAGGGATTTTAATAATTAAAGAAAAGACCAAAATACCCCTAGACCTTAATAAATTCTAAAAAAAATAAAATAAAATTCTTAAAAATACAAACAATATATTTTTAGTTTCATAATAAAATAGCCTATTAAATTAAATAAATAAACCGTTATTTTAAAATAAATTTCTGGTTTAGGATTTTATAATATATATATATATATTCCTTATGGAATTTTATAAAAATCAAGAAAATACATAAAAATAAATAAAAATAACTTTGATTATATTTAGTTATTATAGTATTTTAGAAAATATTAAATAAATATTCAAGTTACCAAAATAAAACCTTTTCAATTTAAATGCTAATTCTTAAAAAGAATTATTAAGTAAATAAATATAAGAGTTAAAATTAAATAAAAAATTAGTTTTTAACTCTATTAATGATATATTACATTATAAAAATAAGTGAAAATAATATCTATAAAATATTAAGGTTACTCCTTAAAATAAGTTTCTTAAGTCTTAAGTCTTTATCAAAGTATTTGTAAATTGTGTGTTATCATCTATGTTTTGAGGAAAGAAAATATTATTTTCTCAAATAAATAAATTGTTGATATCATCCTAAGTGATGATATAGTGGAGCAATGGAACTTAGGTTTCTATTTGCAACAAGGATACTCATATAGGAATTAACAACCCATGACATCAGTGATTCTAGTGCCGTATATAACGTGTTAACCATGAGATTTGGAATGGGACGGAGAAGTCAGCTGTATCCTTTTCCTTTCACATGGAGGCAATACGACCTTAACATGACGTTGTGATTCCTTGTGCGGATCCAACATATGGGTGGACACCCTTAGGCCCCGCGTTTTTGGTGTCTAGATTATCTATAAGTGGCTTTCGGAGGTATAGCCAGACCTATATGGTACTTGCCAGGGGCATCACCAGCTCATAGAGTCTTTGAGAACTCATCAGGGTTTTAGCCTGCACGTAAGGAGGCTTAACGGAGGTGAGCCAGCCCCGAAGGATCGTGTAGACATATGGGGTCGCTGAAAGGGCAGTGATTGGCTTGGATCATCTACTGGCCCTACATCATGGTTTTGTGGACGGGAAAGTACGCCCGGTTGTGCAACAAGGAGTTGATCTCTCATGGGTAAAGTAACGCACATATGCAGAGTGTAAGAATTGTAACTTGTTAATCCCTGTTCTGGGAAGGAGCTATGAACACGGCAGGAAAAGAACTCCATGAAAGTTATGGTCAACCTGTAAAGGCTAATGGGCATAGTTTTTGATAATAAAATCAATCTTTAAAGAAATATTTATGAAAAATGCATAATGCCAAGGACTAATAGTCTGAGCTGGTAGATAGAGCATCAAACTTCCTACCTTGCATATAATGAACTTGCTGGATAACGCTGTTACTCACCTTTTCCTTTGATCCCCTGCTTAGACTCTGAGGATCCAGAAGATACCCTAATGTATGTAGCTGAAAGCCAAGAGGAGGTCTTCTACGAGGAGCCAAATCTGTATGGTGTTGTAGAAGGGGTGGACTACGACATCGTCTATGGAGGAGAGCACAATGAGTCAGAATAACTGCCTTAGTATTAGTAACCAATTGGGCCGAGCAACCTGAACAATATATAATAATAAGTTGTTGAGCTCAATTCGGGAATGAAGTTGTTACATTAAAACTTCCGCTAAAACACTTTATATTTGGTTTGTAAGTTGAATCTTTTGAAGTCTTGAACTTCTGGTATTGTAATAATAATAATGTGTGTATGTTTGTAATATGGACCCGCAATGTTTCTGTTGTACCACTCTGAGGAATGTGATATTTACGGAACGGTGTTCTATGGATGTCATGTCAATGACTATAGTGTACTACACATGAAGTGGTATGATGGGTCACCGCACTATTTGAGAACCTAGAGGAACATTAAGGTTCTTCCAGTTGAGGCTGTTATTAAAGGAAACCAACCTGTGGTGGAGTTGGCTCAAGCTCCACATCGCCAGAGTGAAGGCTCCAGATTAACCGCGGTGTAAACCCCCTGCCGAGTGGGTGAAACTTACTATCGATGGTTCTTTCAAGAGAGATGACTGCTCTGCTGGAGCGGGCATGGCCTTGAGAGATGAGTCCGGAAATCCAATAGTCAGTGCATGCCGCTTTCTTCCGTCTTGTGCTTCTCCTTTTGAAGCTGAACTAATGGCATGCAAGGAAGGGCTGGAGCTAGCACTGCGCCGATATGAGCTTCCTATCATCATTGAAACAGACTGCTCCATGTTAGTGGAAGCAGTGAGGGCCTCAACGCATGTTAGATCTCCTTTTATACATTTAATTAGCGACATTAAATATTTGTCTTCTCAAGGTAGAGAATGTAAGTTTGTAAAGGTGGAGCGACCGCAAATTAGGGTTAGTCACTGTCTTGCTAATCTGGCAAGGACGGATCGCCGTACTGTCACGTGGTTAGGTTCGGGGACTGATGACATTGTTCAGTTCCTTGAGCTTGATCAAAATGTAACCCTTCTTGAGTAATAAAGTTCCCCTTTGCCCGCAAAAAAACACGTTGTATAAAAAATGCCAAACGGAGAGTAGGTTTGTGCATATTCATGCATGGATGAGCCCCCACGAAGTAGACATATCTGCTCGCTTGGCGATCGATCGAGGGATTGATCATCATCGCTATCGCAAGATGGTTGTCGGAGATGTAGTTTCATTTCATGGGTAGAGGATATAATAAGTGTGGTGTGCAATCATATGTTGCGTGCACCTTAATCTGCCCTCCCGTCTCCCCCTGTGGCGACTGGGGGGCGAACCCTAACCTCCCGCCGCCCACCCTGTTTCTCTCCCTCCCCCTCGCCACCGTCTGGAGGGCGTGACTGGGTGAAGCCTGACCGGCGGCGGGGGGGCCCTCTTGTCTTCGATCTCGGGGGAGCGGGCCTCTTCCTCTGGGTCTGACTGGAGCTTGGCGTCGGGGCTCTGATGCTAGGCCTGCTTCCCTAGATCTGGGCTCTTTGGGCCCAATCTAGGCTAGGAGGGCTGGGTCGGGCCCGGCTGTGCCAGCTCTGGTTGTACCTAGGTAGGAATCGTGGCGAGGGGAGCGGCGGCGCTGGCGCCACGTCTGCTACAGCAAGGTGGCGAGTGCCTCACGGGACAGCCCGACCGGGCCTAGGGGGTTGTTGGATAGAGGCGGTAGGCCTACGTGCTGCAGCGTGGCGGCGAGGACTTTACGGACCCAAAAGGTCCGACCGGGCCTCCGTCCTGGTGTGTTCTTGCTGCCGCATCCGGCCGGCACCCGCTTTCAGCGGTGGAGGATGCCCTCCAGATGGCTTTGCCGCTGTCGCCCTCCGGCTCCCAGTAGCCTGGTCAGCTCTCGTCGTTGCGCCCGGTCGGCTACCGCTTATGGCGATGGAAGTTGTTCCCTCCCATGGGGTGGAGGCCCTGCTACTCCTCGCCTATGGTTGTTTGCTTTCTGTACAGTCGGCCTCGCTTCGCTTGTCATGGTGAGACGACGTTGGTGTCCTAAAGACTATGGGGGTGCATGTTGGTGGGCGTCAAGCTTGGGGGAGCGCTTCGATCTGTCCGGGTGGTGGGTTATGGGGTCTGGAGAAATCCTTGTCGGCGGTGCCTACACGGACGCGGTGACGCCTGCGGGCGCCACCTTCCTTGTGCAGGGCGTCCGATGTACCCCCTCCCACTCCCCTCCGTGTACCGGGAGAAATCCTAGGACTAGTCCGGGCAGCAGCGTCGTTGTCGTCGCATCCCTTCCTGAAGGTGTTGCTTGGTATACGGTGGTTCGAAGGCATGTGGAAATTCTCCGGAGGGCATCCGGCGCTATCGACATTCCTTTATTTTGTTTTTTCTTTATTTTTCTTTTGGTTTTTGTTGTGCTATCTGCCCCAGCAGTGGTTTCATGTATTCCAGTTTCTTTAGGCATTGTGTTGTCTGGCCCAGTAGCGGTCTCAAAGGTATACTTTATTTATAAAGCTGGGCGAAAGCCTGTTTCAAGACAGATAATTGAACACAGTATCTGCATAAACTTCATGTGCCATGTAGTATCTGCACGCACCGATTATCACTGATATGATGTCACATAATCAGTGGGATCAACATTGAATTCGGACTTGCTTCTTATTGGTGGCTCCAATCATGAGTAATGCTACATGTATGGAAATAACTTACTCCCTCCGGCCCATATTAATTGACTTGGATTTGTTAAAATTTAGATGAATCTAGACACTATTTAGTATATAGGTTCATCCAAAATTTGACAAATCAAAGTCAATTAATATGGGCCGGAGGGAGTACGAAAAAGTTCTACGGACTCAGAACGTATGTGCAGGTTGTTAAACTACTTGTATAATACGGTTGGGTATGGTGTAGTACACCACCCCAACACGTATCCCCCTGTACTGCCACGGTGGGGGCTATTCCCACCTCTACTTAACACGGTTGGGTATGGTGTAGTACACCACCCCAACACGTATCCCCCTGTACTGCCACGGTGGGGGCTATTCCCACCTCTACTTAACATGCACCCGATGCCCCTACCGGGGATCATCGTTTCCGCCTAAACTAGGGTTTCTATATGGTATCAGAGCTCTCCTCTCCATGACCTAGCCACCGCCGAGATTGATCCACAAAACAACCAGAAAACCAAAGCAGAAAAACCTTCCCTCCCGTGCCCATGGCGACCTCCTCGTCGAGCGTCCACCTGGCCACCATGCTGGGGTCTCCCCCTTCGCAAAAACTCACGCCGGAGAACTTCCTTCTCTGGAAGGCTCTGGTGTCCCCGACCCTGCGCGGAGCGCGGGTCCTTGGCCTGCTTGACGGCAGTGATGCCGCGCCGGCCGAATATCTGGAGGAAGACGATCCCAAAGATCCGAAGAGGAAGATAACCGTCTCCAACCCGGCGTATGTCGCTTGGCTCGAGCGGGACCAGGCCGTGGCGAGTTATCTCGTCAACTCGTTGTCTCCGGATGTGCTTGCGCACGTCCTCGGACTCGTGACCACGGCTGAAATCTGGGGAGCCATCTCGGACATGTTCGCCTCGCAGTCTCGCTCGCGAGTCCAGCATCTCCGGACTGCTCTCAACACAACCAAGAAAAACCAGATGACACCGACGCAGTTTTTCACCATGATGAAAGGGTTCCGATCGGAACTCGCTGCAGCCGGGAAGACCATCGACGATGAAGAGCTCGTCGGCTACATACTGAACGGGCTGGATGGCTCGTACAACTCCTTGGTGGACTCGGTGAATGCAAACCCGGGTACCACCCTGTCCGATCTGTTTGGGCAGCTCAATTCCCATGACATGCGTGCAAAGATGCTAGCTGAAACTGGACAGGAAGACTTCCAGTCTTCCGTGAACGCTGCTCGCCGCGGTCGTGATGATCGCCCCCGCGGCAACGGCAATGGGCGTAGTGATGGAGGAAGCCGTGGCAACGGCAAGTCTCCAGACCGCCGCGGTCGCTCTCCAGATCGTGGTGACCGCTATGACCGTCACGACAACAGACGCTCCCCCGACCGCAGCTACCGCTATGACACCAAGCGCTCAGATGGATACCGTCGCCGTGATGATGGAGATCGTCGTCGCGATAACACTCATGGTCGTCGCCGTGATGATGGAGGTCAAGGTCGCCGTACTCGCAAGATACACGGCCATCCTGCCAGCGAGTGTTGGTGGCGTTTCAAGAATGATAACGACTCTGATGATGATGGTGGACGTGACAACAAGGGTGCCCATGTTGCAGCCTATGGCATCGACACCAACTGGTATCCCGACTCGGGGGCTACTCACCACGTCACCAATGAACTAAACAAGCTCACCAGCTCTGACAAGTACAAGGGACGTGACTGCGTCCACACTGCAAACGGTAACGGTATGAAAATAAGTCATATAGGTCATTCAATATTGAGTACTCCCCATGATTCCTTACAATTAAAAAATGTCTTGCATGTTCCTGATGCCTCCATGAATCTTTTATCCGTTCATAAACTCACACTTGACAACAATGTTTTCCTAGAGTTTCACCCCTTTTTCTTTTTGATCAAGGATCAGGCCACAAGGAGAATTCTGTTTAAAGGTCCCTGTCATGGAGGCCTCTACCCGCTCGTGCCTATCTCTACTGGACCCCGCAAGCAAGCCTTTGTTACAATAAAGCCGTCGTCCTCGACATGGCATCGTCGTTTAGGACACCCTTCCTCATTTGTGGTCAATAAAATTCTTAGGAAAAACAATATTGCCTATGCTCCTGAAACAACTCCTTACATATGTGATCCTTGCCAACTAGCTAAGAGTCATCAATTGCCATATCCTGTGTCTACTAGTATTTCTACTGTTCCCTTAGAACAAGTGTTCTCTGATGTATGGGGCCCTGCACCTATGTCAGTTGGCAAGCACACCTACTATGTAAGTTTTATAGATGATTTCAGCAAGTTTACTTGGATTTATTTACTCAAAAAGAGATCTGATGTTTTTCAAGTCTTTCTTAACTTCCAAGCTCTTGTTGAACGCAAGTTTAATAAGAAAATTGTTACTATGCAAACTGATTGGGGTGGAGAATATGAAAAATTAAATGGTTTTTTCCAAAGCATTGGCATTACACATCATGTCTCTTGTCCTCATGCTCATCAGCAAAATGGCTCTGCTGAAAGAAAACATCGTCATATAGTTGAAGTTGGACTTGCTTTACTTGCCAATGCATCCATGCCCCTTAAATTCTGGGATGAAGCTTTCCTTACAGCCACTTTTCTTATAAATTTGCTTCCTAGCAAAGTCATAGATTTTGATACCCCTGTTGAGCGCCTTTTGCACACTACACCCAACTATGATTCTCTCCGTGTGTTTGGTTGTGCCTGCTGGCCAAACCTACGTCCTTACAACAAAAGAAAACTTGCTTTTCGCTCCACTCAATGCGTGTTTCTTGGGTATAGTTCTCTTCATAAAGGTGTAAAATGCTTGGACACCAAAACTGGTCGTGTCTATATCTCTCGTGATGTAGTCTTTGATGAGAATGTTTTTCCTTTCTCTACGCTCCATTACAATGCCGGTTCTCGCCTTAGACATGATATCCTTCTTTTACCTTCAGATACTACTACCACAGCACACACTCATGGGGATACCAATGTTCCTGACTATATGCCTATACCGATTATACCTGTTGTTGCTCCTAATGACCCGTTGAGTGCAGGAACAAATCCTGCAGAAAATGATGCTGAAACAGAATTAGAAACGGAAGAACCAACGCCAGGAAAACGTCCGCCAATCGACAACCAAGAAGATCTGCATGCAGCCTCGGATCCCGCGCCGGTCGATCCCGAGACCGATCTGCTCGTTTCGCCTGGCTCTAGCACTCCCGAGGCAGGTCTGGACTCTGCGCCTGTGTCCCCTGTGTCGTCCCCGCTTCAGCACGCCTTCGGCTCGTCCTCGCCTGACACGTCGCCCTCGCCCCCACCCCTGCGGTCTCCCTCGCCCACGTGCCGGACGCGCGCTCGTGTGCGTAGCGTCTCTCCGCGCGCCAGGGTGCGCCATGATGACACCCTGTTGGACTCGGTGCATCCCGCGTCAACCCCATCTGCACCGACGGCTTCTGCTTCAGGATCCTCTATGCCTGTTCCTGGTGCAGCACCTCCTGCACCTGATGCTCCACCTGATCCTGTTGACCAGCCTGGTCCTCGCACCCGGTTACAAAAAGGTATTCGACACCCGAAAATTTATAAAGATGGAACTGTTCGCTATGGCATGCTCACAGTGACAGGTGAACCAAGTTCTCTCTCAGATGCTCTCAGCGATTCAAATTGGCGCACCGCTATGGAGGAAGAACATGATGCGCTCATGAAAAATAAAACATGGCACCTTGTACCACCTAGCTCACATCGCAATCTGATTGACTGCAAATGGGTATATCGTATAAAAAAACGCGTTGATGGCACTATTGATCGGTACAAGGCCAGACTTGTTGCCAAAGGATTCAAGCAAAGGTATGGCATTGATTATGAGGATACATTCAGTCCAGTTGTGAAAGCAGCCACCATTCACACTGTGTTATCTATCTCAGTGTCTCGTGGATGGAGCCTGCGGCAGCTAGATGTCAAGAACGCGTTTTTGCATGGTGTTCTGGAAGAGGAGGTATACATGAAACAACCCCCGGGTTTTGAAAATCCTGATTATCCTCATCATGTGTGCAGACTTGACAAAGCTCTATATGGACTGAAGCAAGCACCTCGAGCCTGGTTTTCTAGGTTGAGTTCCAAGCTCTATGCTCTTGGTTTCACTGCCTCTAAGACTGATACATCTCTTTTCTTATACACCAAGTCAGGTATCACCATTTATGTTCTCATTTATGTTGATGATATCATTGTCACAAGCTCGTCTGATCAAGCTATTACTGCCCTTCTAAATGACCTCCAAAATGATTTTGCTCTGAAAGATCTTGGTGATTTACATTTCTTCTTGGGTATTGAAGTCAGAAAAATTCGAGATGGATTGTTGTTGACACAGGAAAAATATGCCGCTGATCTTCTTACCAGAGTTGGTATGAGTCACTGCAAAGGCTCGCCTACGCCCCTCTCCTCCTCTGAGAAGCTGTCCCTCACGGAGGGGACGGCCTTAGGCCCTGAAGACAGCACTCAGTATCGCAGCATAGTTGGTGCTTTACAGTATCTCACTCTCACCCGCCCAGACTTGTCCTTCTCAGTTAACAAAGTCTGTCAGTATCTTCATACACCGACCACAGTGCATTGGACAGCTGTTAAGAGGATTCTTCGCTATGTCAAAGAAACACTAACGCTTGGCATTACTTTTCGACATTCATCGTCTACTCTTCTAAGTGCTTTCTCAGATGCAGATTGGGCAGGTTGCATTGATGACAGACGATCTACAGGAGGTTTTGCAATATTTGTTGGACCAAATCTGGTTTCGTGGAGTGCAAGAAAGCAAGCAACAGTATCCCGCTCCAGTACTGAAGCAGAATATAAGGCTCTTGCAAATGCTACAACAGAGTTGATTTGGGTTGAAGCCCTCCTTGGTGAACTTGGTGTTAAACTTCAGCAAAAACCTTGTTTATGGTGTGACAACTTAGGCGCTACCTATTTGTCTGCAAATCCCATTTTTCATGCGCGTACAAAACACATAGAGATTGATTTTCACTTTGTGAGAGAAAGAGTGTCAGAAAAAAGGTTAGACATTCGGTTCATATCTAGCAAAGACCAAGTTGCTGATGGTTTTACTAAAGCTCTTCCTGTTAAAAGTCTAGATGAGTTTAAGCGTAATCTCAACCTTTCAACAGGTTTAGATTAAGAGAGGGTGTTAAACTACTTGTATAATACGGTTGGGTATGGTGTAGTACACCACCCCAACACGTATCCCCCTGTACTGCCACGGTGGGGGCTATTCCCACCTCTACTTAACACGGTTGGGTATGGTGTAGTACACCACCCCAACACGTATCCCCCTGTACTGCCACGGTGGGGGCTATTCCCACCTCTACTTAACATGCACCCGATGCCCCTACCGGGGATCATCGTTTCCGCCTAAACTAGGGTTTCTATACAGGTGTTTCTGATTTTTAAAAAAGAAACCAAAACTGAACCAACCGGTGCATTCCGGCTCAGTCCGTAGATGCATCGTAGCCAAAACAGTCCGTAGGTCTAAGATTTTCGGCCAATCAGTGTGCACAATGCACTATGCGAAGTTTCCTAGGCCACTCACCTGCACGATAAGTTGCTCTCAATATGTGCATGTACCCTTGTCCCGGCACTGGCGCCCCGTCATGCCGCTGCTCCGCCGCCTCAGGCAAGGACACCATGGTTGCAAGTCTGGTTAGTACGCCGGTTCTCGCCTCCTCAACTTGTGGATGGCGGCGCAGCGGAGCTCCCAGGGCAGCATTGTTCCACATGCTCGACGGGGAAGGGCTATGTGGACAGCGTGTGTGCCTATTATGGCCGAAAACTGAATATCAGCCGAAATTTTCCGGACCGAGGGGCATTCGTGGGTTCGGCTAGAGATGTTCTTAGTACGGACTTATCCAGCATGTACCTATCTCTAAAGAGTTCTAAGCTCCCTGGAAATACCGAGCTGAGAACGCTCAACGGATTGGCGCAGGAAAACCTCTCTCTATTGCTCTTCCCATGCGGCTTGAGTCTAGGTCCTGAGTCGGTAAAAAACCAGATAATGCGTTTTCGGTCGTAATATGCCACCGTCTTCTCCAGCTCCCCAAGATCAAATCGCCTGCTACCTCACCCCCAAGGTGCAACTGCAAAGGTTCCGGGGTAGAGGTTCATCATTACTTGACAGAGTGTGCTTTGATGTTAGACAATAAACCACCTAGCTAGAGTATAGTCTGTGCTTTGGTACACAGCTCTCGGAAGGTGCCTACTACTAATAGACTAGATTTTTGGCCCAAATAATAGGCAGCCTAGCAGCAACCGGACTTCGTTGGCCCAAAAAGGCATACTTAAACCAATATCATGTATTGGGCCGACAGTGCAAGCCAGGAGGTTGCTGCTTTGTGTCTTTGGGTTGCAACGTCTAGTCCCACTAAGCTAAATAGGTTGAGACCAACTTATAAGGAGGAAAATTTATTATCTTCTAGTTAGCAGAACCACGTGAGGTGGTATACACTAATAGCACGTGCGCTCGCGTGAATATTCGCGACTTATAACTTACTGCTATTAGTAGACATCTAGCATGGTATATTTTCAGCTCTGCACTTCTTGGAATGAGTTACCAAGGTGATATTACTTACTGCTATTAGTAAATTCAGATTAATTGTCAAAATAGTTTGAAGCCTGACGTGAAAAAGGGCATTGCACCTACTGACATTTGAGCTTATGTATTGTGGATCCAGCTAGACTAATCGAAGTCCGTCAGGGGTGTCTCTATTTCATTTGCTAAT
This sequence comes from Avena longiglumis, assembly GCA_030063025.1. Classification (NCBI taxonomy): domain Eukaryota; kingdom Viridiplantae; phylum Streptophyta; class Magnoliopsida; order Poales; family Poaceae; genus Avena; species Avena longiglumis. Next base: position 570,119,341 of record CP125974.1, read on the forward strand.
TTTCAAACTAATATATTTTTATATAATTATGATGCACTATTTTTTTTATAAAAGTCACCATTTACAACTTCATTCCTCTAATATATGTTTCCTCCAATTATTCCTTTGTGGTCTTGTTTTCACTTGCTCAGTTCCTCTACAAATTGTAGCCATGATGCTAATTGGAATTCCTAGAGATACTAAATCGCTACTATGAATAGTTTAGCTGTGTTAAGGCCTAGTATAAGCGAAGTAATGGTTTTGAACTACTCCCTCCGACCCATATTAGTTGACTCCAATTTGGATGTATCTATCACAAAAACTTGTCTAGATACATCCAACTTGAAGTCAACTAATATGGGTCGGAGGGAGTATCATTTTTTCTTGGTTCTACTATGCTTAACTAAATGGATCATACTCTTGTGATTATTTGTACTTCGAGGAGACCATGTTACCAGTTCAGTGAGGTCATGGCCAGACGGTCATTTGAATTCCCCAAATGTCCCTAGTTAAACGTTATTGATACCAACGTAAGTATCTGACAGAAGGTATCGTAAAAAAAGACACTATCAAGTACTCCCTCCGTTCAGAAATATAAAACATTTTAGCTTTGTAAAATGAATGTATCTAGACGCCTTTTAGTGTATAGGTTCACTCCAAATCACTACAAATCTATACACTAAAAGACGTCTAGACTCTAGATACATTCGATTCACAAAGATAAAATGTTTTATATTTCTAAACGGAGGAAGTAGAACAGAAACATCACAGTGCCATGACCTTTTTATGAAAATAGTGGTCAGTGAGCTAATTTGCAGTACTCGAGAACATGTTCTTTTTATGAAAACCACGATCATGTGTGGTCTATTTTCAGGTCCATACAATGCCCCCTCGAACCTAACAGTGCCATGAATACTTTTTATCCCTTAATAATAAATGTTTGGTTTTAGTCTATGAAATGGGCATTCGTGACTTTTCCAACCTTTTACCTAACTAGTAAGCTTGCAAGTGCAACACACAAATCAAATAACTTATAATCACTTGTAGGTAACACACGAATCAATTAACTTATAGCCAAAAAAAATTATAAATACTATAATTTAAATCTTTCCATGTATGTGAACAACATAGCTTATGTCTTTGTTTCAAAAACTTCCAAAAAGAACGTGACATGTTTCCTTAATGACATACATTCTCTCATGTTTTTTCAGATCATGACACTTTTCATTAAGTTGTCAAGGCCATATGGATGATCCTCTATGAGCCAGACCATGAGTTGTACATGAATACGACCGCTAGGGCTCAACAAAACTGAATGAGTGCCTCTTTGGTCATTCTTTGCATGATGCTATAAATGAACTACATATACATATGTTTTGGATTTTTTATCTCCAAATAATTGATGTTATTAGTTTACCATGTGACAATTTTTGGGAAGGACCAATATAACCCATGACAAATCTTTCCTTTGGTAGAGTTGGGAGTACAATATAAATTTCAATACAGCACCAAGATTTATTTGCAGATGAGTAACTAATACCAAGCCATACTTTAGTTATACAATATTTTTTTGCTTCTGCAAGGGAATTATTAAGAGAGAGTATTCAATGATAATCAATAATAGAAATGGGAATCATGCATAAGAAAAGTAGAAACATTATTCTCGAAACACCATTATATATATATGTTTACACATATCGGATCTGGATTAGTACTGAATTCGTTACCTCTCCCAAAATCAACAAAAAAAATGAGGCGACAACATGTTCAAAAGTAGGACGTGGTGGCAGGACGGAGGACCTGGGCACTGTAGTCTGCCGCAAATTCGCAGTCCTTGAGGGAGAACTTGGGCAGATGACGCCGTGCACCGCAGTTCCTAGGAGGCGATGACGCCCGCCTTAGATCACAGATTGTTATCTGGTAGGAATTAGACCTGCATCTGCATTATTGTACCTTGGACCTGTATTTGCACTCCACAATTCTGATTTGACGTAGTTGATTGCATTCTCGGCACCTTGCTCCATCTGCATGTGTCTGGTCATAGGAAACCAAACTAAGATTAAATTTCATCTCTAGCTTTTTAAAACAATGTTTGTTATAAAGCTCACTGGGGTCCGGGGGTAGTTTTGTGTTGATTTCATTCCATGACAATGGTTTGCAAAAAGGGGGGTATTTATGATGCAACACATGCTTGTAGGTGAGCCACGTTTTATCATTTTCTCAGTTCAGATGTTTCCAGTCTCAAAATGAAATATATTTCTGTTAGAGATATGCCCAAGAGGCAATAATAAAGTGGTTATTATCATGTCTTCATACTTATGATAAATGTTTACATACCATGCTATAATTGTATTAACCGGAAACATTAATACTTGTGTGATTTGTAAACATAAAAGAGTCCCTAGTAAAGTCTCTTGTTAAACTAGCTTGTTGGTTAATATATGATCATGGTTTCCTGATCATGAACATAGAGATGTTATTAACAACAGGGTCATATCATTAGGAGAATGATATGATGGACATACTCCTATAGATAAGCGTAGCATAAAGATCAAGTCATTTAATATAGTTCATTTGCTATAAGCTTTCTGATACATAGTAAGCTAATTCCTTCGACCATGAGATCATGCTTATCACCATCACCGGAAGGATGCTTTGATGACATCAAACACCACACCATAACTGGGTGGCTATAAAGATGGCATTGAGTGTTCGGAAAGTATGGGTTGAAACACATGAATCAAGAGTGGGATTTGTCCATCTATATGACGGATAGATATACTCTGGGCCCTCTCGGTGGAATGTCATCAAATTAGCTTGCAAGCATGTGACTGGCTCACAAGGGATCACATATCATGGGAACAAGAAAAGAGTACTTATCAGTAACGAGGTTGAACTAGGTATGCAGAGATACCGACGATCAAAACCTCGGATAAGTAAACTATCGTGAGACAAAAGGAAATTGGTATCATATGTAAGTGGTTCATTCGATCGCAAAGTAATCGTAGAAATATGTGGGAGCCATATGAATTTCCAGATTCCTCTATTGGTTATTGATCGGAGAAGTGTCTCGATCATGTCCGCATAATTCACGAACCGTAGGGAGACACACTTAAAGATTCGATGTTGTTGAGTAGTTATGGAATGATGAGTAAGAGACCGAATATTGTTCGGAGTCTCGGATGTGACCCATGATATCATGAGGAGATCCAGAATGGTCCGGAGAATAAGATCCATATAAGGAAAGTCCTGTTTCGGAGTTCGGGAATGGTTACGGCGTTTTCATCGTGAATGTTCTAGAAGGTTCCGGAAGGTCCGGCACTCCGAAGGGGAAGGGTACATGAATGTGTCGTGACAATGTGGAATGGTTGCATCATGTACTAGGTCACTTGGCTGGACACTTGGAAGAGAGAAATCAAACTCTAGTTTGAAAGTAAAAAGGCCAGTTTGAAAAAGTCAAACTGGGACAATAATTTCCAAGTGGGGGAAGAGAAGGAAACCTGGGAAGAGAAGGTTTCCCTTCTCTCCTCCAAACCGCCGGCCAGCAAGGGAGTTGGGGGAGGACTCGGCTAGCCCTAGCCGCCCCTCCCACCTATAAAAGAAAGGGAGGGGGCGCCCCCTCTCCCTACACCTTGTCCCTTAGCCGGCGCCCCTCTAAACCCTAGGCCAGCCGCCGCCCCCCTCTAGATGCGGCTGCCCTAGAGCTCCTCTAAACTGCCGTCTAGCTAATCCCTAGCTGCTGGTTGCTCTAAACCCCTTGGTGCCTCTAAACCCTAGACCACCAAGGCCTCTCTCATAGTCCACCATACTCGCTCCGGCTTAAGGTGAAGCCCTGCGAGATCTTCCCTCTACTTCCGGTACCACGCCGTCATGCTGCTGGAATCACGAGGAGAGTGCTACAACTTCCGCTGCCTGTTGGAACCAGGGAGAGGAAGGTCTTCATCAAGTACCGAACGTGTGACCGACTACGGAAGCGCTACCGGAACACAGGGCCGGAAGGATCGTCTACGCGATCTTGAGATCGGCAAGTGTACGACTACATCACCCACGAGAATCTGCTCTCGTTAACCGCTTTGGAATCTTCGAGGGTGATGTGGCATCCCGCAAAACCACTACTAGAAAATCGCGTTGAATTTGTGCATTGCATCGTCATCATCATGCATTGTTTGCCAAAACTGTTTTCGCAAAGCCCGTTTTGTTTTATAAAACGCCCCGTCTTTTATTCAAACGCCAAAACCGGGTCCCCGGAATATTTTGTTTTGGCCGCTATCGGTTTGCAGACGGCCCGATTAAATCAAATAAAATAATTATTTATTTTAGTAGGGGCAGTCGAACGGGCCAACCCGACCCGAACGACCACCCCTGTTTTTAAAACGGTCCAGCTGAACCGCCCTTCTAATCCTATTCCTACCCAGAACCGTCCCTTGCTTCAACAGAGATACCAGGCAAGCACTACCACATGCTTGCATACATACAGTACCTATTGCCTCTATCTTATTCTTGCATCATTGAGTCGCGATTGCATTAAATTGAATCCCAAGTATGCATAGCCTTTACTTTTAAACTCCACCAAGCTTGTTCCTCCATCCCATGAGCCATTACTATAGGAGTTGCTTGAGCCATGCGAGTCGTAGAACAGCATGTGTAGGGTTTGTGAGAGTCTGATGAATAATGAGGTACCTAAACAACTTAACCTGAGTAGTTCTGGGATAACTAAAGAAAGTGGCACCGGTGAGCAACATCTGCTATTTGGTTTTTCCTCACTTGTGTCCGTAAGATCCCGAGTACTTGATTCTTGTTCCTTGATTTATCGCGCTATCCACATCCGGAGGTATATGGGACCCCCAGGCGTAGCTTGATTCCGTCTTATTTCTTGGGGCCACAAACTAGTTTGAGGTGTTTTTACTATCTGTACTTATGCCATGCTACTTTACGTATTTAATTTGTGCGAGGAGCACGCATCTGTTAGGATCGGGACACGATTCAGCGGTGTCGACAAGCCCAGCCACACTTCGGGTTCCCATCGTTCACAGCCGTCTACCCAAACCTTGAGCCCGTCTCGGTCGGTCACCGTTCGCTAGGGATCTACTTAAGGTGGCCTGAAATATTTCTGAATCTTGTGATTGTTCATCGTGAAAGCCTCGTTGGGTTTTGATTTGGTTTTCCGAGGCTGATCGAGCGTGTGTTGCTATTGGTGCACCCCGGCCGGGTAAAACTTTCTGAAAGCCGTGTCCGCGGATATGGACGACTTGGAGCACAGTATCTCGATCATAGACAAGCATAACTAAAGTTTACTGCTATAAATTTGACTTAAAATGACTAGTAATCAGCTTCACTATAATGGAATGGCTAATTAATACTGCCCACAATTGCTTGTTTGGTTGTCGCTTGCGACAATTGTAAAATGACTAGTAAATCTTGCAACTACAACGGAATGGCTGAATAAAAGTACCTACAACTGCTGGGTTTTAAGGGTGATCTCATGCTATTCATATCTGACTAGTAAGTGTTACAACTATAACGAAATGGTTAATTAAAAGTGCCTACCGCTTACTTTGTCAGGATGAATATCTAAACCTGACTAGTAATTGCTGCAACAATAACTGAATAAATAAAACTGCCAACTGTGTGAGTTCCTCGGTTGACTTCCTCGTTTGGTCTCGAGGGGGAAACACCAGGATGGGTTTGTTTGATGATAGAATCAGGTTGGTTCCGAATAGGTACTTCTTACCCCTCTCTGATTGCCGCCAGTTCTATCGAGTCTCTATAGGTTGTTTAGTGCATGCTGCCGCTGCCGCTCAGTCCACCATACCTATGTAGGCGAGGACCGCCGAATTCTAGCCTCGCCGTGTACTGGCCTCAGTACTGACGCTCCTTTCTTTTTCCTTTGCCTCTGTCGGCACCCCTTTTGTTTAAGCAGGTTTTGAGATCGACGTCGTTAGCAGGGTTACCCTTCCGGCTTGGCCTGGGCAGGGTTATGGACGCCATTGGTTATTCTTCAGGGCTCTTAGCCCCATTTGCATCTTGTCCGTAGCTGGACGCTCTATCGCTTTCGAGGTGATTTGGATCTTTGTATATTATATCTGTAATCTTGACTCTCTGAGTCATTATATATATCTGCTACGTGGATCCCATCGAGGACTGTTGTGTAATGTTATTACTTTTTTCCACCCGCACGAAAGTGCCTGGTGGGCACCTTTGAATCGTTTCTATGCGGGTTTGGTGAATTTTGCCCAAACTTGCATAGGTCCGATTCTGAGGGTGTTACAGAGTGGTATCAGAGCTCAGCAGTTGCGATACCCCACAAGTCCAGCCTGTAGGATAACCTAGCTAACGGCCGAAGTAGAGTGACAAAACTATTTTTGAAAATCGGTTGGATGGTTCTGATTAGGTATGATTTTACTCCTTACCCCTCTGCTGATCCCCTCTTATCTCGACGTGTTTTGAATCTGCTCTCTTATTTTTTTCTTCGAGTCCAGGATTTCTCGTGGTTGGGTTTCCGTCGTACCTTCAGGGTTTCGCTTCCTCTTCTGATAACGGTGTTCTGCCGACCGGTGTTCAAGCCGCCTGAGGAATCCGTCTGCGGTGTTACCGTCCTTTGTTCTTTGTTTGTGCCTTCCGGTGTTTCCGACGCGACGACATCATCTATGCCAGATCCGATGCAGAGTCTGCATCACCCCTTTGTTTCCGAACCTCGCTTGTCGAGATCTCCAGTCTAATTCCGAGAGTTGGTTGCATAATCCGCCTATTTGTGTGCAGAGTAATGGTTCGAGTGCGGGATGGAGTAGCTACCATACCACTACTCTTATCATTCGCTCTTGCACATCGAATCAGTGGATACAGCAGTTCTACTCCGTTCACGGAAGTTAGGGGTGGCTTTATTTGTTGATACCTCTACCTTCGACCTTTTGTTACCGGAGAGTTCTCTCGAGGATCACGGACAACGATCTCTTGTTAGTGGTGTCGCGAGGATCTACACGAAGCGCGAAGGATCAGTTCGCCGACCTTTCCTTCCGGTACCATGAGGCGGATCTCGAGGGCGAGATCCCTTGTTAGTGGTGTCGAATTGTGGCATCCCGCAAAACCACTACTAGAAAATCGCGTTGAATTTGTGCATTGCATCGTCATCATCATGCATTGTTTGCCAAAACTGTTTTCGCAAAGCCCGTTTTGTTTTATAAAGCCTGCCCGTTTTATTCAAACGCCAAAACCGGGTCCCCGGAATATTTTGTTTTGGCCGCTATCGGTTTGCAGACGGCCCGATTAAATCAAATAAAATAATTATTTATTTTAGTAGGGGCAGTCGAACGGGCCAACCCGACCCGAACGACCACCCCTGTTTTTAAAACGGTCCAGCTGAACCGCCCTTCTAATCCTATTCCTACCCAGAACCGTCCCTTGCTTCAACAGAGATACCAGGCAAGCACTACCACATGCTTGCATACATACAGTACCTATTGCCTCTATCTTATTCTTGCATCATTGAGTCGCGATTGCATTAAATTGAATCCCAAGTATGCATAGCCTTTACTTTTAAACTCCACCAAGCTTGTTCCTCCATCCCATGAGCCATTACTATAGGAGTTGCTTGAGCCATGCGAGTCGTAGAACAGCATGTGTAGGGTTTGTGAGAGTCTGATGAATAATGAGGTACCTAAACAACTTAACCTGAGTAGTTCTGGGATAACTAAAGAAAGTGGCACCGGTGAGCAACATCTGCTATTTGGTTTTCCTGCTCACTTGTGTCCCGTAAGACCCCGAGTACTTGATTCCTGTTCCTTGATTTATCGCGCTATCCACATCCGGGAGGTATATGGGACCCCCACAGGCGAGCTTGATTCCGTCTTATTTCTTGGGGCCACAAACTAGTTTGAGGTGTTTTTACTATCCTGTACTTATGCCATGCTACTTCGTATTTAATTTGTGCGAGGAGCACGCTGTCTTGTTAGGATCGGGACACGATTCATGGTGTCGACAAGCCCAGCCACACTTTCGGGTTCCCAGTTCACAGCCGTCTACCCAAACCTTGAGCCCGTCTCGAGTCACCGGCTTCGCTATGGATCTACTTAAGGGTGGCCTGAAATATTTCTGAATCTTGTGATTGTTCACGTGAAAGCCTCGTTGGGTTTTGATTTGGTTTTCGAGGCTGATCGGCGTGTGTTGCTATTGGTGCACCCGCCGGTAAAACTTTCAAAGCCGTGTCCGCGGATATGGACGACTTGGAGCACTGATCTCGATCATAGACAAGCATAACTAAAGTTCTTGCTATAAATTTGACTTAAAATGACTAGTAATCAGCTTCACTATAATGGAATGGCTAATTAATACTGCCCACAATTGCTTGTTTGGTTGTCGCGACAATTGTAAAATGACTAGTAAATCTTGCAACTACAAGCGGAATGGCTGAATAAAAGTACCTACAAGCTTTGGGTTTTAAGGGTGATCTCATGCTATTCATATCTGACTAGTAAGTGTTACAACTATAACGAAATGGTTAATTAAAAGTGCCTACCGCTTACTTTATCAGGATGAATATCTAAACCTGACTAGTAATTGCTGCAACAATAACTGAATAAATAAAACTGCCAACTGTGTGAGTTCCTCGGTTGACTTCCTCGTTTGGTCTCGAGGGGGAAACACCAGGATGGGTTTGTTTGATGATAGAATCAGGTTGGTTCCGAATAGGTACTTCTTACCCCTCTCTGATTGCCGCCAGTTCTATCGAGTCTCTATAGGTTGTTTAGTGCATGCCGCTGCCGCTCAGTCCACCATACCTATGTAGGCGAGGACCGCCAATTCTAGCCTCGCCGTCTTGGCCTCGATCGACGCCTTTCTTTTTCCTTTGCCCTCTGTCGGCACCCCTTTTGTTTAAGCAGGTTTTGAGATCGGCGTCGTTAGGTGGTTACCCTTCCGGCTTGGGCAGGGTTATGGACGCCATTGGTTATTCTTCAGGGCTCTTAGCCCCATTTGCATCTTGTCCGTAGCTGGACGCTCTATCGCTTTCGAGGTGATTTGGATCTTTGTATATTATATCTGTAATCTTGACTCTCTGAGTCGCTGTTATATATATCTGTTCTGTGGATCCCATCGAGGACTGTTGTGTAATGTTATTACTTCGTTTTCCACCCGCACGAAAGTGCCTGGTGGGCACCTTTGAATCGTTTCTATGCGGGTTTGGTGAATTTTGCCCAAACTTGCATAGGTCCGATTCTGAGGGTGTTACAGGTGAGTTCCTCTATCGACTCATTGCTACAATCTAGTAGATAGATCTTGGCTTGTTTGTGTGCATGCGGTAGAATTTTTTTGTTTTCCATGCTACGAACCCCTACAGTGGTATCAGAGCCGTGTCTATATGTAGATCTGTTGCACAAGTAGAACACAATGGTCATTGTGGGCGTTGATGCTTTTGTTGTAGATTACTTCTTGTGTACTTTGCATCTTGCGGGATGGTGGGATGAAGCGCCCGGTCTAACCTTACATGACATCGTTCATGAGACTTGCTCCACGCTTGACATGCAACTTGTATTGCATAAGTGGCTTTGCGGGTGCCTGTTTCTCCCAACATAGTTAAGATTCAATTTACAACGGGTGATTGACAATACTATTATCAATGTTGTGGTTCTTGTTCGTAAGTTAGAACGACACTTAATGAAAGCCCCAAACCACGTAAAATATGCAAAGAAAATTAGAGGCGTCTAACTTTGTTTTGCAGGGGTGTGCTGTGATGTGATATGGCCATGATTGTGATTATATTTGATGTATGCAATGTTCCTTATTGTAAGTTGGCAACCAGCAGGAGCCATATGGTTGTCTTTAAATTCTGTTAAGACCCGCGTGTCTATTCAAAGTAGTTGTAATAGGTTGAAGCTGGTGGAAGACAACCATGGAGCGGCATCATTGACCTTGATGCAATGCCGGTGATGATGGAGATCATGTTCGTGCTTGAAGATGGAGATCGGAAGCACAAAGAAGAAAGGCCATATCATATCACATATTATGAATTGCATGTGATGTTAATCCTTTTATGCATCTTGTATTGGTTAGTTCACGATGGTAGCATTATAAGATGATCCCTCAAGCACACAATTTCAAGTTTTAAAGTGTTCATCCTTAGTAAGCATCGTTGCTAAAGCACCACGTGATGATCGGGTGTGTTAGATTCTGCGAGTGTATACAACGTGAGCAAGCCAGATTTGCTCATGCAGAATCTAAGGTTCGATCTTGACGAGCCTAGCATGTACAGACATGGTCTCGGAACACGGATCACCGAAAGGTAAAGCATGAGTCATATAGTACATATGATGAACATGTTGATTGTTCGCCATTGAAGCTACATCAACTCTCGTGATGATCGGTTTTGATGTGGTGGATTTGGTTCGTGTGATCGCTAAAACAATGTGAGGGATATTGTTTTGAGTGGGAGTTCAACGACAATGTAATTAAAAGTTGAACACTATTTATCATAAATTAAATCAAAGTGAATTTGCATAGTTGTTATAGTCATTGGCATCCGTTTACCACCTTGCCCTTAGTTATAATTGAGATGATAGAACTATAGAAATCTGGTTAGTTACTTTACGAACTGGTATCGTATTGTTTTGAAGTGTTAATCTAAAGTTTAAAAGTCCCATTGCAAACTTTTAGTAAGTTTCGATTACTCCGTGAAATTTAATAGTTGGTATTAAATCAAGAGTAACAATTCCATTGTTAGTATATAAGTATCCTGTTTATCTTCATGATTCTTGATATTCAAAGGATTGTCTTAATATCAAGGTTATTTAGGATCTGAAAGAGTTGTTTCAGAAACCATGATGTGTGGAAGATATTGTGATATCTGAAACGAAGTTTTGGTTGCAACATGATAGAGTATAATATGGCAAAAGACATGTTCTCATATTTGATGAGAATTTGCAAAAGGTTGGAGACACTAGTTGTCCTAAACCTCCAAAAGGTTTTGGAGAGCAACATTATACTCGCGACTCACCGTTACAAGCTAAAAGTAGCTTGATCATGGATAATTCCATGATAAGGGTGAATATTTGATGTAGGTAAAATGTTTACTACACCAAGAGATTACTAAAGAATGGAATTTGAAAGCACACCAAACATTTGATGATGGTGATCTACTTCAAAGTGCAAGTCCAAAGACATTGGTATTTAATTATACACGCTTTGGACTATGTGTCATATGTATGACTCCACTATTGATGTTGATAGATTCTTTCAAATAGAAAAGGAAATACCGAAAGAGAATCTCATAAATATATGGCAGAAAAGAAAAGAAAAAAACTAGAATTGTTCAGTTTAAGTATATAGATGATATACATGTTATGGCTATATTCTTTGCTTATTAAACAATGTGGTTCTTAAGTATTTGATACTGAATTTGTTGGCGTGAATCGTCATACGAAACAACACAATTCATGAACTACAATGGCCTAAGTAACTAGCAAAAGAATATGTGATGATGTTCATCGAGAACAAATAAAGGGTTATTGTGTTGCTCGTTAAACATCAAAGCTTGCCTTCAAGATTTGTTTTATCAGGTATTATGAGAACAAAAGGGTTGTTCAAATAATTGCCGTAATCCATAAAAGATGGATGATTCACAAATCTCGTTGAAGAAATCACATCCATAAAACTAGTGCTAAAAATGTCGAAAGACAAATTGATTGAAAGATCACTTAGGAAGTGACATCGCCGTTTAAATTATGTTGAAAAGAAAACATGAAGAAACTCCATGTGGATGGAATTTTGGAGTCTATTTGATTTTGATAAAATGACGCTTGTGAAACTTTCCTAGAGATAATTAAAACTTTGTTCATAGGCCAAAAGGGAACGAATGACTAGCTTATTGGAACTTGTACATATTGTTGTATGAAGTCCATTATGTGTAGTCAAGAGCGATGGATTTCAACTTCATATGTCTTCTCCAAATTTGAGTGAATATATGTATATTTACTTAATAAGGATGAAGTATGAAACATTTGAAAAGTTCAAAGTTTTTAAAGATGAAGTGCAAAATCATTGTAACAAGAATATAAATAGTTTATGATAAGATCATAAAGGAAGATATTTGAGTTACAAAGTTTAGCATAATACCTAAGATTTAAGAAATCGTTCCGTAGATTTGCATGTCCCGAAACACCATAAGAGTATGGAGCGTTCGAGATATGTAATTAAACCTTGTTTGACATGGTAAGATCGAAGGTGTAATTCATAAAACTGCCATTATATTTACAAGATTAAAAGCTTTAGAGACTACCGTTTTTCCACTGAAAAGAGCTCCATCATAATCCGTTGAAATGACACCATATAAAGTTATGGTTTGGGATAAAACTCAAGTTGTCCTTTCTTAAACATTGGTATGCTATGCATAAGAAAGATGTTTGCAACCAAATTCGGATGAACCTGTCTTTGTATGTTATTTCGAATAACTGTTCCTCCATAACATCAGAGACAAAAGTGTTTGTCACTTAGAACGTAAGTTTCTTTGAGAAGGAATTTTTCGTGAAAAGATAAGTGGGAGGACAATAGAACTTTGATAAGGTTAAAAGAACCTTAGTTATATGTGCAAAGTTGCGCAGCGCCGAAAAGTGTTCCGGAGGCAGCAACAATGCTCATGGCTCACGTGCCTCAAAGGTTGTGGTTACGAAGGTCAAAGTTTCTATTGAACCAAGTAGGTCGAGTAAACAATCAAATACCAAGATTTGAGGGTTGAATCATTATTTGAGAAAAATGAACGTACTACATGCAAAGAAGCGATGATGGGCCCTGACTCCAAAAAATGGCTTGAAGCCATAAAATCCGTGATAGTTCCATACACGAGAAGTCAAGTTTTGAACTTGAAGGACCCTCGAGAAAGGTGTAAGACCTTAAAGTTGTGTTTGGATCTATAAAGAAATAGACATGGATGTTGCACATCTATGAAATAATCGACATGTTGGGAAAGAGTTCACAACAATGTCCAAAGGTTGACTATGACAAGATTTGATCTTTCATAGCGATATTTAGTCTAGACGGATTAATGTAGCAACCACTACATATAATTTTGTTATGTGGTAATTGAATAAACAAAACAAGTTCTTCTAATAGAATTGTTACCTAGGACATGTGCATAAAGCGGTCCATAGGGTTTTGTCAATTCAAAGGATGCTAAAAGCATATGTAAACTTCAATGGTTGAATTAAGCATCGCGGAGTTGGAATGTTCACCATGATGAAACTGTTAAAGGAGTTTAAATTCGTCGGAGACGATGAAGATGCTTGCATTTGCAAGAAATTAAGTGGGAGCGCTAAGACATGTTTCTAATACATTATGTGGAAGACATATTGTTGATTGGAAATGATGTATCTTTTATTAACACATATTAAGAATTTCATCCTGATGAAAGACTTAGGCAAAATCCAAATATTTGGCATCAATAGACGCTAATATGGTTGTACCGAAAGTACATAGATGATGTATTGAATGAGTTCAATATAGAAACTACAAGAAAGGTTCTTGTCGCACATAAAGGATTGAACGAGTTCAATATTGATGATATATTCAAGTGTATTGACACTGGGTAAGTGAAACAAAGATTCAAGTATAGATTGATACTTGATGTATGAAATCATAAAAGGTAATTATATCAATCATACTGTGATATGTACAAATCCAGATATGTCCTATACTCTAAATGTTATGAGTATATACCAGAATGATTCATAAGATGATCATTGGACAATACTAAGGATATTCTTATGATCTTTTGGAAGAACTAAGAGTATATTATTTGTAGAAGTGACAAATAGATGGTTAGTTCATTATAAAAGTACTACATTGATACTAGTTTTGTCACAAAGTACAAATTAAGTTTATCTCAATCTAAACTAAGGGTAGCACAATATAATGGAAAGTAAGTTCCATAATGGATTTGGATGAGTTTCAAAGTTAAGACATTGTGACAGATACTACAACAAAATGGCTAAGTATATAACTGCTATTATAGCAGCTAAAGAGGGCATTTGTGTCAATTAGTTTGTTATCAAACTGGGTGTAGTTCACAGTGGGATAATACTATGAAGATATATTGTACGACAATGTTATCAACATGTTTTAACCCCAAAGAACTAATGGTCTCACCAAAGGACCAAATTTATACAAAAGCCATCTCATTAGAGAATGAGTGATACGTAGAGACGCAAAGACATGCAATTACACACGGACCTGGAAGTGTCAGATCCGGAGATCAGTTGACCACTAGCAATCGTGTACATACGACACCAGAAAGCCATAGGTGTTGAATACACAAAGGTTTGAAACTAGATTATTGACTCTAGTGCAAGTGGGAGACTGTTGGAGATATGCCCAAGAGGCAATAATAAAGTGGTTATTATCATGTCTTCATACTTATGATAAATGTTTACATACCATACTATAATTGTATTAACCGGAAACATTAATACTTGTGTGATTTGTAAACATAAAAGAGTCCCTAGTAAAGCCTCTTGTTAAACTAGCTTGTTGGTTAATATATGATCATGGTTTCCTGATCATGAACATAGAGATGTTATTAACAACAGGGTCATATCATTAGGAGAATGATGTGATGGACATACTCCTATAGATAAGCGTAGCATAAAGATCAAGTCATTTAATATAGTTCATTTGCTATAAGCTTTCTGATACATAGTAACCTAATTCCTTCGACCATGAGATCATGCTTATCACCATCACCGGAAAGATGCTTTGATGACATCAAACACCATACCGTAACTGGGTGGCTATAAAGATGGCATTGAGTGTTCGGAAAGTATGGGTTGAAACACATGGATCAAGAGTGGGATTTGTCCATCTATATGACGGATAGATATACTCTGGGCCCTCTCGGTGGAATGTCATCCAATTAGCTTGCAAGCATATGACTGGCTCACAAGGGATCACATATCACGGGAACGAGAAAAGAGTACTTATCGGTAACGAGGTTGAACTAGGTATGCAGAGATACCGACGATCAAAACCTCGGATAAGTAAACTATCGTGTTACAAAGGGAAATTGGTATCGTATGTAAGTGGTTCATTCGATCGCAAAGTAATCATAGAAATATGTGGGAGCCATATGAATTTCCCGATTCCTCTATTGGTTATTGATCGAAGAAGTGTCTCGATCATGTCCGCATAATTCACGAACCGTAGGGAGACACACTTAAGGATTCGATGTTGTTGAGTAGTTATGGAATGATGAGTAAGAAACCAAATGTTGTTCGGAGTCTCGGATGGGATCCAGGATATCACGAGGAGATCCGGAATGGTCCGGAGAATAAGATTCATATAAGGAAAGTCCTGTTTCGGAGTTCGGGAATGGTTCCGGTGTTTTCATCGAGAATGTTCTAGAAGGTTCCGGAAGGTCCGGCACTCCGGAGGGGAAGGGTACATGAATGTGTTGTGACAATGTGGAATGGTTGCATCATGTACTAGGTCACTTGGCTGGAATCTTGGAAGAGAGAAATCAAACTCTAGTTTGAAAGTAAAAAGGCCAGTTTGAAAAAGTCAAACTGGGACAATAATTTCCAAGTGGGGGAAGAGAAGGTTTCCCTTCTCTCCTCCAAACCGTCGGCCAGCAAGGGAGTTGGGGGAGGACTCGGCTAGCCCTAGCCGCCCCTCCCACCTATAAAAGAAAGGGAGGGGGCGCCCCTCTCCCTACACCTTGTCCCTTAGCCGGCGCCCCTCTAAACCCTAGGCCAGCCGCCGCCCCCCCCTCTAGATGCGGCTGCCCTAGAGCTCCTCTAAACTGCCGTCTATCTAATCCCTAGCTGCTGGTTGCTCTAAACCCCTTGGTGCCTCTAAACCCTAGACCACCAAGGCCTCTCTCATAGTCCACCATACTCGCTCCGGCTTAAGGTGAAGCCCTGCGAGATATTCCCTCTACTTCCGGTACCACGCCGTCGTGCTGCCGGAATCACGAGGAGAGTGCTACAACCTTAGCTGCCTGCTGGAACAAGGGAGAGGAAGGTCTTCATCGAGTACCGAACGTGTGACCGATTTCGGAAGCGCTACCGGAACGCAACGCCAGAAGGATCGTCTACGCGATCTTGAGATCGGCAAGTGTGCGACTACATCACCCACGATAATCTGCTCTCGTTAACCGCTTTAGAATCTTCGAGGGTGAGTTCCTCTATCGACTCGTTGCTACAATCTAATAGATAGATTTTGGCTTGTTTGTGTGCATGCGGTAGAATTTTTTTTTGTTTTCCATGCTACGAACCCCTACAAGTTCAAGATACAATTTAAATTCTATTGAGAGTAGAATGAGATGATTATATCCACGACACTAAGAAGAGTATACAATGTGAAAAAAAATCATTTGGTAGAGTTGGCATGACACGATCTACATATCAGGGAGGAAGTGTAGACATAAATACTTCAATGCTGAAACTTATAACTGCTATCGATGAAGAAGTAAACATGGAGAGAGTTAAGAGATTGAGGAACAGACATGTTTGTCCTGAGAAAATAACGATGGCAGCCAACATGTATATCCAATCTTTATAGGATGAAGATGTATACATTGTCTCTGCAGAAACAACCTGATGTCTTCAGTGACAGGAGAACGAATTCAAATAGAAAAAAATGAGCTACAACATTACAAAGCATACCACATATAAACGCTATTACCTGTAGCTGATACAAAATATTTTCTGAAATGAATTAGTGTAAATCTTCTGTAGCAATGAGAGAGGGAAGAAGCGGCAGCCAAGATCACATGATTAGCATTTCCTACTAAACAGAAGAGAAAATGGAAAAATGAGATAGTCCGTATTAAACTTGTAGCATCGTGAACATATAAGAAAGAGAACATTGCTTGGGGCAC
The DNA here is from genome assembly GCA_030063025.1 of Avena longiglumis. Classification (NCBI taxonomy): domain Eukaryota; kingdom Viridiplantae; phylum Streptophyta; class Magnoliopsida; order Poales; family Poaceae; genus Avena; species Avena longiglumis. The sequence goes on from CP125974.1 coordinate 570,136,175, forward strand.
AAAAACCAGTCCGTACACATGCATTCATGAGTAATCATGTACAAAATTTGGTGAAGCCAATTCACTTGCATCCATAGCTCAAACATATCAGGGTGGTTTGAAAATTTATTTCCACCGTAGTAAGAAAGGCGCAAGCAAATGGAGACTTTTATTAAATTATAGCATATCATAATTATATTATGTACTTAGCAAAAGTGTGCGAAACTTATACAAAGTCAAACCTAATCAGGTACGCGATTGAGATTATGTTCAAGTTCCATTACTGTTAGTTTCACAAATTACAGTAGGACGGTACCCTGCCAACACTAAGAGGTCAACCAATACTTTTAGTGTAACCAGCCCTTTTGAGGACACCATCTTCTCTATATTGTGTAGTAGTATTTAAGGGGAAAAAATATATCATGGATGATTTAAGTCATCAGGCTTAGTATAGAAGACGTTAGCGCTAAAACTGTGATGCTTGCCTGAAACCTCTGTTGATTTTCCTTCTAGCACCCTAAATTATAAATATTTAGCTAGGGCAGTTAGAGAACAAGCAAGAAGGAAAAGTAAAATATGCTCCCAAGAAAATAAAAAGGATAAGGTACATAATATGTGTAGGCAAAAAAAAGTATGCTCCCAAAAAGATAAAGGAGAAGGTACTTTTTTAAAAGGGAGAGAAGGTACATTTTGTGCACTGATTAATATGCAATAACTGAGAGTCTGAGACAAAACATTATGACCATGTTGTATATAGAGCTTTTAACAAAATCTCTCAGTGAAATCAGCAGGAAAACACATGACAACTACGGCTAAGCTTGCCTAGCAGTACCATTCAACTGCAAGAAATCCTAACGACATTTGAACAATATGCAAGAGATGATTACCATGCGTCATACATTTAGGCATACCACCTCACTATTTTTGTCCCCTAAGATTACTAACCGTCATACATTCATGCATACCTCCTCACTTTTTTTGTTCCCTAAGATTACCACTCGCGGGATTTGCATTCCCCTCTATAGATGTGGTCCTTAGGTCTTGAAACGGGGAATTTTCTGATCCAAAGGGGTGCATGGCTGGATGAATATTCTCCAGGTATAATGACTACAATGAAACAAAAAAATGAATGTTAAATCATGGGGTACACTGAAATCAGTAAATAAGTGTGGGTAAAAACCTTATACCCAACATGCGGCAAACATGACATTGAAATTATAATTATTCCCAAAGCTTAATAGTAAGAAAAATATTGACATCCCCTAGAGCAATTAAAAAACTGCAGTGCCACAACTTAACAATTATTTTCTTGTTGCATAATATATGAAAAGCAGTAAAGTCTGAATACACAATAAAATTTCACCGAAAATGCTCCCTCCACAAACATGTGAATTCAGACCGGTGATATTTCCAACTGCCGTGCGAGTTTTCAGAAACACAACAATTACAAGAACATGTATACTTCCGTGCGAGTTTTTTCACTGCAACTTAAGATTCACTTGAAACATTATGACTTCAAATATTTGCAATTACGTTTATTCCATCGAGAGAAGAATTTGCTACTACGGATATCTACAATTATTTACTACAAGAAATACAATATATGTCAATGTCATTGGTACGATAAGATGTAGAGTAATATATGTGTTTCCAACTCATGATAGTAATCCATTGTTACGGTTCAGAGAAGATCTACATATCTCAGATGAGAATGACATGAGAAACTCTAGGATGCTGCTCATCGCAAACCCATCATACAAGCCAATCTCCTCCATTAATTGATGGGACTTGCCATCAATTTGCATAAGCACTCACACATCAGTCGTCGCCTTGCAGATGAACAACTATGGAGATTAAGGAATCTAAATATCTCAAGGACTGGAAAGCAGAGGGGTGAGGAGGATACCACTACATCAAAGATATCCACTTGTACCTGGTAGTGGAGCCGTGGAGGTGAGGGCGCTCCAGTAGGTGCCCCGCATGGAGCGTGCCGCCCAAGAGGCCACAGTCCTCAGCTTCGGCAGGGGTCCGAGCCGTCAAATCCATGAGGTGGAGAGAGGGGGCGTTAGAGAGGCGAGGATGTAGGGAGGAGCAGCCAGCGGTACGATACATCGCCGCTCCAGGTCGGCGCCTCCATTCGGGGTGCAAGGCGGCGAGGGAACGATGGAGGGAGGCGGGGCTGTCGTGCGGCATGCGGCGTGTGGCATGTAGGGATGAGGCCGGGCTGTCGGTCGGCGTGTGATGAGATGACGGCGGAAGGCAGGGATACATCGGGCTACAAGTTAGAAAATCCCCTCGATCTGTTCCTTTTCTTTTGCGGTGATTTGGGCGAGGTGGGCCGCGGACGCGGAATTGTTTCCTCTGTGGGAAGAGTGCGTCAGACGCTGTAAAATGCTAAGTGCACACCAACAACGGATTAGATTAATGATGGCCGTTAGATAGCGTTTTGTGGTCCTCAATTTGTGGTAGTGATTTGTCCTTGTAGGTTTTTGGGTATGTTTAGAAAAATTCATGTTTTCTCTTTTATAAGTAGTATAAATTCGTGCTATGTGCATGCATAAAACAGCTATACAAAGGTATGTTTTTTTCTTCTATTTCATTATTAATTTATCTAGTCTCCAACTCTTGGCCAATTTGCGGTTCCAAAAATATTTGTTGTACATTTATAGGTCAACTACATGCAAAGTGCTTATCGTAGCTGCTGATAGTCAATGTCGTACAAAGATAGTTATGTTCCTAAACGAATGGTTGAAAAATAGAGTCTGCTGAATTTATAAACTCTTTTTCTTAAGAGTGATGTTGATGTATAGAGGCATGCAGCAAACTAGGATCCGTGACAAATGCAAGAGGTTTACACATTTCCAGGTTTTTCTGCTTTCTCTTCTAGGTGCTGATTGCAGAAGTAGCTTATTTTAAACTTCTTCCTGTAATCTTCCTTGAGCCAAACAAAAGGAAACATATTATTCTGATATTGTGATGTTTCCGTTCTACTTGATAGTGTCTTCTTTTACTATACCTTCTCTCAAATACTTACGTTGGTATCAGTAACTTTCAGACAAATCTAGAATCCAAGCATTTGTATATGGAAGCAATGGTCATAATGTATATTATTACTTTTGCTTTTGTTTTCATGGAAACCTATGTAAGTCATAATTTGCTACTTTTTTTGTATTTTCTTATTTTTATTTGCATGTCAGAGTTGTGACTTACAGCTGATCATCCTTTACGAATGTATATCTTGAAAGCATGCTACCATATTACTATGTTAATTCGACATAGAAGTGATAGATCCTCGGGAATATTCATGAATGTATGTCTTGAAATCACAGCACACCTGCTCCCATATTGGATTAAGTGGGCATAGAAGTGAGATCCTCAGGAATATTCAATGGCACAGCAACGCACGCTAGGTCCATCTAGTATAGTAGATAGCTTCTTGTAATTTTCTTGCCCGCTGTGTATAGTTCTTTAGTACCCTTGCACATATAAACATAAATATATGCAACAAAATGCTACAAACTTTTGTCAAAATAAAATAAATATTAGCGCTGATCACATGAGCGCTTTTTCTGTAACACAATTGCGCACTAGTGCAGAACGGCCCATGCGTCCCGGTTGGTAAGAGTCATTAGTCCCGGTTGCCCAACCGGGACGGGGCAATCGGGACTAAAGCTCTAACCATTAGTCCCGGTTGCCCCACCAACCGACAATGGGTGCACGCAGCAGCAACGCGAGCATTAGTCGGTTCGTAACATGAACCGGGACTAATAACCTGCTGCCGCGGCAGAGATTTGGCTCATTTCTCTGCCGCGGCAGAGAATTCATTTTTGCACATTTGGTTGCCGCGACAGCATTTTCGCCACTTTTTGTGCCGCGACAGAGAATTCATTTAGGTTGTTTTATTGTTTATTTAGTGTTTTGCACTTATCAATGAAGGAACCTTATATTACACAAGATCATCATGACAATATTACATTCAATAGACGGATCGAGTTCATGCACTACATACAAAAGTATTCCCCTTGTCTATACACGGACCGAGTTGCTATTTTTACAATCCCTATTGTCTATACACAGCAGAATAGTACTCCCTTCGGTCTAGGACTTCTGCATCCAAGAATCCCGCCAATTCCTCCTGAATTGCTCGTGACGCGATCCTTTGGCGTAAGACCGTCCGTAGACGCTCGATCTGATTTAAAAAGGAGTCTATATGAATGAAACTAAACACAATTTGTTTGAAAATAAAACTATAGAAATTGTTTACATACGTGAGTTGCTCTAAATTTCTGCCCTTCTCATCGCACGTCTGCCGGATGAACTCGCAAACATAGTATCCACAGAGATTGTTACCGTCCCCGTGTCGCACTTCACAAGAACATAGTTCAATCAAAATAATAATCAAGCATGATAATAATCTGTATCAAAACTAGAATCAAAGAGATGCGCGGATATAGCTAGTGGTGCTTACATCTAGTGGTTGAAATATAAGCTCCTCTTTCCAAACACCCCTAGCCTTCTTGGTGAACCGTTTCCAAGCCGCTGAAGAAAACGAATAAAAGAAGTTATTAAGTACTTGATATCATAAAATTCACTTAACGCTGCCGATATAGTGTAGTAATGATTAGAATTACCGTTGGAGAAGTATCGCATGTCCTTCCACGCCTCAAGGGGTTTATGTTTCGAGTCCATGACTAGTACACGCCTTTGTCAAGTTGAATGATTAATGTAATATAGTGGAAGCTGCTGCGAATGCATAACTAATCAATTATATACTTAACATCGAGTAAGCGAAATAGAAAGTGTATACAAGACAATAACACTCACTCGAAGTTGTAAGGAAAAAGTATTTCCTTTGGTTTCTTGAAACCTTAACGCGGTACTATATTATCCTCCGTATCCTGGGGCTTATTTTGAGATTAGCTTCATGAACCCAATATGGGTCAATGAAGCCAATATCATAGATTTGTCCTCTGCATTCGAGAATCTTCATTACGCTCGATATTACAAGATGATTATATACATGCAATAAACAAAGTGAGATAGCTGGAGACTAAGTTAATTACAGAATTAGTACTTACGACAATAGGCACCGATGAGCGATTTGTCCAAGGCGTCTTGATTGAATAATTGAAATAGCTCAACAAATTCAATGGATATCATGTCATCACTTTCTTTCCCATGATGCTTTTTGTAACCCTCAAGACTATCCGATTAGCCCGCACTTGTGGCGTGCATGTACCAGTTATGCAATCTTCGCATTTTGTTGAAAGATTATTTACCTCCTCGGGTTTGACGAGAGGTTTGCCGTCGGTATTTGTATGCTACTTCACGGGAAGAACTCTAATCGGGATAAGTACTGGCAATACTCATACCTTGAGCAGCTTCTCCAGACAGTGCAACTACCTGGATCATACGCTCTTCGCCCCATATTTGCTCGACCCACATTGGTTTGAGAAATCACCTTGAGAGGGGCGCAAGTCTGTTTTGCTTGTTCTCCGAGCTGGGCAACAGATTTCCGCTTGCATCGATCGCTCTTCGAGGCTTTTTGTGCTGCATGTGACTTGAGAATAGAACGCTCATAGTCCGATGACAGCTTTGGCTCGGGTTGATGAAGAGTCTTTAGCATTTTCAACACTTTGGCTTTTTCTTCTTTGGTCTGGGGAACTCGCTCTTTCGCCGCCTTAGCTTAAAAACGCTGTCGTTCCGCATCAACGATCGCCGGTCTCCTCTTCAAGACACCATAAGCTCTCTTGGGAGGAACCGTTGGTACTTTTGGAAGACGCTCTTGTTTACGTTTGGCGATCGCCATACGACAAGAGCGGTACGCTTACGCTTTTATCCCGAGGCGCCGCGATGGCTCCCGCGCGATGGCTGCACCGAGATTGGTGAGGCGAGGCGGGTGAGGCGACGAAGACGGCTGCCAGCGGCGACGACCTCTCGGGAGACGGGTGAGGCGGCGAAGATGGCCTTGGCGTGTGATTTCAAGCACGATACAATCCTTCGCCATAGAATGGTGACGTTTTCGTCACCCAAAGACAATCATCCCCTTCACCAGGGGTAGTGAAGATCCAAAACCTCAAAGGTGGGCATGATTTCATCCACGCCGACAACAGCGTAGCCCTCGAACCGGACGACGTGGTAAGTTGGTGTGGGTCCAATTGGTAAGGCATAGCCGATCGCCACCTTCATTGATATGTTCACAACTTTGACATGTAGATCGCAGGTGTCATCTCCGTGATATCATCCACCGGGTAGCCAACAGAGCCATCGTCGTGCATCATCGCATCGCCATTGTCATCACCGGGACCTCGGTGGAAGCCACATCGCTTTTTCGATTATTCGATAGGCGGTAGCATCGAATGCGCAGTGTCTGCCGAGATGGGCGCCGGTAGTACTACTTTGCTCTTTAAGTGAGTTAATTTCATCTTGTTGTTGCTTTAATCGTTTCTTCAATTAAACGCATTCGCTTCTTTCGACTTTCGCTTCAACCGCCGCCTGTCCTTACTCCTCCGACGGCTTCTATCGTGATATTTCTTCCTCTTCGAAACCCAGTCCTCCATGATTGGGAGCCTATTGTGCCTCGTGTTCGCCCATCATGTTCCTTATTTCCAAGGCGAGTGTGAGCTCATCATTCTCTCTATCGGGAATGAAGTCCCCATCTTTAACAGCCTTTACCGCTTTTCTCATCCTCTCGATTGGCAAGGGGTCTTCTTTATGTCGATGGTATATATACACCTCCTTCCGAGTCCAACGTGCCCCCATGCCCGTAAAACCAATTCCTTGCACGCTCTACCCAATCGCCCTGCCTCTGGGTGATATTTTTATCACGCAGCCTCGCTCAAGTTTCTCCCACTTAGGAATGCCACCAGAGCCACCTTGCCCCATAGTATGGTGATACTTCTTGTTAGCGATTCATTTTATTCTTTTCGACATTTCCTTAGCTTTTTTCGATGTCTTGTATTCCACAAACTCAGCCTGTAATGGTTTTATCTTCAAACCGAGTCTTCTTGAAATCGAGTCTTCTCTTTCACGACATAGTCAAGGTGCAATCTTTTCTTCCAGTTGGTGAAACATTGGGCCATCTTCTTCAAAGCCCACTCCCCGACCTTAGCCTCCATGGCTCTCCCATGTTGTAAGGCGTCCTCAATCGATCCTCCGCATTTGGATCCAGCTCTATCTTCGATAGTTTGAAATTAACCATGAGCCTCTTCCACAAGAAATCTTTGGCGTGGTTAGGGACAAATAAACATGTTCCTCTTCATCCGCATTAGCAGGCCTATTCCAATTTCTAATGGTGATCGGATTAAGTCCCTAACGACATTCCGCATTGTGCCACAAATTTGGTTGACAACTTCGAGCGGCTCTGCCGTCTGCAAGCGACATCTTCGATCCTGAACCTCTCATGGTCTTCCAACTTTTTGGTTGGGCCTCGCTCATTTCAAGAGATTCCTTCGATCCGGAGGGCTAAAAGAAGAAAGATCGTCGTTACTATTTCTATATAGATAGCGATGATTAATTAATGAATTGATTTATATTACATGCACCTTGCCGGAGCGGTCGCCTTCGACATTACAAGGCATCGCTTTCTCGCTGAAGGCAACACCTTCAACCTCAAACAAGTTGTCTACTCCGTAAAAAGAGGATCACCCTCACCGGAGTTGTTCAGAAACGTTGATACGTCTAAATTATCTTCCCCACGGATCACACCTTGGATCAACTCTTCCTTTTCTTCGTCTCTGACGTGTGGATCCATATTTTCTGCATAGGTGGAAAAACGAATAAGTCAAAGCGGCTAAAGGAGAAAGTTAAGTACGGTGTTGAGAGATATAAACCCTAATTCAGAAACCCTAATATATACATACACAATAATAAAAATGAAGAGAAAGGGAAACCGTGTAGTAGATAGGCACATCGTCGAACCCACATGACAAGTTAATTTGCATTGAATGTAACCCTAAGACATGCTCGACGATTTCATCGGGGTTCCGAGGGGTGAAAATCCTAACTCGGGGAAACTCCGGAACATATGAGAGGGGTGCATTTGTTCTTCTAATTATACTTGTCATTTAAGTTGTTGAACAATGCATGATTATAGTTTAGATAGATAGGTTTCATTTTTCGAACAATTTGATATATTATTTGTATTTTTCGACTTATAAACAATAAGTTATTGATTTTACAATATTAAATCATTTTCGAATTAAAACAAAAGGCAAATAGTTTTTACACCGGGCGACCCTAGCCAGTGAGATCGACAGATGGGCCCTAGTGCCAACTCAGCCTCCACGCAGCAGCAGGTGCCCCACCTGAAAGATCACATCGCCGGTGAGCACTGCGGGTGGCGCGACGCTGCTAGAGGGCTCGGGAGGCGCGTGGGTTTGTTCGAAAGAGGGTGTCGAGGCGAACCTAACTAGTAGGGGACCTTTAGTCATTTAAATTGTTGAACTTGCATTTTGGTTTAATAAAGAAAGAACAAATCAAACCCTAAACCCTAACTTCCCCCTCCATTTGAAAACCATTCAAATGAGTTTTTATTTAAACAACTAACTACATGAGTTGAGCCCAAAGTGTATAAAAGGGTCTCACACTATTTCATATACTTTATAAAAGTTTCTGTAAGTTGAAAAGATTCAAAACAGATTTGAAATTCAAATTACAAAAGGGAAATCAGAAATAGAAATAGAAAAAAATTTCTGGAAATAAAAAATGTATCCAACCTAGCTACTGGGCCGAGCCCATCTCTCCTTCTCTCTCTCTGGCGCTAGCAGGAAGCCCACCCGGGGCCCAAGAGCAGCCCAGCCAGGCCCGTACCCCTTCGGCCTTTCTGTTTCTATCTTCTTCCTCCCCGACGCAAGCAGCTCACGGTGGCTCACCGGCCACCCGATCTTGCGCCGCATGCCAAGATCATCGTCGCCGCCCCATGAGCCTATAAGAGATCCAGCGCTTCTAGCTTCTTCTTCCTGTTTTCCCTTTGCCCGAACCCTAGCTTCGACAACAACGACGGTGAGCGGCGGTGGTGGCAGGGAGTCGACGGGGAGGATGAACCAGAGCGAGGGCGAGAGAGGGTCCACGAGGACCAAAGATACCAGTGCGGTGGTGGTGTCGGGAGACGAGGCGAGGTCGAGATCGGCATTGGACGGCGGGCGATCGCTGGCTCGAGGGTCGTTGCGGCGATTGGGAGCGAAGGGGCCGATTCTTCAGGAGAAGCCTCGGGCGACGAGGCGAAGCTTCCCGCACGCTTCGGGCGAGGGCGGCGGCGGCGTGCGGCGGGCAGACGCAAGTGGCGCGAGAAGAGAAGAGGAAGTGAGATGGAGGAAGAAGAAGAGGCGTCTTGATTAAAGGAAGGACCTTTAGTCCCGGTTGGTGGCTCCAACCGGGACTAGTAGATACGCCGGTGGAGCCACCAACCGGACGATACTCCACTTTTTTTTCAATTTTCAAAGAATCGAGGGCGCTGCAGGATTTAGTCCCGTTGGTGGCTCCAACCGACATATTCTGCTTTCAAAAAATTTCGGTTTTCTCTCTGTTCTACTTTATTTTTTATTTTGGGGTTTAAATTTGTATTGTTTTTAAATGATAACTAATTTGGAATTTAGAAAACTTTAAACATAAAAAGTGTTTGGATTTGAATAAATAATTCAAAACCATTTTCGCTTTAAAAATAATTAATGTAACCATTTAAAATATGAACCATTTACAATTAGAAACTAATTAACTTTTATTTTTTAATATCAATTTGGAATTTAGAAAACTTTAAACATAAAAGTGTTTGGATTTGAATAAATAATTCAAAACCATTTTCGCTTTTAAAAATAATTAATGTAACCATTTAAAATATGAACCATTTACAATTAAAAATGAATTAATTTTTATTTTTTTAATATCAATTTGGAATTTAGAAAAACTTTAAACATAAAAAGTGTATGGATTTGAATAAATAATCCAAAACCATTTTCTATTTCTAGAAAATAATTAATGTAACCTTTAAAATGAATTAACTTATATTTTTAATATTAATTTGGAATTTAGAAAACTTTAAACATAAGAAGTGTATGGATTTGAATAAATAATCCAAAACCATTTTCTATTTCTAAAAAATAATTAATGTAACCTTTTAAAGTTAATTAACTTATATTTTGAATATTAAGTTGAATTTAGAAAAATTTAAACATAAAAAGTGTTTGGATTTAAATAAATAATTCAAAAACATTTTCATTTTAAAAATAATTAATGTAACCATTTAAAATATGAACCATTTACAATTAAAAATGAATTAACTTATATTTTTTAATATCAATTTGGAATTTAGAAAACTATAAACATAAGAAGTGATAGGGGACGCATTGTTCGGATTTTTCCTTTCAAACATGATCAATATACCAAGTCTGGTATTTTTCCTTTCATATTGTTAGAACTTGCATTGGATCTCTCAAGAAACCACATATTGCGAGTCTAAAATGATTTTTCAAAAATCACGGGCGATAGATCATGTACTGTAGTACAAACCGACTCCACTTCTCGATTCTACAGACATTTGTCCTTTTACCGTGGATGGACGAAAAGGTTTGAGATGTACCGGTTGGGATATAGTCCATGTAAGGTGGTCTAGTATTTTAGGAAAATACGACGGTAGCATTCTCAAACTGCATTTTGGTGGTGACTTCACAAAACGACCCGTTTTTTGCGCTCGGAAAATGGAAAAGGGCTTTTCCGTACAAAAGGAAAACTTCCTCCTGCAACATTGTTCTCCATACCAATGTCCACACACATGCATAATATGGGCACAACATCACAAACTATGCCGTGATTCAAGACATAACATCGGTCATTTGGACCGAAAGCCATGAAACCTCGAACATGATAGGTCATTTTGTGAAGGTTTTTCAAACATGATCAATATACCAAGTCTGTATTTTTCCTTTCAACTATGTAACATAATATGACACCACGAAGGATTTTCATTGTTCGGATTTTTTTGAATTTATTATGCCCGCTGAATTATTTGAATTTCTAACTATGGTCGAACCGGTGTGCATGAAGATAGGGGACGGCATCGTTAGAACTTGCATTGGATCTCTGAAGAAACCACATATTGCGAGTCTAAAACGATTTTTTCAAAAATCACGGGCGGTAGATCATGTAGTACAAACCGGACACTTCTGCCGATTCTACAGACATTTGTCCTTTTACCGTGGATGGACGAAAAGGTTTGAGATGTACCGTTGGGATATAGTCCATGTAAGGTGGTCTAGTATTTTAGGAAAATAGGACGGTAGCATTCAAACGGCATTTTGGTGGTTACTTCACAACGACCCGCTTTTTGCGCCGAAAATGGAAAAGGGCTTTTCCGACAAAAAGGAGAACTTCCTCCTGCAACATTGTTCTCCATACCAATGTCCACACACATGCATAATATGGGCACAACATCACAAACTATGCCGTGATTCAAGACATAACATCGGTCATTTGGACCGAAAGCCATGAAACCTCGAACATGATAGGTCATTTTGTGAAGGTTTTTGAAACATGATCAATATACCAAGTCTGGTATTTTTCCTTTCAACTATGTAACATAATATGACACCACGCCAAGGATTTTCATTGTTCGGATTTTTTGAATTTATTATGCCCGCTTTGAATTATTTGAATTTCTAACTATGGTCGAACCGGTGTGCATGAAGATAGGGACGGGCATCGTTAGAACTTGCATTGGATCTCTGAAGAAACCACATATTGTAGTCTAAAAGCGATTTTTCAAAAAGCACGGCGGTAGATCATGTACTGTAGTACAAACCGGACCCACTTCCTGCCGATTCGCAGACATTTGTCCTTTTACCGTGGATGGACGAAAAGGTTTGAGATGTACCGGTTGGGATATAGTCCATGTAAGGTGGTCTAGTATTTTAGGAAAATAGGACGGTAGCATTCTCAAACGGCATTTTGGTGGTTACTTCAAAACGACGCTTTTTGCGCTCGGAAAATGGAAAAGGGCTTTTCCGTGCATAAAAAGGAAAACTTCCTCCCGCAACATTGTTCTCCATACCAATGTCCACACATGCATAATATGGGCACAACATCACAAACTATGCCGTGATTCAGCACATAACATCGGTCATTTGGACCGAAAGCCATGAAACCTCGAACATGATAGGTCATTTTGTGAAGGTTTTTTCGAAACATGATCAATATACCAAGTCTGGTATTTTTCCTTTCAACTATGTAACATAATATGACACCACGCGAAGGATTTTCATTGTTCGGATTTTTTTTGAATTTATTATGCCCGTTTTGAATTATTTGAATTTCTAACTATGGTAGTCACAAACCGGGACTAAAAATATTTTCCGCCATTTCCCACCTCTTCCCGCCAAGTTTTCCCGCCCTTTCCTTTCTACTAGATCTTTTAGTCCCGGATGTAGTCACTAACCGGGACTAAAGATATTTCCCGCCATTTCCCACCTCTTCCCGCCAAGTTTTCCCGCCCTTTCCTTTCTACTAGAGCTTTTAGTCCCGGATGTAGTCACTAACCGGGACTAAAGATATTTCCCGCCATTTCCCAAAGCTTCATGCCAAGTTTTCCGCCCTTTCCTCTATATTTAGGGTGATCGTGTCATGGCTATCCACACATCCACACCTTCCTCTCTTAGAACAATGGACAACGCCATCGGGCCATTCTCGACTCGAGGAGACCGAGGCGCCTCAACTACCCTTGTCCACGGGTACCGGCCGCCACGGATGTTTGCCGGAGGGGTTCTGCCCTCCTGTCCCTCAAGGTTCCGCACGCCAGCGGCCATCACAAACCACTTCTACCACGAGCTCACGCCGGCAGCGGATGGATCCCGGTGGGATCCCGACAACTATGACACCGGAATGCCTTCTTCGCTAATAGGCGGGAAAGGGAGCTCGCCAGTACGAGGGTGATGGCCCGCCACCGTGAACAACAACGAAGTCGGCCGTCTGTGGTGGGAGAACCGTACTATCATCAAGTGATGCGCTACATCGCGGGAGACCATCTCGCCACGGTGCCCACGAGTCCACCCGCCATGTGCCCCACATCGCTCCCCCGGCATCGTCTTCCAGAGACCTCTCCCACCCGCCGTGAATCCAAGGCTGGAATGGCCTCGGTATATGCCATGGATGGGCCGAGGATCCCGGTGGCGGTGACGATGACGGCGATGATGACGACGACGATGAAGACCTCAAGTCGTGCTATAGGACTAGGCATTATTATGACTAAAGGGGCGGCTTTAGGCCCGAGTGTTAGCTAGTCCCGATTTGTCCCGGTTTTTAATATTAATAAATGTCTTAAGTGTTACCTAATAAATAGAGGGAAATGCCTATATAAAGAGAGGGTTCATATTTAGTCCCGATTTGTACCGGTTGGGATATAGTCCATGTAAGGTGGTCTAGTATTTTAGGAAAATAGGACGGTAGCATTCTGAAACGGCATTTTGGTGGTTACTTCACAAAACGATTGTTCTACATACCAATGTCCACACACACATGATCATTGTTCGGCACACATTTAGTCCCGGATGTAGTCACAAACCGGGACTAAAGGGATTGCGGCAGAGTGGGCCAGACAACACTAATAATAGGGGTGAGTGTCGACATTATGTCGCATGGTTAGGCCTTGTCCCGGATGGTGTCACCAACCGGGACTAAAGATGAACTTAGTCGGTTGGAGACACCAACCGACTAAAGATGAGTCAAGACTAATAATAGGTGAGTGTCGACATTATGTCGTGAGTGTCGACATTATGCCGAGCTGCTTGTACTATAAATATGCATCCTTGTGAGTCCGTCCTCCAGCCAGTTTGAGGCATCTCCAAGATGGTTTTAGAGAGGGACACCACTACGGCCAGTTTCAGGAGATGCCGACGGAGCCCAGGCCTCCCGGCATCTCCGAGAAATCTGGTCAGAGGCACTCCTAATATGTGAAATTAGTTAGCTCCGAGGCGTATTGATCTAGTTAGTGAAGTTACAAGCTGCAAGATGGTTTTCGAGAGGGACACCATCAAGCGGCCTGTGGAGATGCCGACGAGCCCAGTCCTCCGGCATCTCCGAGAACTGGTCATAGAGGCACTCCCTAATATGTGAAATTAGTTAGCTCCGAGGCGTATTGATCTAGTTAGTGAAGTTACAAGCTGCAAGATGGTTTTCGAGCAGGGACACCATCATGCCAGTTCGTGGAGATGCCGACGGAGCCTGGGCCCTCCCAAGATCTCCGAAACCGTCATAGAGGCACTCCCGGTCCAGCCACAAAATGGGACTAACACTCAAGACATTTATTAATATTAAAAACTGAGACTACAAAACTGGGACTAAAGGCCACAAACCGCGAAAGATATCCTTCGGTCAAGCCACAAACCGCGAAAGACATGAACTAGAGTTACATAATATGAGCATGAACTTCTTGGCATATGTCATTCCTTATGACCGCTTCAGACGTAACCATGGAGCATCTTCTTTACTTAACGGAATGCTTGGGTCAGTTTTCACTGTGAAGGGCGGAATTTCATCAAACTTATTATAATCTTCTGACATGTCTGTCTTGCCCTCGATTCTTTGTTTGTCTGTCCTGAAAGGTTACTAAGAGCAGGCCAATCATTGATGGTTACGAATAACAACCCTCGTAGATTAAATGGCTCCTGTTTGTTCTCATCCCACGCACGTACACCTGGTTTGCCCCACAACTGTAAGAGTTCTTCAACTAATGGCCTAAGGTACACATCAATGTCGCGTTCGGTTGCTTCGGCCTTGGATGAGCACCGGCATCATAATGAACTTACGCTTCATGCACAACCAAGGAGGCAGGTTGTAGATACATAGAGTCACGGGCCGTGTGGATCGCAGCTCGCTTCCCCAAAAGGATTCATGCCATCCGATTTAGACCAAACCATAAGTTCCTTGCGTCACCGCAAAGTCCGGAAGTCTCTCTCGATTTTTCTCCACTGTGACCCATCGCAGGGTGTCTCAACTCCCGCCTTTCTTACGGTCTTCTTTGTGCCATCGCAACAACCCGGCATGCTCTTTGTTTCGAACATGCGTTTCAACCTTGGTATTATAGGAGCATACCACATAACCTTAGCAGAACCCTTCCGAGGGGCTCTCCTCAACATCACCGTGGTCATCTCGTTCGATCTTATACCGCAACGCTGCATACCGGGCATTTATCTAAATTCTCATACTCCCATCATGAGAGGATGCAGTCATTAATGCATGCATGTATCTTTTGCACATCTAATCCCGAGAGGAGAGTCTTCTTTGCTTCAGAGGTACTATCGGGAAGTTCGTTATGTTTTGGAAACTTGCTTCATTATTTTCAAAGATCTTTTCAAATGAGGAGTCGGTTAGACCACACTCGCCTTCCATCGCAACAATTCCAAAGGTCGCATCGAGCTTTGTGCTGCCATCTTCACAATTTGGGTACAACAATTTCTTGTGATCTTCTAACATGCCCTCTAACTTCAACTTCTCATTTTCTGCTTCACCTCGCTTTGCATCGAAATGACCCTACCAAGTTCATCACCGGCTCATCCGATGCCCGTTCTTCACCTTTTTCCTCTCCATTGTCTTCCATTGCGATCATCAGATTCAGGAAACATATGATGATAGTTGTTATCATCATCTTCTTCTTCACCATCTTCCATCATAACCCCTTTCCCGTGCTTGGTCCAGCAATTATAGTTGGGCATGAAACCTTTCATAATCAGGTGGCCACGAATGATTTTCGAGGAAGAGTACTCCTTGTTGTTCCGACATTGAACACATGGACAACGATAAATCCATTCTCTTTGTTTGTCAGAGCCACATCGATAAATTTATCCACGCCTTTGATATACCCCTGCCACCCACCGTCACCGTACATCCATTCCCGACGCTCATCCGCATCATATAAGTAAGTTTATCAAAAACAGGACATCATAAATAGTGAAATAACCAATTCACACCGACACATGAATTGTATCAATGACCTAGAAAAGATAAGATTGCTAACCTCGATCGAGGGAAATAAGCTCAAGCGTCTCGACACCTTCTATATTTTTGTTCTATGAGAAATTCAACGGGATTTTTCACTCAAACATTTCAACAAACACCTTCCATGCATGCATGAGAAAAACTAGCACACACCCTCACAGCTTACACCATTCAAAAACAGAGTGGAGGCAGAGGAGGCGTTGCATTTATAGAGGTCTTTAGTCCCGGTTGGAGCCAAGAACCGACTAAAGGTGCGTACAGCCACGTGGTTGTGGCCAAACCTTTAGTCGGTTGGTGGCTCCAACCGGACGCATGCCCTTACCAACGGGACCCATGCCTGCCCGTGCTCCGCCTCCAACCGGATGGCAAGATAGTCTCGTTGCTTTGGCGCAACTGACTAATGCTCCCAGGGGTGGCGAACGGATGGCCCTTTTTCCTCTAGTGGCGCTCAATCACCAAAAAATTAGTAAAGTTCACTCGCGGTTATCTCACACATCAGGCTTGGCTTTGAGATTCTGAAAGAAATTCGCACAAGGTGCAACATGATTCTTAACTCAGAATCATTTTCAAGTGGTTTTCACTCTCAATAAAATTTCAACAAGATTTTAGATATTTCAGCCATTTCATCAGATACTGAAATATTTGCCTTTTAGTTATATTTTAACAGTTTTTGTCTACACATGAATTGACAAAATATCATACTGTATTTTGTTTGTCAATATTCGGTAAAGCAAGGTTTGATTTAAGGGAGTATATCTATGGTATGGCTCCACATGAGATCTTTTTCCTTGAGAATTGCCAAGTCAGTTGCCTGTATCTGAAAATTCAGTAGGTTTCACCGGTTCATCTCAGAGTTGCTTTGGGATTACAGTAAGTAGTTGCTGAAGTACGGGGTTAATCAGTTGGCTGTATTGGTAGGTGGCAGGAGCCCAAAAGGAGCGAAAATATTTCACCTCGGTGACTCTCATATGTGAACTTTTTTTTTTGAACCAACATATGTGAAGTGAGGAATCTACTAAACCATCGGCATGGCATGTGTAGAGCACAACGGAAAAGCTATCAACGGAAAAGTTGACCGACCTAGCAATGGCGGCCGCAGCTCCAGCAGGCAGCAGCTGAGCAGCAACAGGCAAAGCGTTTCAAAAAAAAGCAACAGGCAAAGTCCTCTTTCTTGCATGCAAAGGCAGCAAAGCCAGGCCCGCGCCCGACCACCGCCATCATCACCACTTCCACCACCGCGCGCTCTCTCTTCTCCACTCCACTCCTTCTGTCCTCCACCACCACCACCAGCTCCTCCTCCCTCCGATCGACCCTCTCATCATGGCGTGCCTGCGCCAGTGCACCACCGCCGGCCATTACCTTTTCCACCTCCATTTTACCACCTCCTGGCCTCCCCACCTCTTCACACCGCCACCATCTCCTCCATGGCCGCCGCACAGCTCTCCATCCACATCCATGGCATGCTCCTTCTGCTCCCGCTCCTCACTATCACCGCTGCGTCATCCGCGCCCCTGCCGCTCCTCGCGCTGCTCTGCCTCAAGTCCTCCTTGAACGACCCGGCCGGCGCGCTCAGTCCGTGGACGTACGCCGCGGCGGCGTCTGCGGGCGCCACCCGGTCGCTCTCCCCCCCGTGGTGCGCGTGGTCGGGCATCGCGTGCGATGCGGCCACCGGGGACATCGTCGGGGTCGACCTGTCCCGCCGCAACCTCTCCGGCACTTTCTCCCCCACCGCGGCCGCGCTGCTGGCGCCCACGCTGGCATTCCTCAACCTCAGCGGGAACGCCTTCACCGGGGAGCTCCCGTCGGCTGTCTTCTTGCTCCGGCGGCTTGTGAAGCTTGACATCAGCCACAACTTCTTCAACTCCACATTCCCAGATGGCATTGCCAAGCTCGGCTCCGTCGCTGTCATCGACGCCTACAGCAACTGCTTCGCGGGCCAGATCCCCCGCAGCATTGGCCAGCTCCGGCAGCTCGAGCAACTCAACCTCGGCGGAAGCTTCTTCAATGGGACCATCCCAGCCGAGCTCGGACAGCTTCGGCAGCTACGGTTCCTGAACCTCGCCGGGAATGCCCTCTCCGGGCGGCTGCCCAGGGAGCTTGGCGATCTCGCACTCCTCGAATACCTTGAGATCGGGTACAATGGCTACGAAGGTGGGATACCGGGGGAGTTCGGTGGGCTAACGCAGCTCCAGTACCTCGACGTCGCCGCGGCAAACCTATCCGGCCCGGTTCCGCCGGAGCTCAGCGGGCTTGCGCGGCTCGAAGCTCTGTTTCTATTCAAGAACAAGCTGGCCGGCGAGATTCCACCGTCGTTCTCGCGCCTCCGAGTGCTGAGGGTTCTTGACCTGTCGGACAATCAGCTGGCGGGCGAGATCCCTGCCGGACTAGGCGAGCTCGGCAACCTCACGACGTTGAACCTCATGGGAAACTTCCTCTCCGGCACGGTCCCGGAGACGATCGGCCAGCTTCCCAGCCTCGAGGTACTGCAGCTGTGGAACAACTCGCTCACCGGAAGGCTACCGGAGTCGCTTGGTGCAAGCGGGCGGCTCATCCGGCTCGACGTGTCTACCAATTCCCTCTCCGGGCCCATCCCGCCGGGTCTCTGCGCCGGCAACCGTCTGCTCCGCCTAATCCTCTTTGCCAACAGATTCAACTCTACCATCCCGACGAGCCTCGCGAACTGCTCCTCTCTTTGGCGTGTCCGGCTGGAGTCGAACCGTCTCTCCGGCTCGATTCCTGTGGGATTCGGCGAGGTTCACAACCTGACATACATGGACCTAAGCTCCAATGAGCTCACCGGTGGCATTCCTTTCGATCTGGTTGCTTCACCGAGCCTCGAGTACCTCAACTTCTCCGGTAACCCGATCGGCGGCGCGCTGCCCGACACGGCCTGGCTGGCTCCGAAGCTGCAAATCTTCGTGGCGAGCAAGTGCGGCCTGCACGGCGAGATGCCTCCGTTTGGCACCTCCGGGTGCGCAAACCTGTATACGCTGGAGCTGGCCGGGAACGAGCTGAGCGGTGCGATCCCCATTGACATCGGCGGGTGCAAGCGGCTGGTGAGCTTGAGGCTGCAGCACAACAACATCAGCGGCGAGATCCCGGCCGTGCTGGCCGCGCTTCCATCGGTCACCGAGGTCGACCTCTCCTGGAACGCGCTCACCGGTAGCGTCCCGGCAGGCTTCGCCAACTGCTCGACGCTGGAGATCTTTGACGTGTCCTTCAACCATTTGGCGCCTGCCGGAACGCCGTCTGGGTCGCTGGATTCCGGCGAGGGCAGTTCAGCGCGGCACACCGCGGAAATGTGGGTGTCGGCCTTGGCGGTGGCGTTTGCGGGGATGGCGGTGCTCGCGCTCACCGTGCGCTGGTTGCGGTGTCTGGAGGACGACTCGGCGGCGCCGAGCGGTAGCAGTGCGGTAGGCGCGCGCCCCAACATCGTCGTCGGGCCGTGGCGCATGACCGCGTTTCACAGGCTGAGCTTCACCGCCGACGACGTGGTACGGTGCGTCGAGGGCAGCGACGGTATAGTCGGCGCCGGGTCGTCGGGGACGGTGTACCGGGCGAAGATGCCGAGCGGCGAGGTCATTGCCGTGAAAAAGCTGTGGCAAGCGCCGACGCAAAAGGAGACAGTCTCGGATCACGCGCCGAATCAGATGTACAGACAAGACGGCGGTGACGGCAACGAGAGGGTGCTCGCCGAGGTGGAGATGCTTGGCCACCTCCGCCACCGCAACATCGTCCGGCTACTCGGGTTGTGCACCAACGGCGAGACAACGATGCTGCTCTACGAGTACATGCCCAACGGCAGCCTCGACGAGCTCCTGCATGGCGCCGCGGCGGGGAAGACGCCCAAGGCGCGGCCGGGGTGGGACGCGCGGTATAGGATCGCCGTGGGCGTGGCGCAAGGCGTGAGCTACCTGCACCACGACTGCCTCCCCGCGGTCGCGCACCGTGACCTCAAGCCCAGCAACATTCTCCTTGACGCCGACATGGAGGCGCGTGTCGCCGACTTCGGCGTCGCCAAGGCCCTCCTGGGCGCCGTGCCCATGTCCGTCGTCGCCGGCTCCTGCGGGTACATCGCACCAGGTGAGCAGATACTGATCAATGTCGTCGTCGCCACTCGCCATCAACTGAAATTTCTTGATCTTGTTTTTTTTTTGTCAGAGTACACGTACACTCTGCGGGTGGACGAGAAGAGCGACGTGTACAGCTACGGCGTGGTGCTACTGGAGATTCTTACCGGGCGGAGGCCGGTGGAGGCAGAGTACGGGGAGGGGAGCAACATCGTGGACTGGGCGAGGCGCAAGGTCGCCGCCGGCGAGGGTACTCTAAGCGACGCGACGGAACAGAGCATGAGCGATCCGGCCCGTGATGAAATGGCGCTAGTGCTCCGGGTGGCGCTGCTGTGCACGAGCCGGTGCCCCCAGGACCGGCCGTCGATGAGGGACGTGCTGTCCATGCTGCAGGAGGCCAGGCCCAAGCCCAGCCGGAAGCCGGCGGCGAAGAAGCAAGCGCCGTAGATGATGATGTGCATGGTGTACCTCGTAGTTAATTAACCTACCTCTGCTAAAAAAAGTTAATTAACCTACCAATTCGCGCATGTGTCATGTGTATTTTGTTCACTGTCATCAACGAGCTTTAAGCGTTTGTACTGGAGCTCTTCCAAAAATTATTGTGTATTTTTTTTCCCTCTCCATGCACCAAGCTAAATCATCTACTCCCTCCCCTCTGTTTTAAAATAGATGTCACAACTTTTTAAAATTTAGATTTAGTATCTATATACTCCCTCTGTATCAAAATATAAAATGTTTTAGTTTTGTGAAGCAAATGTATCTAGCCTACTTTTAGTATATATAGGTTCACTTATGTTTGAAGTGAATCTATACACTAAAAAAAGTCTAGATACACTTTCCTCACAAACATAAAACATCTTATATTTTGAAACGGAGGGTTCAGATTCATTCAAATTCGGACAAACATTTTGTTAGATGTATATATCTGTATATTGTATTTCCCTCATATGTTAGGGGGTTTCCTGCATATTTGCCCTGTACATGTACTATATATTGTGGCCTTTGGCCCCCAGAGGAATATAACTCGTCTATTCCTAACATGGTATCAGAGCCGGTTTTAGGGTTTACGTGCCCACCGGTCCTCTGCTTGTAATCGTCGCCGCCGTCAGCTCGCCCCGGCCACCGCCGGTTCCCGTTCTGGCCGTTTGCGTCGCCGTCGCCCACATCGGATCTCCGTCTGCTACTCGCGAAATCCCGGTCGTCTGCTATCGATCCGATCTGCACCCTACTGCTGCGATCGGGCCCCGCCCCGGCCGTCCTCTGCCTCCCACGTGAGGTAGATCTGACCGCGTGGCCTGTCCCGTGGTCCTTCGTCCTCTACACACACACACATACACCCGCCTCGTCCTCCTGCTCTGCGTCTACTACTCCTACCGATCCAATCTACGTGAGGTAGATCTACCATCCCACCTCCCTGCCGTCCTTGATCTGACACGCATACACCTACAACATCAACACATACACCAACACATACACCTACAGCCATCGCCCGTTCACACCGGTCGTCCTGACCCGCCATCGCCCGCCTCGATCGGGCGGGCCACCTTCAGCGCGCTGCACGCTGCAGACAAGACGCCAAGACGGGCCCTGGCCCTCCCACCAGCGTCTGCACGCGCATGGGCCTCGTGTCCTCCCACCAGCGTCTGCACGCGCACGGGCCCCGCGTCCTGGTGCACATACCGGCGCCCTGTTGTCTCCCTGCTAGCTCTTTCATGTCGACGAAATCAGATCTGAGCGCTATTTCGTCGGATCTGATCGTTGACCAAAAAAATTGAGCGATGTCTTCTGCATCAGGCTATGTTGCGATTCCTCACTGCCCGGTGATTTTCGATGGCGCGAATTATCCTGATTTCGCTGCCTTTATGCGCGTTCATATGTGCGGTCTCCGTCTTTGGGGTGTGCTCTCCGGCGAGGTCTCCTGTCCGCCGTGCCCCCTGCTCCTGTGGCTCCTCTTCCGCCGACACCGATTGTTCTCGGCGCTGATGCTTCTCAGGAGGCCAAGGATGCTGCTCAGAGTGCCGATGATAGTGCTGTTGCTGCTTATGACCTGAAGTTCAAGCAGTACTCTGCTGATCTCGAGACCTATCGCCACGATCTGACTGCCTACACTCAGTGGGTCGATGAAGATGCTCGTGCTGCTGCTGTTCTCACCTCCAGTGTTCTGCCCCAGTATGCTGCTGAGTTTATGAGTCTCCCTATTGTTGCCGCTTAGTGGGCACATCTTCGTCAGCGCTATCAGCCGTCTGTGGATGCTCTTTACCTATCCGTGGTTCGCCAGGAGCATGCTCTTTAGCAGGGCGATTCCACTATTGATGAGTTCTATACTCAGAGTGCTACTATCTAGCGTCAGCTTGATTCTCTCCGTACTGCTGTTTGTGGCACATGCTCATGCTGCCAGATTGTGCGCTCGGATTTGGAGTTTCACCGCATCTATGAGTTTCTGTCTCGGCTTCGCCAGGAGTTTGAGCCCCGGCGTGCTCAACTGAATGCTCGTGGTCGTGTTCCGCTCTCTGAGGTGTTGTCTGAGCTTCGGGCTGAGGAGACCCGTCTCCGTGGTGCTGGTCTTCTTGCAGTTCCGTCTGTGCTTGCTACGTGTGGTGCTCCTTTGCCGTCTGCTCCCTCGACTCACCATGGGTCCTGTGCCGCCACGATACTACCCACTCCTCCAGTCCGGTCGGGTCAGCTTCAAGACCAGCAGCCTCGTGGTCGAGTCGACCAGCAGCTCGTGGTCGTGGTCGTCGTGGTTCTCTTCACACCGCTTCATCGCAACAGGATGGCCACACTTGGGCCACCTGTTATACACGGACCCAGCTTACGCCGCCAGCACCAGGCTCGTGGGCGGTCGGCTCCTTCCGGGTCTTCAGCTTGCTCTCTCGATCGGACATTATCGAGTCTTTGGTCCGCTTGCTATAGGCTCTTCTTCGACGGCACCGCTGGTTCTGTGGATCGACTCTTCAGAATCGTATCGACCACCACCTTCTACACAAAGTACGCCTCCGTGGTATCTGGATTCGAGCTTCCTTTCATATGACCTCGAGTCTTTTTTCGACCGCTCTTCGCTCTTCCCTTCTCCGTCTGTTTTTACTACCGATGGTACCTCTCTTCCTGTTTCTAGTCGTGGCACCCTTTCTACTTCTTCTTTTTTTGTTCGATATTTCTCATGTCCCTCTTATTAAGATGAATCTGCTAGCCAGCCATCGACTCTGGTTGTCGCGTCATTCTTGATGCTGATTCTTGTGTTGTCCAGACCGTCGCACCCAGTGCCCCGTTGAGCTGGCCTCGCAATGTGACTCTTCAGACTTTGGGAGTTAGACCGACTTCGTTCCTTCTGCCGCCACTTCATCTCCGGTTGTCGCCTCCACTACCAGCTCCTTTCAGAAGGGCATCATCGCCTTGGTCACCTCTGTGACTCTACTTTGTCGTCATTAGTTCATCGTGGTCTTCTGGGGTCTGTCTCAGGAGATGGGTCTTTGCATTGTCAGGGCTATAGGTTGGGTAAACAGATTCAGCTTCCCTATCCTACTAGCGCGTCTGTATCTCAGCGACCTTTTGATTTAGTTCATTCCGATGTTTGGGGTCCGGCTCCTTTCGCTTCGAAAGGGGGCCATCGCTACTATATTTTATTCATCGATGATTTTTCTCGGTACACTTGGTTGTATTTTATGCGCTCTCGCAGTGAAGTGCTTTCCATATATCAGCGTTTTTCGGCCATGGTCCGTACTCAGTATTCCACCCCTATCCGTGTTTTTCGTGATGATTCTGCTGGTGAGTATATCTCCCAGATGTTGCGAGGTGTCCTTACTGAGCAGGGCACCCTTGCTCAGTTCTCCTATCCTGGCGCACATGCCCAGAATGGCGTTGCTGAGCGTAAGCATCGCCATCTTCTTGAGACCACTCGTGCCATGATGATTGCTCTTCTCTTCCGCCACATTTCTGGGCTGAGGTTGTTGCTATGTCGGCTTACCTCATCAATATTCAGCCGTCTGCCGCTCTGCACGGTGGTATCCCTCTTGAGCGCCTATCTGGACAGTCTCCAGACTACTCCATGCTTCGCTTGTTTGGTTGTCTTTGCTATGTTCTTCTTGCTCCTCGCGAACGCACCAAACTGACCGCTCAGTCTGTTGAGTGTGACTTTCTTGGATACAGTGATGAGCATAAGGGCTATCGCTGTTGGGACCCCGTTGGTCGTCGGATGCGTATCTCTCGTGATGTTACTTTTGATGATACGCGTCCTTTCTATCCTCGTCCTGCCGCTGGTACCTACCCGGTGGAAGATATCTCTTTTCTTCTCTTTCCTGACACACCTCCTTCTCCTCTTGTTGTGTCTTCTTCAGGATCTCCTCCCCTTGATGTATCTTCTTCAACACCGTCCTCCTCTGCTCCGTCTAGTTATCTTAGTTCTCCTCGTTCTCCGGAGTCTTCCTCTGCTATTCCTTCTTCTTCATCGTCGTCTCCTGCGTCGTCTTCCTCTGATGATCTTCCCTCTCCTCGTCCTGTTCGTCAGCGTCGTGCCCCCAACCGTTACTCTCTTAGTCAGTATGGTCTTTCTGTTGCCTCCGAGCCGACTTCTTATCGGGATGCTGAGCATCATCCTGAATGGCAGCATGATTTCTTACTCTCCAAACTCAGTATTGTGTATCCACCATGAGTTTGAGGGGGGGGGGGGGGGTTAGATGTATATATCTGTATATTGTATTTCCCCCATATGTTAGGGGGCTTCCTGCATATTTGCCCAGTACCTGTACTATATATTGTGGCCTTTGGCCCCCAGAGGAATATAACTCGTCTATTCCTAACACTTTTGACATCTATTTTAAATTTTGAGACATAGGAAGTACAATTTGAGTACAATCACAATGAAGGATCCAATTAATCAATCAGGGCACCTAAAATGTTTTAGGGTTTGACTGCAAACAAGTCGACTGTTTTTCTTTTAATCTACCAGCTACTATAGAAACAAAAAAAGTTAATTTTGCAACTAAAAAAGGTAAACGAGTACATTTCATTTGCATGGTATAAATTCGGTAGTTACACAATTCTAAACGTGCAACTCGCATTGACTAAATGCAAAAGCAAAGCAAAATTCGTTGTTCTTTTATACATGTGTTTGATTCATCGATCATTCAACCAAACTAGTTGGGTGTCTGGAGCATTTTAGCCCCCATATTGATGATAGATCAATATATTTGATTCTAAGTTCTTATTTTATTATTGGGCTTTATGGTCAACTGCTTTTATACACTCTTTAGGTCAATCAAATGAATTAAAGTTTCCAAAATTACATTGATTTTGGAAAGTTGTAACAAATAAAATGAATCTCACACAACATTGCAATAAATGAAGTATTGGAGTTTGAGGGCAGAAAACAAAAAAATTCCTACGATCAAAACCCTAATGCCAGGATCTATCTACTAGTAATGCAGTAACGGGAGGGGATACGATATTTATCTCTACTACTATAGTACACGATTTTTTAAACATTTGAATCCATCTTCCTCTCATCTGGTTTACCGCCACTGGCAAAATAAATTCACTAATAGCCGTCGATTCTTCCATTCAATCGAACGGCTGTACTCACCCGGATTTGTCATCCCGCGCGCCCCAAGTGACTCCGTCGGCAGGAGCTTATGGAATACTCCACAGCCCACGGTCTGCCGCCTCTTAGCCAAAGTTGAAGGAGTTGGATTTCACGCAAGTGCAAGCTTCCGTCAATCCAGCTCACAACGAAGCATCGCCTGACAGCGCTGATCTCTCAGCCCGCGCGTGTCACATATCACCACATCGGTCCATCCCCCCCTCCCCACCACACGACCACAACCTCCAGACCGCTTTTCAATCTCTCACATCTGCAGTTGCATCAGCATCTCTTTGCAGGCTCACATTAGGCTGAAGTTTCTTGATTCCTTCTTGATTCAGTTTGATGTGATCTGGGCGTTCTTCAGTGACCACCTGATCTGCAATGGGCCAGAAGTAAGTTGTTCCTTGGTTGCCTATTTTCCCCTGATGCTTGTGGAATTTTTGACGAATTCTTACATAAGAGTGCTGCGCAATTGATTCTTCTTGTTCATGTTGCTCGAGTGTCACTTTATTAGCACACAAGAGCTGGAGATCGGACTGGTTGTACCTTTTGGAATACTCCGTTTTTACTTGCACACAAGGTGTTTGCGGTTTTGTCCAAACTCTATTGGTAGACCATAAAAGGCAATGCTACATGAACGTAAATTGACTCCATATCATTGTTTTTATTGTGAGGATTTATCTATTAGTGCAACACAAAAACGATTTAGGCCTCGTTCTGAACAAAGAACTGTGAAGAAAATTTGGAGGTTTGGTTTCCTATGAATTTTTTTCCTTTGGAGCTGTTCTGAAACAAAGGAATCTGCAGCTTCCATTCCTTTGGAAATGAATTTTTTCCTACTCCCTCTGACCTATATTAGTTGACTCAAATTGTCTTGATTTGGATAAATCTAGACACTATTTAGTATATAGGTTCATCCAAATTTTGCAAATCCAAATTAACTAATATGGATCGAAGGGAGTACATTTTTTGCCATACTTTAACATCTGCTTTAGCAGATGTTTTCTTGGATGCCTGAGGATCCGTGACGCTTTCTAAATAAAAAATCCATCTGTATACATAGCGCTCTGAGAAGATTAGTAGAGATGCTGCTTGTAGCCAATAAGATAATGCTTACATAGTCATAATCATTGCTTCATGATCTGCACCGAAATAAGTAAACTGAAAGCTACTGTTCACAGGGATTGTTTCCAGTGTTTTTGCGTTGATCTCCCAAACGTCCGCTTCATAAACTTTTCCTTTGGTTCTAGATCCTGTAGTTTTGCATAAACTATACTTTCGTATTTCTATGTGGTTTTCTCTTCCTGATTTTTTCATTCATGTATTCTGAACAAGCCCTTGATTCTTATATTGTAGATTATTGTAGAAAACACCGGAAGCCATCTCAAAAGATCCAACAAGATGGAAGGCAAAGATCCTCTCAGATATATTACAAATGTCCACTCGGCAACTTCAGTGGAATGGAACCAATGTACATATATTACATTCTCTAATTATTATCCTTGTCGATCTCTTACCCTGCTATGTATAACTATATCTGTGTTTTTTGTTTGTTTTGTATTACATGATAACAGCTATTGCTAGAGAGCAGAATTATCCCAAAACTGATACCAAGGGTGTTATACAAATGAGTTCTCAGCGCAAGCGTTATCGGGACCGAGATAGATATCTACGAATGACTCCAGATCAAAGGGAAGCCTATTTGAAGAGGAATCGTGAGTATAAAAGAATGAGGCGTGATTGTAGTGCAGGTTGTAATAATGTAATACCAACACCACGACAGATAAATTCAGGAATTAACAACACCATATATATGACAGGTGACTTTTCTAAACCAGTAAAAGGTACAATTCTAATTCTACTATGGTTCTTATCTTCTTAGAAATATTGTATAATTATGTGACGGGAAGATTATGAACCTATATTCCAGGAAAGGAAGATGCTGACAATTCCAGTTTTCGCTCTTTTGATTGGTTACAAGAAAATGTTCTACATTCAAATCATGTGAAGCATGAACCAGCGATTACTCGACAGTGTTCGTCATCAAAAGGCAATCAAGGTTGACATTATCAATGAATATTTAATATTAGAGATTCTGTTTTGTTTTTATTACACAATGTTGAATCATTTTTATAAAAAACAGTGGCAGGTAATGGTGGTTATGACACATGTCGTCCAAGAGCTGGAACTCGGTTCACCATCAGTTCATCTGGCATAAATTTATCATCAATTTCATCATAACAGTAGGCTGGAAATTATGAATTGAAAACTGTAGGGAAGCGTAAGCGACACCGTAGCGCTAATGTGTACTCAGAATTGTCACATGGGCAGAAAGTAACATGCATGGAGAAAAATTGTGGCCACAATAAGAGAAAGAGGTCAGAAAAGGCAAGTTGTAGTAGTACACAATGTTCAGGGAGAGATGACAATGACTTGCATGAAGACAATATTTATATGCCAAAAGATTGTTTCCCTGCCATTCATGGTAATTTTAGTCATAAACATTGAAAAAATTAATTATATGTGGCTATAACAGATATTTTATCTAACTATGTCTAAAATAAATTGTCAACAGATCATGGTGTGCGAGCGGAAGACATAATTGATTGTGAGGATGTGGATGATGAAAGTCTTATCTATATTGGACCGAGTAAGTATTGGATGAATTTGTGTTCAATAATTTCCTCAATGTTTTATTGCTTTTCTAACGCATTTGAAAAACACAGGTCTTGATTTTCAATCATATCAGGAACCGAATCCTATTATGAATGGTCTACAAGTGGACCCATATGATCATATATACCATAATCTGCCCCGCACTTTTCATTTTCTGGAGCAAGTGCCTAACTGCAGACATTGCAATGCCAAAAGGTTCCAGTATGAGACACCAACATTTTGTTGCATGAATGGCAAGATAAAGGTAGTAACCCCATTGGTTCCCGATGAATTACGTGACCTATACACGAGTCAAGAACCAAATGCAAAATACTTTTAGGATCACATACGGTACTTCAACTCTCATTTCTCTTTTACCTCTCTCGGTGTGGTCTTGGACCAAAGGTTCTGCAGTGGAAGGTCTGGAGTTTATACCTTTCGTGCACATGGTCAAATTTATCACCGTATTGACCAGTTGGTCCCAAAAGAAGATGGCCCCAAGCATTTACAGCTATACTTCTATGACACAGATGTAGATTTGCAGCAAAGATTTCGTCACTCGCCTAACCTTGACCAAAATATCATCCGAAAATTGTTGAATATACTTTCAAGTAATCCTTATGTCCAAATATTTAGAAACCTTGGTTCTATTCCAAACCTTGATGAATATAAGATTGAGCTCAACATAGATATCGCCTTGGATCAGAGAGTATATAATGCTCCGATAACATCACAAGTAGCAGCAATTTGGGTTGAGGGAAATAATCCCCAAAGTCATTTTGACAGGAGTATCATGGTGTATGGTAAATCAGACAAACCACAATACATAAAAGCATACCATGGCTGCTATGATCCATTGTCATATCCACTTTTTTTCCCAAATGGGGAAGTTGGATGGAACTTGAAATTACCAAAAGTTGGTCCCCTTGCAAGGAAGAATAGAAATGATAAGATAAATGGTCTCAATGAAGAAGGCACGTTTTATATCATGCAATTTATTAAATTTTCTTCAGAATTTAATTTTGGATTGATTTATTTAACCAAAATTTACTTTGAATGCAGGGGTGGCAAGTAGCTCTGGTTCTTGTGTTTCACCAAGAGAATATTATTGTTATAAGTTACAAGTCCGAGATGACGAATTTAACATCTTATTATATGGAAAGCGATTAACTCAGCAATATATTGTTGATATGTACATCAAGATTGAATCAATAAGGTTAGCTTTCTATCTCCGGCCGTCAACTCAGGTTCTCATACGTGCCGATTTATATCAAGGTTTGGTTGATAGCATTGTAGCTGGCGAGACACGTGCATGCATGACAGGAAAATGCATTGTGCTTCCCCCAAAATTTATTGGGGGACCAAGAGACATGCGTCGAAGATATCTAGATGCAATGGCGCTGGTTCAACGGTTTGGGAAGCCAGACTTATTTATTACCATGACTTGCAACCCACAATGGAAAGAGATAACTAGAGAGCTGGCACCAGGTCAATCACCACAAGACCATCCAGATTTGGTAGCACGTGTCTTTAGGGCAAAGTTAGAGGATCTTAAAGATCTTTTATTCAAGAGGAAATTTTTTGGTGAGGTTGTTGCACATGTTCATGTAATAGAATTTCAGAAAAGGGGTCTCCCACATGCACATTTCTTAATTATTCTCAAGTCAAATTGCAAGATAACTAATCCAGATCAATATGATGAGATAATATCGGCTGAAATTCCAGACAAAAACAAATACCCTGAACTGCATGATTTGGTTATTAAGCACATTATGCATGGACCATGTGGAGTTCTCAATAGTAAGAATGTATGCATGGAAAATGGAAATTGTAGATACCATTATCCACGGAAATTCTCCGAGACTACCCTCCAAGGTGAGGACTCATATCCGATTTATAGGCGGAGGGATGATGGCCGTCGAGTGCGCATTAGGGGTGCAGTTTTAGATAATGGATGGGCTGTTCCTTACAACCCATATCTACTTATGAGATACAATTGCCATATCAATATAGAAGTCTTCTCTAGCATTAAGGCTGTTAAATATTTATTTAAATACATCTACAAAGGTCATGATCGTGCCTCCTTTGTCATTGAGGCCGCGGAAGACAATGTTGTTATTGATGAGATCCGTGAATATAGAGATGCAAGGTTTATATCACCTGCGGAGGCAGTATGGAGGATTTACTCTTCAATTTAAGTGAGATGTCTCCTCCAGTTTTGCAGTTACAGGTCCATTTGCCTAATATGCAGCTTGTGCGTTATGAAGATTCTGATAATTTGGAAAATGTGTTACACAGAGAATCTTCTTCAAAAACAATGCTTAGTGAGTATTTTAGAATGAATTCTGTTGATAATTATGCAAAGAATTTATTGTATAAAGAGTTTCCAGAATTTTTTGTGTGGGATAGCAGTTGCAAGAGCTGGAGGCGTCATAAGCAGAAAAGAATTCAAATTGGGAGACTTGTTTCTGCGCACCCTGCTGAAGGAGGGCGATTTTACTTGAGGATACTACTGAACCATGTGAGGGGGGGCCACATCCTTTGAGGATCTACGAACTGTTGAAGGTTTCATTTTTCCACTTTTAGAGAGGCTGCAGAGAAAAGGGGTCTCATCGAAGCGGATGGTAGTATTTACATTTGCTGAGTGAGGTCAACATTTCAAATGCCCTCTGCACTTAGAAGGCTTTTTGCAACAATTTTAGTTTTCATGAGGTAACAAATGTCCGTGAACTATGGGATAAGCACTTTGAAGCCATGAGTGAGGATTTTATAGCGGATAATGTAAATGCTAAAGTAACGAGCAGATGGTCGAAAGATCTTAAAAGTCTATTATATTCAATGGGAAAGGACATAAAGAGCTTTGACCTGCCACACTTATTGGATACTAATGATTTGGAGAGCTTATGTTGGAGAGAAGTATCTGATGAGATGTCTATTGGTGTTGAAAAAGAGCATTTGGATTTGTATAACACACTAAACAATGAGCAGAGACTTGCTTTTGATGATATAATGATGCATGTCTTGCACCAGAAGAGTATGGTTTTTTTCATAGATGGTCCGGGAGGTACAGGGAAAACATATCTTTATAAGGCTTTACTTGCAAAAGTGCGATCGATGGGACTAATAGCCATCGCGACAGCAACGTCGGGTATTGCCGCATCTATCATGCCTGGTGGTAGGACAACGCATTGTAGATTTAAAATTCCAGTTAATATTCAGGATGATTCTATGTGCAACTTCAGTAAACAGAGTGGAACTGCAGAACTTCTTAGGAGGGCATCTTTGATAATTTGGGATGAAGTTGCTATGACTAAGCGTCAAGCTGTGGAGGCACTTGATAGATCCCTGCAAGACATCACTGGTTGTGGATCGCCCTTTGGAGGAAAAGTAGTTGTGCTTGGAGGTGATTTTAGGCAAGTTCTTCCGGTGGTGAGGCATGGCACGAGAGCACAAATTACAGATGCTACGCTAAAAAAATCTTATCTTTGGCAAGGAATAAAACATATCAAACTTTGGCGCAATATGAGGGCATTGTCTGATCCATGGTTTTCTGATTTTCTCCTTAGAATTGGTGATGGTATAGAGGAATCCATAGGTCAAGAATATGTGCGCCTACCTGAAGAAATTGTTATAAGTTACACAGAATTAAAAGCTTCTGTTAGTAAGTTGATTGATGATATCTTTCCTTTACTTGACAAACATGGAAACTCACCATCTTATATTAGTGCTCGTGCCATTCTTTCTACTAAGAATGAATATGTGGATGAGTTAAATTCAAATCTTATTGATCGGTTCCCCGGAGAAGAAAAGGTTTACTACAGTTTTGACTCAGCAGTGGATGATCCACATAATCACTATCCACCGGAGTTCCTAAATTCACTCACACCTAATGGCCTACCTCCACATATTCTCAGATTGAAGATCAACTGTCCTGTTATTTTGATTCGCAATCTTGATCCTTCTAATGGTTTATGCAATGGTACAAGGCTTATTATCAAGGCATTTCAAGAGAATGCTATTGATGCGGAAATTATTGGTGGTCAATACGCTGGGAAGCGAGTTTTCCTTCCACGAATTCCTCTCTATCCTTCAGAGGATGATGTGCTTCCCTTCAAGTTTAAAAGAAAGCAATTTCCCATTCGGCTAAGTTTTGCTATGACAATCAACAAAGCTCAAGGTCAAACAATCCCAAATGTCGGTGTATTTCTACCTGAGCCGGTGTTCTCGCACAGTCAACTTTATGTTGCTCTGTCTAGAGGGATATCAAGACAAACAACTCGGATACTTGCAAAGCCAAATAAGGATATTGACCCATCAGGGAAAAGCACAAAAAATATTGTATACAGTGATGTTTTGGTTTAATCCATGTACATACTGCAGTATTGCAATATAATTCTCGCGACTCGCCAAATCAAACAACCACGTGTCCAACCTAAGCGTTATTTTTGTTTGAATGCGGATCTGCCCCTGCATGTACATGGTCGTTCTCTTCTAATCAGGATTAAGAACATGTAATATTTTGCCTATGGTGGATGTTTTACCTTTTTTATTGTAGCTGGTAACCCCAGAAGATGAGAATGTTTTTGTTCGAGCTTTCTATAAAAATCTGGACTGTCGTGCCTTATTTGTGAAAAAAAGTTTGTGTGTTGGATCTTGACCAGACAAGGTCTTATGTCAATATATATGTTCCTTTTTACAATAGAATGATTATGTCAAATATATGTTTCTTTAGGTGTCTCATTTCAGATTTACTTGGATTAGGATATTATTAATTAAGAAGGTTCTTTGTGGGTTAAAACTCTTTTGTCACCGGTAGGTTTCTTGAAGCTATTTTAGCAATGTCATATTCCAGGGATAAAAATTAAATTGGGTTTGGCCCTTGAGGCAGACATAGACCGGAGGAAATATTTGTACTGGTACTACTTCAGCATACAGTACTAGCTCTATAGGTTGCCAGTTAGCATATTCATTTTTTCAGTTGTAGCATACATCGGGGCACATATCTTTTTTTCTTCCAAATTTCATCCCAGCAATAGGATGACCTGTGCAATGGCCAATGTGACCGAAGCTCTTCTTTAGCTTGTCTCATGCACATACTGTTCTGGTACGACAATGACAGTCGACAATGTTGTTGTTGTAAAAGTTTCTTGTGTAACCTGACATGCTTTTGGGCTTGGAGATCAATTAACTGAAGAATTGACTAAATGGTTTTGACTAAATGGTTTTGAGATCAGGAAGCGCATGTGCTAGGTTCTTTGCCCAAATTTTAGGCAATTAATGAAACCTGGCCAAGTTCAAGTCCCTGTAATTCTGTTCTAAATGACCTAAAGGTACATGACATGATTAACTCTTATGATAATAACTGAGGTGCCTCTCTTCCTAAAAAAAGGCATCCTAGCAGCAGGAGTGAGCCCGGATATTTCTCCAGAGTACATCTATTTAACTAATTTTTTTTGTAAACACCGATATTTCTTTACTCATTCTAGGAACTCAATCCGGCGAGTATAAATTACAAAGGATGCAACAAAACATAAGTTGAAAAGCTAAAAAATCTGAGAAAATAGGTATAGTTTACATGAGATTAACAAGCCATGTTGGTTGCCTTCGATTCCAAATCTGATGTATTTCCATGCAAAAATACATACAGTTGTATATAAATGGCACAAGTGCAAAGCACGTGCCTTCTACTAGTACCTTTAAATACCGAACGTGGTTAAGGTACCGCGAGGAATGTGGATGAAGAAGACGCCCTGACGCTGACCTCGAGGTCACGAAGACCTGCGGCTCCACTAGTAGAAAACACCCCATTGATCCCGGTTGGTAAGGGGCATTAGTCCCGGTTTCCCAACCGGGACGGGGCAATCGGGACTAAAGCCCCAACCTTTAGTCCCGGTTGCCCCACCAACCGGGACAAAAGATCATACACGTGGCAGCAGCAAAGCGCGAGGGGGGGGGGTGGAGCATTAGTCCCGGTTCGTAACACGAACCGGGACTAATAACCTTCTGCCGCGGCAGAGATTTGGCCCATTTCTTCTCGCCATGGCAGAATTCATTTTGCACATTTTGTTGCGGCAGCATTTTCGCCACTTTTGTGCCGCGTAGAATTCATTTAGGTTGTTTTATTGTTTATTTAGTGTTTTGCACTTATCAATGAAGGAACCTTGTATTACACAAGATCATCATGACAATACACGGATCGAGTTCATGCACTACATACAAAATTATTCCCTTGTCTATACACGGATCGAGTTGCTATTTTACAATCCCTATTGTCTATACACAGCAGAATAGTATTCCCTTTCGGTCTAGGACTTCGCATCCAAGAATCCCGCCAATTCCTCCTGAATTGCTCGACGCGATCCTTTGGCGTAAGACCGTCCGTAGACGCTCGATCTGATTTAAAAAGGAGTCAGTCTATATGAATGAAACTAAACACAATTTGTTTGAAAATAAAACTATAGAAATTGTTTACATACGGAGTTGCTCTAAATTTCTGCCCTTCATCGCACGTCACGGATGAACTCGCATACATAGTATCCACATAGATTGTTACCTGGTCCTCGTCAGCACTTCACCGTAACATAGTTCAATCAAAATAATAATCAAGCATGATAATAACGTATCAAAACTAGAATCAAAGAGATGCGCGGATATAGCTAGTGGTGCTTACATCTAGTGGTTGAAATGTAAGCTCCTCTTTCCAAACACCCCTAGCCTTCTTGGTGAACCGCTTCCAAGCTGCCCGTAAGAAAACGAATAAAAGAAGTTATTAAGTACTTGATATCATAAAATTCACGAACGCTTCGATATAGTGTCGTAATGATTAGAATTACCGGAGAAGTATCTGCATGTCCTTCCACGTCTCAAGGGGTTTATGTTTCGAGTCCATGACTAGTACACGCCTTTGTCAAGTTGAATGATTAATGAATATAGTGGAAGCTGAATGCATAACTAATCAATTATATACTTAACATCGAGTAAGCGAAATAGAAAGTGTATACAAGACAATAACACTCACTCGAAGTTGTAAGGAAAAAGTATTTCCCTTTTGGTTTCTTGAAACCTTAACGCTGTACTATATTATCCTCCGTATCCTGGGGCTTATTTGAGATTAGCTTCATGAACCCAATATGGGTCAATGAAGCCAATATCATAGATTTGTCCTCTGCTACATTCGAGAATCTTCATTACGCATATTACGGTATGATTATATACATGCAATAAACAAAGTGAGATAGCTGGAGACTAAGTTAATTACAGAATTAGTACTTACGCATAATAGGCACGGCGAGCGATTTGTCCAAGGCGTCTTGATTGAATAATTGAAATAGCTCAACAAATTCAATGGATATCATGTCATCACTTTCTTTCCCATGATGCTTTTTGTAACCCTCGACTATCCGCTTAGCCCGCACTTGTGGCGCATGTACCAGCTTATGCAATCTTCGCATTTTGTTGAAAGATTATTTACCTCCTCAGTTTGACGAGAGGTTTGTGCCGTCTGGTATTTGTATGCTACTTCACTCACGGGAAGAACTCTAATCGGGATAAGTACTGGCAATACTCATACCTTGAGCAGCGCTTCTCCGTGAGTGCAACTACCTGGATCATACCGCTTCGCCCCATATTTGCTCGACCCCACATTGGTTTGAGAAATCACCTTGAGAGGGCGCAAGACTGTTTTGCTTGTTCTCCGAGCTGGGCAATGATTTCCGCTTGCATCAAGATCGCTCTTCGAGGCTTGTTGTGCCGCATGTGACTTGAGAATAGAACGCTCATAGTCCGATGACAGCTTTGGCTCGGGTTGATGAAGAGTCTTTAGCATTTTCAACACTTTGGCTTTTTCTTCTTTGGTCTTGGGGAACTCGCTCTTCGTCATCACAGCTTAAAAACGCTGCTGCTTCCGATCAACGATCGCCGCCTCTTCTTCAAGATACCATAAGCTCTCTTGGGAGGAACCGTTGGTACTTTTGGAAGAGGCTCTTGTTTACGTTCGCGATCGCTTACGACGACAAGCGATGCGCTTACGCTTTTATCCCGAGGCGCCGCGATGGATCCCGCGGCGATGGCTGCACCGGAGACGGGTGAGGCGAGCGGGTGAGGCGACGAAGACGGCTGTCACGGGCGGCGACCTCGGCCGGAGACGGTGAGACGGCGGCGAAGATGGCCTTGGCGTGTGATTTCAAGCACGATACAATCCTTCGCCATAGAATGGTGACGTTTTTTAACCACCCAAAGATCACATCCCCTTCACCAGCAGGGTAGTGAAGATCCAAAACCTCAAAGGTGGGCATGATTTCATCCACGCCAACAACAGCGTAGCCCTCTGGAACCGGACGACTGTGGTAAGTTGGTGTGGGTCCAATTGGTAAGGCATAGCCGACCGCCACCTTCATTGATATGTTCACAACTTTGACATGTAGCTCGCAGTGTGTCATCTCTGTGATATCATCCACTGGGTAGTGTTGCCGGTCAAAACTCACCGGCGGGCAGTGACGAGCAACACGAAGAGCCGGGAGGCTCCCAGAGCGGCCAGGCCTGGTCCTGGCCGACGCCCAAGAATCTTCCGGCACGCACGCGTCCTGTCTTGGTTCGAGGGCGTGCCACCTGACCTATACCTGGTCAGGAAGGTGATGGATTGTTCCGATTGGTTTCCTACACGGTAAACAAGTATACGTAAAATTCAAGCCGTGATCGGCTCCCAGGTTTCCCTGTAAATCGGCTTTCAGAGCCGATTGTCCCCATGGCTCTGCATTGGATCTATGATAACATGGGGTTTTGCTTAATTACTACAAGTTAAATCGATCTACGATAGTTTAACGTTTTCACCACGCAACCGGAATGTCCCACGCGTAGTTGAGCCTAATAGATACGAAAGATAGTAGAAAACCGATCCTAGAGGAGGCCTAAAAACCAACATAACGTCAATTCCCGGAAACATCCCCTCTAAGATCAATAAACCATACCTTACGACACGGATCGCTCAACCCGCTTGTGAGGCCTAACCACGTAGATATTAAACTAAACCTTGATGAACAAGGCACAACTATAACAGATCAAATCGACTTAAGGTAATCATAAGATGCCACCTTTACACCGGAGAAGGTGCAAAGACGAGATAGCTAGAGGTAGCATAAATAAGCGATCATAGTAAAAGTATCGATGCTAGCTCTAACAAATTAGGTAAAGGTGTTACTCGCCATCAACAAGGCTTAGTACGAGTAACACCGGATAACGATAGTAATATCGCCTAGATCGCAAGATGCGATCTAGGCAAGATGGCACTTACCCGAGAAAACCCTAGAAACAAGGGGTATGGCGCCGAGATTGTGTTGGTTGTGAACGTGATTGTCCTCCTTTTCTCAATAACCCTAGGTACATATTTATAGTTCGGAGACTCTCTACTTTTGGAATAACTCTACAACTCTATCTTTATCTAAACATAAACGGAACCTACACAAATACGAATCCTACTAAGATACAAGATACACGGGCAATTCAGCCCGAATCTACGCACTAGGCCGATCCAACGACACGTTGAATATATGTATCTTCTAAGCCCATCTTGATCACGGCCCATCTCCATCTTAGGCCAAAATATGGTGATAACACATGCCCCCCTGGTTTTGGCAATGATAATTCCAAAACCACTCTGTGTGTTTTTTTCTTCTCCTGGGTTTTTTTTTTCTATCGGGCTACGCAGACGCGTAACGCTGCGGCGTAACAGTGATCGTCACGCCACCCCTTCATCATGATGCCCTGTCTTCTCAACTCCTCCGCAGTGCATGATTTGACGATTTTGGCAAGTAACTGGGAAACTGCTATGGCATTGAACCGCTTCTTCACTATTCCTCTTTATTTAAATCCGCCTCACAGCCAGTTCCCCCATCTTCCTCCCGTAGCCAGAAAACCCTCTTTCTCCACCGGAAAAAACCCTTCTCTGCCATGGCCTCCTCTGCTTCCTCTGGTCTATCCTCTCATGCCTCCAATAGCATTAGCGACCGTGAGCCAACTCCGGAGCACCCGCCGACAGCGGCGTACAACACTCTCGCCCCACAATGGTGGGACGAGAGGGGTTGGGACATTGCCGTCTGGTCAGAGGACGATGCGTCCCTGACAAACGGCGAAGAAAACCTTCAGTTCCTCGCCGACGGGGAGCTGGAGGCAGACAGCAGCGACGACGCCATGTCCTGGGATGGCGTCGACTCCTCTGAAGAAGAGGAAGAAGAAGAGGAGGAGGAGGACCCCTCCTCCGAGGAGTACCAGCCGGTGCGGTACTTCCGTGCCGTCGAAGACGATTTAAGACGACGAAGGACGAGGAGGCCCTACCGCTTCCTCAAGAGAATAAGACGACGCTGGTAGCAAACCGACGACAAATGAGGAAGACGGCGGCGGCAGCGATGGCGACCTCGGCTTCGATTAGGATGTAGTAGTAATGGCCGTAGCATTAGCAGCCCCTTTGTAATCGAATCTTGTAAGCAATGCCTTCGAATGAATGAAACTGCTTTCCCAAATGTTGCTTCCTTTTGCTTTTAATTTCGATGTTCCATAAGCCGATGACACGGTATCGACTCCTTCTA
Organism: Avena longiglumis; assembly: GCA_030063025.1. Lineage (NCBI taxonomy): Eukaryota > Viridiplantae > Streptophyta > Magnoliopsida > Poales > Poaceae > Avena > Avena longiglumis. Next base: position 570,175,018 of record CP125974.1, read on the forward strand.
ACAAAGTTAAATTGCACAAAGCCGATGACCACCCATCGGCTCCTTCTAAAAACGCTGATGTGGTCAACCCTCGCTTGAATCACAACGCCATTTCTTTGTCTCAAACGGTAACTAAACCTCCATTGCCCATCGAAAAATGTGCCTGAACGAACAACTATCGACCAGCAAGGATGATGATGACGGTTAAATAATCGAGTTCCGTCGACGCTCTCCATGCCCTCAAAACATGTCCTTAGTAGCTTGTTTTTTTATTCGCCGATTTTCAACATCGCCCCTATATTTTATCGCCAATCGACTTAGCCGATCTCTCGTATCGGCCCTCAAGTTTTTATTGTCCCATATCCCACATGCTTGGAAAATACTTCTTGAGATGCTGGCCATTGATCGCCATCGAAATTTTTCACCATCCAACCGCTCAAGCTCAGACGCTGCCTCTTAAAACTTGGTCGACCTTATGTACCCGTGCCAATTTGGAGACCATTTACCATATGTCGTCCTTAGTACCCAAGGGCAACACAGCTTCCCACACCAAATATCCAACGTGGAACTCCTTTGGCTTCACCTTCTTGTTGTAGGCACGAGCTACTTTAGCCTTGTTCTCTTTATTTTCTCAGCGACCACAGCCTAAGCTCACCACATCTTCCACGCCACTCATCAAAGTTGCATATTCTTGATCGTTAGCTCATTCTCGAAAAGTAACACGTCTCGATCCAGCCGTAATTTCCCAAGGCAATACGGCTTCTTGCCCATAGACCGATGGTACGGAGAGGTTTTATCGCCCCATGGCACGACATGCGATAAGCCCACAAAGCCTCTGATAAAACCTCATGCCAACGCCTCGGGTGTTCATCGATTTTCCTCTTGATCAGCTTGATAAGACTCTGGTTGGACGCCTCAGCTTGCCCATTTGCTTGAGCGTAGTAATGCGGAGATGACCGTGTCGGTTTAATCCGTGTCTTCGTAACTTTCGAACTCGTGAGAAACAAAAACCGAACCTCCATCGCCAGATAGTCTGGGGAATCCCAAACCTATGAATGACGTGCTCTTTCACGAAATTGATGACATCTTTGAACTTACCGACTTCATAGGGACGGCTTCCACCCACTTGGTAAAATAATCTGTGATGGCCAAGATCCACATGTGGCCTTTGCTTGATGGAGGATTGATCTTGCCGATCATGTCCATGCCCCAACCTCGGAATGGCCAAGGTTTGATGATGGGATTCATTGATCGGGTACCATCTGGATTTTTCCAAATTTCGACATGCTTGACACCCTTTGTAGTAGTTGAAACAGTCCTCAAGCATAGTGGGCCAATAAAACCCCGATCGCTGATCAACCATTTCATCTTATGAGCCGATTGGTGAGTTCCACAGCTCCTTCGTGTACCTCATGTAGGAGCCGATTGGCCTCGGCCGTCCCCTGTGCACTTGAGCAATAGCCCTTCCAGTCCTCAGAAACATGTCATCCCCAATAAGCACGTACTTCATGGCTTTGTACCTTATCCGCTTAGGTGCCCCCGAGCAATCTTTCAAGTAATTGAAGATATCGGCTCTCGATCGTCTGCTTCTAGGAACTGCACGGACATCGGCTCCTTCCACCATATCCTTGTATCCTCAAGCTATCTGCGCAAGATCGTTCGCCTCGGTATTCTCGCACGTGGGATCCAAGTGAAGTTGATGTACCGAATTGCGTCATCACCTCGGCGGGAAGCCATAATGGGAAGAGGGACTCGCTCGACTTGTAGTCCTCCGTGAGCTGGGAAATCACCAACTTGGAGTCTCCAAAATTTCCACTGCTCGCCTCCGGCCGAGGAGTAACTCCATCCTGCGTATTGCCTCGTGCTCGGCTACATTGTTAGTGGGAGAGGTAGACAATCTGATGGAGAAGGAAATGTTGCCCCCCGGGGCGACACGAGGAAAATGCCGATGCCGCAGCCATCGTCACAAACTGATCCGTCGAAAAACATAGCCCATGCTTTTATGGACAGTGCTGCTATGTTAGTGTTGATCCTCTCGGCAATAAGATCAGCCATTGTCCTTAACAGCTTTCGCAGGCTGATACCGGATGTCAAATTCTGATAATGCAAACATCCATTTGCCTAATCGGCCTTTTAACATAGGAGCCGATAGCATGTGCTTGATGACGTCCGACTTGCATATGATGATGACCTCTGCTGATAGCAAAATGTGGCGTAGCTTGGTGCATGTAAAAAACAAACAGAGGCACAACTTGTCGATATCTGGATACCGCGTCTCCGCATCCAGCATCCTTCTGCTTATGTAGAATACGACTCGCTCCAGTCCATCATGCACTTGTACCACCACTGAGGCGATGGACGTGTCAGCCACGGACAAGTAAATATAGAACGGTTTGTCCGGGTGGAACTAACACCGGGCTTTGTCGATATTCTTTGATCTCGTCAAGGCCCGTTGTTGTTCTGCCCCGGGAACTCCTCGCCGCTTTTAACTTTTACGAGCCCCATGAACGGCTCTATTCTTCCCGACAGGTTAGAGATGAATCGTGACGGTTGATCTTGCCAATGAGAGATCAGAGCTCTTTCTTTGTAGTGGGTGGCTTCATCGTTCATACCGCCTCGACTTTTCAGCCGATCTCTATTCCGCGTTCATGGACCAAAAACCCAAGAACCGACCGCCACACTCAAGGCACACTTCTTGATTCATCCGTGCCAAACTTTCTTGTTCGGTCCAGACGCTGCAGATCGCCCAAGTGCCCTTTTGGGCTGAGGCGACTTGACCACCACGTCATCGATGTAGATTTCCACCAGCTTGCCGATTAGGTCATGGAAGATATAATTCATGGCCCTTTGGTACGTGGCGCCGCATTTTTCACCAAACATGACTACATATTCAAATAACCCCACGGACCGGGACTCAATGCGTCTTGTGTATGTCTTCGAGACATGAAGATCTGGTTGTACCCGGCATTGCCGTCCATGAAGCTCAAAATTTTATGACCAAATGCATTGATCAATGTTTTCGCTTACGCATCGGATATTCATCCTTTGGGGTAGCTCTGAGATCTCAAAATCTATAGCAACACGCCATTGGCCGCTTCTTCTTCTGAGCACGATGCTAGAAATCCATTCGGCATACCGCATGGTCCGATCAACTTGGCCAAGATTTTCTCGACCTCTTTCTTGACTTCTTCCAAAATTTCGCCTTCATTTGTCGTGCTCACTGTTGAAATGGCGAAATCCTTTTTGAGCGGGAGCCGATGCTCGATGATGCTCTGTCCAACCTGCATCTCTGTGTAGTCCCATGCGGCGATCGGATATTGTTTCAACAGGCTATCATCGGTTCCCGCAGACTTGGCTCTAACTTTCTGATAAATGTTGGTCGTGGCTTATCCCGGGACCAATGTCGATCTCTTCTAGCTCATCACCGATGTAAACCCATACCCTAGCTTTCCGTCACCACAAATCGACGCTAAACACGTGGCAAACGATGGGTGAGGACAACAAGAATAATTTGGGCGATCGCTGAATCGCCCCCTTCTTGCTTGCATCACAAGAACGGTTTACACCTTATTATTTTTTACGATGTAGTATCACCGCTCTTTACTACATGAACCGCTTGTCGTATGATCGCTGCTTTTTATTTTTTGTGGCCGATCGCAGGTGGGCTTTTCTACTCTGTAAGGCCAGTGGATAAGACCAGCCTCACCCCGTTTTTTTTAGCTTCAATACGCTCGCAGCCGTCCAGATTGATTCCAGAGATCGCTCTTGGTCTTCCGCTTCCATGTTCATGCCAGTGGAAACCTCGATAGAGTCGTCTCGCATGGACGACCTCCACTTCATCCCCGTCCCATCAGACGTAATCGATGCATCGTGGATGGAATGCAGCGATTAGCATGGATCCAATCCTTCCTAGCAAGACGGGCGAGGTACTTTTGCTGTTCACGAAAAATGAAGTGGGTACGGTCTTCCTGCCACGCCGATCCACGCTCAAGACGCCTTGCTTCAAGATCGCCATTGAAGTCGCTTAAAGTGACGTTGGTTTTGATCAGGTCCGCAGTAGAGCGTCCCAAACGTCGTAGCATGGAGTATGGCATGATATTGACTGCCGCTCCGGTGTCCACCAACATCTTGCTGATGGGTTGTCCATTGATGTAGCTCCGCAGGTACAGAGCTTTCAGATGTTTGTAACCCTTCTCACGTGGCTTCTCAAAGATAACCGGCCGTGGGCCGCAGTCCAGTTGTGCCACTGGTAGCATATTGGTTTGTGGCGCGCAGAACTCTGCCGGGAGCACGAACACCATGTTTGTGCCAGCCGATGCCTGTGCATCGGCTTTTATTGGCTTGGGTCACCACTCTTTCCTTGTCGCGCGGCCCTCCGTCTCCATAGTCTGCCTTACTTTAACGGCCAGATCAGGTCGTGCTTTCTTTAGCGCGTGGAGATACTGCGCTTCAGCCTCTTCTAAGTTACGCAGCCGTTGCACTCTACGCTTCTGGGTGTGTCTGAGTCCATCGGGGCACCACCTCGGACGGTGAAACCTGTCTTCTTCTTTGTCATCCCTGGGCCTCTCAAGGCCCTTCGCTCGAGCGGACTCCTTAGGACGGCTCTGAGGTTGGAGAGGTCCTAGACGTTCGAACACCGATACTGGCCTTGTGCCCTTCTTTTGTTGTCCACATTCTGGGCAGTTGTCAGCTGTAGGCAATCGGCTCATTCCCACGTCCCAGCAATGCTTGAAAAAGGGGCAATCCCAATGTTTGTCTGCGCCTTCCTTCTCCTCCGACGGTCCCCTAGCAAGGTGCTCATATCTTCCGTCGTCTCTGTCGTGCTGGCGACGTTGGTCATACTGGCGCTCATACTTATTAAGGAGATGCGTGGAATGTGGCTTCTGATATCGCACTCTCCTCACTTGTTCCTCTGTTAAGTATCGCCCGTTATCGTGGCCGGCGGTCGCGTGGACCAGCCTTCTTTCTTTGCCCCGAGAGTGATCGCCTCCTACCTTGTACGTGTCATGGTGGTGCCCAGACAGCCATGTTGACACCGAACGAAAAGTCCAATGACGTCATGAGCGATCGAGTTCTATCATGTTGACACGAACGGGTTCGTGTCCACTTTCATGGCAATCGCCGAGGATCGACGGCCTTGCTCTATAGCCATCTGGATTTGGCGAAGCTCCTTGCACTCGTTGGTGGGGTGAGTGAACGAATGATGCCACTTGCGATGGTCTCCCATTCATCTCCGGGCGTAGGGATTTTGTGGCCTTCGGCAACCTCACCGCTTTTCCTTCAGCAGAGATCGAATATCTGCTCGCCTTTGCTCACATCAAAGTCGAACCTCTCGCAGCCCTTGCTGTTTCACCCATTTACAGGTCACGGGATCTGCCCGAGCCCATTCAGCCACGGCCACCTCCTCGTCTGCGTAGGATCTTCCTCCTCCGTGATCGACCAGGCTTATCGGACGTCTGAATTTGTCTTGGTACAACTCGTGGTGGCGCTGCTCATACATCGCGTTTCGAGCCATGTGCGCCAATGAGTTGTATTCTACCTGGAATGCCACGTCCTTGATGGGTGCTGAGAGGCCTGATACTGCCAGCTCGATTGCTTCCTTCTCAGTTAAACGAGCCGAGTAACATCTGTTCTTGATGGTCCTGAAGCGCTGGCTGTATTCGCCACGCTTTCCCGCTTCGTCAGATCTGCCAGTCTGCAATGCCAGCCTCGGTAGCTTCAATGGTATTGGATGTGGAACCGTTTCTTCTAGTTGCTTCCGTGCACGGATTGAATCGGTGGCGAGGTGTACCACCCAAAGGCTGGTCCTGTTAGAGATTGTGCAAAAAATCTCACGCGCATTTGATCCGATGCCGAAATCATGCCTAGCTGTGCCAGGTATCGGCTTATGTGCTCGATCGAGCTTGACCCCTCTGATCCGCTGAATCTTGAGAACTCAGGGAGCTTATACTTGGGTGGTAGTGGAATCAGGTCAAACTCGTTGGGGTACGGCTTTGAGTAGCCGATGGTGCGCTTTTCGCACGGGTTAACCGATCTCTCAGATGGTAGTGATTTGATCCACTGTTTGAGCTGCAGGCTAGACTCTCATGGCTTGTTCCAGTTGGCATACTTGGCTAGCCACTGTTTGTCGGCGTCCATCCTGCATCGCCGCCTGTGAACGCCGCTTCCTCGAAGATCTGCAGAGGAACCCCCGCGCGGACACTCCTGCGGTTGCGATCCGCTAGTGCGCCAAGTTGTTGCAGTCCCGCACGTAGGCACATATGTACCCATGCGGGATCTCCTTGGGTGGCTCGAACAGGAATTGGCAATCACTGGATCGCCTCGCCTTGTAGACAATGTATCTGCTGATCCGCGGCCTGGAGCCGCGAGTGTGAATGGCGTTGTGGCCTGGTGTGGAGCGGTCTTTCCTTGGTGGGTTCCTAAAGTGGGCCCCGACGGAGAGTACTGATGTTTCATGATCTCCTGGACCACGCGAACCGCGACCCGCTCGAACGCGTTCACCAGGCTTTCAGAGTGGCGGTGTAGAGAATGAGCCACCATGTAGTTGACCTCCTGTCGTAGAGCCCTGGAGCGTTCCTCCGAAGGAACAGACAGATCCACTTCATCGAGAGCACCCTCGGGGGAGAATCCCTTCCACCTGATGCCACGCGTACGGGTCCTCTCGAAAGAGCCGATGAGGTCGGCCTCGAAGAGCTCTCTGATCTCGTCATACTTCGCTTTGTGTTCAGCAGGAAGCTCAGACGTGACCGCCTGTTCTCCATCGAAGGCGTGACATTGATGTAGATGTTGTTGAATGTCCCACCGGCGTGCGAATGTGTTGCCGGTCAAAACTCACCGCGGGCGTTGACGAGCAACACGAAGAGCCGGAGGCTCCCAGAGGCCGGTGGGCCTGGTCCCTCGGTCGACGGGCGCAATCTTCCGCACGCACGTCTGTCTTGGTTCGAGATGCCACTGACCTATACCGTCGAAGGTGATGGATTGTTCGATTGGTTTCTACACGGTAAACAAGTATACGTAAAATTCAAGCCGTGATCGGCCCCGTGTTTCCTCAGAATCGCTTTCGAGCCGATTGTCCCCATGGCTCGCATTGGATCTATGATAACATGGGGTTTTGCTTAATTACAAGTTAAATCGATCTACGATAGTTTAACGTTTCACCACGCAACCGAATGTCCCACGTAGTTGAGCCTAATAGATACACGAAGATAGTAGAAAACCGATCCTAGAGGAGGCCTAAAACCAACATAACGTCAATTCTAAACATCCCTCTAAGATCAATAAACCATACCTTACGACACCGGATCGTTCAACCCGTTTGTGAGGCCTAACCACGTAGATATTAAACTAAACCTTGATGAACAAGGCACAACTATAACAGATCAAATCGACTTAAGAAATCATAAGATGCCACCTTTACACGGAGAAGGTGCAAAGACGGCGAGATAGCTAGAGGTAGCATAAATAAGCGATCATAGTAAAAGTATCGATGCTAGCTCTAACAAATCAGGGTAAAGGTGTTACTCGCCATCAACAAGGCTTAGTACGAGTAACACCGGATAACGATAGAATATCGCCTAGATCGCAAGATGCGATCTAGGCGATGGCACTTACCCGAGAAAACCCTAGAAACAAGGGGTATGGCGCGCCGAGATTGTGTTGGTTGTGAACGTGATTGTCCTCCTTTTCTCAATAACCCTAGGTACATATTTATAGTCCGGAGACTCTCTACTTTTGGAATAACTCTACAACTCTATCTTTATCTAAACATAAACGGAACCTACACAAATACGAATCCTACTAAGATACAAGATACACGGGCAATTCAGCCCGAATCTACGCACTAGGCCGATCCAACGACACGTTGAATATATGTATCTTCTAAGCCCATCTTGATCACGGCCCATCTCCATCTTAGGCCAAAATATGGTGATAACAGGTAGCCAACAGGAGCCATCGTCGGTGCATCATCGGCATCGCCATTGTCATCACCCGGGACCTCGGTGGAAGCCACACTGCTTTTTCGATTATTCGATAGGCCGGTAGCATCGAATGCAGGTCTTCGAGATGGCGCCGGTAGTACTTTGCTCTTTAAGTGAGTTAATTTCATCTTGTTGTTGCTTTAATCGTTCTTCAATTAAACGCATTCGCTCTTTTCTCGACTTTCGCTAACCGCTGTCCTTACTCCTCCGACGCTTCTATCAGATATTTCTTCCTCTCTTCGAAACCAGTCCTCCATGATTGGGAGCCTATTGTGCCTCGTGTTCGTCCATCATGTTCCTTATTTCCAAGGGCGAGTGTGAGCTCATCATTCTCTCTATCGGGAATGAAGTCCCCATCTTAACAGCCTTTACCGCTTTTCTCATCCTCTCGATTGGCAAGGGTCTTTATGTCGTATGGTATATATACACCTCCTTCCGAGTCCAACGTGCCCCCATGCCCGTAAAACCAATTCCTTGCACGTTCTACCCAATAAATGCGTCTGCTCGGGTGATATTTTTATCACGCAGTTCCTGCTCAAGTTTCTCCCACTTAGGAATGCCAGAGCCACCTTGCCCCATAGTATGGTGATACTTCTTGTTAGCGAGATTCACTTATTCTTTGCGTACATTTCCTTAGCTTTTTCGATTTCTTGTATTCCACAAACTCATCCTGAATGGTTTTATCTTCTCAAACCGAATATTCTTGAAATCGGGAGTCTTCTTTTTCACGACATAGTCAAGGTGCAATCTTTTCTTCCAGTTGGTGAAACACTGGGCCATCTTCTTCAAAGCCCACTCCCTGACCTTAGCCTCCATGGCTCTCCCATGTTGTAAGGCGTCCTCAACTGGATCCTCCGCATTTGGATCCAGCTCTATCTTCGGTAGTTTGAAATTAACCATGAGCCTCTTCCACAGTAAATCTTTGGCGTGGTTAGGGACAAATAAACATGTTCCCTCTTCATCCGCATTAGTAGGCCTATTCCAATTTCTAATGGTGATCGGGATTAAGTCCCTAACGACATTACTCCGCATTGTGCCACAAATTTGGTTATGACAACTTCGAGCTGCCGGTCTGCCTTCAATACATCTTCGATCCTGAACCTCTCATGGTCTTCCAACTTTTGGTTGGGCCTCGCTCGCTTTTCAAGAGATTCCTTCGATCCGAGGGCTAAAAGAAGAAAGATCGCCACTATTTCTATATAGATAGCAGATGATTAATTAATGAATTGATTTATATTACATGCACCTTGCCGGAGCGGTCGTCTTCTCGACACACAAGGCATCGCTTCTCCTCGGAAGGCAACACCTTCAACCTCAAACAAGTTGTCTACTCCGTTAAAAAGAGGATCACCCTCACCGAGTTGTTCAGAAACGTTGATACGTCTAAATTATCTTCCCCACGGATCACACCTTGGATCAACTCTTCCTTTTCTTCGCCTCGACGTGTGGATCCATATTTTTCGCATAGGTGGAAAACGAATAAGTCAAAGCTAAAGGAGAAAGTTAAGGAGAAACCCGATATATACATACACAATAATAAAATGAAGAGAAACCCTAAACCTAGCTACAAAAAGGAAACCGTGTAGTAGATAGGTAACTCTAGCTAAAATCAACGGTTATCAATATTCGAGTTCCGAGGTGTAACCTAGTTCGAGAAACCTCCGCATATGAGAGGAACCCACATGCACCTAAGGGGTATTAATGATTCTTATCTAACCACGGATCGCAATGTGAATCGGTCCGGGCTACCCACATTGACTGACCAATGGGGCAAGACCAATAATACCAAACTAATTAATAAACCTAATAATACCTAACTAATAATAAACCTAATAATCGAAACACCGAAAGAAAGGGAAACAATCAACACATGTCATCGATGCAATGCTCAAGCAAGTATGATGATATGACAAGTTAATTTGCATTGGAATGTAACCCTAAGACATGCTCGACGATTTAATCGGGTTCACGGTGAAAACCCTAACTCGGGAAACTCCTAACATATGAGAGGGTGCATTTGTTCTTATAATTATACTTGTCATTTAAATTGTTGAACAATGCATGATTATAGGTTAAATAGATAGGTTTCATTTTTCTGAACAATTTGATATATTATTTGTAATTTTCTCGACTTATAAATAAAAGATATTGAATTTACAAGTTTATATCAATTTCTGAATTATTAAATCATTTAAAATTGAATTCCGTGGCCACGCTGAAGCCACCGTGGCCACGCCACGCGTTCACATTCACCGTAATACGCCGTGGGCCTGCACCACCACCAGAGCGACGATGGAGGAACGGCGCAGCATGGGGCGGCCAAGACCAAGAATGGCGGCCAGCCAGAAGACCACCACTGTGGAGGGAGGATGAGAGGGCCACGTCGGCCCGCACCACCACCAGCAGCGACGATGGAGGAACGGCAGGCAAGGCGCCAGCACCAAGAATGGCGCCAAGCCAGCGCCCATCAGACCACCACCAGGAGGGGAGACGAGGGGAGGGCGGCCAGACCGACGCTACGGTGGGGAAGGGCGCGTCGACGGAGGCAGAGAAGCGGCGGCGGTCGTCGGGGAAGGAGACGCGGCGCGGCTGCCGGCCAGCTGGAAGAGACGCTGGTGGTGGCGGAGACGAGGCGTTGACGACGGAGCTACGGGGAGCCAGGACGGTGAAGCAAGGCTGCTGCCGGTGATGGCGCCGCGAGGCGAGTGGGAAGGGAAGAAGAAGAGGAGGCACACGCCTTATAAAGGGCCTTTAGTCCTGTTCGTGGCTCCAACCGGGACTAGTAGACATCGTCCGGCTGGAGCCACCAACCGACCTATAGTCCAAGTTTTCAAGAGCTGAAGGCGGCTACAAGAGGCTTTTCGTCCTGGTGGCCCCAACCGGACGTATTCTGCTTTCAATTTTTTCATTATTTTCTCTGTTCGCTTTATTTTTTATTTTGGGTTTAAATTTGTAATGTTTTTAAATGATAATTACTTTGGAATTTAGAAAACTTTAAACATAAAAAGTGTTTGGATTTGAATAACTAATTCAAACCATTTTCTGCTTTTGAAAAATAATTAATGTAACCATTTAAACAACGAACAATTCAAAATTAATAATGAAATAACTTATATTTTTAAATATTAATTTGGAATTTAGAAAACTTTAAACATAAGAAGTGTATGGATTTGAATAAATAATCCAAAACCAATTTCTATTTTTAAAAATAATTAATGTAACCATTTAAAATTAATTAACTTATATTTTTGAATATTAATTTGGAATTTAGAAAACTTTAAACATAAAAGTGTTTGGATTTGAATAAACAATTCAAAACCATTTTCTGCTTTAAAAACAATTAATGTAACCATTTAAAATATGAACCATTTACAATTAAAAATGAATTAACTTATATTTTTTGATATCAATTTGGAATTTAGAAAACTTTAAACATAAGAAGTGTATGGATTTGAATAAATAATTCAAAAACATATTCTATTTTTAAAAATAATTAATATAACCTTTAAAATGAATTAACTTATATTTTTGAATATTAATTTGGAATTTAGAAAATTTTAAACATAAAAAGTGTTTGGATTTAAATAAATAATTCAAAACATTTGTCCTTTTACCGTGGATGGACGGAAAAGGTTTGAGATGTACCGTTGGGATATAGTCCATGTAAGGTGGTCTAGTATTTTAGGAAAATAGGACGGTAGCATTCTCAAACGGCATTTTGGTGGTTACTTCACAAAACGACCGCTTTTTGCGCCGAAATGGAAAAGGGCTTTTCCGATGCATAAAAAGGAAAACTTCCTGCAACATTGTTCTCCATACCAATGTCCACACACATGCATAATATGGGCACAACATCACAAACTATGCCGTGATTCAAGACATAACATCGGTCATTTGGACCGAAAGCCATGAAACCTCGAACATGATAGGTCATTTTGTGAAGGTTTTTCAAACATGATCAATATACCAAGTCCGTATTTTTCCTTTCAACTATGTAACATAATATGACACCACGCCAAGGATTTTCATTGTTCGGATTTTTTGAATTTATTATGCCCGCTTTGAATTATTTGAATTTCTAACTATGGTCGAACCGTGTGCATGAAGATAGGGACGGCATTGTTAGAACTTGCATTGGATCTCTGAAGAAACCACATATTGCGAGTCTAAAATGATTTTTCAAAAAATCACGGCGATAGATCATGTACCAGAGTACAAACCGGACCCACTTCCGCCGATTCGCAGACATTTGTCCTTTTACCCGGATGGACGAAAAGGTTTGAGATGTACCGTTGGGAGATAGTACATGTAAGGTGGTCTATTATTTTAGGAAAATGGGACGGTAGCATTCGAAACGGCATTTTGCTGGTTACTTCACAAAGACCCGCTTTTATGCCGAAAATGGAAAAGGTCTTTTCCGTGCATAAAAAGGAAAAATCCTCCTCCGCAACATTGTTCTCCATACCAATGTCCACACATGCATAATATGGGCACAACATCACAAACTATGCCGTGATCAAAGACATAACATCGGTTATTTGGACCAAAGCCATGAAACCTCGAACATGATAGGTCATTTTGTGAAGGTTTTTCAAACATGATCAATATACCAAGTCTGGTATTTTTCCTTTCAACTATGTAACATAATATGACACCACGAAGGATTTTCATTGTTCGGATTTTTTGAATTTATTATGCCCGCTTTGAATTATTTGAATTTCTAACTATGGTCGAACCGTGTGCATGAAGATAGGGGACGGGCATTGTTAGAACTTGCATTGGATCTCTCAAGAAACCACATATTGCGAGTCTAAAATGATTTTTTCAAAAATCACGCGGTAGATCATGTACTGTAGTACAAACCGGACCCACTTCCCACCGATTCTACAGACATTTGTCCTTTTACCGTGGATGGACGAAAAGGTTTGAGATGTACCGTTGGGATATAGTCCATGTAAGGTGGTCTAGTATTTTAGGAAAATAGGACGGTAGCATTCTCAAACGGCATTTTGGTGGTTACTTCACAAAAATCTGCTTTTGCGCCGGAAAATGGAAAAGGGCTTTTCCGTGCATAAAAAGGAAAACTTCCTCCGCAACATTGTTCTCCATACCAATGTCCACACATGCATAATATGGGCACAACATCACAAACTATGCCGTGATTCAGACATAACATCGGTCATTTGGACCGAAAGCCATGAAACCTCGAACATGATAGGTCATTTTGTGATGGTTTTTCAAACATGATCAATATACCAAGTCTGATATTTTTCCTTTCAACTATGTAACATAATATGACACCACGCCAAGGATTTTCATTGTTCGGATTTTTTTGAATTTATTATGCCCGCTTTGAATTATCTCAATTTCTAACTATGGTCGAACCGTGTGCATGAAGATAGGGGACGGCATCGTTAGAACTTGCATTGGATCTCTCAAGAAACCACATATTGCGAGTCTAAAATGATTTTTTCAAAAATCACGGGCGATAGATCATGTACCTGTAGTACAAACCGACCCACTTCCTGCCGATTCTAGACATTTGTCCTTTTACCGTGATGGAAAAAGGTTTGAGATGTACCGGTTGGGAGATAGTCCATGTAAGGTGGTCTAGTATTTTAGGAAAATGGGGCGACTGTAGCATTGTGAAACGGCATTTTGGTGGTTACTTCACAAAACGACCCTTTTGTGCTCGGAAAATGGAGAAGGGCTTTTTCAAACATGATCATTGTTCGGACAAATTTAGTCCCGATGTATTCAAACCGGACTAAAAATATTTTCCGCCATTTCCCACCTCTTCCCGCCAAGTTTTCCCCTTTCCTTTCTACTAGAGCTTTTAGTCCGGATGTAGTCACTAACCGACTAAAGATATTTCCGCCATTTCCCAAAGCTTCACGCCAAGTTTTCCGCCCTTTCCTCTATATTTAGGGTGATCGTGTCATGGCTATCCACACATCCACACCTTCCTCTCTTAGAACAATGGACAACGCCATCGGGCCATTCGACCTCGAGGAGACCGAGGCGCAGGCGCCTCAACTACCTTGTCCACTGGTACCGCCGCCCGCCGGCCGGATGCTTTCGTCGGAGGGGTTCTCCCCTCCTGTCCCTCAAGGTTCTGCACGTCAAAGGCCATCACAAACCACTTCTACCACGAGCTCACGCCGAGCGGATGGATCCCAGTGGGATCCCGACAACTATGACACTGAATGCCTTCTTCGCTAATAGGCGTGAAAGGGAGCTCGCCAGTACGAGGGTGATGGCTCACCACCGTGAACCACAACGAAGTCGGCCGTCGTCGTGGTGGGAGAACCGCACTATCATCAAAGTGATGCGCTACATCGCCGGAGACCATCCTCGCCACGGTGCCCACGAGTCCACCCGCCAGGCCCCACATCGTCTTGGCGGTAGCAAGATCGTCTTCAGAGACCCCTCTCCCACCCGCCGTGAATCCAAGGCTGGAATGGCCTCGGTATATGCCATGGATGGGCCGAGGATCCTCGGAGTGGGTGATGATGACGGCGATGATGATGACGACGATGAAGACCAAGTCATGCACTATAGGACTAGGCATGATTATGACTAAAGGGGGCTTTAGGCCTGAGTGTTAGCTAGTCCCGATTTGTCCCGGTTTTAATATTAATAAATGTCTTAAGTGTTACCTAATAAATAGAGGGAAATGCCTATATAAAGAGAGGGTTCATATTTAGTCTCGGTTGGAGAAACCAACCGCGATCAAGGGATTATGCGAGTGGGCCGACAACACTAATAATAGGGGTCGATTTACATTATGTCGTATGGCTTGTACCTTGTCCTGGATGGTGTCACCAACCGACTAAAGATGAACTTTATTCCGGTTGGAGACACCAACCGGGACTAAAGATGAGTCAACACTAATAATAGGGGTGAGTGTCGACATTATGTCGTGAGTGTCGACATTATGCCGAGCTGCTTGTACTATAAATATGCATCCTTGTGAGTCCAGTCCTCCAACCAGTTTGAGGCATCTCCAAGATGGTTTTAGAGAGCAGGGACACCACTACGGCCAGTTTCAGGGAGATGCCGACGGAGCCCAGTCCTCCGGCATCTCCGAGAAACTGGTCATAGAGGCACTCCCTAATATGTGAAATTAGTTAGCTCCGAGGCGTATTGATCTAGTTAGTGAAGTTACAAGCTGCAAGATGGTTTTCGAGAGCAGGGACACCATCAAGGCCAGTTCGAGGAGATGCCGACGAGCCCAGTCCTCCGCATCTCCGAGAATCGTCATAGAGGCACTCCCTAATATGTGAAATTAGTTAGCTCCGAGGCGATTGATCTAGTTAGTGAAGTTACAAGCTGCAAGATGGTTTTCGAGAGCAGGACACCATCATGCGCCAGTTTCGGAGATGCCGACGGAGCCCAGTCCTCCCGGCATCTCCGAGAACTGGTCATAGAGGCACTCCTAATATGTGAAATTAGTTAGCTCGAGGCGATTGATCTAGTTAGTGAAGTTACAAGCTGCAAGATGGTTTTCGAGAGCAGGGACACCATCATGGCCAGTTCGGAGATGCGACGAGCCTGGGCCCCTCCCATCTCCGAGAAACTGGTCATAGAGGCACTCCCGGTCCAGCCACAAAATGGGACTAACACTCAAGACATTTATTAATATTAAAACTGAGACTACAAAACCGGGACTAAAGGCCACAAACCGCGAAGATATCCTTCGGTCAAGCCACAAACCGCGAAAGACATGAACTAGAGTTACATAATATGAGCATGAACTTCTTGGCGTATGTCATTCCTTATGACCGCTTGACGTAACCATGGAGCATCTTCTTTACTTAACGGAATGCTTGGGTTTTCCACCGTGAAGGGCGGAATTTCATCAAACTTATTATAATCTTCCGACATGTCCATCTTGTCCTCGATTCCCACGATGTTTCTTTTCCCGAAGAACTATGTGTGACGCTTTGGATCACCATATGATGTATTCGCTTGCATATTTTTTTTTTTTTCGTCCGAGGACATGTCCTTCACATAGAAAACCGAGACACATCATTGGCTAGGACGAATGGTTCATCTCTATAACCAAGATTGT
The DNA here is from genome assembly GCA_030063025.1 of Avena longiglumis. Lineage (NCBI taxonomy): Eukaryota > Viridiplantae > Streptophyta > Magnoliopsida > Poales > Poaceae > Avena > Avena longiglumis. The sequence goes on from CP125974.1 coordinate 570,191,050, forward strand.
TGAGATCCACCGTTGTCATTCCGCATAACTGGTCTATCTTTACCCCTTCCCCATTCAGTTGACCCATTTAAATGAAACAAAGGGACCTTAAAAGAGACTCCATAGTCTAGTTCCCATATCTCCTCTATGTAACCATAATATGTGTCCTTTTGTCCATTCTCGCCTATTGCATCAAAGCGGACACCACTATTTTGGTTGGTGCTCTTTTATCTTGGGCGATCGTAGAATGTATTCCCATTTAATTGCACTTTGGAAATTCAATACAAGAGAAGATGGTGTGACGCCAACAAGTATAGCTGATCTCCAACAAGGTGTCATTCAAGAGATGTGTCCGCATCCAACCACCGATGACTTCATGTGTTCATCTCAGAATCCATGATTCAGCTTCCCGGTTTTGAGCGTATAATATTCTTGTGTTCCTCCATATACGGAGCTGCCAAGGTGGAATTATGTAGAACTCGTAGTGTGCTTTAGTGAAAGAATCCCCGTCCCTACATATCGCTGCTTTCTTTCCCAGCGTGCCTTTTCCACTTAGTCTTCCCTCATGCCGCGAGTCGAAACACCAATCGGCTTAAGGTCGAATAAAGTCAACACAAAACTCAATGACCTCCTCTGCTCCATATCCCTTGGAGATGCTTCCTTCCGTCTAGCACGGTTATGAACATATTTCTTTAAGACTCCATGAACCTCTCAAAGGGGAACATATTGTGCGAAATACCGGACCGAGAATGGCAATCTCTTCCACTAGATGAACCAGAGATGCGTCATAATATTGAAGAAGGATGGTGGGAACACCAATTCAAAACTAACAAGACATTGTACCACATCCTTCGTAACCTTGGCGTAATATCCGGATTGATTACCTTCGAGATATTGCATTGAGGAATGCACAGCCTTCACAATGGGTACTCGAACATTTTCCGTAGAAGCCCCTCAATGCAATCGGAAGCAATCGTCATAATCACGTGATACCATGAGACTTCAGGTTTTGGAACTTTTTCTGCCATATTTATTATCCCTTTATATTAGATGAGAAGCGACGGCACCTTGATACCGTAAAGGACTTCAAAAAGATTTCCTCCTTCTCTGCTTTGGTAAGAGCATAGTCGGCACGACTTAAGTGACGCCTTTATCCGCCTTGTTATCTGTATGCATGTTATTTGGGTCTTTCATAATTTGTTGGTCCTCCCGCTTGGTGTATCTTTGTCTTCCCATACACGCCTAGGAATCCTAGCAGGTTCGCGCAGAGATTCTTCGTCACGTGCAGCCCGCCGATTGAAGAGCAGACACGCAGGACTTTCCAATATGGCAGCTCCCAAAATATAGATTTCTTCTTCCACATGGGTGCGTGTCCTCAGAGCGACGCTGCTCGAACTGATTGACCGGACCCTTTCCAAAGATTACTTCTATGTCCTTGATCATACCAAATACATCATCACCACCGAGTTCAGCTTCTTCCGTGATCCGCCTCACCTTTGAAATGCTTGCCTTTCTTTCACGGATGATTGGTCGAAAGAAATCGTCGATTCGCTAGGTACACAACCTTCTTGCATTTATGCAAATATGTACCTTCGGTCTTATCTAAACAGTGGGTGCATGCCTTATATCCTTTGTTTGTCCATCACGAAAGGTTACTAAGAGCAGGCCAATCATTGATGGTTACGAATAACAACCCTCGTAGATTAAATGGCTCTGCTTGTTCTCATCCCACGCACGTACACCTGGTTTGCCCCACAACCGTAAGAGTTCTTCAACTAATGGCCTAAGGTACACATCAATGTCGTTGCCGGTTGCTTGGGCCTTGGATGAGCACTGGCATCATAATGAACTTACGCTTCATGCACAACCAAGGAGGCAGTTGTAGATACATAGAGTCACGGGCCAGTGTCGGATCGCAGCTCGCTCCCCAAAAGGATTCATGCCATCCGTATTTAGACCAAACCATAAGTTCCTTGCCACCGCAAAGTCCGGGAAGTCTCTCTCGATTTTTCTCCACTGTGACCCATCGCAGGTGTGTCTCAACTCCCGCCTTTCTTACGGTCTTCTTTGTGCCATCGCAACAACTGGCATGCTCTTTGTTTCAACATGCGTTTCAACCTTGGTATTATAGGAGCATACCACATAACCTTAGCAGAACCCTCTTCCTGAGGGGCTCTCCTCAACATCACCGTGGTCATCTCGTCGATCTTATACCGCAACGCTGCATACCGGCATTTATCTAAATTCTCATACTCCTTATCATGTAGAGGATGCAATCATTAATGCATGCATGTATCTTTTGCACATCTAATCCCAGAGGATGAGAGTCTTCTTTGCTTCAGAGGTACTATCGGGAAGTTCGTTATGTTTTGGAAACTTCGGCTTCATTATTTTCAGATCTTTTCAAATGAGGAGTCATTAGACCACACTCGCCTTCCATCGCAACAATTCCAGATGTGGTACCGAGCTTTGTGCTGCCATCTTCACAATTTGGGTACAACAATTTCTTGTGATCTTCTAACATGCCCTCTAACTTCAACTTCTCATTTTACGCCTCGCTTTGCATCGAAATGACCCTACCAAGTTCATCACCGCTCATCCGATGCCCGTTCTTCACCTTTTTCCTCCATTGTCTTCCATTGCAAGATCATCAGATTCAGAAACATATGATGATAGTTGTTATCATCATCTTCTTCTTCACCATCTTCCATCATAACCCCTCTTTCCCGTGCTTGGTCCAGCAATTATAGTTGGGCATGAAACCTTTCATAATCGTGGCGCGAATGATTTTCGAGGAAGAGTACTCCTTGTTGTTCCGACATTGAACACATGGACAACGATAAATCCATTCTCTTTGTTTGCCGTAGCCACATCGATAAATTTATCCACGCTTTGATATACCCGCCACCCGCCGTACGACATCCATTCCCGACCGCTCATCTGCATCATATAAGTAAGTTTATCAAAAACAGGACATCATAAATAGTGAAATAACCAATTCACACCGACACATGAATTGTATCAATGACCTAGAAAAGATAAGATTGCTAACCTCGATCGAGGGAAATAAAGAGGAGAAAGCTCAAGTGCGCCTCTAACACCTTCTATATTTTTGTTCTATGAGAAATTCAACGGATTTTTCACTCAAACATTTCAACAAACACCTTCAATGCATGCATGAAAAAACTAGCACACACCCTCACACCTTACACCATTCGAAAAACAGAGTGGAGGCGGAGAGGCGTTGCATTTATAGAGGGCAAGGCCTTTAGTCTGGTTGAAGCCAAGAACCGACTAGCAGTGCGTGCAAGCCACGTGCTGTGCAAACCTTTAGTCCCGGTTGGCTCCAACCGACGATGCCCCTACCAACCGGGACCCATGCCCTGGCCCTGCTCCGCCCAACGATCGTGCAGCAAGATTAGTCCCGGTTGGTGGCGCAACCGGGACTAATGCTCCCAGGGGTGGCGAACGGATGGCCCTTTTTCCTCTAGTGCTCCGACAACTCCTAGCACCGAAATCACGGTGCCGCCATAGGGAGTCACACACATACGGTGCTTGAAGACGACCCCCGCTTCTCTGCGATCTAGCCAAGATTGCGAAAGTAGATCTCCCGGCTCCGAATACCCCCAACACGATGGCGCTCCGCGGTGTAGAACTTCTCGCTCGCACAACCCTGACAAGGGGGCCATGATAGCGTGCGAGAGAGAGAGAGATGCCTTTTATTTATTTACAGGTGGAAATTGGTGTGTTTTAATCCTCCTATGGGTACCCCTTTATATAGGCAGAGGGAGGGGTCTCTCCACCCCTTTATATATGCCACGCCGCCTCTCTTGGAGCCATGGACGGCGACGCTACACGGGCCGCGCAGGCCGCCAAGGAGAAGAAGATCGTGAGGCTCGCGAGGCCGCGAACGCCAATGCCAAGCTGGCCCTCCCCACCGCCCCCTCCTCCAGCGCAACGGCCTTCTCACTCACCTCCATACATGCCCAAGCCGTCAGCCTCCACTCCATCAAGGGGCACATACCAGTCGAGCTGGCCCTCGACACCGACGTTCATCGCCAATGGCGCACCTTCTTCTGCGTCGCCCTCCGCAAGTACACGCTGCTCGACCATGTCGACACACCAACTCTGATTGATCCAACTCCGAAGTGGTCCTTTTTGGATGCCACGGTGGTCTCGTGGCTCTACGGATCCGTCTCCCTTGGCCTCCTCGACGCCATCATGACACCGGGTGAAGATCCTCTTGACGAGGGTTCGACTCGTCAATGCTCGTTGTTATGTACTTGGGTTTTGGAGAAGATGGGGATGCTGGAAGTCACGAGACGGTTAATAGGCAAGCAATGCGGGGACACGAGGTTTACCCAGGTTCAGGCCCCCGGAGGGAAAACCCTACTCCTGCTTATCTGTTCTTGATTACGGTGGAACCGAAGTTTACAGGGTGCGCAGATGCAATCTGGCGTGATGTGTGTGTATGAGGTGAGTTGGTTCTTCTCGGAATGCCCTCCTGGCCCTTATATAGATAGGCCAGATCCCGGGATATGTCGATCCAGTTACAAATTAGGGTTGCACCCTTTGAAATTTTATCTACAGCTAGACTTGACCTCCAAGGAGTCGATCTCACAATGGGATTGGGCCATCCAAAATCTTCTTGGGCTGCCAATCTTCACGTGGGCCTTCCTTGTGTTGTACCCTAGTATATCCCTGTTAGTAGACCCCTAGTGTTCAGTCAAATCATAGATTCGACTGGAGACTCTATAATTTTTTGGGTGCTTTGTGTTTGAACCTGTCTTTTAGGAATAAACACGTTAGTTCATAGGGATTGTTGATGCGTGTGCCTGACTCACCCGACGGATCAGGGCCAGTTAACTGTCATAGGATGAAACAACACGATCTTCTTCAGATTCGAGTCCCCGGACTGGAACCTGGAATAAATGCTGGTGTAATTCGACTCAGGCCGTTGAGGTCTTATAGGAGTCGAATCCTAGTGTTTTTCAAATGATGTACCCAACGCGTCCATTGGGATTTTCATCGTGCCTGTCGACACGGGATTTTACTGGCAGAGCATAGTCTGGTGCGTTACCAGGCCATCAGACAATATCTATAGGGCTTATCATTGCGTCGTAGACACAACATCCAAAGTTTTATCACCACGGAGGTGTTTCGGGTGACCAAGGAGACTGTTTGTCACTCAGTGTTAATTTGGGCTAAGTTGCCAAAATTATTTTTGTCGTACTTGATCTGAAGGATCTCACTCAAATAGTTCATAGGGTGTGTGACCAGCGCTACCTATGGGAGTAGCCCCCGAGTGTCTATTCGAGTCGTAGACTCGAGTAGAGACTTTAGATCAGCCATTCGTGTTTGCTTCCATTATATGTCCAAAGGACGAATTTTTTCGAATGTGCGACCAACGCTCCCTATGGGAGTAGCCCCCGAGTCCGTAGTGGAGTCGCAGACTCGACGTAGGAATCGAATATCTTTTCGAGGTGATGTTACCCTTGTAATTTCTCAGGTGCACGACCAGCGCTCCTGATAGGAGTAGCCCCCGAGTAGTTGGTTGAGTCGTAGACTCGAGTAAGTACTTTATGCTCAATCAAAATCTTCGAGCTGTTGTTGTCTTTGCTTTGATGACGTTGTTGCTGACGATCGGTGATCTCAACCGTCTGCGGCAGTAGAGACAATGCGATGGGACGATCGTGGGTCCCACCGCCTAACTTGAATTTGACTAGTCACGCGTAACGTGGCGAAAGTTATGGCGTCTCCTCGTTTTTCGTGCATAGTGGACATCATGCTTGTGACGGTTCAGTTTGGTGCTGACACGTTGACAGTGAGATCTAGGGCACGCGTTAGGGCTTCTCAATTGACGGTTCTGCTTCATAGTCCTCGCCACTTTTATACCATGGGGAAAATAGAGAAGTTTACCCCTTCGCCATTTTCCTATGCTTTTTCGCCATTGCCACCATTTCTTGAGCCCTGGCTCTTATCGCACACTAGACATCCTCCGTGTGTTCCCCTTGTCCTTTCTTCGTACGCATCGCCGCACTCACCGCTCTGCGATGGGAAAGTCCAAGAAAGCTTCATCTGTCGCAGCGGGTTCAAGCGCCGCCAGCGCTAGGAAGAAGGACGCTGCTCCGAGACGCACCACCAATGGCTGGTGGCGGCGCACGGAGATGTGCAAGTTGGACTAGCGCAAATTGCGCGAGGCCGGCCTGATCTCCAAGGATAAGGGTGATGCCATCCTCCCCGATCAGGAGGTAATTTCTCGTCCACCCGAAGGGTTTCGGGTGATGATTTATGCTTTTATCGTTCGTCGTCTTTTGCTTCCCGCCCACAAATTTCTTCGTGGGCTCTTTTTATTTTATGGGATTCGGCTTCACCATATGTCTCCCAATTCTCTCCTCCATATTACTTGTTTCATTACCCTTTGCGAGTGTTGGCTCGGTATCGAGCCTCACTTTGGCCTCTTCCGGAGACTCTACTCTATGAAGAGGCAATCTGGCACCAGTGGTGTTTATCCACTGGGTGGCTGCGGAATTTCTATCCACTCCACTGTCTAGTTCTTCTCTTTCTACCTTTGCGAGTCCGTCCAACAGTGGTGCAGGAAGTGGTTCTACATCCGCGACGTCAAGCTGGATGGTCAGCATTACGGACTCAACCCTTTCGACTCCACCCAAAAGATCATCCGAAAGAGGTCGTGGAGGAACGACATCTTAGAGTGTGAATCCGAAGAGGTGGAGAAGCTCAACAAGCGGGTGGAGGCTCTTCAGCTGGTGGCAGGCAAAGAGGTCAACGATGTCAACATTATTCACACCTTCCTCAAGCGTCGGGTGTAGCCGCTCCAAGCGAGGGCGCACCCGCTGTTCATGTATGCTGGCGCCAACGACCCGGCAAGTGTATTGCCGGAAGAGATGTCTTCGACTGACCTTGATAGGGCGCTTCGGCCTCTGTTGAATTACAAGGATGACGAGGACCTCCCGGGGAAGTCCTTGACTGCCCCTTTCAGCACCAACAAAGCAGTCCCCCAGGTAAAACCCGTAGTTGCGCGTAACACTGTTTCGAGTGTTTGTTGTTTGTTATTATTACTTATCTTGTTTCATCTCTTGTATTCAATTTGTAGGGATATAAGGTAGCGTGGATGGTGCCCCTCTTCCTGAGAAGTATATGTATGCACCGGACAACGAGGAGGCGAAGGATGATTCCAAGCTCCCCCCGGCGTAGTCTCCTTCCCTGGAAGCCCCCGAGCCGAGCGAAGGGCGGACCCGAAAGAGGTCCCGAAGAAAAACTTCGAACGGGGCGATGCCACCAATGCCGAAGGGTCCCTCCTTCCTCGAGCACCACGGCGGGGATGAGGGTGTGACCTACTCCCCTATCACGGCTGTGCCTGTTCGGGCGATGGTCCTTAGCCGCCAACCAAGAAGAAGAAGAAGGAGGCTCCTGTCATACATACCATCGTAAGCCGCTCTGACCAAGTCTTGTTATTTTTTTGATATGCTAAGTATTATCCTATTGTTGACTCGGTTCCTCGTAAGTTCTAGCAGCAATCACTCGGAGGAGTCCCTTGATGAGGAACCCGAAGAAATGATTGCGGAATCGAAGCCTATGTCTTCGTTTCCCAAGATGGTGGCCAACTCCGACGACGATCATTCGAGCTCCCTGAGGGAAGGGGCTCGTGCAATCGTCGCTCGTAAGATTCAAACGAAACCTTCAGAGTCCCCAACTGACCATGTAAATGTCATTCTTGTTTGTGTGGGGCAGCCCCCGAGCCCTTTATTCATCAAGGTTGTTGTTCTCTTTTGCAGCCCTTTGTGCGCGATGCCAACCATCTGATTGAGCAGCACCTTTTGTTGGAAGGCGAGCTCAAGAAGCTCCGAGGTGCGTAGGTTTTCTTCTTTCTTGATTTCAAGTGCTCCAGAGTTCTTTATTGTGTTCATTATTTATTGCTCAATGTTTGAGATGAGAACAATGATGCTCTCCACAAGCTGAACGCACTCGAAAAGAGCCTCGGCAAAGCGGAGAAGCAGGCTAAGGATGCTGCAGAGGCCCTCCAGCGTCAGCAAAAGGAGGCTGAAGACCATGAGCAGCAGCTCCCGACCGTCGTAGCGAACCGGGATAAAGCCATGGCTGAAAAGCTTATGGATGATGCCAAGGTTGTATCAGGTAAGCCACCATGATCTTCCCTTAGATGCTGCCGGTGTGATTCCTTGTTCCTCACCCGAAAGTTTTGCCGTTTTGCATTTGCAAATGCCTCACGTGTTATGTTTGATCGTGACGCTTTGGAGCAGAGTGATCCTCTGGCAGATGTCGTTGCAGCGATCGAAGATCGTTGCACCTCATCCGTTGAGTCGCTCGAAAAGGCCAAAAAGGTGCTTGCTTGCTTCTACAACGAGATCAACCCCAAAGGCGTTGCCCTTGAGGACGTCGACTCCCACGTGGAGGCTCTGGCGTATGATGCTCCTGCAAAGTACAAGCAGGTGTGGAAGGGGGTCGACGCTGCAATGGGGCTGGCGATGGCAATGGCGTCCAGAGCTTAGCTGGATCTGTCGCAGGTCACGTCCAAGCTGCCAACAACGGCAGATGGCTTTGAGGTAGAGTTTGCCACCTTTGCCTCCCGCTGCAAGCATTTTGGGCCTAAGCTGATAGATCTTCTGGCTGACTACTCACTGGAGCAGCAACGAGCGGACAAGAGTAGGCAGTCTAGATCCAAAGCCGCTCTGGGTGCTGGCGCTTAAGCCCTTCTGTCATGTAGCTAGTCTAGCTTTCTTTCTCTGTTGCATGTGTAAGGCCTTTTGGGTGAACAAGTGTCACTTTGCCACGTAGTGGTCTTATTTATGTATTTATGAATGCATCTTTTGACTGTTGTCAAATGTTGTGATATTAATGTTTGCCTGTTCACCCTTAGGGTCCTTTGAGTGCGGTTCCAGTGATTACACCTTCTCCTGCACCTGGCTCTCGCAGTTGCCATTTTTGCGTGATCGCGTCCGAAGCTTGGAGAAGGACTTCCTCAGCATCCGTCGTCACGCAGACGTGTGGAAGTCCAAGTCCGAGCGAGTCGTTGCCAGAGAAGAGTTTCTTCTGGAGGAATTGCAGCAAATGTGTGAGCAACTCCAATGTAAGTCATCTTGATCCTTTGTTTCTTCAAGTGCAGTTGTATGCCAACTCACCCACTGTGTTATGCAGTTGTTAATCTTCTTCCGAAGGAAGAGAAGGAGCATGTCGAATGAATTGCCTGACACAACAATATTTGGAGGCCGGCAACTTCTTCTAGATGGACCGTGATCGAGCGATCGTCCTTGCGATGGTGCAAGATCGCTTCCATCAAGCACTTTGAGTGCTGAACCAGCAAGGTCGTTGCTCGCAGTGATTTGGGCTACCATGTTTCCCTTAGACTCTGCACCTTCTAGATTCTTAGGCTTGCTCGGGAAGTTTCGAGATGCATGTCACGTGAAAGAGCTGATGCTCCATCAACTAATTGCGAGCGTGAAGGCAACCCTATCTCTTGTTCGACTGCATTGCCGCAATTTCAATGTTGCGGAGATAGCGGCTGGGCCACCTCCTCCTCCAGATGGTATGGCGTGGGATATGCGTCCACACTACGTAGCTGTGGCGCAATACGCTGAAGAAATTTTAGATATGTTTCAGGAGCGGACAAACATTCTGCTCTAGTGTAGTTGAGTCCTTTTATTCATTGTAATGTAGGGGTACAATGTTTGGCCGAATAGCCTGGCTGAATAGCCTTATTGAAAGTAAAAGACAACTAGGGGTATAAGCGTCGCAGCTTTGCGACGTTCCATGAGTTGGAGTATTCGAATCCTGACTCGGCGTCCTTAAGACGGTAGGCTCCACCTGGGATTACTTCAGTAACGATGTACGGTCCTTCCCAGGGTGACTCGAGTTTCTTGTGCCCTTCCTGCTTGAGTTGCAGAATGAGGTCTCCTTCGACGAAGGACCTTGGACGCAGCCGGCAGCTATGGTAGTTGTGGAGGCTTTGCTGATACACCGCTGAGCGAGCCACGACAATGTCGTGTGCTTCATCCAGCATGTTGATGGCATCTTCAAGTGCGGCCGATGATTCGGCTTCGCTGTAGGCGACGAACCGTGGGGCCTTATAGCGTACCTCAGTGGGTAACATGGCTTTGGCTCCATGCACCATGAAAAAAGGCGTGTAGCCGGTTGAGTTGTTTGGAGTTATGCGTAAGGTCCTGAGAACGGAGGGTAGCTCATCCACCCAGGCTCCCGCAAGCCTTTCGAGTGGGCGCAGCAGACGCTTCTTGATGCCATTGCCGATGAGGCCGTTGCCCTTTTCGACCTATCCATTGGTCTGCGGATGTGCCACAGAGGCGTATGACAGGTTGATTCCGAGGCTTTCGCAGAAGCCTCGGAACTCCTTCGAGATGAAGTTCGAGCCGTTGTCTGTTATGATGCTGTGGGGTACTCCAAACCTGTAGACAATGGACTCGAACAACTTGACGGCGGTGGCACCGCTTTGGTTAGTAACAGGCATGGCCTCGATCCACTTCGAGAATTTGTCAACTGCTACCAGGAGGAAGACATGCCCTCCCGGCGAGGATTTTGGCAGTTTGCCGATCATGTCGAGCCCCCACTAGGCGAAAGTCCATGCCAGTGGTATGGGCCGTAGCTCCGATCCAGGAGCGTGTGGCTTGTTTGCGTTCCACCGATAGGCATTGCACCTCTGAACTATCTCCTTGGCGTCGTTCATTGCGGTTGTCCAGTATAAACCAGCTCGTAGAGCTTTGGCGACCAGAGCGCAACTGCCTGTGTGGTGGCCGCAGATGCCCTGATGGATGTCTAGGAGGATGCTTTTGCCATCGCTGTTGGTGACGCATCGTTGGAGCACACCCGAAATGCTGCGCTTATACAACTCTCCATTGATGATGGTGAAGGCCTTTGATCGTCGAGATATGCACCGGGCATATGTCGGGTCCTCAGGCAACTGCTTGCTTACCAGGTAGCGGGGGTATGGTTGGGTCCATGTTTCTTCAACCTCCATGACCTGCATAAGGATTAACAACTTGACCTCGGTGTCGAGCTTTTCAGATCCTTCTTATCCTTCGGGTGATGCAACCCCTGAGTGCTTTGCGGCTTCGGCTGTGCCCTTTGGAAATTTCTGCTTGATGGAGGGTACGTAGATTTGCTTGAGGAACACACCTCGTGGTACTAGGGCGCATGTGGAGCCGATGTTGGCGAGCTTGTCGGCCTCTTCGTTGCTTTATCTGCCCACGTGCCGAAGTTCGCAACCTTCAAAGTCTCCTTCGAGTGAGTTGTAGAGCGCATGATATGCAATCATGTTGGCGCTGTGAGCATCACACTCGTTCATCGTCTGTTGGACAACAAGATTGGAGTCACCGTATATGACGAGACATGTTGCGCCACACACCTTAGCCATCCTCATGCCGTGTATGAGTGCCTTGTATTCGGCCTCGTTGTTGGATGCTCAGAAATTCATCCGAAGGACTTACCTCATCTTGTCTCCTTGAGGGACGTCAGTATGATGCTGACTCCTGCTCCAGCCTTGCGCTTAGAGCCGTCGAACTGCATCGTCCAGGACTGCGACATGTCCGGGGTGTCCGGTAGCTGGAGTTCCATCCAGTGTACGAGGAAATCAGGGAGAACCTGAGACTTGATGGCGGTGTGCCGCTCGTAGAAGATGTCTCGTGGAGACAGTTCGATGGCCCACATGGCGACTCGCCCCGTGGCTTCGGGGTTGTTCAGGATGTTCGACAGCGGGGTGTCGTTGACGACCACGATCTGATGCTCCTGGAAGTAATGACTCAACTGACGCGCCGTCATGAATACGCCATAGGGGAGCTTCTGGTAATGGGGGTATCTCTACTTTGTCGGGTTAGTACCTCTCTGTGGTAATAGGCTCGACCACGAGTAACGTGCTGATCACCAGATGCGTTGCTACTATGTATAGCAGTAATGGCTCCCTCTCCTTCGGCGTGACCAGGATAGGAGATGTGGAGAGTAGGCACTTGAGGTCTTCGAATGCCTCGTCGGCTTCAGCCATCCACTCGAATTTTTCTGCCTTGCGTAGCAGCTGATAAAAGGGAAGGGACTTCTCGCCCATGCGGCTGATGAACCTGCTGAGCGCCGCGATTCGCCCAGCTAGCTGCTGAACTCCCTTGATGTTCTTGGGCTTCTCCATGGCTAGTATAGCCTTGATTTTCTTCGGGTTTGCCTCGATGCCACGCTGAGAGATGAAGTACCCGAGTAATTGGCCAGACGAGACACCGAAGGCGCACTTGTCTAGATTCATCTTGGTCTTGTAATGATCAAGGTTGTCGAATGTTTCGCGGAGGTTGTCAATGAACGTCCTGGCCTCCTTGGTCTTGATCACGATGTCGTCGACGTAGACCTGAACGCTGTGACCAATCTGATTCTTCAGACATGCCTGCATGCATCTCTGGTAAGTGGCGCCTGCATTCTTCAGTCCAAAAGGCATTGTGTTGTAACAGAACACCCCGAACAGCGTGATGAACGCTGTTTTCTCCTGATCCTAGGCCTTCAGTCGAATTTGATTGTAGCCTGAGTAGGAATCAAGGAAGGATAGTTTCTCGCATCCTGCAATGGAGTCAATTATTTGATCGATCCGTGGGAGAGGAAAGTGGTCCTTGGGACAATGCTTGTTAAGCGATGTGAAGTCCACATACATCCGCAGGATGTCCGTGTCCTTCTTGGGGACCAGCACGGGGTTGGCCAGCCATTCGCTTTCTTTGATCTACCTGATGAAGTTGGCATCGAGGAGTCTGTTGACTTCGACGCCAACGGATTCAGCTCTTGGATCTAAAAGTCGACGCATCGAATGCTTGACTGACTTCGCATCTAGAAACACATTGAGTGCATGCTCAGCGAATTCCCTAGGAACTCCTGGCATGTCTGTAGAACACCAGGCAGAAATTTCCCAACGCTCATGGAGGAATTCGACGAGCGTGCTTTCCTATGCAAAACTCAGGTCGTTGGCGATCAACGCCGTCTTGGAGGCGTCCGTCGGGTGAACCTGCACCTTCTTAGTGTTGATTGTGGAGTCGAAAGACATATCCAGTGCGTTTTGCCTGGTGACTGGGGTGCCCCATTGTTTGTGACCTCCTTGAGCCTTGTTAGCTCCTCCTGCATACCAAACGAATGGGAGATTTTATTGAAATCCCTGTCGCAGTTGTCCGACCTGTTGAAGCTTCCTGGGACGGTGATGACGCCCCTGGGTCCTGGCATCTTTAGTAGCAGGTACGCATAGTGCGGTACGGCCAGGAATATTGCGAATGCCACACGCCCGAGGATGGCATGGTACTGTGAGGGCCAGTCCACCACTTTGAACTCAAGATGCTCACGCCTGAATTTTTCGGGCCTGCCGAAGATAACGTCGAGCCATATCTTACCCAGGGGATATATGCCTTTCCCTGGGACGATGTCGTGGAATGTTGTGTCCGACAGTTCTAGGCTGCATGGCGGGATCCACATAGCTGCGAGTGTGCTGGCGAACATGAGGTTGATGCCGCTGCCGTCGTCCATGAAGACGCGGCTCATCTCGAACCCTGCAATCTGGGCCTCGAGCACCAAGGCAGAGTGACCTGGGAGAGTTATCTGGCGCGGGTGATCCGATCGATCGAAGGTGATGCAGGACTCTGAGCCACTGAGGTACTCAGGTATGGCTAGTGGGGAGGTCACGGCCAAGTTGACTTGGCGGGTGATCTTCTTTTGGACCCTGTTGGTTGGGCGCCCCTTTTGTATCATGAGTGTCCCTACGGGTGGCGGGTATGCATCCGCCCCGTTATTGTTCGTTGGTGGAGCCGTAAGTTGTGGGGGTCCTCCAGGTGGCGGTGGTGGTGCTCCGTGGGCTACGCCTCCTAGAGCGGGCGCGAATCCTGGATTCAACGTTTGGCGCCTCATCTGGGTGAGGCTCTCGCTGAGCTTCTGGAACTCCCGGAAATCCTTGAGCATGTGGCTGGCCTTCTTCTTACCATCTTGCTTGTCAATGTAGAAGTGGATGGTGCAGGGACCTGATAACTTGTCATACCGAAGGTTCGTCGTCGCGGTTGCGACGTTGCCACGTTTGGGCAGGGTGTCCACTGTCGCGGTACCCACCGATGCGACACCCGCTGCTGCGGTTGCCATCATCACGGTGATCGACGTAGCTGGCCACAACCATGGCAACTTCCTCACGATCGTCATAAATGCACGATCTCCTCTTTCCGCGGCGGTCGCGCCTGCGATCGAAGTCATCGTCGTCATCCGAATGTGTTCGATTGACGGCATCCTAGCCATCTGCCCAACGGTTGGCGATATCCATCAGGTGGTCGAGGGTTTTGGACTCATGGCGCTTGACGCCATCCGTGAAGGCGTCGATTGCCCTCTCCTCAGATATGTTTGTGGCAGAGTTCTTGATGACGGACAAACGTAGAATGTATGAGAGGATGTACTCGTTGGTCCGTCGGGTGCAGGCCCACAACTCTTCGATTGAAGCTGGCCTCTTGCTGGTGCCCTTGAAGTTGCGGATGAAGCTGTACGATAGCTCTTCCCAGCTTCGGATGGAGCCGGAGGGGAGGCTGCTAAGCCAGGCCCTGGCTGCGCCTGTTAGCTGCAGCTAGAGACATTGCAGGGCAGTGTTTTTGTTCCCGCCGTGGATATTGACTGACGACAGATGATCGTCGAGCCAAGTTTTCGGCTCCTGCGCGCGATCAAACTTCGGGTTGTCCGAAGGGAGCTTGAAGTTCTTTGGCATCTGTGATTGCCGAATGGATCAGCTAAAGCATCTGGCTCCACACAGCTCTCCTCGTCCTCTTCGGACTCAGTTGAGCACGCACATTTGGTGCGTGATTTGTCGATTTTGCGCTGTGTGAGCTCACTACGGGCGTCGTAGTTGCTACTGTTGGAGATATGCCCTAGAGGCAATAATAAATATAGTTATTATTATATCTTTGTGTTTATGATAAAATGTTTACATTCATGCTATAATAGTAATCACAAGGAAACATTAATACTTGTGTGATTTGTAAACTAAAATAAGAGTCCCTAGTATAGCCTCTTTATAATACTAGCTTGTTGGTTAATAGATGATTGTGGTTTCCCTATCATGAACATTGAGATGTTATTAACAACAAGATCATATCGTTAGGAGAATGATATGGTGGACATACTCCTATAGATAAGCATAGCATAAAGATCAAGTCATTTTAATAGTTCAATTGCTATATTCTTTCTGATACATAGTAACCTAATTCCTTCGACCATGAGATCATGCATATCACCTTTACCGGATGGATTCTTTGATGACATCAAACACCACACCGTAACTGGGTGGCTATAAAGGTGGCATTGAGTGTTCGGAAAGTATTGGTTGAAACACATGGATCAAGAGTGGGATTTGTCCATCCATATGACAGATAGATATACTCTGGGCCCTCTCGGTGAAATGTCATCCAATTAGCTTGCAAGCATGTGACTGGCTCACAAGGGATCACATATCACGGGAACGAGAAAAGAGTACTTATCAGTAACGAGGTTGAACTAGGTATGCAGAGATACCGACGATCATAACCTCGGATAAGTAAACTATCGTGAGACAAAGGGAAATTGGTATCGCATGTAAGTGGTTCATTCGATCGCAAAGTAATCGTAGAAATATGTGGGAGCCATATGAATTTCCAGATTCCTCTATTGGTTATTGTTCGGAGAAGTGTCTCGATCATGTCCGCATAATTCACGAACCGTAGGGAGACACACTTAAGGATTCGACGTTGTTTGAGTAGTTATGGAATGATGAGAAAGAGACCGAATGTTGTTCTGAGTCTCGGATGGGATTCGGGATATCACGAGGAGATCCGGAATGGTCCGGAGAATAAGATTCATATAAGGAAAGTCCTGTTTCGGAGTTGGAGAATGATTCCGGTGTTTTCATCAGGAATGTTCTAGAAGGTTCCGGAATGTCCGGCACTCCGGAGGGGAAGGGTACATGAATGTGTTATATCAATATTGGTATGATTGCATCATGTACTAAGTGTCATCGCTGAACAAAATAGAGGATTTAATCAAATCCTTGTTTGAAAAGTCAAACGCCAATTTGAAAGTCAAACGGCTATTTTTTGGGAAGTGGAGAGGGAACCGAGTTGGGGAGGAGTTCCTCCTCCACCGCTGGCCCACCTCCAAGACGAGTTGGGAGGGACTCCTCCTCCGCGCCTCCCACCTATAAAGGGAGGGCTGCCCTCCTAGCACACAAGATCCCCACCTCCAAACCCTAAGCCGCCGGCGCCGCCACCTGCTGCCGCCGCCGCCCTAGGGCAAACCGCCGCCGCCGCCTAGCAACCCTAGCCTCCGGCCTTGCCCCCTCCTCGGCGTGTCTAAAACCTAGATCGTCGAGGGCTCTCTCATAGTCCACCATACTGCCCGCCAAGGCGAAGCCTGCGAGATCTCCCTCTACCTCCGATACTGGTGCCAGTCACGGAATCACGAGGAGAGTGCTACAACCTCCGCCGCTGGAACAAGGGAGAGGAAGCTCTTCGAAAATCGAACGTGACCGATCATGGAAGCGCCGAACGCAGCGGAAGGATCGCTCACGCGATCTTGAGATCGTGAAGAGTACTACATCACCCACGAGAATCCGCCTCGTTAAACACTTTGGAATCTTCGAGGGTGAGTTATTCCATCGACTCGCTACAATCTAGTAGATAGATCTTGGCTTGTTTGTTTGTATGCGATAGAATTTTTTTGTTTTCCATGCTACGAAACCCTACAGGGTATCGTAGTGTCTATATGTAGATCTCACATTGAGTAGAAACACAATGGTCATTGTGGGCGTTGATGCTTTTATTGTCGATTGCTTCTTGTGTACTTTGCATCTTGCGGGATGTTGGGATGAAGCGGCCCGGGCTAACCTTACATGACATCGTTCATGAGACTTGCTCCACGCTTGACATCCAACTTGTATTGCATAAGTGGCTTTGCGGGTGCCTGTTTCTCCTAGCATAGTTAAGATCCAATTTACAACGGGTGATTAACAATACTAGTATCAATGTTTTGGTTCATGTTCGTAAGTTAGAACGACACTTATTGAAGCCCCAAACCACGTAAAACATGCAAAGAAAGTAGAGGCGTCTAACTTTGTTTTGCAGGGGTGTGCAGTGATGTGATATGGCCATGATTGTGATTATATTTGATGTATGCATTGTTCCTTATTGTAAGTTGGCAACCGGTAGGAGCCATATGGTTGTCTTTAATTTATGTTAAGACTCGTGTGTCTATTCAAAGTAGTTGTAATAGTTGAAGCCGGTGGACGACAACCATGGAGAAGCGTCATTGACCTTGATGCAATGCCGGTGATGATGGAGATCATGTTCGTGCTTGAAGATGGAGATCGGAAGAACAAAGAAGAAAGGCCATATCATATCACATATTATGAATTACATGTGATGTTAATCCTTTATGCATCTTGTATTGCTTAGTAGACGATGGTAGCATTATAAGATGATCCCTCATGCACATGAATTTCAAGTCATAAAGTGTTCACCCTTAGTTAGCACCGTTGCTAAATCTTGTTGTTTCGA
Organism: Avena longiglumis; assembly: GCA_030063025.1. NCBI lineage: Eukaryota > Viridiplantae > Streptophyta > Magnoliopsida > Poales > Poaceae > Avena > Avena longiglumis. The sequence continues at coordinate 570,208,581 of CP125974.1, forward strand.
AGCACCACGTGATGATCGGGTGTGTTAGATTCCGCAAGTGTATACAACGTGAGCAAGCCAGATTTGCTCATGCGGAAGCTAAGGTTTGATCTTGACGAGCCTAGCATGTACAGACATGGTCTCGGAACACGGATCACCGAAAGGTAAAGCATGAATCAAATAGTAGATATGATGAACATGTCGATTGTTCGCCATTGAAACTATATCAACTCTCGTGATGATCGGTGTTGATGTGGTGGATTTGGTTCGTGTGATCACTAAAACAATGTGAGGGATATTGTTTTGAGTGGGAGTTCACCTAGATTAATTTTATTATTAGTTTGAACTCAATTTGTCATAAACTTAGTCTAAACTATTGCAAATATGTTGTAGATCAATGGCAGCCCCTACCATCAATTTTAATGCGTTCCTAGAGAAAGAAAAGTTTAAAAACAATGGAAGCAACTTTGCGGATTGGTTCCGCAATTTGAGGATTGTCCTCAAATGGTAATTTGACCTATGTCTGGATGCATTGGGTGACCCACCTGCAGGTGATGTTGCCGATGAAGTAAAGAATGTTTACCTCACTCGGAAGACTCAAGATCTCCACGATTCGATGTGCTATCTTGTATGGTTTAGAATCGAGCTTGTAAAAGGTTTGAGAATTCACCATATGATATTGTCGAGGATCTCAAATTGATCTTTGAGACTCATGCGGCAATTGAAAGCTATGAGGCTTCAAAAGTTCTTTAACTGCAAGATGGAAGAGGGCAGTCGATGAGCATGTGCTTAAGATGTCTGGGCACGCAAACAAACTTCAAAGCTTGGGTATAGTGATTCCTAATGCTTTGGGGATTTATCGTGTCCTCCAATCACTACCACCAAGTTACAAGAACTTTGTGATGAACTACAACATGCAGAACATGAACAAAACGTTGCCAGAACTCTTTGCCATGTTGAAATCTACAGAAGTGGAGATCAAGAAAGAGCACCAAGTGTTGTTGGTCAATAAGACCACCAAATTCAAGAAAGGCAAGTCTAAGCAGAAGGGACACTTCAAGAAGGGTGGTAAGAAAGTTACCACGCCAACGAAGAAGACCAAGGATGGACCTAAGCCTGATACTGAGTGCTTTTACTGCAAGGGAGAAGGTCACTGGAAGCGGAATTGCCCAAAGTACTTGGCGGGTTTGAAGAACGTCAACATCAAGAAGAAAGGTATATTCGATATACATGTTATTGATGTGTATCTCACTAGTACTCGTAGTAGTGCCTGGGTATTTGATACTGGTTCGGTTGCTCATATTTCTAACTCGAAACAGGTGCTGCAGAATAAACGGAAGCTAGCGAAGAACGAGGTGACGATGCGCGTGGGAAATGGATCAAAGGTTGATGTGATCGCGGTCGGCACGCTACCCCTTCATCTACCATCGGGATTAGTTTTATACTTAAATAATTGTTATTTGGTGCCTGCGTTAAGCATGAACATTATATCGGGATCTTATTTATTGCGAGACGGTTACTTGTTTAAGTCCGAGAATAATGGTTGTTCGATTTATATATGAGTTATATGTTTTATGCACATGCACCTTTGATAGATGGTCTATTCTTATTGAATCTCGATAGTGGAAATACACATATTAATAACATTGAGGCTAAACGTTTGAAATAGAGCGATAACTCGACCTATATGTGGCACTGTCGTCTTGGTCACATTGGAGTGAAGCGTATGAAGAAACTCCATTCCGATGGACTTCTTGAATCACTTGATTTCAAATCACTTGAAAGATGCGAAGCATGTCTAATGGGTAAAATGACTAAGACTCCATTTTCTGGTATGATGGAGCGAGCTACGGACTTATTGGAAATCATACATACCGATGTGTGTGGTCCAATAAGTGTAGCATCGCGCGGTGGTTATCGTTATGTTGTTACCTTCACGTATGACTTTAGTAGATATGGGTATATCTATTTCATGAAACATAAGTCCGAAACTTTCGAGAAGTTTAAGGAATTTCAAAGCGAGGTAGAGAATCAACGTAATGAGAAGATTAAATTTCTACGTTCTGATCGTGGAGGTGAATATCTAAGTTACGAGTTTGGCGAGCATTTGAAGAAATGTGGAATACTTTCACAATTGACACCGCCGGGAACACCACAGCGTAATGGTGTGTCCGAACGTCGTAATCGAACTCTCTTAGATATGGTTCCTTCTATGATGTCACTTACAGATTTACCGCTATCACTTTGGGGTTATGCATTAGAAACAGCCGCATTCACTTTAAATAGGGCACCATCTAAATCCGTTGAAACGACACCGTAGGAATTATGGTTTGGGAAGAAACCTAGATTGTCGTTCCTTAAAGTTTGGGGTTGCGAAGCCTATGTAAAGAAGTTACAACCGGACAAGCTTGAACCCAAATCGGAAAAATGCGTCTTCATAGGATACCCGAAGGAAACTATTGGGTATACCTTCTATCATAGATCCGAAGGCAAAATCTTTGTTGCCAAGAATGGATCCTTTCTAGAGAAGGAATTTCTCTCGAAAGAAGTGACTGGAAGGAAAGTAGAACTCGACGAGGTTGTCGAACCTTCTCTCGAAATTGCGAGTAGCGCAACACCGGAAGAAGTTCCTGTGGTGCCTGCACCAATGAGAGAGGAAGCTAATGATGATGATCATGAAACTTTGGTTGTAGTTGCTACAGAGCCTCGCAGGTCAACGAGAACTCGTACCACTCCAGATTGGTATGATCCCGTTATGAGTGTCATGTTGGTGGACAACACTGATGACCCTGCGACATATGAGGAAGCGATGATGAGCCCAGATTCCAACAAATGGCAAGAAGCCATGAAATCCGAGATTGGATCCATGTACGAAAACCAAGTATGGACTTTGGTGGACTTACCGGATGGCCGAAAGGCTGTCGAGAACAAATGGATTTTCAAGAAGAAAACAGATGCTGATGGTAATGTTATCGTTTATAAAGCTCGACTTGTCGCAAAAGGGTTTCGACAAATTCAAGGAGTTGACTACGATGAGACTTTCTCACCAAGAGAGCTAAAGTCTCTGAGGATTATGTTAGCAATCGCTGCATATTATGATTATGAGATATGGCAGATGGATGTCAAAACAGCATTCCTCAATGGAGACATTGATGAAGAGTTGTATATGATGCAACCCAAAGATTTTGTCGATCCTAAAGATGCTAACAAGGTATGCAAACTTCAACGGTCCATCTATGGATTGAAGCAAGCATCCCGAAGTTGGAATCAACGTTTTGATAAGGTAATCAAAAGTTTTGGTTTTATACAAACTTATGGAGAAGCTTGTATTTACAAGAAAGTGAGTGGGAGCTCTGTAGCATTCTTAATACTATATGTAGATGACATATTGTTGATTGGGAATGATGTAGACCTTCTTAATAGTGTCAAGGAATATTTGAATAATAGTTTTCAATGAAGGATCTTGGCAAGCCTTACATATTGGGCATAAAGATTTATAGAGATAGATCGAGACGCCTAATATCATTGTCACAAAGTACATATTTGGACAAAGTTCTAAAGAGGTTTGGAATGGAAGATAGCAAGAAAGGGTTCTTGCCCATGTTGCCCAATACGACCTTGAGTAAAACTCAAAGTCCGACATCGGCAGAACATAGAGAAAGGATGAGTAAGACTCCCTATGCCTCAGCCATAGGATCTCTAATGTATGCCATGTTATGTACTAGACCCGACATTGCATATGCAGTTAGTTTAACTAGCAGATATCAAAGTGATCCAGGAGTGGATCATTGGACAGCGGTCAAAAACATCCTTAAGTACTTGAGAAGAACTAAGGATATGGTTCTTTCTTATGGAGGTGATGAACAGCTCGTTGTTAATGGTTACACCGATGCTAGTTGGAACACCGATCCGGATGATTCTAAATCACAATCTGGATACGTATTTATTTTGAATGGTGCAGCAGTTAGCTGGAGGAGTGCAAAGCAAAGCGTTGTGGCGAGATCTTCAACTGAATCGGAATACATGGCTGCTTCGGAGGCTTCACAAGAAGCGATATGGATGAAAGAGTTTATTACAGAGCTAGGTGTGGTTCCTAGTGCGCTAGACCCAATGTCTATCTACTGTGATAACATGGGTGCCATAGCCAATGCGCAAGAACCAAGGTCACACAAGAAGCTGAAGCATATCAAGCTACGTTTTCACGCTATTCGAGAACATGTCCAAGATGGGGACATAAAGATTTGCAAAGTACACACAGATCTGAATGTGGCAGATCCGTTGACTAAACCTCTCCCGAGGGAAAAACATGACCAGCACCAAACTGCCATGGGTGTTCGGTATATTACCATGTAATCTAGATTAGATGACTCTAGTGCAAGTGGGAGACTGTTGGAGATATGCCCTAGAGGCAATAATAAATATAGTTATTATTATATCTTTGTGTTTATGATAAAATGTTTACATTCATGCTATAATAGTATTAACAAGGAAACATTAATACTTGTGTGATTTGTAAACTAAAATAAGAGTCCCTAGTATAGCCTATTTATAATACTAGCTTGTTGGTTAATAGATGATTGTGGTTTCCCTATCATGAACATTGAGATGTTATTAACAACAAGATCATATCGTTAGGAGAATGAAATGGTGGACATACTCCTATAGATAAGCATAGCATAAAGATCAAGTCATTTTAATAGTTCAATTGCTATATGCTTTTTGATACATAGTAACCTAATTCCTTCGATGTAACACCCTCAGAATCGACCCTATGCAAGTCTTAGCGCTTCCCGCCAATACCGCATAGAAACGATTCAAAGGTGCCCACCAGGCACTTTCGTGCGGGTGGAAAACGAAGTAATAACATTACTCAACAGTCCTCGATGGGACCCACAGAACAGAAAAATATACAACACGACTCCATGAGTCAAGAATACAGATATACGGTACAAAGATCCAAATCACCTTGAAAACGATGGAGCGTCCGACTACGTACAAGATGCAAATTGAGCTAAGAGCCCTGAAGAATAACCAATGGCGTCCATAACCCTGCCCAGGCCAAGCCGGAAGGGTAACCCTGCTAACGACGTCGAAACCTGCTTAAACAAAAGGGGTGCCGACAAAGGGCAAAGGGAAAAGAGGAGCGTCGATCGAGGCCAAGACAGCGAGGCTAGAATTCGCGGTCCTCGCCACATAGGTATGGTGATCAAGGCATGCGCATGAACTAAACAACCTTTAGAGTCTCGATACAACTGGCGGCTATCAGAGAGGGATAAGAAAGACCTATTCGGAACCAACCTGATTCTACCACCAAACATACCCATCTTGGTATGTACCCCTCGAGACCAAACGAGGAAGTCAACCAAGGAACTCACACAGTTGGCAGTTTTATTTATTCCGTTATCGTTGCAACAATTACTAGTCAGGTATAGATAATCATCCTGATAAAATAAGCAGTGGGCCGTTTTAGTTAACCATTCCGTTCTAGTGGCAACACTTACTAGTCAGATACAATTAGCATGAGATAACCCCAAAACCCAGCAGTTGTTGGTACTTTTATTTAGCCATTCCGTTATAGTTGCAATACTTACTAGTCAGATACAATTGTCGCAAGAGGCAAACCAAACAAGCAATTGTTGGCAGTTTTATTTAGCCATTCCATTATAGTGAAGCTGATTACTAGTCATTATAAGGTCAAATTTATAGCACTACTTTAGTTATAGTTGTCTATGATCAAGATACTATGCTCCAAGTCGTCCATAACCGCGGACACGGCTTTCAGAAAGTTTTACCCTGCAGGGGTGCACAAATAGCAACACACACTCGATCAACCTCGGAAAAACCAAATAAAAACCCAACGAGGATTTCACGACAAAGCAATCACAGGATTCAGAAATATTTCAGGGGGCCACCCCATTAAGTATACCCGCAACGAAGTTAGCTGACTTCGAGACGGACTCAAGGTTTGTGGGGCCGGCTGTAAACGACTGGGAACCCAAAACTGAGCTTGTCAATACCGCGAAAACGGGTCACAATTCCTAAACAGTACAGGTGCTCCTCGCACAATCGTAAATAAAGCAGTAGCATGGCATAAGTACATGATAGTAAATAAAACCTCAAACTAGTTTGTGGCCCCAAGAAATAAGAATGAATCAAGCTCTGGCTCAGGGGGGTCCCATAATCCTCCCGGATGTGGATAGCGCGAATATTCAAGGAACAGGTATCAAGTACTCGGGGTCCTACGGGACACAAGTGGACGGTTAACAACCAAATAACATCTATTGCCCACCTGTGCCTCTGCTTACCTACTTCAATTTTAGTTGTTAAACAGTAATTAAAGTAAACGATAATGAAAGCCATGATCATCTCCAACCTTAAACATGCGGCAACACTCCAACAACTGTGGTACTGGACGACACGCAACAGCACTTGAGCAAGCGACTACGACGCGCAAGTCCAACTATCTACCAAACAACAGGTAATAGGATGTGTCCAAGGCAATATAAGGCTGCAAGGGATATCACGGGTACGAAAACTAGCGCATCGCAACATAGATAGCAATAGATCAACAGGAGGGAATAAATACTATAAAAGTAAGATAGGTAGAAAGAGGGAGATGCTCGCCTGAAAGCATTGCCAAAGGTTCATCCGAAGATCGGGTCGACACTCGCTTCAACTCAACGGCCTTATCCGCGAAGAACCAAACACTAGAATAAACACCGGATGCACTAATTAATACTACGGCAAAATATCGGGCATGATGCATGTATGATGCATGGCATGGCAAAGATGCGATGCAATTGGGCAATATTAAGTGGAACCGGGGTCCCGACAATTATTTAAATGGTTATAGTTGTTTAGCTACCCCGCAATTTAAATGTTGTCTGAACAAGGCAAAATATATCACCGGTTCGCTACACAAATTTAAATGAGGCCAATATGAGACTAGATTTGCCCACATATGGCCCCATATTTAATTATGATGTGAGTCGGCATAATGCCCCCAAACCACATGACAATATGCATGCATGAACAATTTAATATGCAACAAGATATATCAATTATAAAATAGGGTCTCGGCAAAGAGGTCACACATCTGGGTTCGGGAGATCCTGGTTTCGGGGGTTCGGGGTTCGGTCTCAGGGTTCGACGGGATCAGCGGGATCGGATACAAGATGGAGAACTTGTCGTGACGTGCCGGAGATCTTGGTTCCAAGCGGTCGATCTTGTCGTCGAGAAGATCTTGTCGGGTCCGCGTATCGGGTCGGTCTTGGCGTTCGGGAAGAAGAACTTGTCGTCCTCGTGGCGATCTTGGCGTTCTTCAGGTTCAGGTTTTGGCGTCCGAGGGAAGTGCTTGGTGGTTCCGAGAAGGAGTTCTTGGATTCCAAGACGAAGAACTTGGGATCGATGTCGGGCATTCGAGTGGGACCATGTACTTGCTTCAAAATCATCTGCATCGAGCCGATCTTGTCGACGAGGGGATCTCGACGCCTTATCAGGGCCCTCCATGTTTGATTTTTCTTGGTATTGATGTGAACAGAAGTGAAACATGGCGAGGTAGGACTTCAGGTGTCCGGTTAGTCACTGCAGCAACTGGGCGTATGACGTCCTTGTCCTGGGATTGAGCGCCACCGAGGAGAACGGATGCATCTGGTCGGCTCGGGGCAGGGCACACGCGCACGGGCGGGGTGATGCGCCCAGAGCAGCAACGAAGGCGAGGCCGGGGCGGCGGGCTCGGCCGGAGAGGACTTAGGCTACCGCCGGAAAAAGGGCAGTGGCGGCCTTGGCGCAGCAGCGGAGGTGGTGAGGACGCCCGTGGCAGCGACGCGTCTTGGCGAGTCGGACCAGACGATGGCGGCGAGCACCGGGAGGGCGAGGCCGGGCGAAGCTTCAGGAGGCGCGCCAGGCTCGCGCCCGCGGGCGCAGGCGGGGCGGAGGACGACGCGCTTGGGGCGACGGCGGGAGAAGGGGCCGGAGGCGGAGGAGCACGACATGGCTGCGGTGGCGGCGCTCGGCGAGGAGCGGCCCGAGCTCCACCGGTGGCGGCTCGACGCGGAATCCCGAGCGGCGGCTCGCGGCGGAGAGAGACCCGACGCGGGGAAGGAAGAGGCGAGGAGGGCGGCACGACGGGCTCGGCAGCTGCAGGGCCACGCCATGTGAGAAGGGAAGGCCGACGCTCGCTGGCGGTGGGTAGCTTGGCGGCCCAGAGGAAGCGGAGGCCCGGGTGGCGCCGGTCAGGGAGCTCGAGCGTTGGCCGGCGGCGGGGACGCGGATGCCGACCGAGAGGAGGGCGAAGGCAAGGGGCACCGAGGGCAGGGGATCCAGGGCGGCGGCGGCGCCTGGGATCCGGCGAGGGGCCCGGACGGTCGGAGGAGAGGAGGGGGCCAGGCAGCGGTCGGGTTCGCGAGGACGAGGAAAGACGCGGGGTGGGAGAGAGAGACGCGGGGTAGGACCCGGGTGGGCAGAGCGGGCCACGCGGGCCAAAGGGGAGAGAGAGGGGTGGTGGCTGGTACACACAGGCTGTGGTGGGTGTGCCTTGTGGGGTGGGCTGGCAGAGAGAGTGGGGAGAGGGGGCTGCGGGGTGGGACCGGGGAGGGTGGTGGTGGCTGGTGGATTGGTGAGGTGGAGGGTGGAGTGAGGAGGTGGAGGGAACGGTGAGGTGGCGAGCTGTGGTTGGTCGGGGTGAGGTGGAGGGGGCTGGGTAGATTAGGTCTGGGTGGAAAAGGGTCTAGGTTGTAGGTGGACCGTTTTGAACTGGGGGTGGCCGACTGGGTCGGATCGGCCCGGTTGGCTGCCCCCCTAAAAATAATTAAATATTTTATTCGATTAAAACCGGGCTTTTGCAAACCGTTAGCAGACAAAACAAAATAATCCGGAGACCCGGGTTTTAATTTGAAAACAAGACGGCGCGTTTAGAAAACAAAAACAGGCTTTGCGAAAATAGTTTTATGCAAACAAATGCAAGATGACATGACGATGCTCAAATGCAATATGGCATGATGACATGAGCATGCGGTCATGATGATGCAATGCATAAAAACAACGCGATTTTCTAGTAGTGGTTTTGCGGGATGCCACATTCGACCATGAGATCATGCATATCACCTTTACCGGATGGATGCTTTGATGACATCAAACACCACACCGTAACTGGGTGGCTATAAAGGTGACATTGAGTGTTCGGAATGTATTGGTTGAAACACATGGATCAAGAGTGGGATTTGTCCATCCATATGACGGATATATATACTCTGGGCCCTCTCGGTGAAATGTCATCCAATTAGCTTGCAAGCATGTGACTGGCTCACAAGGGATCACATATCACGGGAACGATAAAAGAGTACTTATCGGTAACGAGGTTGAACTAGGTATGCAAAGATACCGACAATCATAACCTCGGATAAGTAAACTATCGTGAGACAAAGGGAAATTGGTATCGTATGTAAGTGGTTCATTCGATCGCAAAGTAATCGTAGAAATATGTGGGAGCCATATGAATTTCCAGATTCCTCTATTGGTTATTGTTCGGAGAAGTGTCTCGATCATGTCCGCATAATTCACGAACTGTAGGGAGACACACTTAAGGATTCGACGTTGTTTGAGTAGTTATGGAATGATGAGAAAGAGACCAAATGTTGTTCGGAGTCTCGTATGGGATTCGGGATATCACGAGGAGATCCGGAATGGTCCGGAGAATAAGATTCATATAAGGAAAGTCCTGTTTCGGAGTTGGAGAATGATTCCGGTGTTTTCATCAGGAATGTTCTAGAAGGTTCCGGAATGTCCGGCACTCCGGAGGGGAAGGGTACATGAATGTGTTATATCAAGATTGGTATGATTGCATCATGTACTAAGTGTCATCGCTGAACAAAATAGAGGATTTAATCAAATCCTTGTTTGAAAAGTCAAACGCCAATTTGAAAGTCAAACGGCTATTTTTTGGGAAGTGGAGAGGGAGGTGGAAACCGAGTTGGGGAGGAGTTCCTCCCCTCCACCGCCGGCCCACCTCCAAGCCGAGTTGGGGAGGGACTCCCCTCCCCTTGGCCGCGCCTCCCACCTATAAAGGGAGGGGCAGGGCTGCCCCTCCTAGCACACAAGATCCCCACCTCCAAACCCTAAGCCGCCGGCGCCGCCACCTGCTGCCGCCGCCGCTGCCCTAGGGCAAACCGCCGCCGCCGCCTAGCAACCCTAGCCGCCGGCCTTGCCCCCTCCTCGGCGTGTCTAAACCCTAGATCATCCAGGGCTCTTTCATAGTCCACCATACTCGCTCCGGCTTAAGGCGAAGCCCTGCGAGATCTCCCCTCTACCTCCGGTAGCACGCCGTTGTGCTGCCGGAATCACAAGGAGAGTGCTACAACCTCCGCTGCCTGCTGGAACAAGGGAGAGGAAGGTCTTCGTCGAGTACCGAACGTGTGACCGACTGCGGAAGCGCTGCCGGAACGCAGCGCCGGAAGAATTGTCTACGCGATCTTGAGATCGGGAAGAGTACGACTACATCACCCACGAGAATCCGCTCTCGTTAAACACTTTGGAATCTTCGAGGGTGAGTTATTCGATCGACTCGTTGCTACAATCTAGTAGATAGATCTTGGCTTGTTTGTTTGTATGCGATAGAAATTTTTTGATTTCCATGCTACGAAACCCTACATCTACTACTACGCCCTGGAAGATCCTGTTCTTCCTCGTCGGACAAGGGTGTATGGCTTCGAGTGAACTTCACCGTGGCCTTCTTCTTTGGCTCTACGGGTGCGTCATCGTGGAGTGCAGCTCCGACGAGTTCAAGGCATGCGAGTGTAGCGTTGTGGATCGTGTTTTTGGGTCCCCTGCCGGTGGCAGGTTGGATGCGAGGTAAGTGGTGGCCGCCATGATCGCATCCTGGGGCGTTTTAGGCATGACGTTGCCTTTCGAGTCCAAATACATGAAGGACATGTCGAGTGCTTTGGTGACCTCGCGCCGCACAGCAGGGTCCATACGCTCGAAGCAAGAGCGGTTCTTGTGACCATCATTGCCGTGTGAAGAGGAGCCACCAGCGGCGGAGAGCGCAACTTGCCATATGCTCGATTTGTCAGCCGCCTGCTTGTGTTTTTCGAGCTTGCCTTGCAGCTTGACCTATCGATTGTGCTCATCGGTCAGGAGCCAGTGATAGGCCATCATCAGATCGCGAGAGGCATCAACCGGTAGGATGCGATTGCCTCATACAGCCTCACGCGCGATCTCCTAGCCGGCGTCTTTGAGGTTGATTTTGTGGTGGGCACGACTTGCACCCTTAGTGCCTCGAGGTGCCCTGTTCCTGTTGGGATTTTTCAGGTTCGCTCTCGTTCCTCCGATTTCGTCCTGAGGGTTGGGAGGGTATTTGTCAGTTGGATCCAGTGGTGGGTCGGTTCCATCGTTGATGTCGCTGATGCGTGCACCCGGTGTTGACATGGGGCGCTTCGTTGGAAACCCCAAGAGCAAGGTGTGATGAGCACAACAGAAAGTTTCCCTCAGTAGAAACCGTGGTTATCAAAGCAATAGGAGGAAGGAAACGACTCAAAGGTGTTGCTAGCAACTTGGAGACCTACACAACACAAACTCAAGACTTTGTCCCAACAAACAGTGAGGTTGTTAAGCTCACTGGTTTGCTATAACAAAGGATTAACTGTATGGTGTGGAAGGTGATGATGAATTGCAGCAAGTAAACATGTAATAGTGGAAGATGTATCAATGGTAAAGATTGGACCGGGGTCCATAGTTCACTAGAGGTGCTCTCCTTAGATAAACAAACATGGCATGAAGGGTAAACACATTACAGTAGGGCAATTGACAGGAACTAAGCAAGGCATAATAATGCAATACTGGACACAAAGATCCTATGAGATTCGATTGGGCAATACAACAATATACATAGACCGCCATCCAATTGCATCTATGACTAGAAGTCCACCTTCAGGTTATCATCCGAACCCCCTCCAGTATTAAGTTGCAAGCAACAGACAACTTCTTTAAGCAAAGTGTGTAAGGTAAACAATCTGCTTGTTCCATGAATAGGAGACTATTGTTTTCTCCCTAGTGGCAACAGCACATCTATCATTGAAGAGATTTCTGTCACTTCCCTTGATAGGTAGAGGCATGAACCCAATATCGAGCATAAATACCCCCACTTGGAGTCACTAGCAACTACTCGGCCAAGATAGCTACTAACAACGGAGAGCATGCAAGATCACAAACAACACATACATGATAGAATCAAATAGACAAAACCATTAATCAATATGACATAGTAATCTCAATATCCATCGGATCCCTGCAAACACAACATGCATCATTACAAATAGATTAGATCTTGATCATGAATGGAGCTCACAAGATCTATACATGAAAGCACAAAGGAGGAGATACAACCATCTAGCTACTACATGGACCCGTAGTCCAAGGTGGAAATACTAACGCTTCATACCGGAGAAGAAGGCCTCCGAGATGATCTCCCCTCCGGCAGGGTGCCGGGAAGAACTTCAGATCCCCCCCCCCCCCCGATCTAGGGATGATGGTGGCAGCGGCTACAGACGGTTTCGTGGAATATTGATTGGGTTTTTAGGATTTTGGAATCGGGGGGACTTTATAGGCGAATAGGCGAGGCAGGGGGGCCACCAGGGCGGCTGCACCCCCCAGGCGCGGCTAGCCCTTGTCCACGACGCCAGGAGGTGTGGACCCCTAGTGATCCTCCTCCGTCTCGTATTCTGGCTTTTTGTTGCCCACGGTAAGATATTGACTTTGGCTTTTGTCCCGTCCAATTCCGAAAATATTGATTTTCTGCCTTTCTGGAACCAAAAACTGAAGAAAATAGGCAACTGGCACTATGGCAACTTGTTAATAGGTTAGTTCCAGAAAACATATAAAAACACCTCAAATTGTAGACAAAGCAAAGAAAAGTAGATACTAAACAAGCATGGCACATAAAAAATTATATATACATTTTCGACGTATCAAGCATCCCCAAGCTTAACTCCTTCTCGTCCTCGAGTAGGTAAGTGATATAAAGAATACTTTTTGAGGTGACATGCACCATCAAAACCAAGATAAAATGATTTGCAAGCATTGAAAACTGGGATCAAAGAACTCTAAACATGTACATGAAAGATGGAGTTCTAACAGTAAGACAAAGTAACTATGCATGAAACATGACAGGCTACAAACAAAGATCATGAATAACATGCCTTGAAAAACGTTTGTTTGTTTCACATCCAGAAAACATGGCATAGTGGCAATCAGCTTGTCCCTCATAGAGTAGCAAATAGATGCATAGGACACCTTCAAAGTTCATAAGAGTGACTAGATACAAATATCACAAGAACAAGTAATATCACAATATGCATCAATCAATAAGTTTTGGGACAATGCACATAGAACTAAGAATGGCAACTATGTTCTCTTAATGGTGACTAAAGGTAGAAGGTGGAGACTCAATATAATAGTGGAAGAAAGGCCCTTCATAAAGGAAAGCAGGAATTTCAAGTTTCAAAAAGAGCTTCCAAAAATTATGGTACTTGTTAGCTTTCAGCCCTCATTGCCCCTATCATAAGCATCTTTAAGTGATTAAGTTTAAAGTGAACAAACTATGGAGTATATGCTTGACAAAGTATAAGTTGGCAATCGCATGTCCCTTGAATATGAGGGCCACACCTCATGCTACTCAACTTCAGTCACCTCTAAGTTCTTGTCATAGTAAGTACATGCGTATCATAGAGAACCGCCAACAGGGTACCCCTTGCACATGGTACAAGAGCTATCCCATAACCAAAATGACAAGGCAAGCACACAATGAACATCCCAGCGATCTTTTTATTTACTATTTGCATAGATTTTTATTGAGGATGCTTCACAGATTGCTCATTATGGTGATGCTGCAAGTTTCCACCATGATTAGGCATGGCTTAGACTAGCAGCCCAGGCGTTTCTCTAACACAAAATACATAACTCCATGGACTTACAATCTCCCTCTTTATTTCACACGGGTGACATCCATAGAAAAAGAGCATGATATTAACTATGTACAAAGTACAAGTGCAATGTTGAAAACGTTCCCCATGACAGCATGGTTCTGCTAATTCCAACGTATAAGTGCAAGCATATACAACATAGATGACACAATGGTTCAAGTTTATTAGGGGCAAGGAATATAAAGTGTGCCATCAAGTTTGTGAGAGCTTTAACCACTAAGTTTTCACATAACAAAAACTTTTTAATTGGAAGATAGCTGAAAACAAGAATATACTTGGAATGGTGTAACACACCATGCATAGGAATTTATAGTGGACACTTTGGAATAACTTGGTTTCTTGGGAGTTGGAGGGATGAGTAGATCTTACTCATACAAGTGGAGGCTAGCAAAAGACTGGGAGCAACCAACTAAGAGAGCAATAATGGCCATAATCATGTAGAGCGACAAAACATTACTAATCAAAGCATAGAGTGGTACTACAAGTCAAGGACTAAATGATCATAGAGGCTATGGTGACTTTTTCATAGTCATAACATGGTGTGAGCATGTGCCAAGTCAACCCAAACAAAGCATCAAAGGAGAATACCAAAATACTATGCTTTTGTATGCTAAAACAACGCATGATTCTTTCAAGTAACACTAAGCAATCCCAATGACTTGGATCAAGTCATGCTACAGCAATAATCACTAAGCATAAGGTCAAAACAACACCTAGCATGAAATGATGAAGTCTAAGTCACAGTCAATGCAAGCTCCTCTTGCACTTTTCAAGCAAGAATTTTCTACTCCTTTCCAACACCAATCAACTTATTTGAACCAACGAAGCGAGAACGGGGGTACAAACTACTTTATTCAAGCAAACTAAACAACTAATCAAAGAAAATGAAAACTAAGACGCTCCAAGAACAACACAATAGTGCATGAAACAATAAAAACAAAGTGTCTAGAAAGACCTCAGCTTTTATTGATGAAGAAGGTGATGCCTTGGGCATCCCTAAGATTTGATGTTTGTACCTCTTGGATATTTCTTGGGGTGACACCGGGGTGGCATCCCCAAGCTTGAGATTTTGTCCATCCTTCATCTCATTACATCATTCTCTCTCTACACCTAAAATTTTCCTTCATACAAAACTTCACACAATCTTCATTAGCAACATTAGTGTATTCAAAAGATAATAGACCCTTAGGTTTAGATTTGGAACAGAAAAACTTTCACTAAAAACACAAAATACTTAAGCAAATTCCTTTAAAAAGCTCAATTCCCCAAAAGAGAACTCAAAAAGAAATCGATAAGAAGCAAATGCAAATAATGGCAGAGATCTGTCAAAACAGAGCAGCAGGTATAAACCGATTTTTTTGAAGACCTTCTGTTGCTCAAATAAAAAAGTGTTGAAATAACAAAAGTTATATAACATACTGGGGGATTTATTCGTAAATTTTTAGCTCAATCCGACTTACAGAGAATCCTCACAAATTTTTATGGTGGAGGACAAAAATCTGTTTCGGGACAACAACTCCCCAAATCTTACTTCCCTCTCATTAGAGGTCATTCTTGGCACAAAAAGCAACCAAAAAGGATAAGGAGAGGTCATTATTGATGAAGTAATAACTTCCAAGACTCAAGGAAACTCTTGGCTTATCTCCCAACAAGTACTTTTCTTTAACACCTTTAAGTTAGGCACAAGAAGCAAGAAATCATGTATTTTTAAATGAAGAAGCATTAACATCAACTCTCTTGCTCCTACCATTATTACCTTTATTCTTCTCTTTATGGAATATATGATTGCTTACTGGAGGAGCAAAATGCATAATACCTTTTACCACATCTATTATTGCTCCAAGGTGTTTCAATAGGGATCTTCCAAGTATAATCTGTCCTTTGCCTACACATTTAATAACAAGATAATCAGTAGACACCATCTTCCCTGAGATTTTTGTAAACACACCTTCAGCTATTCCAATGGGTAATAAAGTGGCATTATTAGTAACAGATATTTCTTCTCCTCCTTTAGAAAGTCCCCAAAGACTCAAAGACTCATAAATATCCTTAGGCATAAGGCAAAATTCAGACATGATATCACAACGAGCATCAAAAGTTGCACTATTTATAGTGACTTTGATTGTGGGAAACCACTTTGAAGGCTCAGAATTCATTGGAACATAATTATGGTACTCCCTAAGTGTGTGATAGCAACTGTTCAAAGCAGCAGTACTGGACTCAAGAGTGTTCAACCTAGCAAAAATATCTATGAAAGAGGAATCAGACTTGCCAGACATATTATAAATTATAATCAACTTATTTATATCATCAAAAGCTTCATCATCAGTACATTGAAAAATATCTTTCTCAGCCACATCATCCAAAGAATATCTATAACAAAGAGCAATACCGTGGTAGAAACTATTAATAACCAAGCTAAGACTCATCTTAGGCTCAGTTTCCCTTTGTAAAGCAGAGATTCTAGACCAAGCTTCTTTGAAACTTTCTTCACGCTTTTGCTTAAAAGTGAGGATCTCTTCCATAGGTGTCACAGAGATTGGACCAAAACCAGACATGGTAACAACTAGGGCAGGAACTAATTTTTTGTGTGTTTTTAATAAGAGAAAGCAAACCAAACTAAACTATTTTTTTGAGTTTTTGATAAAAAGAGGCAAACTAAACCAAACTAAAAAACTAAGCAAACCAAAAACAAAGTAAAGAGAAAGGTTGAGAAGGACTCCCCTTGTGAAGACGTCCTTAGCCTCCCCGGCAACGGAGCCAGAAAAAGTCTTGATGCATGCACCCGGTGTTGACGTGGGATGCTTTGTTGGAAATCCCAAGAGCAAGGTGTGATGAGCACAGCAGCAAGTTTCCCTCAATATAAACCAAGGTTATCGAACCAGTAGGAGGAAGGAAACGACTCAAAGGTGTTGCTAGCAACTTGGAGACCTGCACAACACAAACTCAAGACTTTGTCCCAACGAACAGTGAGGTTGTCAAGCTCACCGATTTGCTGTAACAAAGGATTAAACATATGGTGTGTAAGGCGATGATGAATTTCAGCAAGTAAACATGTAACAGTGGAAGATGTATCAATGGTAAAGATTGAAACGGGGGTCCATAGTTCACTAGAGGTGCTCTCCTTAGATAAACAAACATGGCATGAAGGGTAAACGAATTACATCAGAGCAATTGACAGGAACTAAGCAAGGCATAATAATGTAATACTAGACACAAAGATCCTATGAGATCCGATTGGGCAATACAACAATATACATAGACCGCCATCCAACTGCATTTATGAATAGAATTCCACCTTCAGGTTATCATCCGAACCCCCTCCAGTATTAAGTTGCAAGCAACATACAACTGCTTTAAGCAAAGTGTGTAAGGTAAACAATCCACTTGTTCCATGAACAAGAGACCATTGTTTTCTCCCTAGTGGCAACAACACATCTACCATCGAAGAGATTTCTGTCACTTCCCTTGATAGGTAGAGGCATGAACCCACTATCGAGCATAAATACCCCCTCTTGGAGTCACTAGAAACTACTCGGCCAAGATAGCTACTAACAACGGAGAGCATGCAAGATCACAAACAACATAGACATGATAGAATCAAATATACAAAACCATTAATCAATCTGACATAGTAATCTCAATATCCATCGAATCCCCGCAAACACAACATGCATGATTACAAATAGATTAGATCTTGATCATGAACGGAGCTCACAAGATCTATACATGAAAGCACAAAGGAGGAGATACAACCATCTAGCTACTACATGGACCCGTAGTCCAAGGTGGAAATACTCACGCTTCATACCGGAGAAGAAGGCCTCCGGGATGATCTCCCCTCCGGCAGGGTGCCGGGAAGAACTTCAAATCCCTCCTGATCTAGGGACGATGGTGGAGGCGGCTACAGTCGATTTCGTGGAATATTGATCGGGTGTTTAGGATTTTGGCATCGGGAGGAATGTATAGGCGAAGAGGCGAGGCAGGGGGGCCACCAGGGCGGCTGCACCCCTCCCCCAGGCGCGGCTAACCCTAGGCCACGCCGCCAGGGGGTGTGGCTCCCTAGGGAGCCTCCTCCGACTCGTATTCTGGCTTCTTGTTTCCCACGGTAAAATATTGACTTTGGCTTTTGTCCCGTCCAATTCCGAGAATATTGATTTTCTGTTCTGGAACCAAAAACAGAAGAAAACATGCAACTGGCACTGTGTCAACTTGTTAATAGGTTAGTTCCAGAAAACATATAAAAACACCTCAAAGTGTAGACAAAGCAAAGCAAAGCAAAGTAGATACTAAACAAGCATGGAACATCAAAAATTATAGATATGTTTCCGACGTATCAGTCGCCGCCGTGGATGACAGTGCACATATAGCGCCCATGGAGAAGATCGCTGCTTCCGCAGCTTTCAGATCCAGAACCATAGGTTCCTTCATCTGAAGGGGGGTCGCCAGCTATTGTTGTCATTTGGATCGCTTGTTAGCAAATCCGGATGCAGGGGATAGCACCCGCTCTGGGAGGCGGAAGGTGCCAGTCTGCCCCACCTTGAAGCAGAAGCTCCCGAACAGCATCTCGAATCCGTCGCTTACGGACTCGAAATCTTTGCGGGTGGCCGGCGAGTGGGCGGTGAAGTCGAAGGCACCGAAGAGGAGGTGATTCCCCGTCGTCGCGGAGTCATAGATCGCTTCGGATTGGACCGTCATGACCACACGATCAGCGTCCCCTATTCCCACACACGTCGCCAATTGACGAGGGTTCGACTCGTCAATGCCCATTGTTATGGACTTGGGTTTTGGAGAATTTGGCGATGCTGGAAGTCGCGAGATGGTTAACAGGCAAGCAACGCGGGGACACAAGGTTTACCCAGGTTCAGGCCCTCGGAGGGAAATCCCTACTCCTGCTTGTCTGTTCTTGATTACGGCAGAACCGAAGGTTACAAGGGTGTGCAGATGCAATCTGGCGTGAGGTGTGTGTATGAGGTGTTTGGTTCTTCTCGCCGTGCCCTCCTGGACCTTATATAGATAGGCCAGGTCCCGAGATAGGTCGAGTCGGTTACAAATTAGGGTTGCACCGTTTGAAATTCTATCTACAGCTAGACTTGTCCACCAAGGAGTCGATGTCGCAATGGGCTTGGGCCACCGAAATCTTCTTGGGCTGCCAATCTTCACGTGAGCCTTCCTTGGGATGGACCGGGTATATACCAATGTAGGGCACCCGTAGGGAATATCCCTGTCACCTCTTGTCGTTAATATGTGGACAAGCATCAACTGCCTCTTCAACGACCACAAGATCAATCGCCATCTCCACCTCTTCACCGAGCTCGGTGAGATAAAGATGGGCGAACATTTCATGACCGAGTACCTGAAGAATATCAAGGCCCTCGCCGATGGTCTAGCAGATCTTGGAGCACCGGAAGAATATGCCAAGTTGGTGATCCACTGCCTCAGTGGCCTCTCCGAGCAGTATGAGCACGCTGCCGACTCGATCTCCCTCATACCCGATATCACCTTCGAGAACGGTTTTTATCTCCTCGCTCTCCAAGATATGGAGCGCAAAAATCGCCGAACCCGCAACTCCGACACGGCTCTCGTCGTTGACGGCGCCAACCCTGACAAAGGCAACGGCCAACGCCGCAAGAAGAAGAATGTTGCGGCTGAGGCTGCCAAGGAGGGCGCTATCGTCCATCACCAGGGCCCTGCTGCACCACCGGCCGTTGCTTCGCCAACCTGGCCCACGCTGCAACTCCCATGGAACGGCGTGATCCAGATGTGGCCCTACGGTCGGGCACACAGCTACGTGCCACGTCATGCGCCCTCGCCACACGCCTTCTATGCGTAGGGCCCCTACAGCGTGCCGCACTCCTCCTATGAATACGGCTACGCGCCCCCGCCCCTGCTTACGGCTACGGCGCCGCTCCCTCATCACCGGCACCATCATCATCGGCTCCTTCAACCGCCTCGTGGGATCAGTCTGTGCTCATGCACCAGTTCCAGACAATGGGCTTACAAGCACCCACTGAATGGGTAATGGACACTGGCGCGGCCTCTTCTCCCGTGTTGTTGTTGTCGGTAACGGCTTCACTCTTCCGATCACCGCTCTAGACATGCACGTTTTCCTATTTCCACCTCCGAGCGTCCCCTTCATCTTCGTAATGTTTTAGTTGCTTCTAGCATAGTTAAAAATCTTTTATCGGTTCGTCAGTTCACCATTAATAATCGTGTTTCCGTCGAATTTGACCCTCTTGTTTTTCTGTGAAGGATCTTCAAACCAGGAACGAGATTCTCAGATGCAATAGCCTCGGAGCTCTCTGCCTTGTATGCACCTCCTCCACCAGTCGCCCACATGCCTTCCTCGTCGTCGATCCTGCTCTATGGCACCGGCGGCTTGGACACCCTGGACGACCCGTCATGGAGTCTTTAGATCGCTCTTCGGTTATTCCTATGGATAAGAATAAATCTAGTTATGACCCATGCCACACCCAACTTTAGCGAATTTCACTGAACTTTTATAATTGTGATAGACAACGGAATGGTCGTCTTTCATTCAAAAAAAATCCAGACATATCACCTAGATAAATAATTGAAATATTTTCAAGATTACTAAGATGTTTAGATAGATTATAGAACGAATTCCGACCTCTAATTTGGACGAAAGAAGAACCGGAATCTCTTAACCATATGATTTCCGGGGGTGGTCCAATAAAACCATTTCTTGAGCATTCGAGGATATATAGCACTGCTACCCTAAGTCCTAGACACATACCGTACGTACGTGCGGTATCGGATATGTACATGACACACATTGACACCCACGAGAGGCGGGAGTAGTCACACATCGATCGTCGACCCCATGACATGCATGTCGATCTAATCCCGTTGTTGCTAGCTACGTAGCAGCACGTAGATCACGTAGTACTACTAGTACTTGCCATGAGGCAAAAAACACAGAATTAACCTAACGATGAAAAGAAAACACAAAATAACCTGTTTTTAGAAAGATTTCATAATCTAACCTATTTTCTTGGCGTCCTACTAAACGGCGTCATGGTCAGTAGGACGACGCCGTCCGAAACTGCGCCATGGTGCCCATGACGCTCCAGTCAACGGCGCCATATATATATCGGTCCGACGTGGCGGTCGTCGTGAGGCTCAGGCCCACCTCGATAGGATGGCTCCATGGTAGACGGCGTCATGCTATCAAGCATGGCTCCTCGGCCGACGGCGTCATACCACTTTGCATTCAACCCAGCTATGAATGATCTAGCAGTACTACTTTGCACATATTCTCGGAAACGCAGTTTGCCTTCAGATGCATTCTCCGCCCGCATTTGTGGACGGAGGAGTACGCATGAGTGCAAACCGCGCTTCGCAGAATATGTGCAAAGTAGTACTGCTAGATCATGCATGGCTGTATTGAATGCAAAGTGGTATGGCGCCGTCGGCTAAGGAGCCATGCTTGATAGCATGGCGCCGTCTAGCATGGAGCCATCCTATCGAGGTGGGCCTAAGCCTCACGACGACCTCCACGTCGGACCGACATATGGCACCGTTGATTGGAGCGTCATGGGCACTATCGCCGTTTCGAACGGCGTCGTCCTACTGACCATGGAGCCGTCTGGTAGGGCGCCAAAAAAATAGGTTATAGTATGAAATCTTTCTAAAAACAGGTTATTTTGTGTTTTCTTTTTATCATTAGGTTAATTATGTGTTTTTTGCCTTGCCATGACAAGCTACCTACGGTAGATAGATAGATAGATAGTACTGCCACGACGACAAGTGTTCGCCGGCCGGCCGGGCACACTCGCTGACTGACATGCATGCATGCATGCAGCTAGCTCTCCACGCAGAACCACATGAACAGAACTGGTTGGTGACGTCTACACAGCCAAGTGTACGAAGGTGTAGTGGCAAGTCAAGTGCGTCGACGATGTGTCCTGGCTTTTCCGGCTAGCTCCGACTGGCGACGTACACTGAGCTGTGTCTGTGCGCGCGTAAGCACCTGCTTCTCCTCGGCATGTCTCCCTCCCGGCTCCCGCTGCCCCCTTCAATTCCCAACAAATGCATGTGTGTGGTGAACACAAATGCGCGCGCACGATGCTAGGGCAACTCCAACTCCATCCTCTTGTTAGGTCAACAGAATTTTTAAAACTTTAAAATGTCATTTTTCAATTTTTTCCAAAAAAAGGCTACATATAGCACGTGCTACATTTGCAGTTTCCACATGTTGCGGATTCCCTTTTTGTCTCGAGAACAGAGCTTCCTCCCAACTTTTTAGCATCTTGCTAAGAATCCTATCAAATGAGTGCGAATAAAAACATGTACTTCATCCTCCACCTCATCTAGACAGAACAATAAAATAAGTCATATAACGCAAAAAAATCTTATTATGACTAACAATTAATATGAATTGATTGTCATTAATAATAAATTATATTAATAAGGTAAGACACATTACATGAATGGATGGATACGCCGACGGCCCGGCGCTACGCCGACGGCAAACGTCGGGGCCGTCGGCGTAGACCATGACCAGGCCAGCGCCCTCAAGCAACCGTCGGCGTAGAATTGCCCTTGTTATAGCCTACGCTGCACCGACGGCTTCCCTCGGCGTAGTCTACGCTGACGGCTGCTATCGGCGTAGCTATTTTTTCCTTTTACCTCATTAATCTTTAAAAAAATTATAACTAAATCATTCTAATACGGAAAAATACAAATAATATATCAAAATTTGCATAAAAATAAGATCTATCGATATACACTCAAATTTACACATTTGTAAATAAAAATTAAGTGAAACATAAAATATTATATATACATAGTTTAAAATAGGCATAAGAAATTCAAAAACGATCCAAACAATGCGAAACCTTCGTGTGGTGTCATATTATGTGACATAGTTAGAAGGAAAAATATCAAATTTGGTATATTGATTATGTCTCAAAAAAACCTTCACAAAATGACCTATCTCATTCGAGGTTTCCTGACTTTCGGGTCAAATGACCAATGTTATGGTTATAATTAAGGCATGGTTTGTGATAATATGTCCATATTGTTCATACATGTGCACCATGGGATGTCGAACAATGTTATAGGAGAAAGTTTTCCTTTTCGTCGCGCCAAATAACCATTTTCCAATTTCCGAGTGCAAAAAACGGACGATTTTGTGAAGCAACCACCAAATAGCTAATTCAAAATACTATCACCACATTTTTTAAAATACTAGAACATCTTACATGGACAATATCCTAACAGGGGGATCTCAAACCTTTCCGTTTATCTCTGGTGAAAAAGACAAATTTCTGCTGAATCGGTAGGAAGTGGGTCAGATATGAACAATGGGTACATGATCTGATGCTCATAATTTTTTACAAAAATTATTTTTAGGTTCACAATATGCTATTTTATTAGAGATCCATTTCAAGTTTAGCGAGTCTCAACCTCGAGCTAAGAATCTTTATGCATGCCGTTTTAAACGGGCAAATAAAATTATGACTAGAATCACTGTATAGTTTGTGATAAGTTGATATTGATATCGTATTTGGATTCTTCTTATTTTTATGATCAATTTAGTCATATTATTTGTCAAATTACGATTTACGGATTTAAAGATATTAATTATTCCATATTAAATAGAAAAATATAAAAAATCATTATATTTTTATTTGAATTCAATAATTTTTTTTACTTATTTATTGTTGTTTACTTAAATAATTGTTTATAATTTCAAAAAATACAAACATGTGACATAATGATATACGAGTTAATAGGATTGATATCGTAGTATCGACCTCAATGTATAAATTGATTTGCGAAAACAGATTCTGAAGGAACGAGAAAGTTAAGCGTGCTGGAGGTGGAGTAGTGATGATGGGTGATCGGCTGGAAAGTGTGATCAAGACTGCAATTTGAAGAAAGATTAAGTTTAATTAGTGTTAAAAAATATTTAAAGTGAGAGATTAGCGAATCAAACAATTCAAACATTAAAAAAAGTTGAGAAAAAAGTTTAATTTTTTTTTGAAATTATTTTTGCAACCGGCCGTGAGGCTATGCCGACGACCATTATGCCGAGGACAGCCATCGGCATAGCATACGCCGATAGCTTTTTGATACGCCGACGGCCTCCGTGCGCTCCGTCGAGGGAGACCTTTGCCGAGGAGCCTACGCCAAGGGTTTTTAACCTTCGGCGTATCGCGCATGTCCTGCAGTGACACATGGTACGATAAAGAAAATAATTTTCTCTTATATAATTTATAGAAAATCATCTTTTAGTTAAGAGATGCAACCTTTTCTCTCTTAATTATCAAAAAAATCCGACGTGACAAGTACGAGAGAAGGCTAATGTCAGGTCATTGTACATGTCATAAAACTCAAGGGTCTATGTGAATGTTCGCGCAGCCAAAGGTCTTCTACAGGGACATCTGTTTGATCCAAATCAAGAAGCCATTGCATGGTCTGCTGGTCCTAGCCAAGGACCAATCGAGGTGGACTACCGGACCTGTCATGTACTCCGTGCTGTGCATGGTCCGTGCTCGCGTATGCCCGTTGCACGCACGCACTGTAAGGCGGAGTCGCCGAGATCGACGTGGAGGCGTGGCCAGCCACGATGGCCCATCCGCCCGGGGTGCCCCCTCCTCGCTCGATCTCCACGGCCGTCCTCTCGCGGGACAGCCAGCCGTTCGTCCGGATAACAAAGCATGTACGGCCACTTTCGAAACTACAAAGGTAGTTTCATATAAAAAAAACCTTTTTGCGCGTCTGCGTGCGTCAAAAACGATAAAATAGCCTAGCCTAAAAAAATTAAATAATAAACTCTTTCCAAAACAAATTTAAAAAATAACTCTCGACGGTAGCGCTAGAAACGAGGCACTACCCTCAACCTGGTAGCGTCTTCTGCAGTGGCGCTATTCCCCTGGCCAGCATAACGGTAGCGCCATTCTGACCTGGTAAGATCGAGCCAGCTCAACCCAACCCTACCTTTTCTTCCCCAACTCAATCCTCCACCCCCTCAAATCCATCCATTTTGGTGCGATTTCTCCGTGGAATTGGACCCCCTCATGTGCAATTAGGTACTCTCCCTCGTCTTTCTTACTTTTGTCCAATTGAAATCATATATTTTCGTGTTATTTGTTCCAATTTTGGAAACCCTAACATTTCCATATGACCTATGATGCATGGTTTATTATTGATGTATGTCTCAATAATGGTTGGTAGTATGATGGCTATGAAGCATATTTCTTAAGTTTTTGGCTTAGGGTTATGGTGATGGTGAGAACTTTAGATTAGGGTTAGGCCTAGATTTAGTTAGGTCTTAAAATTTTAAAAAATGTTTTTCTAAATCGTACTTGTTGGTGTTTTTCCATGTTTGTGGTTTGCTGAACTTTATGATGAAAAAATATATGTGGTGTTCAATCGGCATAGTAAAAAGCGGATTTTGGAGGACCGATTTTTTGTATACCATGGCAAACAAATTTTTTCCCCTTAGTGGACTACCCATCTGATTTTTTCCAGATTTTTTGACATTTGATTGTCTTTTTGTTTATGTAGGAGCATGTGCTTCCAAGCTCCGTGTTGAATTGCCACTCTATGCTCTCTCTCTATCTCTTTGTCCTTTGCCGCTCCTTGGACATTGTCATGGTTCAAAAATACTTTTTTTTATCTGGGTTCAAAAATACTTCTTCTTGATGAAGAGTTATTGCTCCTTGCAAAGATGAATGCAAATATTATGTAAGGACGACGTGACCGCATAGCCGCTTTGATGTTATCCTCTCAACTACATTTCGTCCGTTACATCCTCAATTGTAGTGATTCTAAACGAAGTCTATCACACCATCTGTTGTGCTTTCTACTTATGTAAGCATGCAAATGATTGACCAGCTTCCCTTCTTCAGGTAAGCGCCTCTTGGAGTTGGGGAGAAGGACAGTATGGTTTTCTTTATCTAGGGTTTGAACACATGCTCGCATTCCACACATGGACGCAGATCAAGCACAGCATGTGAGCGTTAGGCGAGCCGTCAATAATTCCCGTGTGTAAGCAATCCCACTCCTAATACGGGATACGAGACAAACCCTCTACTACATAGGCACCAAATCGGGAAAGGTGGATTCCGATCCCCGTTGCATCTGCTACATTTCTGGTTATTGCTAACTATAACCCGGCCGCCAGCACAATCTGAGCGACAGCAATCCGAGACCAACCGTATAAAATGTTGCTACACTCTCAAGAGGAATAACTATGCTGCTACAGTTTCACACGAATGTTTCAGCAGCTAATCTCCATGGATCTTCCGCCCGTGATCCACCGACGGATGATTTCGTCAAAACTAATTAAGAGGCCGTGCTACTCCCTCCATATCGGTTTATTAGGTCTTACGGTAGTAGCGCTGCGGCCAAGGTGCCAGCAGATTGGGCGAGAAAAATGACTTTGACGCGATGTAAACTATAGTTTTTCTGTTGTAAGATCCGGGTATTAAGGCCATATCTAGCTAATCCCTCAAACTTAGATCGACCGCGAGCTCGTGCTACCTCTCACGGGATGGCTAGGCAGCAGGACGGGGACACATTGGAGGTGGGGAGCGAGGGGCACAATGGGGATGAAATTGGAGGCGGTGAGTTTTACTGTAGAGAGGGTCCAGTCGAGTATAATTACGGATCGGGGAGGCTGAGGAGTAAAAAAACCAGTCCTCTAAACCGTTTGACGGTTCGGCTAGGTCTGGTTTTAGATAGTAAAACGAAATTTTTACTCCTCTCGCCGGTTTTAAGGGATCGACTAGAGATGCCCTAACTATGGAAGACCAACATTCATTGTCAAGCTCACGTCCCAACTATGCCCTAACTAGAGATGCCCTAACTATGGAGACGGAAGAAGATAGATCGGCAGCTGCCAGGTCCAAGCGGTACTACCGGTCATCGGAACCGGTACTACCGGTCAGCGATACTACTGCCCCTACTACCGCTCGCTACTGAGGGCTCCAACCGTCGCTCCAGGACCGCAAGCGGTACTACCGGTGATGACCGGTATTACCGGTCCTAAGTCCGGTACTACCGGTCATGCCTGTGCTTGCGCGCACCAGTTGGGCCACAGCCCATGTATTCCTCTTTACTTACCTATTCACCTAGTTTATCCCCAAACTACCCGTGTTTAGTGGCTGGTCTATAAATAGAGCCCCCACCCCTCATGTATCCCTTAGGCATAGATGATAGACTAAAGACAACCTCCATTGTGGAATCTCTAGTTTTGCCTTATCCCCTTACAAGGGGACCGACTATCGTCACCAACCTCGATTGGACATTGCATCACGCATCCATTGTTGAACAAGGCCTTGGAGTTCGATGTCTCGTCTCCAAGTTGTCAAGACCCTCTCCAAGCTGTTCTTCCCTCTCCGATGTGGATTTGAGTGAGCACGTTGACCGATCTTTCCTTGCAAGGATTCTATCGGATCGGTGGCCGCAGTTCGGGAGCAATCGGCCTTGTATCGTGTGAGTTTTGCGTGTGTTTATCGTGTTCTTCGCGAGGTGTGTGTTCGCTTCCGCTACCTTCTCCCTTTCCCCTCGCTTTCCCATCGATTTGACCACGAGATCCGTGAAGATAGGGCCACCCAAGAGGTTAACACCTTTATCATCTGGTATTAGAGCATCTTTTGGTTGCCACGGATTTCTCATCGATTTGGTCTTTTCCCCATAAATTCGAAAATTCCACCAAAAATAGCCCCAATTCGTGTTTTGGATCGATCTGTCATTTGAGTGCGTTTTGGTAGGTTTTGATCCATGGATTACTTGCAAAACTTATTGATCTACCTTCCTCTGCGTTCCCATAGCCTAATTTCTTGATTTTCCTCTTCGATTTGGTGTTTTTCTTGAAGATTTTCCGCCCAAATCGCCCCAAAATCGCGAAAACGCGTCAAATCTAGGCGTCCCAGGACCAAGCGGTACTACCGGTCCCAAAATCCGGTACTACCTCTCGTCACCGGTACTATCTCTCAAAAAACCGGTACTACCTCCTAGTACTGAACAAAAACAGCAGGTTCCCAGATTTCAGCCGCTCACCGTTTTGAGCATAACTTTTGCATTCGAACTCGGATTTTGGTGTTCTTTAGCTCGTTTCGAAGAGGAGAAGGCGTTGTTCATGCTATCTACTCCATTCAAATTCCGTGATCAAGTCAGAATCCAACAATAAAGGGTGAAGATCGTCGACGAAAGGTATAAACATTCCGCGACTTCTCCCCACTATCTTTGCGAGCAAAAAAAACACCTATTGAGACTAGTTCCTCTTATGATTGCTTGGGATATGCACGTTTGATACCTTGTAGATTCCGAGCAAACATTTGTGAGCGCTATCTCATATAGTTATCTTGTATAGTTGTTGGCATAAGGAAGAGGCAAGTGAAAAAGAAAAATAGAAAAAAAATAGAAAAAGAAAAAGGAAAAAAAGAAAGAAATATACATGTGCCTCATAGAATAGGAAGCGCAAGCTCGATGAACATCATATAGGTGGTACTTATTGTGAATATCTTGTAGCCCACCAATTTTGTGCAATCGAACTAGCGTCTCTCCTTGTACTTGTGTGACACGAGCTTATAGTCTTCGCTAGGTAATCATTTGGTTCTTAGCTCACTTTCTCCGTCGCACAAGTCCCATTTATCCCACAGTGTGTGTTTCCTTGTACATATTTCCTATCTTGTGGATTGGTTTGTTTGCTTTGTGATCATTGTGGTTCTTTACTTGCCAATACAACATCTTGATTTCGGATTGGTTCTTGACATGCCATTTTCCATACCTATCCACCATAGGTCTTGTGTGTGTGTGTGTTTTTTTTTGGTTCGTAGTTGGTTTTGGTGTTCCGCATGAACTTCACTTTGCTTGGTTTATTGCTCTCAAGTGTGGCCACTTGTACGATACGATCTTCCAAGGTAAAGTAAGATTTGACGTTGTATCCCTAACTCCCACTACCACTTCCATATACATCGCTTGGTCTTGTGCATCATGTCTAGGGACTCTGAAACCGAGAGAGATATCTATGAAGAATCCATGATGAGCCACCATGACTACGACTCCACAAGTATAGTGGACATGACGGAGCACAACACCGACAATGGCTCCGCATGCTTTGAGGACCCGGAGCACTACACCGACAACGGCTCCACATGCATGGAATACATGGAGAATGACATCAACTATGGCTCCTCAAGCATGGAAGACTTGGAGCTCTACATCGACAATGGCTCCTCATGCATGGAGGATATGGAGCACTACACCGACAATGGCTCCACATGCTTGGGTGATATGGACTACTACACCAACAATTACTCCCCAAGCATGGACGACTTCGAGTGCGACATTGATGACGCCTCGCCAAGCATGGAGGACACGGAGAACTTTATCGACTTTGATGGCTCCTCCATGAGCCATGAAGAATTCCTCCACTGTGTGGAGATGGAAGCCTACTACGCCAAGCAAGAGGAGGCGCATCATCAAGATTCCATGACCTTCAAGGCCAAGCGTGCCACACCAAAGGGCACCACCTACTTCGATGATCCACCTACAAGGCGACAAGCGCCACCACCTAGATGGTGTCAAGCGCCACCATCTCCAAGGTGCCAAGCTCCATCACCTCCAAGGCTTCAAGCTCCACCATCTCCAAGGCGCCAGGCTCCATCACCTCCAAGGCGACAAGCTCCACCTCCTATCCAAAGAAGAGTGGCGTCCAAACATCATATACTTCAAGAGGCGCCAAGAGACAAGAATATTCATCGACAAACATCCTCTCATGAGCATCGCCACCATAAAGAGGATACAAGACATCGTCAAAGGCATCTTCGCCACCAAGACAAATAATTCGTGATGAGCACCAACCATAATGCTCAAGCAAGCTCAAGAAGGCACCACAAGCACAAGAAGAGTGCCAAGGCAAATGATCACCGTCGTGAGCGTCATGTGGATGACCAAGTGCTTCACCAACATCAACCATTGGCAAGGCACGCCAATGACCTCCGTCGACACCATCATAGCGCACCTTCAACCACTCGTGCCACCACCACAATGGCACCAAGATCAAGCTTTCCTCCACGCCATCAAGCTTCAACGCCTACGCTTTACTTCCACGACCTCGTGAACGAGGAAAATGTAGACCTCTACTTCGCCAAGTTGGATAGCATGAGCCTACCTCCACCACTACTACGAGATGGCCACAAAACGGTCGAGCATGGGATTTTCCCTTCGACCATGGAGGCGAGCGATGGTGCCCATCTTATGGCATCCAACTTTGAAGGCGACAAGGTCACGAATGGTGAGCATGGGATTTTCCCTTCACCAAAGGAGGCGCAAGGAGTTGAGGAAACCGAGCCTATCCCTATATGCTTGAGTGATGATGTGGTATCAATCCCATGTGAGTATGAGAGCCACTTAGCCCACTTGAGTGAGAACTGTTGGAATTATTCTCTAGAGGCAATAATAAAGATGTTATTATTATAATTCTTGTTCGTGATAAAGTTTATATTCCATGCTAGAATTGTATTAAGCGGAAACTTTGATACTTGTGTGGTTTATGAACAACACCGTGTCCCTAGTACGCCTCTATGGACTAGCTCATTGATTAATGATGGTTAAGGTTTCCTAACCATAGACATGAGTTGTCGATTAATAATGAGATCATGTCATTGGGAGAATGATATGATGGACAGACCCAAATTAAGCAGAGCAATTAGATCGTGTCATCGTGTTCATCTTTGCGAAGCTTTTTCCTATGTCAAGTATTGTATTCCTTAGACCATGAGATAATACAACTCCCTGGTATCGGAAGAAAGCTTTGAGGTCATCAAACGTCATCCTATGTGAGGGTGATCATAAAGGTGTCTCTCAGGTGATCGGAAAGTACTTGTTGGGTTGTATGTATCGAGATGGAATTTGTCCCTCCCGAGTCGGAGAGATATACTTCGGGCCCACTCGGTAATCGATATCAACACCGCTTGCAAGCACGTGGTTAAGGAGTTAATCACAAAGTGATATCGGATTACGGAACGAGTAAAGTACTTGCTATGAACGAGATTGAACTAGGTATGCCGATACCAACGATCGAATCTCGGGCAAGTAAAATATCGCGTGATGAAGGGAATACATATATGGGATTGATTGAATCCTGGCATCGTGGTTCATCCGATATGATCATCGATGAATATGTGGGAGTTAATATGGGTTTCCAGACCCTGATTATTTATAGAAGATCATGTCTGCATATTCTCGAACCTGTAGGGTCACACACTTAACGTGCATCGACGCTAGGATAGAATGGATAATTGGTTTATGAGTTTTTGTTCGGAGTCTCGGATGAGATCCAGGACATCACGAGAGGTTCCGGAATGGTCCGAAGAATAAGATTCATATAAAGTAAAAAGCAGTTTTTGGAGTTCAGAATCGTTTCGGAGTTTATCGGTATTGTACCGGAAGGTTCTAGAAGCTTCTGGAGTGGGACCAACATGGGCCCACTTGTCGGAGGCCTGCGTGGGCATAAGGGGGAGTTACCTAGCCATTTTGGGTCAGGGGCACAAGGCCCCAAAGGCCCAGCCGGCCAAACCCTAGGGGAAACCCTAGGGAACCCTTCTAGAAGGAAAGGGGAAACTTGCCCCCCACTCCACCCTTGGGGCCGCTGCCCTAGGGCTTGGAGGAGGGGCCAAGGGGGCCGGCCAGACCCCTATATAAGGTGGGAAAGGGCGCACCCTCCCCCTCCTACTCCTCCAACCCTAGCCGCCCTGCTACACTTCCATCTCTCTCTCCCGACTACACGTAGGCGAAGCCCTGCTGCAGAAATTCTCCACCATAAGCACCACGTCGTCGTGCTGTAGATCCAATCTATCTCTCCACCCCACTTGCTTGACCAAGGAAGGAGGAGACGTCGCGGCACCGTACATGTGCATCTCTCGGAGGCGCCGTCACTTGCGGCGTTGGATCGGATCGGATCGGATCGCGAGGAGGAGAAGGCTAGTTCGACTACATCACCCACGTTCTGTTGAACGTTTCCGTGTGCGATTTCTTCAAGGGTATGAAGATCCCGTCTATCTCTCTCGTTGATTGCATCTCCTAGATTAGATCTTGGCTTTCTTGTTCGCATCCGTAGAAAATTTTGATTTACTATGCTGCGAAACCCTTCAAGAACAAGAGTGAGATGAGTGACTCCACCTTATGTGAGATTGAGTGCTCCAACTTTGAGGGCATGAGCACCGAGTGAGTTGAGAGTGGTAGTTGATAGGTCAAGTGGAACCATTTCGATTTCTACTGACTTACCCTCTACCTCTAGTGTGTTCTCTTATGTTGTGCTAGGTTCCATGAATGAAGACGCTCCAAGCCATGAAGAAATGATGCCTCGAATGGAGAAGATGTACATGGTGGATGAAGAGGATGCTATGCCATGGCTACATCAAGAAGACGAATTCGTCCACAAGGATTCCACTACTTCCACAACACCCACTTCATATGAGAGGTATGAACAAAGTAACAATAAGGGTGTTGATGATGCCATGATCCCACTAGTGGACATGATGAATTGTGAGGATATGCATGGTATGGATGACACTTGTGACATTACATATGCTTCACTCATATTCCCATGTGATGTTTTACCTTTGCATAATATTGATCATGTGGAATTGTTTGACTGCGATATCATTGCCATAAACATGCCATGCTATGCATCTTGTGTGTATCCTCCAATTGCTTTGGACTTGCCTTGTTATGCTAGTCATTCAATTTCTCTCGTTGCTTGCGATAATATGAATGCTTGATATTTCACTTGTTTTGCTTGCAACAATATTGATCACATGCGTTATAATGAGATGGCCCCCATAGCTTTCTCAATTTTTGGAGATTTTGATGATTGCCATGATAAGAATGTTCCCCACTTGCATACTCACCATGCATCTATTTCATACTTGATTGACATTAATGGTGTGGGCACAAGAAGAGATACGTCATGATGGATGATGTGTATCTCTACCATGCACACACGTTCTTCCTTTTGTGTATGATGTCTGTAGGTACCCGCACTAGCATGTCAACCTCGGTTGAGCACGAGTTGACAAAAAGAGCTCTTGAGAGCATCCCACAAGTGAGTTCAAGATCGAACCCAGCTCTGATACCTTTTGCATGCTTTGCATATTTCATGTTTACAAATTTCTCTTTCCTATGGTTGGGTTGCACACATAATGATGTTGCTTTGGACATTCTTCCTTGTGTGTTTTTGCCGAATTCTCCTATTCTAGCATCAAGGACGTTGATCAAAATTCTAGTAAATTGCCCTGAGTGCCACACTAAAACATTGTATGAAGTTTTTGAGTTCCCACATTTGGACGATGTTCAAACGATTTCCATGCACTTTGACCTTGCATATGCATTCCATTTGTTATACATGCATTGTGCTAATAGTGTTGTGAACAAGAATGGACATGCCACATTTGACATGCTCCTCTATCACGCACGAAAATATTTTGCTTGGTCTTTGTTGTATGAAGGTACAAGTACATACACGTCACCCTCTACCAACCACGTGTTGACAAGAAGAACCAAAGAGAGTTACCTATGGCTACCCTTCATCGAGCCATCTATACACCCTAAGGTGACTTCCTTCTACTTGAGGACTCATGCTATAATGTTCATGAATTGGCTACGCTTTGAGTGTTGCTTCGCTTTTGTCGTGAGCTTTGTAGGCTTCATGGAAGGTGAAGGAACATTGAAGTGTTGTCAAGTCAATCTTCCCGAGGACGACTATATGGTGAACCCCAGGATCAAGCATATCCTTCGACCTCTTCTACTTCGTGATGAACATGGAGAGTCGAGGACGACTCTTTTGGAAGGGGGGAAGATGATGCAGCCCGACCTACGGTCGTTACTACATCAAGGTCTCCAACTTACGCCAAGTCGTCATGGACTCCAAAGGTGAATCCGTTCCTCTATGCGAGCCCACTTCCTACCCTATTGAATGGTATGCTACTTCATACTCCGTCACATATGCATGATAGGTTCACACCGACCAGTACGGAGGCAAGGGAGGAAGCCTAGATCGGCAGCTTCTAGGTCCAAGCGGTACTACCGGTCGTCGGAACCGGTACTACTGGTCAGCGGTACTATCGCTCGCTACTGAGGGCTCCAACCGTCGCTCCAGGACCGCAAGCGGTACTACCGGTCCCAGAGCGGTACTACCGGTGATGACCGGTACTACCGGTCCTAAGTCCGGTACTACCGGTCATGCCTGTGCCTGCGCACACCAGTTGGGCCATAGCCCATGTATTCCCCTTTACTTACCTTGCCTAGTTTATCCCCAAACTACCCTTGTTTAGTGGCTGGCCTATAAATAGAGCCCCCACCCCTCATGTATCCCTTAGGCATAGATGATAGACTAAAGGCAACCCCCATTGTGGAATCTCTAGTTTTGCCTCATCCCCTTACAAGGGGACCGACTATCGTCACCAACCTCGATTGGACTTTGCATCACGCATCCATCGTTGATCAAGGCCTTGGAGTTCGGTGTCTCGTCTCCAAGTTGTCAAGACCCTCCACAAGGTGTTCTTCCCTCTCCGATGTGGATTTGAGGGAGCACGTTGACCGATCTTTCCTTGCGAGGATTCTATCGGACCGGTGGCCGCCGTTTGGGAGCAATCGGCCTTGTATCGTGTGAGTTTTGCGTGTGTTCATCGTGTTCTTCACGAGGTGTGTGTCTCTTCTGCTACCTTCTCCCTTTCCCCTCGCTTTCCCATCGATTTGACCACGATATCCATGAAGATCGGGCCACCCAAGAGGTTAACCCCTTTATCATGAATAGTAGTGGCGGTGGAGCCACTTCAAGATCGGGTGAGGAGGTGATCCGTTATTTCCTTTTGGTGGCTATTGTTGTGGTGCCAGAGCTAGCTAACGGGCGTTGCGTCAAGTTTAGAGGATTTTTTTGTCTGGTTTGTAATTTTCTTTCTTGCCTGGCGGCCTTTTGCGCAAAGGCTTGCGTTCTACTGTTTTTTCAGTTTTATTAGGTCGGTGTCTACGTGGCTTGTACTATGACATTTATGATATAAATGAGACATGCATTACCATGCAAAAATGTGACGGAGCTAGCCGAGAATGTTTTTTTGGTGGTGGTGGTAGTGGTGGTGTGTGTGTGTGGGGGGGGGGGGTTGTGGCCCCCTCTGACTTGTACATAGCTCCGCCATTGTCGATCTATTCATCCACCCATCCGTCGATCATCTCCCTTCCCGACATCGATGACGAAGGCGCGCTCTGGAATGGTGGTCTCCTCGTCCGCCGCCGACGTAGAGGGTCGAAGTCCACGACGCTCCTGATGGCGAACTACGCGGCGCTGCTGGTGGGCTCGGTGGCGTCAAGCCTGCTCTCGCGGTTCTACTTCAAGCATGGCGGGTAGAACAAGTGGGTGGTCACACTCGTGCAGTCGTCCTAATCACCGAAAATTTTCCCATGTAAGCCCCCAAAAATATTTTCCTTCATTGATTTTTCCAAGCCGGGGGGAGGGAGGAGTGGCCCCCTCTGACTTGTACATAGCTCCGCCACCGATGAATACATACATATCCAATTATCCATGTACATTGCATGTAGTAATTTTTTTACCATCTTTATTGCTTGTGTGTTGTTGCTTACTCATGCGTGGACTGGGTGCTTGTGGGCTCGGTGGCGTCGAGCCTGCTCTCGCGGTTCTTCTTCGAGCATGGCGGGCAGAACAAGTGGGTGGTCACGCACTCACACACGTGCAATCGGACGGGTTCCTGACGCTGGTAATATTGGAATGTTCGAGGGGAAAATTTCTAAAAAAAATCTATCTAAGCCCCTGAAATATTTACATATCCAATTATCCATATACATTGCATGTAGTAATTATCCATATACATATCCAATTATCTTTTCTTTACCATCTTTATTGCTCCTGTACTGTTGCTTACTCATGCATGGACTGTCTCTAGCAAAGGGGATTTTGTATTTTTTCACAATCATTAATTTGCCAGTTTTGCGGTTGGAGTAATCAAAATAAACGGATATACTTTACCCGAAAAAATGGAGATATTTAAAAAAAAAAACTTGAACTAGTAACGTATAGTAACTGGCTCCAGCCTTTTTCACATCCGGCCATCCTGAAAAGCAAAGAAACGGAAGAGGCGAGCAGTGTAAAACCTTCTCAAAATCCTCCTTACTCCACGCAATTAGTTAGCGCGATTCTGTCACTCCAAACAAGAAGATCCCCAGGCGCCGGCAGCATATATACCCACCCACGATCGTTCGACAACCATATCGCAATCCGTTCATCCACCTATCCGTCGATCATCTCCCTCCCCGACGTCGACGACGAGGGCACGCTCGGGAATGGCGATCTCCTCATCCGCCGCCGGCGCGGGCGGCGCGGCCGCGGCGCCGCGCCGGCGCAGAGGGCCGTCGTCCACGGCGCTCTTGATGGCGAACTACGCGGCGCTGCTGGTGGGCTCGGTGGCGTCGAGCCTGCTCTCGCGGTTCTACTTCGAGCACGGCGGGCAGAACAAGTGGGTGGTCACGCTCCTGCAGTCGGCCGGGTTCCCGACGCTGGTTGCCGCCGTCTTCCTCGCCCGCCGCCCCGCCGCCGCGCCGCGCCCGTTCCTCTGGTTCTCGCGCCGGTTCCTGGCCGTGTGCCTCGTCATCGGCGCGCTCCTGGGCGCCAACAACCTGCTCTTCTCCTACAGCTCCTCGCTCCTCCCGGTCTCCACCTCCTCGCTGCTCCTCTCCACGCAGCTCGCCTTCACGCTCGTCCTTGCCGCCGCCATCGTCCGCCACCCGATCACCTTCGTCAACCTCAACGCCGTCGTGCTCATGACTCTCTGCTCGATCCTCCTCGGGCTCCGCTCCGGCGACGCCGGGGAGAACCCGGACAAGAAAGGGTACGTCCTCGGCTTCGTCGTCACGCTCGCCGCCGCGGGGCTCTTCTCCGCCTACCTGCCCGTCATGGAGCTCCTGTACCGGGAGGCGGTCTCCGGCGGGTTCATCCTCGCTGTGGAAGTGCAGGCCGTGATGCAGGCTATGGCGTCCGTCGTGGCGGCGGTCGGGCTCGTGGCGTCGGGCGGCATGGGCGACGACGTGGCGCGTTGGAAGGGGTCCCACGCCCTCTACTGGGTCGTGGTGGCGACGCTCGTCGTGACGTGGCAGGCTTGCTTCATGGGCACCGCGGGGGTGATCTACCTCACATCGTCGCTCCACAGCGGCGTGTGCATGGCGGCGGTGCTCACAGCCAACGTGATCGGCGGCGTCGTGGTGTTCGGCGACCCGTTCGGCGCCGAGAAGGCCATCGCCACCGCGCTCTGCGTGTGGGGACTCTCCTCGTACCTCTACGGCGAGTACACCAAGAGCAAGAAGAAGGCCGCAGACGATGATCATCAGGACAAAGACGACGCCGCCCTCGCCGGCGACAATGACGACGCTCTCAAGAGCCTCACCGCCGGCCGCGAGGCCCGAGGCGATGCCACCGAAACCGTTTGAGGCAAGCAGCGCCGTCCGTCCGGCCACAGGGGGTACGTGTATGAAGTACGAGAAAAGAGTATAGTACCCAGAAAGCAAAGTGGCAGGATAGATGACGCGGTAGGCATGCAGACGTGTCATGTTACATCGATTAGGCAGAGTTTATTTACAGCTTACAAAGGGACAAGAACAGGGACGAGCAGGGCGCCAAGGCCCCCCTATGCCAAGGAAAAAAATACTCAAGCTTGGTCAAACTTGACATAGTAGTTTGACTTTTTAAAAAAATATAGGCCTTAAGCCTTGGGAGATAGAGGTAATACTAGTTTTAGAGGTGATTAGAGGGCATAATTAGTAAAGATTAGCTTGATCGGTCCTCTTATACCAAATTTAGCTTGCTCGGCCCCTTTTCGTTCAATCCCCTTCGCCACGGGACAAGAATGGTGTGGGTTCCTGACGCCTGGTCGCCGCCGTATTCCTCGCCCGCCTCGCGCCGTGCCCGTTCCTCTGGTTCTCACGCCAGTTCCTGGCCGTGTGCCTCGTCATCGGCGCATTCCTGGGCGCCAACAACCTTCTCTTCTCCTATAGCTCCTTGCTCCTCCCAGTCTCCACCTCCACGCAGCTCGCCTTCACGCTCGCCCTCTTCGTCGCCATTGTCCTCCACCCGATCACCTTCGTCAACCTCAACGCCGTCATTCTCATGACGCTCTGCTCAATCCTCCTCGCGCTCCGCTCCGGCGATGGAGGCGAGAACCCCGGACAAGAAAGGGTACGTACTCGGCTTCGTCGCGATGCTCGCCACCGCGGGGCTTTTCTCCACGTGGCTTCCCGTGATGGAGCTCATGTACCGGGAGGCGGTCTCCGGTGGTTTCATCCTGGCAGTGAAGGTGCATGCGGTGATGCAGGCAATGGCGTCCGGCGTGTGTGTGTGTGTGGGGGTCTATGCCAACGTGCAACAAGGAAAAAAATCCTAGTTTTAGAGGTGATTAGAGAACATAATTAGTGAAGATTAGCTTGACAGGTCCCTCTTGTACAAAATTTAGCTTGCTCGGCTCCATTTTCATTCAATCCTGCCTCCGCCACTTCAAGAATGGTGTGGGCAATGATGGCGGATGTTTGTTTGGTGTCTACTATCCTTGGCTATCTTGTGAGAGGTTCAGGGTTTAGCATGGATGCATGCATACATGGGTGTATGTGTTAAAAGAAAACGTGTGATCCTGCTTTACTTTCACCAGGATTAGTTACCACCCTCAACAGAGACATGTCATCTAGTATCTGTGCTTGAGATAAGTTGAGATCGATCTAGTATTTTTTTTACAATAGTTTATTTGTTATACAGCATTGCATCAATTGACAATAGTTTACCTGGTTAGCTAGCTAGCCTGCTCTGAGACTGTGTGATCATTCCCCTCCTTGTTGTCATGCCTGACTCCCTTATCCCAATACTGTGTGTACATTCCTAAAGTACATTCCCCATGATGTATCGGTTATTGGTATGGACCATATCACGGTTCACGAGTCATGCATATACCTACTCTTAGACATCGGTAGTACGCCTGCATATTTATCTCTAACTTGATAGGAAGAACACCCACTTACAAGTGGGCCCCTAGTTCACATTGTCAGTGTTAAACACCTGAATTCACTAGTTTCTGATGTTCGTTAGCCGACCGAATAGAAAACATTAGTTTCTCCGCAGATTAACCTCCCGCTACATTTTTTTAAAGATAGTCCCTACAATAATGGGAACTGACATTTTTGCCATCATATGTACGTGCATATCTTTTTCAAAGAGGCCCTTCCGGAAATCCTGTTACTCTATCCGATTCAAATGACCTAGGTTTGAAATGGAATGGTTCCACGCTTGAGAGCCGTTCTAGTATTCAGTTCAGAAATGGAATAGAATGAGGTGATTTCTCAAAAGAGAATATTCCCTCTAGATCCAGAATATACTCATTCCACCAAATTGGTGAAACCTCTTCGTTCGTGTATGCTAAAGCCACCCAAACATTTTCACTCTCTTTATTCTCCTGCCATCCTTTTTGCTAAATGCACCCAAACATGGAATGAAACCATTCAATTTCACTTTTTTGCCCAACCAAACATAGGATGGAACCATTTCATTACACATTTTTTGTCCTGACCAAACACAAGAACGGAACCAACCTATTCTAGTGGAATGGAACCATGACATTCCATTCCACAGCCTATTCTAGTGAAATAGAACCATGACATTCCACTAGAATGTATGTACCACTAAAATGTGTTTAGAAGCGTCCGTATCTTGACAAATCCGAGTTAATTAATTTGGATAGAAGAGAGTATCTTTTACAGATTCTTTTTTGTTTTATTCTGATATTGTCTAGTCGACATTCAGGGGATGTTTAATTTGGCACATCGGTTATAATTGCCGACATATAAATGTGAAGCACTATGACCAAACCTTAGAGTCATCTTTTCTTTGCAAGTGAACCTTTTTTCCTCTAGGCCTCCCGTACACAGACCCTCGGCCGCCCCCACCACAGATGCAGGGCCGGCCCTGTGGGGTCAGGGCCTGGTGCAAGAGGAAAAAATGGGCCCCTATATAAACAAGTAGTTATAAATCTCATTTATTTGAACAGAAAATTATATATTGAACAATACCACTCTCTCTAAATTTTAAATACATTACAAACACAATTTCTCTATATTTTCAGTAAACATATTACATAGCAAAAATTTTCTTTAGTCGCTTTTCATAACCAGATATACACTTTGTAGATGACATAAGGAACACAAGCAGAAATAAAAACACTACACAATTAGAACATGAGATTATAATTAAAACAAAACCACCTCGAGCAGGGATGAAGCTCGATTGGTTATTCGCTGCCACTTGCGGCCGAATTGACCTTGTTGGTTCCTAGCTACAAAGTGCCACTGTTGGCTCCTTGCCCCCCCTCCCCCCGCTCCCACCAGGCGTCGTCCCCTGCCCTCTTAGTTGCCGCTGCCGCCAAACCCTTATTCTCCATATATTTGGTCCCTTGTTCCACCTTTTTGTCTCTCTCTCAAATCAATCCCATGGAGAAGGAAGGAGAACAAATCAAATCTTACCTACTAGATATTGCAGATCGAGGAGGAATTTATTGGGAATTGACAGATCAGGATCTCCTCCTCCATTAATTACTTCAAAACGGCTGAAGAACATAATGGGAGAACAACACTCACTATCAGTGGTGATGGGTGATGGGGAAGATTGAAAACATGGAGGCGAGAGAAATCGAGATAAGACAATGCGTTCAGGGAGGCGACCTGGAGTGGAATCGATACGAGACGCTCGGTCCTTTTTCTCTAGCGATAATGACCATATACGAGATGCTCGGTCCCTACCTCGCATGCTAGAAATTGGGATGATTCAATACGTCCGATGGGGTGCCCTATCAGCTCGGGGTCCTATGCGACTGCACCGGTGTAACACCCTCAGAAACGGACCTATGCAAGTTTTAGCGAAACCCGCCAAACCCGCATAGAAACGATTCAAAGGTGCCCACCAGGCACTTGCGTGCGGGTGGAAAACGAAGTAATAACATTACACAACAGTCCTCGATGGGACCCACAGAACAGATATATACAACAGCGACTCGAAGCGTCAAGAATACAGATATAATATACAAGATCCAAATCACCTTGAAAACGGTAGAGCGTTCGACTACGGACAAGAAGCAAATGGGGCTAAGAGCCCTGAAGAATAACCAATGGCGTCCATAACCCTGCCCAGGCCAAGCCGGAAGGGTAACCCTGCTAACGGCGTCGATCTCAAACCTGCTTAAACAAAGGGGTGCCGACAAAGGGCAAAGGAAAAAGAGGAGCGTCAGTACTGAGGCCAGTACACGGCGAGACTAGAATTCGGCGGTCCTCGCCTACATAGGTATGGTGGACTGAAGCGGCAGCGGCAGCATGCACTAAACAACCTATAGAGACTCGATACAACTGGCGGCCGTCAGAGAGGGGTAAGAAAGACCTATTCGGATCCAACCTGATACTACCATCAAAAAAACCCATTCTGGCGTTTCCCCCTCGAGACCGAACAAGGAAGTCAACCGAGGAACTCACACAGTTGGCAGTTTTACTTATTCAGTTATCGTTGCAGCAATTACTAGTCAGGTTTAGATAATCATCCTGATAAAATAAGCAGTGGGCACTTTTATTTAACCATTCCGTTATAGTGGCAACACTTACTAGTCAGATACATTTAGCATGAGATAACCCAAAACCCAGCAGTTGTTGGTACTTTTACTTAGCCATTCCGTTGTAGTTGCCATACTTACTAGTCAGGTACAATGGTCACAAGCGACACTCCAAACAAGCAATTGTGGGCAGTATTATTTAACCATTCCATTATAGTGAAGCTGATTGCTAGTCATTATAAAGTCAAATTTATAGTACTACTTTAGTTATGCTTGTCTATGGTCGAGATACTATGCTCCAAGTCGTCCATAACCGCGAACACGGCTTTCAGAAAGTTTTACCCGGCCGGGGTGCACCAATAGCAACACACGCTCGATCAACCTCGGAAAAACCAAATCAAAACCCAACGAGGCCTTCACGACAAAACAATCACAAGATTCAGAAATATTTCAGGGGGCCACCCCATTGAGTAGACCCGCAACGAAGTAAGCTAGCTCCGAGACGGACTCAAGGTTTGCGTCAATGGTTGTAAACGACTGGGAACCCGAAAGTGTGACTGGGCTTGTCGATACCGCGAAAACACTCCGTTTACCTAAACAGTATAGTGTGCTCCTCGCACAATCGTAAATAAAGCAGTAGCATGGCATAAGTACAGGATCGTAAATAAAACCTCAAACTAGTTTGTGGCCCCAAGAAATAAGAATGGATCATGCTCTGGCTCAGGGGGGTCCCATATACCTCCCGGATGTGGATAGCACGATAAATCAAGGAACAGGTATCAAGTACTCGGGGTCCTACGGGACACAAGTGGGCGTTCGGAAACCAAATATTATCTATCACCCACCGATGCCTCTGCTTACTTCAAATTTTAGTTGTTAAACAGGAAATAAAGTGAGCGATAAGTAAAACTAGGATCATCTCCAACATCCAACATGCGGCATTACTCCAACAAATGTGGCACTTGACAACACGCAACAACACTTCAAAGAAGTTTACTACGACGCGCAAGTCCAACTATCTACCAAACAACAGGTAATAGGATGTGTCCAAGGCAATATAGGGCTGCACGGTATATCACAGGTACGGAAACTAAAGCATCGCAACACAGATAGCAATAGAGCAACAGGAGGGAATAAAGACTATGAAAGTAAGATAGGTAGAAAGGGGGAGATGCTCGCCTGGAAAACATTGCCGAAGGTTCAACCGAAGATCGGGGCGAAGCTCACATCAACTCAACGGCCTTATCCGCGGAGAACCAAAACACTAGAAGAAACACCGGATGCAATATTTAATATAACGGCAGAAGATCGGCATGATGCATGCATGTTGTATGACATGGCAAAGATGCGATGAAATTAGGTCATATTAAGCGGAACCGGGGTCCCGACAATTAATTAGGTGGTTCATGTTATTTATCTACCCCGCAATTTAAATGTTGTTTAACAATGCAAAATATATCACCGGTTCGCTACACAAGTTTAAATAAGGCCAATATGAGACTAGATTTGCCCGCATATGGGCTCCATATTTAATTATTAGGTGAATCGGCATAAGGCCC
Organism: Avena longiglumis; assembly: GCA_030063025.1. Classification (NCBI taxonomy): domain Eukaryota; kingdom Viridiplantae; phylum Streptophyta; class Magnoliopsida; order Poales; family Poaceae; genus Avena; species Avena longiglumis. Next base: position 570,251,712 of record CP125974.1, read on the forward strand.
CCAAACCTCATGATATGCATGCGAGATGAATGATTTAATATGCAACAAGTTGTTATTATATTATAAAATAGGGTTCTCGGATAAGGGTTCACACATTAGGGTTCGGCAGATCTGGGGGTTCCGGGGTCCGGGGTTGGTCTCAGGGTTCGACAGGGTCCAGGGTTCGACGGGTTCGGACTCGGCGGGATCGTTCTCTCGTCCTCGGTAACGGGGCAGATCTTGCGTTCCGGGAAGAAGTACTTGGCGGTCTTCGGCTCCACCCAGGTCGGGGCCGATCTTGTCGTCGCGAAGGTCTTGTCGCGTTCTCGTGTCGGGTCGGTCTTGGCGTTTCGGGGATCTCCGAGTCGGGGTTCTTGGATCTTGTCGGCCTTCTCCAGATCATGCATCGCCGCTCCGTGTGGAAGGCCCCGAGGGTCCGGTGACGGAGATCTTGACGGCCCGAGAGGAGAACTTGGTGCCCGCTCAAAGGTTGAGGAGGATCTTGTCGGTGATTCTTCTAGCGATCTCCGGGTTCGGTTCGCGGTTCCTCGTAGACGGTTCGGGGTCATGGTACCCGGAAGGAGATCTTGTCGATGAGACGACCTTGGCACTCGGGTTCAGTCTTCGGTTCCACTAAGAAGATCTTGTCGGTTCCCAACAATCTTGTCACTCGCGAGAGTCTCCAACAACCGAGCCAACACCACTGCATCTTATTGCAGCAAGAGCATCGTCACATCTTAACAACCGGCTGCAGAGGTGATGCTGCCCGGGACACGGATGAGCAGGAACAGCGACAGACAAAGACAACGTACTCGCAGAGCTTGGTGAGCCCGGGGCAGGGGCTAGGAGTTGGCCGGCCGGAGGTCGAGGCTCTGGGTGACGTTGGCTATGGCCGTAGATTTGCGCCAGGCCGAGGGCAGCCCTAAGCCGATGAAGGGACCATGGTTGGCGGCTGGCGGAGGGCGTGGCCGGGAGGAGGCTGCGTGGCGAGGCCGACGGTGGGGCCGAGACCGCGACGCGAGGAGGACTGGAGGCGACCGGCCGAGAGAGAAGGACAAAGGCGGGCGAAAGCGGTCACAGCGAGGCAGGCGAGGAGGAGGTGCGCGGGGCGACGGGCCGCCGGGCGACGAGGCGAGAGCGAGGGGCCGAGCGGAGGGAGAGGCCGCGAGGTGAGGCTCATGGTCAGCGGCGGAGCGCGGCGCTGGAAGGCGGAGGTGAGAGCGGCGCCGGGCGGGAGGCGAAGGCCGGGCGGTGGCGTCGGCGGCGGGAGTCGAGCGAACCGCGCCGAGGAAGGAGAAAGCGCGCCGTGGCGAAGGAGGGAGAACGGGGGACGCGGCGGTCAAGGGAGGGTGGGCGTGAGCGGCGGCGGGGTGGGGAAGCCGGCAGCGGCGGGGACGCGGTTGGGAAGAGGGTTGGGCCAGGGGCTGCGCGCGTGTGTGCGTCGGGGAGGAGCCTGGGAGCGGCAGGCGCGGCTGGGAGAGAGAGAGGGCGCGGGGAGAGAGAGGAGGGAGGAGGCGTGTCGGTGGTGGGGGTGGGACCGAGCGGCAGGTGGGTCCAGGGGGTGGTTCGGTTCATGAGGTGGGTGGGAGCGTCGTGGGGCCTGGGGGCGGGTCAAGGTGGAAGGCGCGAAGTGCGTGTTTGGGTTGTGTGCGGTGAGCTGAGTGGGCAGGGAGGTGTGGGCCGACTGGTTGAGGGGTGGAGAGGGTTAGGTGACGTGGCAGAGTGGGATTGGGTGGGGGAGAGAGGAGAGGTGAGGTGGAGAGAGGGCATTGGTTGGGGTGAGGTGGGGGGTGTGGGTAGGTTAGTTGGTAGCTTTAGGAATTTAGGAGTGGGCCGATTTATTTTCTGGGGTGGTCGTTCGGGTCAAAACGCCGCCTCGACCGCCCGCTTAAAAATAATTGTAACTTTTATTTGTTTTAAAGATGGCTCTAGCAATTCGATAGCCGACAAACAAAATATTCCGGAGACCCGGTTTTGGTTTTGAATAAAGATGGGGCGTTTTAGAAAACAAAACGGGCTTTGCGAAAATAGTTTTGTGCAAACAATGCATGATGATGACGATGCAATGCACAAATTCACGCGATTTTCTAGTAGTGGTTTTGCGGGATGCCACAATTCGACACCACTAATAATGGATCTCGCCCTCGAGATCCGCCTCATGGTACCGGAAGGAAGGTCGGCGAACGGCATCTCCTCGCTTCATGTAGATCCTCGCGACACCACTAACAAGGGTTCATCCTCCATCTTGAAATCGGCGACACCACCAACAAAGGGTCGTTGTCCCTGATCGTCGAGAGAACACTCCGGAGAAACAAAAGGTCAAAGGTAGAGGCATCAACAAATAAAGCCACCCCTAACTTCCGTGGACGGAGTAAAATCGCTGTATCCACTGATTCAATGTACAAGAGCGAATGATAAGAGTAGTGGTATGGTAGCTACTCCATCCCGCACTCAAACCATTACTCTGCACACGAATAGGCGGATTATGCGACCAACTCTCGGAATCAGACTGAAGATCTCGACAAGCGAGGTTCGGAAACAAAGAAGTGATGCGGACTCCGCATCGGATCTGGCGTAGATGACGTCATCGCGTCGGAAAACACCGGAAGGCACAAACAAGACACACAGAATGATCCACCAGACGAAAGATTCCTCGGATAGCATGAAGACCAGATGTAGCAACACCGTTATCAGAGGAGGAAGCGAAACCTCAAGGTACGATTTAAACCCAACCACGAGAATTCTCGGACTCAAGAAAGAGAAGAGAGCGGATTTAAAACGCAGAGAGATAAGAGGAGAATAGCAGAGGGTAAGGAGTAAAGCGGACCTAACCGTAACCATCCAACCGATTTTGCAAAATAGTTTTGACACTCTACTGGCCGTTAGCTAGGTTATCCTACGGCTGGACTTGTGGGTATCGAATCGCCGAGCTCGATACCACTCAGAACACCCTCGGACCTATGCAAGTTTTAGCGAAACCCGCCAAACCCGCATAGAAACGATTCAAAGGTGCTCACCAGCACTTTCGTAAGGTGGAAAACGAAGTAATAACATTACACAACAGTCCTCGATGGGACCCACAGAACAGATATATATAACAGCGACTCAACGAGTCAAGAATACAGATATACAATACGAAGTTCCAAATCACCTTGAAAACGATGGAGCGTCCGACTACGGACAAGATGCAAATGGGGCTAAGAGCCCTGAAGAATAACCAATGGCGTCCATAACCCTGCCCAGGCCAAGCCGGAAGGGTAACCCTGCTAACGGCGTCGATCTCAAAACCTGCTTAAACAAAAGGGGTGCCGCCAAAGGGCAAAGGAAAAAGAGGAGCGTCAGTACTGAGGCCAGTACACGGCGAGGCTAGAATTCGGCGGTCCTCGCCTACATAGGTATGGTGGACTGAAGCGGCAGCGGCAGCATGCACTACACAACCTATAGAGACTCGATATAACTGGCGGTTATCAGAGAGGGATAAGAAAGACCTATTCGGAACCAACCTGGTACTATCATCAAACAAAACCATCCTGGCGTTTCCCCCTCGAGACCAAACGAGGAAGTCAACCGAGGAACTCACACAGTTGGCAGTTTTACTTATTCAGTTATAGTTGCGGCACTTTACTAGTCAGGTTTAGATAATCATCCTGGTAAAATAAGCAGTGGGCACTTTTAGTTAATCATTCCGTTATAGTGGCAACACTTACTAGTCAGATGCAATTAGTATGAGATAACCCAAAACCCAACAGTTGTTGATACTTTTATTCAGCCATTCCGTTGTAGTTGCAAGACTTACTAGTCAGGTACAATGGTCGCTGGCTACGACCCAAACAAGCAATTGTGGGCAGTATTAATTAGCCATTCCATTATAGTGAAGCTGATTACTAGTCATTATAAAGTCAAATTTACAGCAATAAACTTTAGTTATGCTTGTCTATGATCGAGATATCGCGGCTCCAAGTCGCCCATATCCGCGACACGCTTTCGAAAGTTTTACCCGTCCGGTGCACCAATAGCAACACACGCCGATCAACCTCGAAACACCAAATCAAAACCCAACGAGGCTTTCACGACGAACAATCACAGATTCAGAATTATTTCAGGGGCCACCCTTAAGTAGAATCCGCAACGGCCGGCTCGAGACGGACTTAAGGTTTGGGTAGACGGTGAACGATCGGGAACCCGAAGTGTGGCTGGGCTTGTCGACACCGTGGAATCGTGTCCCGATCCTAACAAGACAAAGGTGCTCCTCACACAATCGTAAATACATAAGTAGCATGGCATAAGCACAGGATCGTAAATAAAACCTCAAACTAGTTTGTGGCCCCAAGAAATAAGACTGGATCAAGCTCTGGCTCAGGGGGGTCCCATATACCTCCCGGATGTGGATAGCGCGATAAATCAAGGAACAGGTATCAAGTACTCGGGGTCCTACGGGACACAAGTGGGCGTTCGGAAACCAAATATTATCTATCACCCACCGATGCCTCTGCTTACTTCAAATTTTAGTTGTTAAATAGGAAATAAAGTGAGCGATAAGTAAAACTAGGATCATCTCCAACATCCAACATGCGGCATTACTCCAACAAATGTGGCACTTGACAACACGCAACAACACTTCAGCAAGCGACTACGACGCGCAAGTCCAACTATCTACCAAACAACAGGTAATAGGATGTGTCCAAGGCAATATAGGGCTGCACGGTATATCACAGGTACGGAAACTAAAGCATCGCAACACAGATAGCAATAGAGCAACAGGAGGGAATAAAGACTATGAAAGTAAGATAGGTAGAAAGGGGGAGATGCTCGCCTGGAAAACATTGCCGAAGGTTCAACCGAAGATCGGGGCGAAGCTCACATCAACTCAACGGCCTTATCCGCGGAGAACCAAAACACTAGAAGAAACACCGGATGCAATATTTAATATAACGGCAGAAGATCGGCATGATGCATGCATGGTGTATGACATGGCAAAGATGCGATGCAATTAGGTCATATTAAGCGGAACCGGGGTACCGACAATTAATTAGGTGGTTCATGTTATTTATCTACCCCGCAATTTAAATGTTGTTTAACAATGCAAAATATATCACCGGTTCGCTACACAAGTTTAAATGAGGCCAATATGAGACTAGATTTGCCCGCATATGGGCCCCATATTTAATTATTAGGTGAATCGACATAAGGCCCCCAAACCTCATGATATGCATGCGAGATGAATGATTTAATATGCAACAAGTTGTTATTATATTATAAAATAGGGTTCTCGGATAAGGGTTCACACATTAGGGTTCGGCAGATCTGGGGGTTCCGGGGTCCGGGGTTGGTCTCAGGGTTCGACAGGGTCCAGGGTTCGACGGGTTCGGACTCGGCGGGATCGTTCTCTCGTCCTCGGTAACGGGGCAGATCTTGCGTTCCGGGAAGAAGTACTTGGCGGTCTTCGGCTCCACCCAGGTCGGGGCCGATCTTGTCGTCGCGAAGTTCTTGTCGCGTTCTCGTGTCGGGTCGGTCTTGGCGTTCCGAGGATCTCCGAGTCGGGGATCTTGGATCTTGTCGGCCTTCTCCAGATCATGCATCACCGCTCCGTGTGGAAGGCCCCGAGGGTCCGGTGACGGAGATCTTGACGGCCCGAGAGGAGAACTTGGTGCCCGCTCAAAGGTTTAGGAGGATCTTGTCGGTGATTCTTCTAGCGATCTCCGGGTTCGGTTCGCGGTTCCTCGTAGACGGTTCGGGGTCATGGTACCAGGAAGGAGATCTTGTCGATGAGACGACCTTGGCACTCGGGTTCAGTCTTCGGTTCCACTAAGAAGATCTTGTCGGTTCCCAACAATCTTGTCACTCGCGAGAGTCTCCAACAACCGAGCCAACACCACTGCATCTTATTGCAGCAAGAGCATCGTCACATCTTAACAACCGAAGCTGCAGAGGTGCGCGCGCGACCGGGACACGGATGAGCAGGAACGGCGACAGACAAAGACAACGTACTCGCAGAGCTTGGTGAGCCCGGGGCAGGGGCTAGGAGTTGGCCGGCCGGAGGTCGAGGCTCTGGGTGACGTTGGCTATGGCCGGCAGACGGGCTCGGGCGCGAGCGCGCAGGGCAGCCCCAAGCCGAGGAAGGGACCATGGTTGGCGGCTGGCGGAGGGGGTCGTGGCGTCGCCGGAGGAGGCTGCGGTGGCGGAGGCCGACGGTAGGGCCGAGACCGGCGACGCGAGGAGGACCGGAGGCGGACGATCGGCGTCGAGAGAGAAGGACAGAGGCGGGGCGAGCGGTCACAACGAGGCAGGTCGAGGCGAGGATAGGGTGCGGCAGGGCGCACGGCGGCTGCCAGCGACGAGGCAGAGAGCGGAGGGGGCCGAGCGGGGAGGAGGAGAGGCCGTGGAGGCGAGGCTCGCGGTCGCGGCGGCGGAGCGCGGCGCGGGGAAGGCGGAGGCGGAGGAGCGGTGTGCGCTAGCGGGAGGCGAGCGCGTCGGGCGGTGGCGTCCGGGGCGGCGGGGTCGAGCGGAACCGGCGCCGGAGGAAGGAGAAAAGCGGCGGCCGGTGGCGAGCGGGAGGGAGAACGGGGGACGCGGCGGTCAAGGGAGGGTGGGCGTGAGCGGCGGCGGGGTGGGGAAGCCGGCAGCGGCGGGGACGCGGTTGGGAAGAGGGTTGGGCTGGGTCAGCAAAGGCTGGGAGGAGCTCGGGAGCGGCAGGCGCGGGAGAGAGAGAGGCACGGGAGAGAGGAGGAGGAGGCGGTCGGTGGGGTGGTGGGACCGAGCGTGTGGGTCCAGGTGGTTCGTTCCCAAGTGGGGTGGGGCCTGTGGGGCCAGTGGGGCGCGTGGAAGGCGTGGTGGGCGCAAGGTGTGAGTGGGCAGGGAGGTGTGGGCCGGCTGGTTGAGGGGTGGAGAGGGTTAGGTGACGTGGCAGAGTGGGATTGGGTGGGGGAGAGAGGAGAGGTGAGGTGGAGAGAGGGCATTGGTTGGGGTGAGGTGGAGGGGGTGTGTGGGTAGGTTAGTTGGTAGCTTTAGGAATTTAGGAGTGGGCCGATTTATTTTCTGGGGTGGTCGTTCGGGTCAAAACGGCCCGTTCGACTGCCCCGCTAAAAATAATTGTAACTTTTATTTGTTTTAAAGATGGCTCTAGCAATTCGATAGCCGACAAACAAAATATTCCGGAGACCCGGTTTTGGTTTTGAATAAAGATGGGGCGTTTTAGAAAACAAAACGGGCTTTGCGAAAATAGTTTTATGCAAACAATGCATGATGATGACGATGCAATGCACAAATTCACGCGATTTTCTAGTAGTGGTTTTGCGGGATGCCACAACCAGGCACTTGTGTGCGGGTGGAAAACGAAGTAATAACATTACACAACAGTCCTCGATGGGACCCATAGAACAGATATATACAACAGCGACTCGAAGCGTCAAGAATACAGATATAATATACAAGATCCAAATCACCTTGAAAACGGTAGAGCGTCCGACTACGGACAAGAAGCAAATGGGGCTAAGAGCCCTGAAGAATAACCAATGGCGTCCATAACCCTGCCCAAGCCGTAAGGGTAACCCCGCTAACGGCGTGCCGATCTCAAACCTGCTTAAACAAAGGGGTGCCGACAAAGGGCAAAGGAAAAAAGAGGAGGCCAAGATCGAGGCCAAGACACGCAAGACTAGAATTCGCCCTCGCCTACATAGGTATGGTGGATCAAGCGGCAGCAAAGATGCACTAAACAACCTATAGAGACTCGATACAACCGGGCGACCGCCGAGAGGGGTAAGAAAGACCTATTCGATCCAACCCGATACTACCATCAAACAAACCCATCTCGGCGCTTTCTCGAGACCGAACGAGGAAGTCAACCGAGGAACTCACACGTTGGCGCTTTACTTATTCAGTTATCGTTGCAGCAATTACTAGTCAGGTTTAGATAATCATCCTGATAAAATAAGCAGTGGGCACTTTTATTTAACCATTCCGTTATAGTGGCAACACTTACTAGTCAGATACATTTAGCATGAGATAACCCAAAACCCAGCAGTTATTGGTACTTTTACTTAGCCATTCCGTTGTAGTTGCCATACTTACTAGTCAGGTACAATGGTCGCAAGCGACACTCCAAACAAGCAATTGTGGGCAGTATTATTTAGCCATTCCATTATAGTGAAGCTGATTGCTAGTCATTATAAAGTCAAATTTATAGTACTACTTTAGTTATGCTTGTCTATGGTCGAGATACTGTGCTCCAAGTCGTCCATAACCGCGGACACGGCTTTCAGAAAGTTTTACCCGGCCGGGGTGCACCAATAGCAACACACGCTCGATCAACCTCGGAAAAACCAAATCAAAACCCAACGAGGCCTTCACGACAAAGCAATCACAAGATTCAGAAATATTTCAGGGGGCCACCCCATTGAGTAGACCAAGAACGGCAAGCTAGCTCCGAGACGGACTCAAGGTTTGCCAATGGTCAGAAACGATCGGGAACCCGAAAGTGTGATTGGGCTTGTCGATACCGCGAAAACACTCCGCTTACCTAAACAGTACAGTGTGCTCCTCGCACAATCGTAAATAAAGCAGTAGCATGGCATAAGTACAGGATCGTAAATAAAACCTCAAACTAGTTTGTGGCCCCAAGAAATAAGAATGGATCATGCTCTGGCTCAGGGGGGTCCCATATACCTCCCGGATGTGGATAGCGCGATAAATCAAGGAACAGGTATCAAGTACTCGGGGTCCTACGGGACACAAGTGGGCGTTCGGAAACCAAATCTTATCTATCACCCACCGATGCCTCTGCTTACTTCAAATTTTAGTTGTTAAACAGGAATTAAAGTGAACGATAAGTAAAGCCATGATCGCCTCCAACATCAAACATGCGGCAATACACCAACAACTGTGGCACTTGACGACACGCAACAGCACTTGAGCAAGCGACTACGACGCGCAAGGCCAACTATCTACCAAACAACAGATAATAGGATGTGTCCAAGGCAATATAAGGCTGCGAGGGATATCACGGGTACGAAAACTAGAGCATCGCAACACAGATAGCAATAGATCAACATGAGGGAATAAATGCTATAAAAGTAAGATAGGTAGAAAGGGGGAGATGCTCGCCTGAAAACATTGTCGAAGGTTCAACCGAAGATCGGGTCGACACTCGCTTCAACTCAACGGCCTTATCCGCGAAGAAGCAAAACACTATAAGAACACCGGATGCACTATTTAATACTACGACAAAAGATCGGGCATGATGCATGTATGATGTATGACATGGCAAAGGTGCGATGCAATTAGGTCATATTAAGCGGAATCGGGGTCCCGACAATTAATTATATGGTCCGAGTTGTTTATCTACCCCGCGAATGAAATGTTGTTTTAGCATGGCAAAAGATAGCACCGGTTCGCTACACAAATTTAAATGAGGCCAATATAAGACTAGATTTGCCCGCATATGGGCCCCATATTTAATTATATGGTAAATCGGCATAAGGCCCCCAAACCACATGACAAGGATGCATGCATGAACAATTAATATGCGACAAGTTGTATTGTATTATAAAATAGGGTTCGGGAAAAGATTCACACATTAGGGTTCGGCAGATCTTGGGGTTCCGGGGTTCGGGGTTCGGTCTCAGGGTTCCGGGTCTAGGGTTAGGCGTCGGGGCGCATCGGATTCTTCCGGGTCGGTGCCGATCTTGTTGTCACGAAGATCTTGTCGGGTCCTCGTATCGGGTCGGTCTTGGCGTTCGGGAAGAAGAACTTGTCGTCCTCGGGGTCTCGGGTCGAAGAACTTGGCGCCCGAGAACGATCTTGTCGCATCCGCCGACCACCTTGGCGTTCAGGAGTAGTTCTCGGTGTTCCGGCGATCTTGGCGGTTATCGGGTTCGGTCTCAACGCCGGATCGGTCTCGGTCGACATCGGGTTTGGATCCGGGATCGAGGGTCTTCATGTCCGTGAGGAGAGCTTGGTTTCCGTGAAGGGAGCTTGGATCGCGACTTTGTGGTCGATGGCGAACTCGGATGGTCACCCGGTTCATCGAATCTGCTCGCCGATGTCGATCTTGGCAGGTACCATTGGCATCTCAGTAAACACGCTTTAAACGCAACATGCCCAAAGGTTTCCGTTGTGAACAACAGCGGGCATCACGCATACGGCAGGCTACAGGAACATGGGCAAAGGCCGGCGGCGGCGGATGCGGCCACGAGCAGGAGGCTTCAGGGACGCGCGTGACGGGCGCTGGAGGACGACAGAGCTTGCGCGGCCAACGGGCTCGGGGCGGAGGTCGCGCGCAGGGCGCCGGAGGAAGCGGGGCGCGGCCGGCGGAGCTTGGGGGAGGTCCGGCGAGGTGGGGTACGGCGAGGCGACCGGCGACGGGCGGCGCGACGGCGGAGCGGAGGGCGAGGACGGAGCTCGAGCGGTGGAGGCGTGGCAGACGCGCGGCCGAGGGAGCGCGGCGGAGCGACGGGGCGCCGGCGAGGTTGTTGGGTGGGGCCGCTGGGTCGTGGAGGGCGGCGCAGAGGGGCTTGCCGGGCGACGGGAAGGGCGCAGAGACGCGAGGACGGGTTGGGGATGTGAGCCGAGGCGGGCGTCACCGGGCGGAAGGGGACGGCCGGCGAGACGTGGCCGGCGAGACGTGGCCGGAGCGAGGGGAGAGGGCGGCGGGGAAGGGCGGTCCGGTGATGCGAGGAGGGGGAGGAGCTTGAGGGCGGTCGGCGGCGGGCTCGGAGAGGGAGCGCCGGAGAGAGGGAGGGAGAGGCGGAGAGGAGAGGCGCGGGCACGCTGCCGGGCGAGGGCTGGAAGCTGCGTGGAGGCGAGCGGAGGGAGGCAATGGGGAAGAAGGAAGCGGGGGAGGTTGCGTGCGGGGGAGGAGAGAGGCGGCGAGAGGACGACAGGGTTGCGGTGGCTTGGGGGGTGGATGAAGGCGTGGCGGAGGTTGGAGGAGGCGGGCGGCAAGGGCCAAGGGCGAGCAGAAAGGGAGAGGGGAGGAGGCGAGAGGAGGTGAGCAAAGGGCCTGAGGGAGGAGAGAGGAGGGTGGGGCCCGGGGGTGGGGACAGGTGGGGCCAAGGCGGGCAAGGTCGCGTGTCGCAGGCGGGTGGAGTGGCTGTGGTGGGGTCAGGTTGGTGGGGTCATGCGGAGGTGGGGCCGGGGTCACGGGTGGGTCAGTGCGGGCGTGGTGGGGTAGGGACAGGCGGGGTAGAGGGGTGGGGTGGTCCGCAGGTGGGGGGGTGGCGACTGGGTGGTGTGAGAGGTGGGGTCCACAGGGAGAGGGGTGGTGGGTGGGTCCAGAGTGTCGGGAGGGGAGAGAGGAGGTAGATAGGGCTGGGTGAGAAAAGGAGAGGGTGGGATGGTGGATTGATGAGGTGGCGGTGGGTAGAAGTTGGGTGAGAGGGTGAGGTGGCTACTGTGGTTGGAGGGTAGATTAGTATTGGGTGGGGATAGGTTTTAGAGGGGGCTGGTTTAGAATTTGTGTTTGTTTGGTTCTGTTTAATTTAAAACAAAGCCACTTTGCAAATAGTTTTTAGGGAAAATAAAATATCCGATACACTCGGGGTTTTGCCTTTAAAATAAAAAGGGGTGTTTGTACAAACAGAACTAGGCTTTTCGAAAATAATGCAGACAAACAATGCAAGATGATGGCGATGCAATGCACAAAAACAACGCGATTTTCTAGTAGTGGTTTTGCGGGATGCCACAACCGGCTCAGGGCCGGCCTTGCACAGCCGGTCCCTCGGCCCTTCACCGTCCAATAAGGCGACAGAGGGAGGGACATAAGATCAGTATGTACGGTTCTCGTGGTGTCTCCGATTTATTTGTGTATTGTGAAGGGCATCGGCGGTGATTAGAATAAAGGTCCTTCAGCGTGCCCTAGGTCGGTGTTTTTCCCTAGAGGACCGTCGATAGGCTAGATGCTGGAGTCGGTCGTCGGCATTAGGCCCGGAGTGATAAATATTTGTCTACAGAGGGCATCGTTTTGTGGAGGGAATGATGTCGCAACCGATTGGTGTCCTCAAGTTTTGCCTCCGCCTAATGAAGCTTAGCTAGGCATCGATTCATCGGGGAACTTGCGAGTTTGGTATCCCCCATATCCGTTTGGCTAGATCTAGGATTATATCTCAGCCCATCTCGATACTAGCTTCCCTAGGACGGTGATCTCTTGAGTTCGTGGTCGTCGATAGTTTCTGGTCTACGTTGATGACTTCTTAGCGCCGCTGCTTCTACAAGTGTTTGGATTTTTTCAAGTTTTCTCGGACATGAGCACGAGCTTTGCTATGGCAGAGGCTATAGGCAGCATTGAATTTTGCTCATGCGCCATCGATTGGTGTCCTCAAGTGCTTGAGAACACCCACTGCTGAAGACACTGCTCGGATTTTCACAGTCAATGAAAGTAGAGGATTTTCTGGGATGCTTGGAAGCATAGAGTGCATGCATTGGCACCGGAAGAACTATCGTTTTGCATGACATGGAATGTACAAAGGCCACAAAGGAGGTTACACTGTGATACTTGAGGCAGTTGCTACACATGATCTTTGGATCTGGCACTCCTTTAGCATGGCAGGACCGAACAATAACATCAACGTTCTCAACACCTCAAATGTCTTTGCCAAGCTTGTTGAGGGTCATGCTCCCCCTGTGGACTTTGAGATCAATAGACACCACTACAACAAGGGATACTATCTTGTAGATATCATCTATCCAAGATGGACAACATTTGTGAAGACTATCTCAAATCCAATACTGCCCAAGCATGCTCAGTTTGCCAAGGAACAAGAATCTTGCATGAAGGACGTGGAGCGGACATTTGGTGTTCTCCAACAAAGATTTACAGTTGTCCGGTTTCCTGTTCTGACTTGGTCGAAAGATCAAATGTGCGAAGTGATGAACTGTTGTGTGACCTTGCACAATATGATCATTGAGGATGAGAGGAAAGACCCAGTGAGTCTGGTCGAGCAGAATAAGCCATACTACAGACATGGACCTCTTGCAGAGCCTGATCACCGGGTGCCGCCAACCTAGGCTGTCTTTATCGCCATGCGTCAGGAGATCCGAGATTCAGTAGTGCATCAACAGCTGCAGAATGATCTGGTTGAGCACCTACGGATACACATGGGCAACACATAGATGCCAAGCATGAACTGACCAAACTAAGCCGAAATATGTTGTATTTTTATTGTTGAATTATGTTAAATTTCATGCTGAACTATGTTAAATTCATGCAGAACTATGCCATGTATTCGTATTATACCAAACTATACCGAAAACTGGTTGAATTTGAACCGAATTTATACGAAACACGCCGACCTAAAAACTCGGCCTTGGAACACGAGTGAGAAAGTAGACATTTCCAAACTGAAAACTACCAGATTTTAGTCTGAAAACGCCCCCACAACGAGTGAAGGTGCTCTGAGGAAGAGAGGCCTTGACAAGTCCAGGGGTTGAGGCTCCACCCACACACATACACGGGTCAAGGTGGACTCTCGTCCAGCTCTGCCGCTCCTACGTCGACATCCACTGTCCCCCGGTGTTTACCACGGAGGAGGATTGGAGGAATGGATAGGATCGACGTGCAACGATGCAGTGCCAAAGATGACGAACAGAGCAGCTTAGCCAGGGGTTCCCGAGGCGAGTCCGATTGACGGGCCACGCAAAAGCTGCTGCATCCAGTGCACTGTTCGACTGACACGAGCGCTCGCGAGCCAAGCCTTGCATGGGAAGCTTGCTGGGAACCGGAGGGTATTACCGTCATTGCGCACCGCAGCTTCGCCTCGCCTTCGTCACTATTCGCAGCCATCGTCCTTCGTGCACTCTTTTCGCCGGCAGCCATTGCTCCATCACTCCTACTACTAGTCGTATATAGCAAAAATAAAAATATATTCTTTTCTTTCTACTACGGGCAGAACTTACAGTAGCCCGTAGCAAAGCCAAAGAAAAGGAGAGGGGGTTCTTGGCCGAACAGCCGCTTCACGTCGCCGGCCTCCGCCCTGCGCCGCCCATGGCAATGCTAGTAAACTTTGCCCCTCCCTTGCTTCTAGAGTAGTGATGTCTGCATTTATTTTTCCTAACAATGCGAGGAGCAAGCGTTTCATTTTCGGGTTTTGGTTTGGTCTTTTCGTGTGCCGATGTCTTTGCGGCGGAGCTGCTGGACCTGGAACTAATGGTTGACTGCTACCTATTGCCCTCCACAACTGTCTGTTTCTCTTTTTCTGAAATACCAGTTCCAGGTTTCGGTTCGTTGGATTGGTATAATCTTGTTTCTTCTTCCCCCAGCCGGTTCTGTCCAATTTCCCTTCCATCGGCCGCAGATATCGCTACCGCCTTCTCCCGTCTTTGTGACCCCGGCTAGCAAGGTTTTCTTCTCCGTTGTTAGCGCTGGGCCTTCTTCTTACCCTCGAGGGGCGCATTAATGGCGCGGGGGACGAGCAGGCGCCGGCGGCGCGTGGTTCCTTCCTGCGGCGCGGCCCCGAAGTCGTGGCGAAGCGTTCGAGCGGCCTCTTCGTGTGGTACAGCCGGCGGATTCGCGCGCGCGCGGTAAGCCGGCGGGCCAGAGAGCCAGGTTTCTCCCCTGAATCTGACCGTCTCCGGTCACACCAGAAGCCGATCATTTGGCATTTCTCATGTGTTTTGGCCCCTACGAACCCCCTTTTTTATTTGACCGATAGATCTACTAGTACTGAAAATCACCAATAAATTGGAGATTCGGTGAACTTTTAGTGGAAAGATTCTAAGGATTTGCACAGGACCTTTGGAGGATTCAAAGGATCCCTGTGAACCAAAAGCATCCGAGTTTACAAAATTCCCGTGTTTTTCAGCTTACTGTTTTGCACATAGCGTGTGTTTGGATCGTACCCAAAATATACCCTACCAATATTTTAATATTTTAGTCGTGAGTTAGCTCTTGTTTGAATTGTTGCCAATTTTTTGGCATACCAACTCTAGTTTAATTTTTTAGCTAATGTTGGTCAATTTGTGGGCTAGTAAAGGCTCAACCAAAATTTTGGCTAGCCAGGAATTTGGTGGGGCAAATTTTGGGCACAAACTAAACACACCCATAAATTCCTTATCTTATTCTCGTGTAATTCCTATTCCTGCGTTCTTAAATCCTTAATCACTTTATTTTTGGAACTGAAGAAATATTCTAGTTGTGTGAGAAGGTTGATTTGCTAGTATTCACATCCTGTCTCCTATTAAAGATATTGCCAATGTCCTTGTTTGAGGCTTTCCCTTATCATGATTCGGCAGCATACTATGCAGACGTGCATTTGGGGGTTATCCTCTAGCTTTTTTCCGGGTTTGATGGATGGTAGCTTGAAGCCTGCGCTTGGGCATGCATTTCATTGTACAGTATATCATTTGCTTTTTGAGTTTTCGACCTCTGGCACGAGGCTTGTCCTAGAAAGCTGATCTTGGTTGGGTTGGTTCACAAGGCTCACTGTGGTCAAGTATGTGTCCCCTCATTTTCTTTTGTGCGGGCAATTTGGGGTTAGAATGTGCTTGTGTTGGTTTCTCGAATGGTCTGCTATCATTTCTCAATTTTCGCAAGCATGTTTATATTTCGTGCCTGTCTTGCCTACCTATATTTTTAGTTTCAGATTGTTGTCCGCTTTCAACTAGAAGTATGTGCATTATCTTGTGCTTTTGGAACAAAACACATTTGATGGATTTTCCTGTTTCTAGGAGGCGAACACAACCAGATACTGGGATAAAGCAATTGACTTGAATGAGCCACCACACAACGAACAAGGTATGATATGAATGTGTGGATATTGCACGGGTGGATATTGCACGGGTGTTAGGAGTGTAGTGGACACTACTGGTGCTTCGATTGTATCTGCTCGATTGTAATGGAAACCCTAGGCGCGGTCTTTTACGATTATTTCTGCTTGCTAGCTTCCGACACGAGGCGGGGAGGGGGGGATCATAGTGGCTTGGGATAGCCGCAAGGTGCGGCTAGATAGCGCACACATTGACACTAATAGTGTTATTGCGAGGGTGAACCCGCCGGATGGGGGACCAGGGTGGTGGCTGACGTGTGTCTATGGACCGTAGGAAGATGCCGACAAAATCGCCTTCCTTGCCGAGTTGCGGACTCTGCGCTTGATGCAGCGCTGAGTTGATGTAGGAGCGCTTCATTGGGAACCCCAAGAGCAAGGTGCGAAGCATCACAGCTGCAAGTTTTCCCTCAGTACAAAACCGAGGTTGTCGAACCAGTAGGAGGAAGGAAACGTAACACAGTTGTTGCAAGCAACACGGAGACCTGCACAACACAAACTTAAGACTTTGCCCCAACAAATCAGTGAGGTTGTCAAGCTCACCGGTTTGCTATGACAAAGGATTAAACGTATGGTGTGGAAGGTAATGGTGGTTTGCAGCAAGTAAACAAGTAACAGTGGAAGATGTATCAATGATAAAGAATGGACCAGGGTCCATAGTTCACTAGAGGTGCTCTCCTTAGATAAACAACATGGCATGAATGGTAAACAAATTACAGCAGGACAATTGACAGGAACTGAGCAAGGCATAACAATGCAATTACTAGTCAGAAAGATTCTATGAGATTCGATTGGGCAATACAACAAGATACATATACCGTCATCCAACTACATCTATGACTAGAGGTCCACCATCAGGTTATCATCCGAACCCCCTCCAGTATTAAGTTGCAAGCAACAGACAACTGCTTTAAACAAAGTGTGTAAGGTAAACAGTCCACATGTTCCATGAACAAGAGACCGTTGTTTTCTCCCTATTAGCAACAGCACATCTACAACCGAAGAGATTATTGTCACTTCCTTTGAAAACTAAAGGCATGAACCCACTATCGAGCATAAATACCCCCTCTTGGAGTTACTAGCAACTACTTGGCCAAGATAGCTACTAATAGGGAAGAGTATGCAAGATCACAAATAACACAGACATGATAGAATCATAAAGACAAAACCATTAATCAAACCAACATAATAATCTCAATATCCATCGGATCCCCGCAAACACAATATGCATGATTACAAATAGATTAGATCTTGATCATAAACGAAGCTCACAAGATCTATACATGAAAGCACAAGGAGAAGATACAACCATCTAGCTACTATATGGACCCATAGTCCAAGGTGGAACTACTCACGCATCATACTGGAGAGAAGGCCTCCGGGATGATCTTCCCTTCGGCAGGGTGCCGGGAAGAACTTCAGATCCCCCCGATCTAGGGACGACGGCAGCAGCGGCTACAGAAGGTTTCCTGGAGATTTGATCGGGTACTTAGGATTTCTGCATCGGGGGATTCTTATAGGAGAAGGGGAGGCCGAGGCGGTGGCCAAGGGCCCTACACCCTGCCAAGGCGCGGGGCAGGGCCCACCCACGCCTAGGGGGGTGTGGATGCCCTGGAACGCCTCTCCGGCTCCCCTCTGGACTTCTTGTTCCCCACGGAAAGTTATTGACTTTGACGTTTGTCCCGCCAATTTTGAGAATATTTCTTTACTAACTTTTCTGAAACCAAAAACAGTAGAAAACAGGCAACTGGCACTGTGGCAACTTGTTAATAGGTTAGTACCAGAAAACATGTAAAAAACACCTCAAAGTGTAGATAAAGTAAAGCAAAGTAGATACTAAACAAGCATGGAGCATAAAAAATTATAGATACGTTTCCGACGTATCAGCGCTCCACACGGCCAAGCCCCTAGGAACTTTGTGGGGATTTCAACTTGATCTACAAGGATGAAGATAAGAACAACAACAACCTAGACAGGAGGATGATGGGGAGGTTTAGGCGATTCCTTAATGTCTGTGAACTCAAGGAAGTTTACCTACATGGGCGCCGTTACACTTGGTCGAACGAGCGGGATAACCCCACTCTCGTGAGGATGGATAGGGTGTTTATCACGGCAGGGTGGGAGGAGCCATATAATAGCTGCTCTCTCTGATGCTTGGCTTCGTTGATTGCTGACCACAACCCCCTACTTCTCGATTGCACTACGCAGACGGTGGGTAGGAAGCGCTTCGAGTTTGAGCGCCACTGGATGGATCTCGACGGCTTCAGCGAGGTGGTCCAGTCAGCCTGGGGTGAGATTGATAGGGACCTAGACCCCTTCAAGCGGCTCAAGGCCAAGCTGAAATGCAAGGCACATCAGCTCATGAGTTGGAGTGACAAGAAGGTTGGGTGTATCAAGCTGCAGCTGATGGCATCGCGAGAAGTGGTGTTGCGGCTGGACTTGGCTAGGGAGTCCAGGCAGCTCTCTTCAGATGAACGCCGCCGCCGCCTCAGGGCACTCCTCAAGCAAACCTGCCTAGGGCTGGCCTCCCTGGAGTGTATGATGGTACGGCAGTGGGACAAGATCGCTTGGCTGAGCGAGGGTGATGGGAACACGTCGTTCTTCCACCAGCATGCGTCCTATTGGAGGCAGAAGAACGTGATTCATAGTTTGTAGGTTGACGGCGCGGTCATCTTGGGCACCTCGCTAGACCGTGAGTACTTGCTCAACTTGGACTTCCTGGGCTTGCCCTCGGAAGACCTGGCTAAGCTAGAGGCCCCGTTCTCCGAGGAGGAGATCTGGGGCGCCTGGTCTAGATGGCTTCACGTCGGAATTCCTTCAGAACAGTTGTGCCACGGTGAAGGATGATTTCATGGCGGCGTTCGCCAAGCTGTTCACAATGTATGGGCACGTTTTCCAGGGCCTCAACCAGGCCCTGCTCATACTGCTGCCTAAGCGTCCGGGCGCGAGCGCGCTAGGGGACTACCGCCCCATTAGCCCGATTCATATCTTCGCAAAGCTGGTAGCGAAGACCTTGGCTAACAGGTTGGCCCCGAGGGTGGAGTCGCTGGGGGATTGCAACCAATACGCTTTCATCCGGAAGTGCAGCATCCATGACAACTTCATGTTGGTTCAGCAAACGACGAGGTTCGAGGTTCCTACATCGGGAGAAGGAACCTAGGGTGATGTTGAAGCTGGACATAGCTAAGGCCTTTGACTCGGTCTCTTGGGGGTTCCTATTCCAGGTTCTCCATAAGGTGGGGTTCGTTCCAAGGTTCTGAGCTTGTCGCCTGCTTTCTATAGCCAACACAAGGGTGATGCTCAACGACGAACCAGGCCCCCCATTTGACATCGGTGGGGTCTTAGGCAGGGGATCCGCTCTCCCCCACGTTATTCGGTGTTGGCCAAAGCTATGGAGTTGGGTGTGTTGAAGCGCTTAGAACAACGAGAGCTGACGACCTCGGTCTCGCTCTACACAGATGATGTGGTGATCTTTTGTCACCAGGATGAGGATGAGTTGCGCACGATCCGGAGCATTCTCCACACTTTTGGCCAGGCTTCTGGTTTGCGCACTATGCGAAATGTTTAGTTTCCCCGATTGCTTTCTCGGAGGAGGTAGCCAATGAGGCGGCGGCGGTGATGGAGTGCCAGGTGGCGCTCTTACCCGTCAAGTACCTTGGCATACCACTGGCAATTCGTAGACTGCCGACCGAGGCCTTCCAACTGGTCATCGAGAGGATCGCGGATAAGCTGCCCACGTGGAAGGCCTCCATGATGCCTAAAGCAGGGCGCCTTACCCTGATCTGCGCGGTGCTCGCGGCGATTCTGCTTCACCAGCTGATAGTGCTCTCCCTAAACAAGAAGACACTCAAGCAGGTGAATAAGATTCCACGCGGGTTCCTTTGGGTGGACATGAAGGAGGCCGAGGGTGGGCACTGCCATGTCAACTGGGCGAGGGTGTGCATGCCTTTCTGTTATGGAGGGCTTGGGATTCTGGACCTGGCCCGCACGTCCACTAGTCTCCGAACTCGTTGGATGTGGAGACTGCATACATACCCTTGCGACCTTGGCGCGACCTGGATATGAAGTTCACCAAGGGTGAGCGCGAGATCTTTTTTGCCTCCACCACAATGGTGGTGGGCGAGGGGACTACCGCGCTATTCTGGACAGATAGATGGGTGGATGGGAAGTCGGTTGGGGAGATAGCGCCGGAGCTCCTAGCGCTGGTCCCACGGCGACTTAGGAGAGCACAGACGGTGCAATTGGCTGTCGTTGACCGTACCTGGATCTCCGACATTTCGGGTGCGATTAATCCCCTTGCGCTCTGGCAATATGTCCAACTATGGATCAAGCTGCAAAGCATGCATCTGGGGGTGAGCCATACAAGCTAGTTTGGCAGTGGTACTCCTCCAAATCCTGCTACTATGCCCTATTCCAGGGATCTATAGTCTCAGGCCGCCCTTAGAAGTTGATCTGGAAATCATGGGCACCACCTAGGGTGAAGTTCTTCCTCTGGCTTGCTTGCCAAGACAGATGTTGGACGGTTGAGAGGTTGGAGCGTTGGGGACTTCCCCATCGGTCGTTCTGCGTGCTCTACGACCAGGCTGCAGAGACCATGTCACACATCCTCACCGGGTGTCCGTTTTCTTAGACCATCTGGCACAAGGTCCTATCATGGATTCGATCTACTGCTGGCCCCCGGTTGCTGAAGGCCCCTTTGCGGAGTGGTGGAAGCTGGTGGTGCGATCCATCCCATGTCATGCTCATGGCGTGGTGGATTTGGAAGCATAAGAACACGATTGTCTTCAACAACGAGTCCCCCTCGGTGGCTTCCCTAGTTGACACGATCAAAGCCGAGGCTAAGACGTGGGCTGAGGCTGGAGCACGGTGGTTGCGCGAGATACTCCCTTAGACTAGCCTGGGTTGAGTTGTATGGTGCAAGTGCTGGTCCTCTCTAGGACTTGTAACTTATACTTCTTATCTTTTTTTTGCGAAAACACAACAGACTGTTGCGTTTCATTTCATTGGATAGGCAGAAAAGGTTCAGTTACATCAGCCTCGCGAGAGGGGAAATGGGAAACTAATACAGGGTTCAATGCACATCCCAGGTCGTCGGGAGCATAAACAGTCTATTTTGTTGATCTTGTCCTTCAAATCATCAAATGTCAAGAGGAATCTGCACCATGCCACTGAAACTTAGTCTATAGAAAGGCCCACCTTAATATCAATAGTCTAAAGACCCAAGGTAAGTGCATATAGTCAGTTTTAGTTTTTTATTACTAAATTTTAATAGCTTAGGTTTGGAGAGGGCCTAAATGCTCATGTTGACACACTCTAATTGCCAAGTGCCAAATTTTCCTTACCACTTCGCGATTTTCTATGGCTATCATAAAAGAGCAAGCCAAGAAGGAATATGTAGCATTTGTTAACTTATAGTGTTTTGCGAGCGAAGACTTCCTCCAGGGTGAAAACCTAGGATCTTTGATTGGGCGATGACAGCGCTTGAGCCCTGTTTCCTTCTTGGATGCGTCGTTTTTGGAGGGGTTGGACTCTGGTGTTGTTTTGGTGGTGTTAGTGTCGCTGCTGCTAAGAATCTGATGCGGGACTTTTCTTTTTTTGTAATTCTTCTTCTTTCTTTTTTGGCTATGTGTATCCGTAATACCAATAGGGTAATACGTCGTTGCAGGAGCTGGGTGTAATTGATATCGTGTGATATTAATATATGCTCCTTTCCAAAAAAAACTTAGGAACCCAAGTAGAATATGTAGATTGCGATAAGTAAGAGGGTGAGAATCTGCAAGTCTTTAGTAGTAGATCTGTAGATTTGTAGCTTAGTATGTATCAATAGTGGCTGAGCTAGGGGCGATTGGCAGGACCATGTCTCCTCCCATGAGCCAGGAAGTGTAATATAATATCCGTATTTTCATTAAAACTTCAAGAGATTTTGTGAAGAATAGGAACATTTGTCCCCTTTTAATCAATATTATCACCCATTAGTGTCCATGTTTCCTAGCTCTGCCATTGTGTATGAATCCAATAATGTTAACATATGCATCAAGTTTTTTCTTAACTTGAACTTAACACTTATATCTGATCTTTTGATGGCTGATGTTTGCTCCTTTGGCTTGTTGTATGGAATATGTCATATGCTACAATATTTATTGCAGAATATTTTGCCTGAATTATATATTTTGTTTATGATAGGTTGTGGCTTGAGCTATGTGTTGCTGCAAAAAGATTCTAAGACCATCTGCCGGACCAAAGTTTATGATGTTCCCAATTGCATCAAAATGTATGTTGGTTTTAGATTTTTTAACCAGCAATTCTAGAAGGTGACTACTACATAAACGAGCTTGAACCAAAAATATTTTCTGTACATAATTAATCACTGCATTTAGTTTATACTGGACTACTCGTCGTTCCTTGGATTGGTGTCATAAATAAATGTTGTTGCGCTCATGGTCAATACAATGATACTCTCTCTGTCCAATAATATAAGATGTTATTACAACCAATATGTCAGTATATCGGTTATAATAACATCTCATATTATGGGACAGAGGGAGTACTAGCCTAATCCACTTAAATGAAGCTACTCCTGTTTCATAACTTATCCAATCCCGTCGTGCACCAAATCCGATGAAATAGCTTATGATCAACATTACCCATATTAACATGCTACAAACTATTCAACCTCCTTTTGTATATATGACTAAAATATGGATGCAAACATGGCAATAAACACTCTTGGTTCCCTGGATGCACAAAAGTTATGAAAAGAAGTATCTCGGCAAAAATATTGCGAAAGGGAGTTAGTATTTTTCAAAAGAAAATTATGGAAGCACTCCCTGTGTTATTTTTGTATTTATATGCATACTTGTTTTATTTTTGGACGAGTGGTCTGTAAAGTGAGAACGTTGGAGTAATTTATGATTTCCTTTTACAGTCCCTCTGTTTGGCCAATTATCAATTTCGTGCCGACGGAGGAGTACCAGCAGAATGATTTCCGCAAGTTTTCAATACTTCCTGATCCAGAAGATGATTACCAGACAGATGAATGGGGCAAGTTTATGCGTTTTCTTCGTGAAAGGAAGAAGGTAAATATTATCTCCACCGTATGGATATTTTAGTTACTTACTCATAATCGATACGGAAGATACTAAATATGCTACATGTTATATCTTTAAAACACCGTATGGAAGAAGGTAAATATGTATATTTATGCGTTACCTTCGTGAAAGGAGGTAAAATATTATCTCGACCATATGGATGTTTAGTTACTTACTCATAATCGATACAGGAGATACAAAATATGATACATGTTATATCTTTAAGACACCCTTCCAAAAAAAACAGTGGGAGAATTGGGCCATTACTTGGTTACTGTCCTATGAGATCTTATGGCAGGGTGTGGCTAGATTGAGGTGTCAGACATGGTTTGACGTAACAGACACACATGGATTACAAAGTATAAATTAATGGGGTTGGGAAGAGAGATGCCATGTACGAATTTGTAGTTTTCAATTAACAAAAAATTAACTCCGGGAAGGGTTTCCGTGAACTATCTTGTTATTTGTAATACCACATTCTAGTAGCTCCATTTTTCTGTCTGTAATACGAGGGACCTTGTTTGTCTCGTGTTTTTTAGGCCGGTGTTGTTGAGTTCAGGTGTGTCACCTTCCACATTCTTGCTCGTGAATCTCATTCTTTCTCTGCGGTGGTCTTGTATGAGACCATACTGAAAGATCCTGGAGTCAGCAACAAGATGGCGTGGATATCTAGTGAGATTTTTTCTGGTACTTTTTTTGGAAAGATCCTGTTTTATTGTTCCTTTATTTCATAGTGGGAAGCTCATTGACTATTGGTAACACATCTCTAAACTGGCGGTTTATGTATGTTGGTGATATCATGTCGTCTACTTAGAGTCAAGTTTGCCTTTATGTTGTTCATCAAGATCATTACTTCTCTTTTAAAAAACTGAAAACTGCAGAAGAGGCCCACGATAGTAAATTTATTGTAAATGAAATATGTACAAGGGGGAATATACAAGGGATAAAGATCTGGAACTTTGCTTTACGGTAGTTATATCCATACTTGAAACTGCAGTTTGCATTATCATATTAGATTTTGGTGATTTTAATTGTTTTTTTCTTATTGACTGTTTTTCTCTTATCCCCTGCGCCTCCAGGGAGATCCAACACAAGTGAGGAGACTTGTGATAACATACCACAATATTCACGCAAACTGCATAGATTAGTTCCGGAATCTTCAGAATGCGATTCTGTTGAAGATGTTCCTAGAATTTTAGATCCAACAGTGAAGAACAAAACATCTACCCTTGCAAGCAATTTTGTGAAAACAAGCCCTAGTTATTTAAGAACACTCAGTCAGACACATGCTGGGTGGATCTTTGGAGCAATAGCAGAGCTCATAGATAACTCCAGAGATGCTGGTGCATCCAGGTACATCCATGTCTTCAAGGTGCTGTAATCAGAAAGTTGATTGCCTGTGTAATTTGTAAATCATTTTGAGGCTCAGTTTGACTTCATTGGTCATGAGTTCAGCTCTGTTATGTAATCTTGTTTAGTTAAGACAATATTAATTCTAGTGATAAAACATAAAGTTAGTTGATATTGGAAAAAGATTTGAACTTGTTATTTAGTAATATTTCCAAAGCTAGTGGAATAAAAGGGTACGTTAAAAGCTCCACTGCACGGGAAGTTAAGCACTAAAACGTTGACCAACGGGGAAGGATCCCTCCATTGGCATTACATTGTTAGATAGATGAAACCTCTCCAGCATGCATTTAACACGAAATAGCACCCGGTTTAGTCTGAGTACTTCACCTGTGACTTGGGCTGGTTCAACACCCTGAGATCTAGCCACCAAGCCAGTGCTTGGTTCTCAGGGAAGTTAAGCACTAAACTTAACCATCTCATTTTACTTCTCTCCTGGTGAAAATGTTATATCGACTCTTCTTTTAGTGGTATATGACTTTCAGGAGCTTCAAACTGGTCATAGTTTTCACATAATCTGACCTGTAGCATACATTTCTAAACAGTTTTCCACCGATCTAGTGTCTTTGACATGTTTTGAAGATTATCTGGAGCGATCTGTTGATTGATTGCACTAACTGATTGATTCTTTTTTACTTTATTTATTTGTGGAAGGTTGGACATTTCCATCCAATCTATGTATTCAAAGAAAGCAGAGGGGGAAGTTCCTGTCTTATGTGTAGTCGACAATGGCTATGGAATGACTTATGCTCAAATGAGGAAAATGGTCTTATTTGGTCACGATCGACCAAATGAGTACCGCCAGGATCATATTGGGAAGTTTGGAATTGGATTTACGGTAAACAAATGTGTGACAATATTTTCTAATAGTCTCACTCTCACACTGTCTTCATTTCCCGGTCATTGCTATAATCCGTGTTATCAATGGCCTTTTAAGTATTTTGATATTTTACATCTATTATCTGCTGCTTTGCTCGGATTTGTCTGAATTATTTTAAATGTGTATCTGAAACCTGTCTGAGTGTGATAAAGGTACATTTTTATTTACCGCAGCCGATAATGCAGTACTTAGATGGGTAATGCTACTGGTTAAATGACATACATCGTTATTTTTGTGCAAACATATTATGGAAGTGCTACAGTATCCTTTCTTAGAATATCTTGTGCAATGCAGATGACATGCTGCAGGTTGCTTTACCTTCGACCATTTCTGTCCTCTATGACTAGGAATTTGCAATGTTTAACTGCACAAGCAATAAGCAGTTTGCTGTTTTGTAGACTGGTGCTATGAAACTTGGGAAAGATGCACTTGTGCTTACCCAAACTTCAACTTCTAGATCAGTGTCCTTTCTATCCCAGTCCTTCAATGAAAATAAAATTGTAAGAATCTGCATACCCCCTTCATTCTTTGTCTATTGGCATTTAAGGATATAATAATAGTATGATTTTCTACAGAATCTTGAGATCCCTGTGGTGGCATATTACAAGAAAGGGCAATACATGGAGGTTGATTTGAATGTCCAGTCTGAAGCTGCTGCACAGTATAACCTGAATGCTATTAAGGAATACTCTCCGTTTAATGAGTATGTCATTGGAGAAAAGGTTGTCTTATTTGGGGAAGAGGGTACTGGCACACAGATATTTATATGGAATTTAGATAGATGGGGTGCAGATTACACCTTGGAGTGGAACTCAGAGAAGACAGATGAAAATCTTGTAGGCCTTGATAACAGAGACATATTAATCCGTTCAAAAAGAGTCAGATCGCGTCCAGGACAAACAAGTAGCAATGTATGTAACTTCTCATCAACATTTAATTTGTTATGCTTTTATTTTTCAGACATCAGATAAGCTTTCAGATTTATCAACAAGTTTGGTGTATCATTCTAATGGTTGCCATGCAACTAGAAGCATAAGTGCAATTCATGTTTCTGCACTCTGCCCTTCTAATTATATCAGTTAAACACCCTTTACATACGTAGTACTCAAAATGTCATGCAGTACTCTGTGGCTCGAAAATTAGCAGTTTTTTTGTCAAAGCATTAGTGGCAGTAGTTCTTAATTTCATATTTTTATGATCGCTAGCACTGACTCATTAATCATATTCTACAAGGTACCGTTGGATTATTCACTTAAAGATTATCTAGAAGTAATGTTCCTGAATCCTCAGATGAAAATCACTGTCCAAGGGTCTCCGGTAAATACTCATATACCATATATATCTTTATGTTGTGACATGTTATATTCATGTTTCCGTGTTTTTGTTTTTTCCTAGGTCATAACATGTCATCTGGGAAAGAACCTTGATAAGGAGTCTGTTATACGTGGTGAAATTATGAGAAGAACCATTGATCTGACTCTGGGGAGAAGTGATGTAGAATGGGGTAGAGTGAACTGTGGAATTTTCTTGTACTGGCACGGCCGTTTGATAGAGGTGGGATTAGCTGTTATTGTATTAAATCACACAAACTTGTGCACTTTCATTACCTATACTCTATATACATTTTTTCTTCTTGGCGTGTTCCACATTAGAATCGTGGATCAACTCATGCGAACAGTTAAAATAATTTTAAAGTCAATATATGATACTTCTATAAGCTGCAACACTTTCATTTGATTATATTACAAAATTAGTTTTCTTCCATTGCTTTCTATCATAGAGATGGAGGATGCATTTAGCTTCATCATTGAATGTTGTTACGTAAGCATTAGGCACTAAGTTCGCCAGGTTAGCAACTAACAGTAATAAAGTTCAATTTTGCCAGGTTTGTGTGCAAACCATCTTACCTTTGTACCCTTTATATCTGCATGTACGCAGTGTCTGACCTTTGTGTGCGCATAAGAGTAGAGAAGTTTCTACCAAATGGAACAACTAGCAACTATTTGTAGGAGTGGGTCAAGCTTTAGTTATACATCACAAGCAATACATGCTTGTTTTGTTTCAGCAAAGCTGTTTACACTCTTTGTCATGCATTACCTTTTGTAACTTTAATTGTTGTTCTTCCCAGTCTTACAAACGAGTTGGAGGTCAAAAGCATAATGCTGTCACAGGCGTGGAATAATAGGTGTTGCAGATATTTCTAGCCTCATACTATGGTTTGTTATTCATGTTCTTTGCTCTTCTCTTTTTCTACTGTTATGCCCTTGTGTCCCTGGCATTGAACTTCTCGATGTGTTTCTAGGATGATGAAGATGATAACACTTGGGTTCTTAATAGCAAACAAGGGTTTCAAGATTGTGAAACATATGCCAAACTGGAGGAGTGGCTCGGTAGAAAAACAGATGATTACCGGAATACAAATTTTGACAATCTTGAATTGGTATGGATGTATGATTTAATATATATTGAAAAATATCTTACTCATATTTTGGCATGAAGTGCATTATGATATCTCTTTTGCATTGCAAAACACAAGAACGACAAGATATTAGTAGATGATAATGATGTACAACATATATTACATCTGTAGAAAATAAATGTATTTTGTATTTACTGTGGTAAACATAAATACTACTATTTAGATGTATGTTATCATGCTACCAGGGTTTACTGTCGGCAGTGATTGGGTTGCACTTCAATCCTTGTTTCTTTTTGTCTCACATAAGATAAATGTTTATCTTATACAAGAACTAAGTTCTCATTTTACCTTTCATATTGTTCCATTATATCCTAAAGGGATTATGTTACTCATTTAAAGCATCATTCACTCTAGTTAACTTTCTTCATCCAGAGAAAAAGGGGCGAGTTTATCAATGTTGTTGATGGCGTGGTGCAGTGCCGCAGCTGTCGTAAATGTAGGAAGCTGAACCCGGGCTTCAATACAACATCCATGCCGCTTGACTGGTTTGTATGCAGTAGTGCTCTTTTTATCATAAAGGTTTTTGTAGTTGATGAAATGCAATGATTATCATTCTAATAGTTGTGCTGAAGTGCGCCTTGGCTACTGTGACCAGGGTTTAAGTTGTTGCTCAAATGGTTTCCCTGGCCTTATCCGATAGCTGGTAGACGCATCAAACTTCCAGCACCTGTTTCGAGTTACAAATATGAGAAACTGAACCTGTATCAAATACCTAGGCACTACTACGAGTACTAGTGAAATACACATCAATAACATGTATATCGGATATACCTTTCTTTTTAATGTTGTCGTTCTTCAAATCCGCCAAGTACTTAGGGAAATTCCGCTTCCAGTGACCCTCTCCCTTGCAGTAAAAGCACTCAGTATCAGGCTTAGGCCCAGCCTTGGTCTTCTTTGCCGGCGCGGTAACTTTCTTACCGCCCTTCTTGAAGTTTTCAATTTTCTTAGACTTTCCTTGCTTCTTGAATTTGGTGGTCCTATTGACCATCAACATTTGGTGCTCTTTCTTGATCTCCACTTCTGCAGACTTTAACATGGAGAAGAGTTCGGGCAACGATTTGTCCATGTTTTGCATATTGTAGTTCATCACAAAGTTCTTGTAACTTGGTGGTAGTGATCGGAGGACACGATGAACCCCCAAAGCATTAGGAATCACTATACCCAAGCTTTAAAGCTTACTTGCGTGCCCAGACATCCTAAGCACGTGCTCACTAACGGAGCTCCCCTCTTCCATCTTGTAGTTAAAGAAATTTTCAGAAGCCTCATAACTCTCAACTGCCGCGTGAGCCTCAAATATCATTTTGAGTTCACGGACAATATCATGAGGGTCATGGTTCTCAAACCTTTTCTGAAGCTCCGATTCCAAACCATACAAGATAGCACACTGAACTGTGGAGTACTGATTCTTCCGAGCGAGGAAAACATTCTTTACCTCATCGGTAGCATCAACTGCAGGTGGTTCACCCAGCGGTGCATCTAGCACATAGGTCAAATTACCAATATTGAGGACAATCCTCAAGTTGCGGAACCAATCCGCGAAGTTGCTTCCATTGTTTTTCAACTTTTCTTTCTCTAGGAACGCATTAAAATTGATGGTAGGGGCCGTCATAGATCTACAACATATTTGCAATAGTTTAGACTAAGTTTGTGACAAATTGAGTTCTAATTAATAGTTAAATTAATCTAGGTGAACTCCCACTCAAAACAATATCCCTCACATTGTTTTAGTGATCACACGAACCAAATCCACCACATGAAAAACGATCATCACGAGAGTTGGTATAGCTTCAATGGCGAACAATCAACATGTTCATCATATCTACTATATGACTCATGCTTTACCTTTCGGTGATCCATGTTTCGAGACCATGTCTGTACATGCTAGGCTCGTCAATATCAAACCTTAGCTTCAGCATGAGCAAATTTGGCTTGCCCCCATTGTATACACTCGCAGAATCTAACACATCCGATCATCACGTGGTGCTTCGAAACAACGAGCTTTATCAACGGTGCTTACTAA
Organism: Avena longiglumis; assembly: GCA_030063025.1. NCBI lineage: Eukaryota > Viridiplantae > Streptophyta > Magnoliopsida > Poales > Poaceae > Avena > Avena longiglumis. Next base: position 570,281,317 of record CP125974.1, read on the forward strand.
GGATGAACAAATTATAACTTGAAATTTTGTTACTAGCATATCACATCACATCACACCCCTGTAAAACAAAGTTAAACGCCTCTAATTTTGTTTGCGTATTTACGTGGTTTGGGGCTTTCAATAAGTGTCGTTCTAACTTACGAACAAGAACCACAACGTTGATACTAGCATTGTCAATTACCCGTTGTAAATTGAATCTTCACTGTGTTGGGAGAAACAGGCACTAGCAAAGCCACTTATGCAATACAAGTTGCATGCCAAGCGTGGAGCAAGTCTCATGAACGACGTCATGTAAGGTTAGCCCGGGCCGCTTCATCCCACCATCCCGCAAGATGCAAAGTACACAAGAAGCAATCGACAACAAAAGCATCAATGCCCACAATGACCATTGTGTTCTACTCGTACAATAGATCTACATATAGACAAAGCTCTGATACCACTGTAGGGGTCCGTAGAATGGAAAACAAAAAATTTCTACCGCATGCATACAAACAAGTCAAGATATATCTAGTAGATTGAAGCAATGAGTCGATTAGAGTACTCACCCTCGAAGATTCCAAGCGGTTAACGAGAACAGATTCTCGTGGGTGATGTAGTTGTACACTTGCCGATCTCAAGATCGCGTAGACGATCCTTCCGGCGCTGTGTTCCGGCAGCGCTTCCGCAGTCGGTCACACGTTCGGTACTCGATGAAGACCTTCCTCTCCCTTGTTCTAGCAGGCAGTAGAGGTTGTAGTTCTCACGATAGTATACGTATCCGAGGTTTTGATCGTCGGTATCTCTGCATACCTAGTTCAACCTTGTTATTGATAAGTACTCTTTTCTCGTTCCCGTGATATGTGATCCCTTGTGAGCTAGTCACATGCTTGCAAGCTAATTGGATGACATTCCACCGAGAGGGCCCAGAGTATATCTATCCGTCATATGGATGGACAAATCCCACTCTTGATCCATGTGCCTCAACCCATACTTTCCGAACACTCAATTCCACCTTTATAGCCACCCAGTTACGGTGTGGTGTTTGATGTCATCAAAGCATCCTTCCGGTGATGGTGATTAGCATGATCTCATGGTCGAAGGAATCAGGTTACTATGTATCAGAAAGCTTATAGCAAACGAACTATTGAAATGACTTGATCTTTATGCTACGCTTATCTACCGGAGTATGTCCATCATACCATTCTCCTAATGATATGATCTTGTTGTCAATAACATCTCAATGTTCATGATCGAGAAACCACGATCATCTATTAACCAACAAGCTAGTATTATAAAGAGGCTTTACCAGGGACTCTAATTTAGTTTACAAATCACAAAAGTATTAATGTTTCCACTTAATACTATTATAGCATGAATGTAAACATTTATCATAAACACAAAGATATAATAATAACCACTTTTATTATTGCCTCTAAGGCATATATCCAACAGTCTCCCACTTGCACTAGAATCAACTAATCTAGATTACATGGTAATATACCGAACACCCATGGAGGTTTGGTGCTGGTCATGTTTTGCCCTCGGGAGAGGTTTAGTCAACGGATCCGCCACATTCAGATATGTGTGTACTTTGCAAATATTTGTGTCACCATCTTGGACATGCTCTCGAATATCGTGAAAACGTAGCTTGATATGCTTCAGCTTCTTGTGTGACCTTGGTTCTTGCGCATTGGCTATGGCGCCCATGTTATCACAATAGATAGACATTGGGTCCAGCGCACTTGGAACCACACCGAGCTCTGTAATGAACTCCTTCATCCATATCGCCTCTTGTGAAGCCTCTGAAGTAGCTGTGTATTCCGATTCATTTGAAGATCTCGCCACAACGCTTTTCTTTGCACTCCTCCAGCTAACTCCTGCACCATTCAAAGTAAATACGTATCCAGATTGAGATTTAGAATCATCCGGATCGGTGTTCCAACTAGCATCGGTGTAACCATTAACAACGAGCTGTTCATCACCTCCATAAGAGAGAACCATATCCTTAGTTCTTCTCAAGTACATAAGGATGTTTTTGACCGCTGTCCAATGATCTACTCCTGGATCACTTTGATATCTGCTAGTCAAACTAACAGTATATGCAATGTCGGGTCTAGTACATAGCATGGCATACATAAGAGATCCTATGGCTGAGGCATAGGGAGTCTTACTCATCCTATCTCTATCTTCTGCCGTTGCAGGAATTTGAGTTTTACTCAAGGTCGTATTGGGCAACATGGGCAAGAACCCTTTCTTGCTATCTTACATTCCAAACCTATTTAGAACTTTGTCTAAATATGTACTCTGTGACAATGATATTAGGCGTCTCGATCTATCTCTATATATCTTTATGCCTAATATGTAAGCTGCTTCGCCAAGATCTTTCATTGAAAAACTATTATTCAAATAATCCTTGACACTATTAAGAAGTTCTAGATCATTCCCAATCAACAATATGTCATCTACATATAGTATTAAGAATGCTACAGAGCTCCCACTCACTTTCTTGTAAATACAAGCTTCTCCATAAGTTTGTATAAAACCAAAGCTTTTGATCACCTTATCAAAAATGTTGATTCCAACTCTGGGATGCTTGCTTCAATCCATAAATGGACCGTTAAATTTGCATACCTTGTTAGCATCTTTAGGATCGACAAAACCTTTGGGTTGTACCATATACAACTCTTCATCAATGTCTCCATTGAGGAATGCTGTTTTGACATCCATCTGCCATATCTCATAATCATAATATGCAGCGATTGCTAACATAATCCTCACAGACTTTAGCTTCGCTACCGGTGAGAAAGTCTCATCATAGTCAACTCCTTGAATTTTTCGAAACCCTTTTGCGACAAGTCGAGCTTTATAGACAGTAACATTACCATCAACATCTGTTTTCTTCTTGAAAATCCATTTGTTCTCGACAGCATTCCGGCCATCCGGTAAGTCCACCAAAGTCCATACTTGGTTTTCGTACATGGATCCAATCTTGGATTTCATGGCTTCTTGCCATTTATTGGAATTTCGGCTCATCATCGCTTCCTCATATGTCGCAGAGTCATCGGTGTTGTCCACCAACATGACACTCATAACGGGATCATACCAATCAGGAGTTGGTACAAGTTCTCATTGACCTATGAGGTTCCGTAGTAACTTCAACTGAAGTTTCATGATCAACATCATTAGCTTCCTATCTTATTGGTGTAGGAGCCATAGGAACTACTTCCGGTGTTGCGCTACTTGCAAGTTCGAGAGAAGGTTCAACAACCTCGTCGAGTTCTACTTTCCTTCCAGTCACTTCTTTCGAGAGAAACTTCTCCTCTAGAAAGGATCCATTCTTGGCAACGAAGATTTTGCCCTCGGATCTATGATAGAAGGTATACCCAATAGTTTCCTTCGGGTATCCTATGAAGACGCATTTTTCCGCTTTGGGTTCAAGCTTGTCGGGCTGTAACTTCTTTACATAAGCTTTGCAACCCCAAACTTTAAGGAACGAAAATTTAGGTTTTTCCCAAACCATAATTCATACGATGTCGTTTCAACGGATTTAGATGGTGCCCTATTTAAAGTGAATGCGGTTGTTTCTAATGCATAACCCCAAAATGATAGCGGTAAATCTGTAAGTGACATCATAGAATGTACCATATCTAAGAGAGTTCGATTACGACGTTCAGACACACCATTATGTTGTGGTGTTCCCGGCGGTGTCAATTGTGAAAGTATTCTGCATTTCTTCAAATGATCGCCAAACTCGTAACTTAGATATTCACCTCCACGATCAGATCGTAGAAATTTCATCTTCTTGTTACGTTGATTCTCTACCTCACTTTGAAATTCCTTAAACTTCTCGAAAGTTTCGGACTTATGTTTCATGAAATAGATATCCCCATATCTACTCAAGTCATCCGTGAAGGTAAGAACATAGCGATAACCACCGCATGATGCTACACTCATTGGACCACACACATCGGTATGTATGATTTCCAATAAGTCCGTAGCTCGCTCCATCATACCAGAAAATGGAGTCTTTAGTCATTTTACCCATCAGACATGCTTCGCATCTTTCAAGTGATTCAAAATCAAATGATTCAAGAAGTCCATCGGAATGGAGTTTATTCATACGCTTCACTCCAATATGACCAAGACGACAGTGCCACATATAGGTCGAGTTATCACTCAATTTCAAATGTTTAGCTTCAATGTTATTAATGTGTGTATTAGTACAATCGAGATTCAATAGCACTAGACCATCTATCAAAGGTGCATGTGCATAAAACATATTACTCATATAAATCGAACAACCATTATTCTCGGAATTAAACAAGTAACCGTCTCGCAATAAAGATGATCCTGATATAATGTTCATGCTCAACGCAGGCACCAAATAACAATTATTTAAGTATAAAACTAATCCCGATGGTAGATGAAGAGGTAGCATGCCGACCGCGATCACATCAACCTTTGATCCATTTCCAACGCACATTGTCACCTCGTTCTTCGCTAGCTTCCTTTTATTCTGCAGCACCTGTTTCGAGTTACAAATATGAGCAACCGAACCAGTATCAAATACCCAGGCACTACTACGAGTACTAGTGAGATACACATCAATAACATGTATATCGGATATACCTTTCTTCTTGATGTTGCCGTTCTTCAAATCCGCCAAGTACTTAGGGCAATTCCGCTTCCAGTGACCCTCTCCCTTGCAGTAAAAGCACTCAGTATCAGGCTTAGGCCCAGCCTTGGTCTTCTTCGCCGACGCGGTAACTTTCTTACCGCCCTTCTTGAAGTTTCCCTTTTTCTTAGACTTGCCTTGCTTCTTGAATTTGATGGTCTTATTGACCAACAACACTTGGTGCTCTTTCTTGATCTCCACTTCTGCAGACTTTAACATGGAGAAGAGTTCGGGTAAAGACTTGTCCATGTTATGCATATTGTAGTTCATCACAAAGTTCTTGTAACTTGGTGGTAGTGATTGGAGGACACGGTGAATCCCCAAAGCATTAGGAATCACTATACCTAAGCTTTGAAGCTTGCTTGCATGCCCAGACATCTTAAGCACGTGCTCACTGATGGAGCTGCCCTCTTCCATCTTGTAGTTAAACAACTTTTCAGAAGCCTCATAACTCTCAACTGCCGCGTGAGCCTCAAATATCATTTTGAGTTCACGGACAATATCATGTGGGTCATGGTTCTCAAACCTTTTCTGAATCTCCGATTCCAAACCATATAAGATAGCACACTGAACTGTGGAGTACTGATTCTTCCGAGCGAGGAAAACATTCTTTACCTCATCGGTAGCATCACCGGAGTTACCCAATGGTGCATCCAAAGACAAATGTCAAATTACCGGCATTGAGGACAATCCTCAAATTGCGGAACCAATCCATGAGTTGCTTCCATTGTTTTTCAAATTTTCTTTCTCTAGGAGCATTAAAATTGATGGTAGGGGCCGCCATTGATCTACAACATATTTGCAATAGTTTAGACTAAGTTTATGACAAATTGAGTTCTAATTAATAGTTAAATTAATCTAGGTGAACTCCCACTCAAAACAATATCCCTCACATTGTTTTAGTGATCACGCGAACCAAATCCACCACATCAAAACCGATCATCACGAGAGTTGATGTAGCTTCAATGGCGAACAATCAACATGTTCATCATATCTACTATATGACTCATGCTTTACCTTTCGGTGATCCGTGTTCCGAGACCATGTCTGTACATGCTAGGCTCGTCAAGATCAAACCTTAGCTCAAATCTGGCTTGCTCACGTTGTATACACTCGCAGAATCTAACACACCCGATCATCACGTGGTGCTTCGAAACAACGAGCTTTAGCAACGGTGCTTACTAAGGATGAACACTTTAAAACTTGAAATGTGCTTGAGGGATCATATTATAATGCTACCGTCGTGAACTAAGCAATACAATATGCATAAAAGGATTAACATCACATGCAATTCATAATATGTGATATGATATGGCCTTTCTTCTTGTGCTTCCGATCTCCATCTTCAAGCACGAACATGATCTCCATCATCACCGGTGTGGCGTCAAGGTCAATGGCGCCGCTTCATGGTTAATAGTCCACCAAAGATCAACTATTACAACTACTTTGAATAGACATGCAGGTCTTAACGGAATTTAAAAGACAACCATATGGCTCCTGACGGTTGCCAACTTACAATAAGGAACATTGCATACATCATATATAATCACAATCATGGCCATATCACATCACAGCACACCCCTGCAAAACAAAGTTAGACGCCTCTAATTTTCTTTGCATGTTTTACATGGTTTAGGGCTTTCAACAAGTGTCGATCTAACTTATGAACAAGAACCACAACGTTGATGCTTGAACTATCAAGTGCCCGTTGTAAATTGAATCTATACTATGATGGGAGAGACAGACACCCGCAAAGCCACTTATGCAATACAAGTTGCATGTTAAGCATGGAGCAAGTCTCATGAACGATGTCATGTAAGGTTAGCCCGGGCCGCTTCATCCCATCATACCGCAAGATGCAAAGTACACAAAAAGCAATTGATAATAAAAGCACCACCGCCCACAATGACCATTGTGTTCTACTCGTGCAACAGATCTACATATAGACACGGCTCTGATACCACTGTAGGGGTTCATAGCGTGGAAAAGAAAAAATTTCTACCGCATGCACACAAACAAGCCAAGATCTATCTACTAGATTGTAGCAACGAGTCGATAGAAGCACTCACCCTCGAAGATTCCAAAGCGGTTAATGAGAGCAGATTCTCGTGGGTGATGTAGTCGTACACTTGCCGATCTCAAGATCGTGTAGATGATCCTTCCGGCGCTGCGTTAAATGGCGCTTCATGATCGGTCACTGCGTTGACTTTCGATGAAGACCTTCCTCTCCCTTGTTCCAGCAGGCAGCGGAGGTTGCAGTTCTCCCCTTGCGATTCCGGCAGCACGACGGCGTGGTGTCGGAAGTAGAGGGAAGATCCCGCAGGGCTTCGCCTAAGCAGGTGCGAGTTATGGTGGATTTAGGGTTTCCCGGTGATCTAGGGTTTAGAAGACCGGGAGGAGGAGGTGTCGGCGGCGGCGACGGCGCGAGGTGGCGACGACGCACGGGGTAGAGGGCTAGGGCTTGGTGTTTTGAGGCAGCCCTCCCCCTCTATTTATGAGAGGGGGCAGCCTTGGGAGGGGTCGGTTTGAATCCAAAGCCAAACCCAAGTTGGATTGAGAGAAGGACTCGTTCCTTCTTCCAGTAGGAAACCATTGTTCCGGTTTGACTTTTCAAACTCCCGTTTGACTTTCAATTTAGAGCTTTAATTCTCTCTCGCAAATGACCACACCAAGTGACCTATGACATGATCCAATCATTCCACTTACCCATGACACATTCATGGACTATTCCCCTTCCAGACCGGGGAACCTTCTAGAACCTTCTAGAACTTCTCCGATGAAAACATCGGAATGTTTCCCGAACTCCGGAATCGGACTTTCCTTATATGAATCTTATTCTACGGACCATTCCAGATCTCCTCGTGATATCCTAGATCCCATCCGAGACTCCGAACAACATTCGGTATCCCTACTAACATTCCATATCTACTAAACAACATCGAATCCTTAAGTGTGTCTCCCTACGGTTCGTGAATTATGCGGACATGACCGAGACACTTCTCCGATCAATAACCAATAGAGGAATCTGGAAATTCATATGGCTTCCACATATTTCTACGATTACTTTGCGATCGAATGAACCATTTACATACGATACCAATTTCCCTTTGTCTCACGATATCTAGTTCAACCTCGTTACTGATAAGTACTCTTTTCTCGTTCCTTATTCGAGGTTTTGATCGTCGGTATCTCTGCATATCATTTTGAGTTCACAGACAATATCATGAGGGTCATGGTTCTCAAACCTTTTCTGAAGCTCCGATTCCAAACCATACAAGATAGCACATCGAATCGGGAGTCTTGATTCTTCCGAGCGAGGAAAAGCGTTCTTTACCTCATCGGTAGCATCACCGCAGTGGTTCACCAATGTGCATCCAGCACATAGGTCAAATTACCAATATTGAGGACAATCCTCAAGTTGCGGAACCAATCCGCGAAGTTGCTTCCATTGTTTTTCAACTTTTCTTTCTCTAGGAACGCATTAAAATTGATGGTAGGGGCCGTCATAGATCTACAACATATTTGCAATAGTTTAGACTAAGTTTGTGACAAATTGAGTTCTAATTAATAGTTAAATTAATCTAGGTGAACTCCCACTCAAAACAATATCCCTCGCATTGTTTTAGTGATCACACGAACCAAATCCACCACATGAAAAACGATCATCACGGGAGTTGGTATAGCTTCAATGGCGAACAATCAACATGTTCATCATATCTACTATATGACTCATGCTTTACCTTTCGGTGATCCATGTTTCGAGACCATGTCTGTACATGCTAGGCTCGTCAATATCAAACCTTAGCTTCAGCATGAGCAAATTTGGCTTGCCCCCGTTGTATACACTCGCAGAATCTAACACATCCGATCATCACGTGGTGCTTCGAAACAACGAGCCTTATCAACGGTGCTTACTAAGGATGAACACTTTATAACTTGAAATTTTGTTACTAGCATATCACATCACAGCACACCCCTGTAAAACAAAGTTAGACGCCTCTAATTTTGTTTGCGTATTTACGTGGTTTGGGCCTTTCAATAAGTGTCATTCTAACTTACGAACAAGAACCACAACGTTGATACTAGCATTGTCAATTACCCGTTGTAAATTGAATCTTCACTATGTTGGGAGAAACAGGCACTCGCAAAGCCACTTATGCAATACAAGTTGCATGCCAAGCGTGGAGCAAGTCTCATGAACGACGTCATGTAAGGTTAGCCTGGGCCGCTTCATCCCACCATCCCGCAAGATGCAAAGTACACAAGAAGCAATCGACAACAAAAGCATCAATGCCCACAATGACCATTGTGTTCTACTCGTACAATAGATCTACATATAGACAAAGCTCTGATACCACTGTAGGGGTCCGTAGAATGGAAAACAAAAAATTTCTACCGCATGCATACAAACAAGTCAAGATATAACTAGTAGATTGAAGCAATGAGTCGATTAGAGTACTCACCCTCGAAGATTCCAAGCGGTTAACGAGAACAGATTCTCGTGGGTGATGTAGTTGTTCACTTGCCGATCTCAAGATCGCGTAGATGATCCTTCCGGCTCTGTGTTCCGGCAGCGCTTCCGCAGTCGGTCACACGTTCTGTACTTGATGAAGACCTTACTCTTCCTTGTTCTAGCAGGCAGCAGAGGTTGTAGTTCTCACGATAGTATACGTATCCGAGGTTTTGATCCTCGGTATCTCTGCATACCTAGTTCAACCTCGTTACTGATAAGTACTCTTTTCTCGTTCCCGTGATATGTGATCCCTTGTGAGCTAGTCACATGCTTGCAAGCTAATTGGATGACATTCCACCGAGAGGGCCCAGAGTATATCTATCCGTCATATGGATGGACAAATCCCACTCTTGATCCATGTGCCTCAACCCATACTTTCCGAACACTCAATGCCACCTTTATAGCCACCCAGTTACGGTGCGGTGTTTGATGTCATCAAAGCATCCTTCCGGTGATGGTGATTAGCATGATCTCATGGTCGAAGGAATCAGGTTACTATGTATCAGAAAGCTTATAGCAAACAAACTATTGAAATTACTTGATCTTTATGCTACGCTTATCTATAGGAGTATGTCCATCATACCATTCTCCTAATGATATGATCTTGTTGTCAATAACATCTCAATGTTCATGATCGAGAAACCACGATCATCTATTAACCAACAAGCTAGTATTATAAAGAGGCTTTACCAGGGACTCTAATTTAGTTTACAAATCACAAAAGTATTAATGTTTCCACTTAATACTATTATAGCATGAATGTAAACATTTATCATAAACACAAAGATATAATAATAACCACTTTTATTATTGCCTCTAGGTCATATCTCCAACACTCCCCTGTCTCCGACGAACTCCCCGTCGAATACTGGCCACCACCGCCAGCCCCATTGCCCCCAGAGCACATGAGCGTGCCCCCCAGCGTCTTCTGCACCTCCCAGTGCCGCCCGCTTGGCCGTGCGTGCCCTGTAACCTCGGCAACCTCTTCGACAGATCAACGCCACAGTCTGCCTCAACTCCGGCGAGCAGTAGCCAACAAACCAGCACGCCCCTTGCCCTCTGGTAGGTCCCTTTGCAACCTCTGCAATCGTGCGCACCTCCCTGACATGCTGCCTTGCCTTCTTACGCCCCAGGAGCTCCTCCCCGACAACGACAACACGTGCCCGAGCCAGTGAGCAACTTCGGTGAGGAATTATCATCGTCCCCGTGAGCCCCTTCGCCAACCACGAGTACGTTGAGCATCAGCAATGCACGGCGAGTCTAGTGAGCCACCCCACTCCTCCTCTCGCTTCCTGGTTTCGCCTTTACGCCACCGTTTGAGCGCGTCGCCGCCAGCCACCGCCGCAGCGCCGCCCACCTATGGTCAAAACGATTCGGGTCGTTAGATCTAGATTGGATGTGTGAGATTAGAATTAAACCGAAGAGGTATCGTGTGCTCTGAGCCGCACGATTTGCTTTAGATCTAACGCTCTGTAATCGCCGATCCGCACGAACCGTTTTCAGCCAATAAGAACATGACGCGTGGCCTGTGTTTCGATTTAAAAACAGAAACTATCCTATTAGATGTTTGAATTAGTAAATTCCATAACTTTTGATCCACACGTCCAAATTTTGAAAATTTTATATCAAGGGAATCAGCAAGAAGAAACCTTTCCAACCATGACCTTTGTTTAATGTTTTGCTTCTGTAAAATTAGTTGTCTTTGCAAAAAATTTTTTAGGCCTAATTTGAGTATAAAAATTATTCTAGAAATATTTTTGGGGTAAAATCTTTTGTAAATGGATTGTTTTGAACCTACTTACCATATAAACCAACTTTTGGATTTAAAATCATATTTTGTGACACTTAGGAATTATTTCCTTGAATAAAAGCATTTCTAGTTAAATAAAAATATTGATTATGGTTTAAAAATACTTTTTGAGTAAAACCTTTTGAAAATGGTTTGATTTAAACTCTCTGACCCTAAACACCATGTTTTGGATTTAAAATGTATTTTGATTAACCCTAGAGAATTATTACCTTGCTTAAAGGCATTTCCAACAAAATAAAATATTGCTCGGATTTAAAAATGGTTTATAGGTAAAACCTTTTGCAAATGGTTTTAATATTAAACACTTGACGTTAAAATAATAACATTTGTGTTCAAAATTATATTTGTCAAACACTATAAATTATTACTAGGATTTAAATCATTTCTAGCAAAACAAAAATGAATTGAAGTGGCTATTTTCAGTAACTTGATATCAAATGGTTTTGCCACATTTATAAATTACCAATAGGTGTTTTATAATGTTAATAGCCTACTAAAAACCACCTTTCCAAATAAAACAATCTTTTGCATGCTTGCATGCATTGTTTTGTTTTCTTTATTTTATGTGGTGAATTATTTGATTGCTAGATTGAATTTGTGCCTTGATTGAATTGTAGTGAAATTTGAAGAGTGTGAATATTTCAAGATCAAGGAGTGAACTTATATTCTCTACCAAAAAGGCAAGTGGTGCTTCATACTTTTGTCCCATTATTTTCACTATGCATTAGTGATATTTCTAAGTAGGACTTGCATGGAATTTTACTAAGTGTGTTATGCCATGGGAAATCCTAGTAGATGAAGCCTTAGTAGAATTTTCCCTAAGTTAAGATCCCTACTACTATCATGCTTAGCTTAGCTAGTAGAAAACCAGGGTGGATTATATTCATGCTATGAAATATTTATAAGTCTACGACTTGTGTTTTGTTTAATAAAACAACCATGTGAATGAATCACCTGTGTGGAATGGTGAGAATGGATTTATGTTGAGTGGTTACACAAGGCCAAGGGACTGGTAAACCTTGTGTATCATACTTGTGGAAATCCACCCAGGAACAAAGAGATTTGAGATGTCAAATGTTGAGAAGCTTCAAGTGCAGCCACTTGGCATTATGGGCTCTGGTTGGATCATATAGGTTGCAATAACTTAGCCAGATGGACAGTTGGAGGTAGGGGATGATAGGTTTGGAGCGCGCCCATTTTGGTCTAAGGGAAGGCTTCTGAAAGATCTTGTCTTGATGCATGTCGAGTCTTGTGGGGAAAGTGCACCACCTCTCAAGAGATTAAAATCTAAGTACTTAGTCGTGTCCCCGACAATGAACAATTTGAGCATCAAGACATGGAAGCTACCAAGAATCTCCTCATCCCAATTTCTAAGTTAAAAACTTTTGGTTGAACAAGGGTTAAAGGATCTTCAATCAATGATTGGTAGATGCCTTGGGTTGATAAGGAAAATCTATTTTGAGCAAAGAAAGCCTAAGCTCCACTTAGCCAAATGCATATAGATGATAGATACCACTATTCTACTATAGTATAACTTTCCAATACAAATCAAATGTATTGACCCTTGTGGCTGTAACTTATTATGTTGCAGGTTTGTTTGATGTTAGTAAAGTGTGTTGATTAGGATTACAAGTCTACAACCAACATGATTGCCTGTGGCGCTTTGAGGATGAAGGATTTGTGGCATCCCGCTAAAACCATTACTAGAAAATCGCGTTGTTTTTGTGCATTGCATCATCATGACCGCATGCTCATGTCATCCTGTCACATTGCATTTGAGCATCGTCATCATCATGCATATTATTTAACTTGAAACTATGTCGCGAAAGTCTACTATTTTCTGAAACTAGCCCTCCTTCTATTTCAAATTAAACCCCGGATGCTTCCGGATATTTTGTTTGTCTAAAATCTATTTATAAAAGCTTATTGCAAAAATTAAATAGAAGTTATATTATTTTAGTGGGGCAGTCGAACGGGCAGATTCGACCCGAACGACCACCCCCAGAATAAACGGTCCACCCCAAACCCTTTTCTACCAACCCATCTACCCACACCCTCCGGCCACCTCACCCCAACCTATCCTATGTCGCCACCTCACCTCTCTCCCTCCTCCCCACCACTCATATGCTGCCAACTCACCCCCCCAAACACCCCCTCTCCTTTTCCCTCTCTCTCTCTCCTGACCCACCCAACACCAGCAACCCCACCCCCCAACTCGCTGTGCCCCGGGCCCCACTCCCAACCTCCCTCACGCGCCTCTCCCTCCCCGCACCAACCACCCGGACCCACCCATGAGCCCCACCAACCCACAAGGCCTTCGCGTTCCCCAACCTTCCTCTCCCCCGTCCGGCCACCTCCCTCCTCTTCTTCCACCGCCGCTCGCCGGCCCTCCCCATCGCCTCTCCCGCCTCTGCTCCTTCCCCAACCTCCCTCTCCCCCGTGGCTCCTCTCTCCCTGGCAGCCCTCGCCCCGCAGCTCCCTTCTCTGGCGCCGCCGCGTGCTCCCTCCACCGCCTCCGGGCCCCGTGCCGCTCTCCCCGCCGCCAGCTCCGGCCGCGCTCGCCTCTCCTCCGGCGCGCGTCCGCCGCCCTCTCCTTCCCCAGCGCGGCCGCTCGAGCTCGCCGTCACTACCGCCAAGCACCCCGCGTTCCCCCCGAGCTCCGGCCCTCCTCCCCTCCTCCGCTCGCGTGCCGCTGCGAGCTCCCTCCTCCGCTCGCCGTCGCTGCGCCCCATCAACCGCGCGCGCCCGCCTCAACCTCCCCGTGCGCCGCCGCCGCGCTCGTCCCTGCGTCGCGAACCACCGTTCCGCCGCCCGCCGTGCAAGCTCGCCTCCGCCGCCGCCGCCGCAGGCTCAGCTCGCCATCCCACGGTGGCGCCGCGCCTTCCTCCTGCTCGGCCGCGGCCTCGTGCCTCCTCGCCGGCTTCGGTCTTGTCCTCCTCGGCGTCGCCTGCACGCGTGAAGCCACGGCCGTCCCCTACCTCGTCCGCCTTCTGGCCGGCCGGACCTTGCTGTAGAGCCGCCAACATCGTCTGCCGTCGCCCGACCACTCTAGAGCACCGACTACAACCCCGCCGCCGAGGATGCCCCTGTGAATCCTGTGCTTGCAGCAGTGTGCGGAGTCGTCGCTTTGCCGTCCCACGCCTGTCACGTTCGGATCCCCTGTTCCAGCGCTCCGCCATTCCTTGTCTTTTGTTTGCGAGCTCGTGGGCTGTCATGAACCGGATCGAGAATATCTCCTTCATGGGTTGGATGGAACCGCAAGATCATCGACATGGATCCGATGGTCGGACTCAAAGCCCGATCCCGGCGCCGAAGCCGAGAACCCCGACAAGAACCACGACACGGATACACCGAGTTCGCCATCGAGGAAACCAAGGTCGTCGACATGGAACCGATGGACGCCAAGTACTCCTTCCCGGATGCGATGCTCGAGAACCCGGACGGTAAGGACACCGACGCAGAACGCCAAGTTCTTCATCCCGGACGCCAAGACAGACCTGATACGCGGGCCCGACAAGATCGACACCGACCAGGGCGAGACCGATGTGCCCCCGACGCCAGACCAAGTTCTCCTTCCCGGAAGCATCGACGCTCATGCGACAAGATCTACCCTGTTATCCGAGAACGAACCTGCCGAGGCCGAACCCCAGATACGAACCCTGAGACCGACCCCGAACCCCGGAACCCCAAGACCGTCGAGACCCCTCAATGTGTGAACCCCTTCCCGAAACCCTATTTTATAATATATACAACTTTTCGCATACTAAATGTTCATGCATGCATATTGTCGTGTGGTTTGGGGGCCTTATGCCGATTCACCATATAATTAAATATGGGGCCCATATGCGGGCAAATCTAGTCTCATATTGGCCTCATTTAAATTTGTGTAGCGAACCCGGTGCTATCTTCTGCCATGTTAAGACAACATTTAAATTGCGGGGTAGTTAAATAACTCGAACCGTTTAATTAATTGTCGGGACCCCGGTTCCGCTTAATATGACCTAATTGCATCGCACCTTTGCCATGCCATACATCATACATGCATCATGCCCGATCTTTTGCCGTAGCATTAAATATTGCATTCGGTGTTTCTTCTAGTGGTTTGCTTCTTCGCGGATAAGGCCGTTGAGTTG
Source organism: Avena longiglumis (assembly GCA_030063025.1). NCBI lineage: Eukaryota > Viridiplantae > Streptophyta > Magnoliopsida > Poales > Poaceae > Avena > Avena longiglumis. Next base: position 570,296,427 of record CP125974.1, read on the forward strand.
ATGTGAGCTTCGCCCCGATCTTCGGATGAACCCTTCGACAATGTTTTCAGGCGAGCATCTCCCCCTTTCTACCTATCTTACTTTTATAGTATTTATTCCCTCATGTTGATCTATTGCTATCTGTGTTGCGATGCTCTAGTTTTCGTACCCGTGATATCCCTTGCAGCCGTATATTGCCTTGGACACATCCTAGTACCTGTTGTTTGGTAGATAGTTGGACTTGCGCGTTGTAGTCGCTTGCTCAAGTGCTGTTGCGTGTCGCCAAGTACCACAGTTGTTGGAGCCTTGCCGCATGTTTGATGTTGGAGATGATCTTGGCTTTACTTATCGTTCACTTTAATTCATGTTTAACAACTAAAATTGAAGTAAGCAGAGGCATCGGTGGGTGATAGATAATATTTGGTTTCCGACCGCCCACTTGTGTCCCGTAGGATCCCGAGTACTTGATACCTGTTCCTTGATTTATCGCGCTATCCACATCCGGGAGGATTATGGGACCCCCCTGAGCCAGAGCTTGATTCAGTCTTATTTCTTGGGGCCACAAACTAGTTTGAGGTTTTACTTACTATCCTGTACTTATGCTATGCTTTACTGTTTTATTACGATTGTGCGAGGAGCACACTGTACTGTTTAGGTAAGCGGAATGTTTTCGCGGTATCGACAATCCCAGTTTTGGGTTCCCAGTCGTTTACAGCCATTGACGCAAACCTTGAGTCCGTCTCGGAGCTAGCTTACTTTTCTTGGGTCTACTCAATGGGGTGGCCCCCTGAAATATTTCTGAATCCTGTGATTGCTTTGTCGTGAAGGCCTTGTTGGGTTTTGATTTGGTTTTTCCGAGGTTGATCGAGTGTGTGTTGCTATTTGTGCACCCCGGCCGGGTTAAAACTTTCTGAAAGCCGTGTCCGCGGTTATGGACGACTTGGAGCACAGTATCTCGATCATAGACAAGCATAACTAAAGTAGTGCTATAAATTTGACTCTATAATGACTAGTAATCAGCTTCACTATAATGGAATGGATAAATAATACTGCCAACAATTGCTTGTTTGGATTGTCGCTTGCGACCATTGTACCTGACTAGTAAGTATTGCAACTACAACGGAATGGCTAAATAAAAGTACCAACAACTGCTGGGTTTTGGGTTATCTCATGCTATTTGTATCTGATTAGTAAGTGTTACAACTATAACGGAATGGTCAACTAAAAGTGCCCACTGCTTATTTTATCAGGACGACTATCTATACCTGACTAGTAATTGCTGCAACGATAACTGAATAAGTAAAACTGCCAACTGTGTGAGAGTTCCTCGGATGACTTCCTCGTTTGGTCTCGAGGGGGAAACGCCAGGATGGGTTTGTTTGATGGTAGCATCAGGTTGGTTCCGAATAGGTACTCCTTACCCCTCTCTGATAGCCGTCAGTTGGATCGAGTCTCTATAGGTTGTTTAGTGCATGCTGCCGCTGACGCTTCAGTCCACCATACCTATGTAGGCGAGGACCGCCGAATTCTAGCCTCGCCGTGTACTGGCCTCAGTACTGACGCTCCTCTTTTTCCTTTGCCCTTTGTCGGCACCCCTTTTGTTTAAGCAGGTTTTGAGGTCGACGTCGTTAGCAGGGTTACCCTTCCGGCTTGGCCTGGGCAGGGTTATGGACGCCATTGGTTATACTTCAGGGCTCTTAGCCCCATTTGAATCTTGTCCGTAGCCGGACGCTCTATCGTTTTCAAGGTGATTTGGATCTTTGTATATATGTATTCTTGACTCATTGAGTCATTGTTATATATATCTGCTCATGGGTCCCATCGAGGACTGTTGTGTAATGTTATTACTTCGTTTTCCACCCTTACGAAAGTGCTGGTGAGCACCTTTGAATCGTTTCTATGCGGGTTTGGAGGGTTTCGCTAAAACTTGCATAGGTCCGATTCTCGAGGGTGTTCTGAGTGGTATCGAGCTCGGCGGTTGCGATACCCCACAAGTCCAGCCTGTAGGATAACCTAGCTAACGGCCGAAGTAGAGTGTCAAAACTATTTTTGAAAATCGGTTGGATAGTTCTGATTAGGTCTGATTTTATTCCTTACCCCTCTGCTATTCTCCTCTTACCTCGTAGGTGTTTTGAATCCGCTCTCGTCCCTTTCTTCGAGTCCAGGAATTCTCGTGGTTGGGTTCCGTCGTACCTTTAGGGTTTCGCTTCCTTCTTTGATAACGGTGTTCTACCATCCGATGTTCATCCTGCTTGAGGAGTCCGTCTGCTGTGGTACCATTCTTTGTTCCTTGTTTGTGCCTTCCGGTGTTTTCCGACGCGACGACATCATCTACGCCAGATCTGATGCAGAGTCTGCATCACTCCTTTGTTTCTGAACCTCGTTTGTCAAGATCTTCAGTCTGATTCCGAGAGTTGGTTGCATAATTCGCATATTCGTGTGCAGAGTAATGGTTTGGGTGCGCGATGGACTGATCACCATCCGACTACTCTTATCATTCGCTCTTGTACATCGAATCAGTGGATCCAGCAATTTTACTCCGTCCACGGAAGTTAGGGGTGGCTTTATTTGTTGATACCTCTACCTTCGACCTTTTGTTTCCGGAGTGTTCTCTCGACGATCACGGACAACGACCTCTTGTTAGTGGTGTCGCGAGGATCTACACGAAGCGAGAAGACGGAGTTCGCCGACCTTCCTTCCGGTACCATGAGGTGGATCTCGAGGGCGAAATCCATTGTTAGTGGTGTCGAATTGTGGCATCCCGCTAAAACCACTACTAGAAAATCGCGTTGTTTTTGTGCATTGCATCATCATGACCGCATGCTCATGTCATCATGTCACATTGCATTTGAGCATCGTCATCATCATGCATATTATTTAACTTGAAAATATGTCGCGAAAGTCTACTATTTTCTGAAACTAGCCCTCCTTCTATTTCAAATTAAACCCCGGATGCTTCCGGATATTTTGTTGGTCTAAAATCTATTTATAAAAGCTTATTGCAAAAATTAAATAGAAGTTATATTATTTTAGTGGGGCAGTCGAACGGGCCGATTCGACCCGAACGACCACCCCCAGAATAAACGGTCCACCCCAAACCCTTTTCTACCAACCCATCTACCCACACCCTCCGGCCACCTCACCTCTCTCCCTCCTCCCCACCACTCATATGCTGCCAACTCACCCCCCCAAACACCCCTCTCCTTTTCCCTCTCTCTCTCTCTCCTGACCCACCCAACACCAGCAACCCCACCCCCCAACTCGCTGTGCCCCGGGCCCCACTCCCAACCTCCCTCACGCGCCTCTCCCTCCCCGCACCAACCACCCGGACCCACCCCGCGCGGCGCGCTCGCGTTCCCCAACCTTCCTCTCCCCCGTCCGGCCACCTCCCTCCTCTTCTTCCACCGCCGCTCGCCGGCCCTCCCCATCGCCTCTCCCGCCTATGCTCCTTCCCCAACCTCCCTCTCCCCCGTGGCTCCTCTCTCCCTGGCAGCCCTCACCCCGCAGCTCCCTTCTCTGGCGCCGCCGCGTGCTCCCTCCACCGCCTCCGGGCCCCGTGCCGCTCTCCCCGCCGCCAGCTCCGGCCGCGCTCGCCTCTCCTCCGCGCCGCCTCTCTCCTTCCCAGCCGGCCGCTCGAGCTCACTACCGCCAAGCACCCGCGTTCCCGAGCTTGGCCTCCTCCTCCTCCGCTCGCGTGCCGAGCTCCCTCCTCCGCTTCCCGTCGCTGCGCCCCATCACCCGCGCGCGCCCGCCTCCCCCTCCCCGTGCGCCGCTCGCCGCCGGCGCTTCCCTCGTCCCGCGTCGCGAACTACCGTTTCCGACCGCCTCCGCCGTGCAAGCCTCGCCTCCGTCGCCGCCACGCGCCAGGCTCCAGCCGCCATCCCGTGGCGCCGCAATTCCTCGGCCGCGGCCTCGTGCCTCCTCGCCGGTTTCGGTCTTGTCCTCCTCGGCGTCGCCTGCACGCGTGAAGCCACGGCCGTCCCCTACCTCGTCCGCCTTCTGGCCGGCCGGACCTTGCTGTAGAGCCGCCAACATCGTCTGCCGTCGCCCGGCCACTCTAGAGCACCGACTACAACCCCGCCGCCGAGGATGCCCCTGTGAATCCTGTGCTTGTAGCAGTGTGCGGAGTCGTCGCTTTGCCGTCCCACGCCTGTCACGTTCGGATCCCCTGTTCCAGCGCTCCGCCATTCCTTGTCTTTTGTTTGCGAGCTCGTGGGCTGTCATGAACCGGATCGAGAATATCTCCTTCATGGGTTGGATGGAACCGCAAGATCATCGACATGGATCCGATGGTCGGACTCAAAGCCCGATCCCGGCGCCGAAGCCGAGAACCCTGACAAGAACCACGACACGGATACACCGAGTTCGCCATCGAGGAAACCAAGGTCGTCGACATGGAACCGATGGACGCCAAGTACTCCTTCCCGGATGCGATGCTCGAGAACCCGGACGGTAAGGACACCGACGCAGAACGCCAAGTTCTTCATCCCGGACGCCAAGACAGACCTGATACGCGGGCCCGACAAGATCGACACCGACCAGGGCGAGACCGATGTGCCCCCGACGCCAGACCAAGTTCTCCTTCCCGGAAGCATCGACGCTCATGCGACAAGATCTACCCTGTTATCCGAGAACGAACCTGCCGAGGCCGAACCCCAGATCCGAACCCTGAGACCGACCCCGAACCCCGGAACCCCAAGACCGTCGAGACCCCTCAATGTGTGAACCCCTTCCCGAAACCCTATTTTATAATATATACAACTTGTCGCATACTAAATGTTCATGCATGCATATTGTCGTGTGGTTTGGGGGCCTTATGCCGATTCACCATATAATTAAATATGGGGCCCATATGCGGGCAAATCTAGTCTCATATTGGCCTCATTTAAATTTGTGTAGCGAACCCGGTGCTATATTATGCCATGTTAAGACAACATTTAAATTGCGGGGTAGTTAAATAACTCGAACCATTTAATTAATTGTCGGGACCCCGGTTCCGCTTAATATGACCTAATTGCATCGCACCTTTGCCATGCCATACATCATACATGCATCATGCCCGATCTTTTGCCGTAGCATTAAATATTGCATCCGGTGTTTCTTCTAGTGGTTTGCTTCTTCGCGGATAAGGCCGTTGAGTTGATGTGAGCTTCGCCCCGATCTTCGGATGAACCCTTCGACAATGTTTTCAGGCGAGCATCTCCCCCTTTCTACCTATCTTACTTTTATAGTATTTATTCCCTCCTGTTGATCTATTGCTATCTGTGTTGCGATGCTCTAGTTTTCGTACCCGTGATATCCCTTGCAGCCGTATATTGCCTTGGACACATCCTAGTACCTGTTGTTTGGTAGATAGTTGGACATGCGCGTCGTAGTCGCTTTCTCAAGTGCTGTTGCGTGTCGCCAAGTACCACAGTTGTTGGAGCCTTGCCGCATGTTTGATGTTGGAGATGATCTTGGCTTTACTTATCGTTCACTTTAATTCCTGTTTAACAACTAAAATTGAAGTAAGCAGAGGCATCGGTGGGTGATAGATAATATTTGGTTTTCGACCGCCCACTTGTGTCCCGTAGGATCCCGAGTACTTGATACCTGTTCCTTGATTTATCGCGCTATCCACATCCGGGAGGATTATGGGACCCCCCTGAGCCAGAGCTTGATTCAGTCTTATTTCTTGGGGCCACAAACTAGTTTGAGGTTTTACTTACTATCCTGTACTTATGCTATGCTTTACTGTTTTATTACGATTGTGCGAGGAGAACACTGTACTGTTTAGGTAAGCGGAATGTTTTTGTTGTATCGACAATCCCAGTTTTGGGTTCCCAGTCGTTTACAGCCATTGACGCAAACCTTGAGTCCGTCTCGGAGCTAGCTTACTTCGTTGCGGGTCTACTCAATGGGGTGGCCCCCTGAAATATTTCTGAATCCTGTGATTGCTTTGTCGTGAAGGCCTCGTTGGGTTTTGATTTGGTTTTTCCGAGGTTGATCGAGTGTGTGTTGCTATTTGTGCACCCCGGCCGGGTTAAAACTTTCTGAAAGCCGTGTCCGCGGTTATGGATGACTTGGAGCACAGTATCTCGATCATAGACAAGCATAACTAAAGTAGTGCTATAAATTTGACTCTATAATGACTAGTAATCAGCTTCACTATAATGGAATGGATAAATAATACTGCCCACAATTGCTTGTTTGGATTGTCGCTTGCGACCATTGTACCTGACTAGTAAGTATTGCAACTACAACGGAATGGCTAAATAAAAGTACCAACAACTGCTGGGTTTTGGGTTATCTCATGCTATTTGTATCTGATTAGTAAGTGTTACAACTATAACGGAATGGTCAACTAAAAGTGCCCACTGCTTATTTTATCAGGACGACTATCTATACCTGACTAGTAATTGCTGCAACGATAGCGAATAAGTAAACCGCCAACTGTGAGAGTTCCTCGGATGACTTCCTCGTTTGGTCTCGAGGGGAAACGCAGATGGGTTTGTTTGATGGTAGCATCGGTTGGTTCGAATAGGTACTCCTTACCCTCTCGATAGCCGTCGGTTGGATCGAGTCTCTATAGGTTGTTTAGTGCATCTTTGTGACGCTTGATCCACCATACCTATGTAGGCGAGGACCAAATTCTAGCCTCGCCGTGTCTGGCCTCGATCGATGCTCCTCTTTTTCCTTTGCCCTTTGTCGGCACCCCTTTTGTTTAAGCAGGTTTTGAGGTCGACGTCGTTAGCAGGGTTACCCTTCCGGCTTGGCCTGGGCAGGGTTATGGACGCCATTGGTTATACTTCAGGGCTCTTAGCCCCATTTGAATCTTGTCCGTAGCCGGACGCTCTATCGTTTTCAAGGTGATTTGGATCTTTGTACTGTATATCTGTATTCTTGACTCATTGAGTCGCTGTTATATATATCTGTTCTGTGGGTCCCATCGAGGACTGTTGTGTAATGTTATTACTTCGTTTTCCACCCGCACGAAAGTGCCTGGTGGGCACCTTTGAATCGTTTCTATGCGGGTTTGGCGGGTTTCGCTAAAACTTGCATAGGTCCGATTCTGAGGGTGTTACAGGACTCCATGCTATATAGTTATTTCTGCTGCATTATAATGAGATAGCCAAGTGAGCTATGTAAGATGTAATGAATTATTTTATTTCTGGTTATAAAGTTGTATTATGACCTTTGTTTCTTGATATTACATCTTAACTGTGGATGCTATCTATTGATCCAGGGACTAGCATTGTAAACACAGAGATCTCTACCTTATTAAAGGTTGGGACCTCTACAATCTCGGCAAGCGATACCACCAGGAGTAGAGCTGGAGCACCTTAGGAAACCATCGATCAAGCCGTCACCAGAATCCGACTCGATCAGGGTCACCTCGACGAATCAGCAGTTAGACGTGGTGCCAATGGATATCGACTCAGGGGCAGGTTCGACTCACTGGGGATTAATCCTCTCAATTCATGGGCTACCGAATCACACTCGGGGACTCCTCAGGTCATGTCGGCAGAGCATATGTCGGCGGAGCCAATAGAAATTGATGTTGAAGCAGACCCGGAACCACTGATACCAAAATGGGCACCACCAGTATTTGATTACTTAAAAGATGGTACCTTGCCGAATGATGAAGCATTGGCAAGGCAAACAGCAAGAAGAGCAAAAGCATACACCATAATCAACAAGGAACTATACAAGCGAAGTGTGACGAGTGTACTGCAGCATTGTATCAGCTCAGAGAAAGGCCAAGAGATTTTTTTGGATATTCATCAAGGAGAATGTGGGCACCATGCGTCATCGAGAGTGTTGGTGGCCAAGGCATTCCGACATGGATTTTATTGGCCAAGCGCACTAGCACAAGCGCAAGAGTTAGTCGGAAAATGCAATGGTTGTCAACACTATGCATCCAAGTCACATCTACCAGCGTCTGAATTAAAGACTATACCAATCACTTGGCCTTTTGCAGTATGGTGCCTAGATATGGTAGGATCATTCAAACCAGCAAGGGGAGGCATGACTCATATTTTGGTAATGATTGATAAGTTCACCAAATGGATAGAAGTGAAACCAATCAAAAAATTGGATGGTAAAACAGCTGTCACATTCTTAAAGTATATCATCCTAAGATATGGTTACCCACACAGTGTAATCACTGATAATGGCACAAACTTTGCTGAAGGAGCTTTTGCTCGTTTCTGTGGGAAACATCGAATAAGACTCGATGTAGCATCAGTCGCCCATCCAGAACCAAATGGACAAGTTGAACAGGCTAATGGATTAGTTCTATCAGGGATAGAACTCCGCTTAATGGAACCACTCCAGAGGTCACCTGGTTGTTGGATAGAGGAACTGCCCTCAGTGTTATGGAGCCTAAGAACAACTCTGAATCGATCAACGGGCTATACGCCATTTTTTCTCGTGTATGGGACAAAAGCAGTTTTGCCTGCCGACATAGAGTATGACTCGCCAAGGATAAGGCAATACTCGGAAGCCGAGGTAAAAGAGGCCCGAGAAGATGGAGTAGACTTACTCGAAGAAGCAAGGGAACTGGCATTATCCAGATCCGCTATATATCAACAAAATCTCCGACGCTACCATAGCCGGAAAGTGCAACCTCGTGTTTTTCGAGAAGGGGATATGGTGCTAAGGCTGGTGCAGCACACAACGGGAATTCATAAATTATCACCCCCATGGGAAGGTCCGTTCATTGTAAGCAAAGCATTGCACAATGATTCATATTATCTCATAGATGCTCGCGAAGCGCAAAAGAACAAGGCGGTTAGGTCAGGAGATGAGACCAAAAGGCCATGGAATGTGGCGCTACTTCGTTCCTTCTATACTTAGGAGAAGCAATGCATGTATCACTCGAACTCTCATACGTCGGACGTGTGTGCCGGCTATGTGCTGATAATAAAATGGTATGACTCAAAAAATTGACTCGGGGACTACCCCTTAAGTTTTCCCTTTCAGTTATTTTATGTCGGCTGGCGTGACATCCAAAATTTATCTCGGAACAAGTAGTGTTCACTCGGAAAAAATCAACTCTTCGACTATGCTGTTTTCCGAAAACACGGCTTCATGGCAAGCAAGAGAAAAAGATGTATGATGGGTAAACATGAATGCCGGATAAGTACAAAGGATAAACGCGAGTCGGCTTTATGTGTTTGCCTAACCCACTGCAGGTCATGTTATACTGCGTGTTGAATAATCTCGGCCAAGTGATCCAAGTTTCATATCCGCTAACTATATCCTTAGTACTTTGAGACTCTAATGTCGAACACCAAAAAAGGTAGACAGGGGCCAAAGTCGAGGAAATGTGAAACGGCAAAATGAGACTCGGGGACTTGCCCTTGAATGATTCACACTCCGAACATAACGAAAATATATAAAGCCTTGTCAAAAGGTGCATAATCAAAATTAAAGTGCAAATGTACATTACATCTGTACCCGGCATACCGGGGATCTAATCAAAAGTTCAAGTACTTGTTAGCCTAAGAAGCAGCAGGACTCGGAGGAGCACCCTTGGAGCTAGGAGCGTCGCTTGGATCATCTACCGAGTCAGGGGCGTCTGTGGCCGGGTCATCAGGACCAACTAACTCGGTTGCTTCGTTGTTGGCACCCTCTTCATCAGCAACTTCGACAAGCGGGTCGCCGAGGTGGAGGAAGCTGGGCCCGTCGCACCAAGCATGCACCATGGTGTACTCAATCATGGGTAGGCTCGCTCCTGGCATTTCTTGATCAGCTCCGGGTCATTCGGCCATTTGCCATCTCCTCTTATGCGAGTAAGGACATCAAGATTGATGTCCTCGTACCATGAAAGCACGAAGGAAAGAGCCTTGTCCGCTGTAGCTCGGCCGGCCGACTCACTCCACTGATCCAACCGGTCCTCAATAAGGAGCAATCTCTCAGCAATTGGATCGATGAGTTCAGGTGCGTCTTCATCTGGCCAGAGCATGCGAAACGCATGAAAAGCCGACTTGAGCAGGTCCACACCGCAAGACTTGAGGATCTTGACCCGTTCTGACACCGCTTCGAGAAGCTCGTCCATGGTCACCACGCCATCAGTCGGAGCGCCAGATTCGGCCCTCGCTTTCTTCATGGCTCGGATGGCAAACATGTTGGCCTCAGGAAAATTCTCTACAAGCAAAAGAGAAAGTTAGCAAAATAACAAAAGTAGATGGAAGAAGTCCAGAGCGACCTGTACAGTGCAAAAAGAGTAAGAACTCACTACCGAGAAAGGAGTTCACAACGCCGAGCTTTCTCTGCCAAATTTTGGCCTTGGCTTGAGGTGCGTCAAGGTTCAGGTTTGCCGACTCAACTGATGACTCGGCCTCATCGAGCAACCTCTTGGTCTTTTCGGCGCTGGCGGCCTGCTGCTCATTCTTCTCGGCAAGATCTTCCTTCAGGACCTTCACCTCGGCCAAGTGCTTCTGCTCCGTCTCGGCCATCAGCTTCTTCAACTGAGTCACCTCGTCTCGCTCCTTCTAGAGTTCGGCTTGGTGCTTCTCTGCTTATTCGGAACAAACTACTTGTCAACATCGAAAGAAATATCTTTAGCTGTCAGATTAATGAGGCAAGAAACTTACTCTCCGCCTCGCTGATCTGTGAGTGAAGAGCCTCGATGGTGGACTGAGCAGAGGCTATGAGAAAAGAGCAAGAAGATATTGAGAAAACGAACCGGAGATAAATACACCGAATAAAGAAAGGACGAGTAAGGACATTACCTTGGCCTTGGGTGTCAGTGTGCAACTTCTCATATGCAAGTTCGAGCTTGTGATGCGCCAGAACGAGAGCTTGGTGCACCTTAGTGTGCTCGTTATGCGTGAGCTATACAAAGCAAACAGACAGTAAGTAAAGGACAAGTCAAGCAGCCGGCCGGATAAAAAGTGACTCTTATCTAAGAGCTTATAGCCGAGTAAGTTCCTCACTCGGCAGTAACCTCGAGGGCTAGGGATCGAAGCTCTAACATATGAGTTTAGCATAAGGAAACAAAAAGTCTTAAGAGCTTACAGCCGAGTAAGTTCCTCACTCGACAGTAACCTCGAGGGCTAGGGATCGAAGCTCTAACATATGAGTTTGGCATAAGGAAATAAAAAAGCTTAAGAGCTTATAGCCGAATAAGTTCTTCATTCGATAGTAACCTCGAGGGCTAGGGATCGAAGCTTTAGCATACAAGCTTGGTGTGAAAATTTAAAGACTAAGTGATTATTGAGAGCTTACGACCGAATAAGTTCTTCATTCGGCAGTAACCTCGGGGACTAGGTGATATGTATAAACGAAATACTCAACAATACAAAAGAGGAAGAAGCTACTTTACCTCGTTCGCTTTGTCGGCGCGGGCCATTAGGGAAATGGTCTGCTGGGTCATGTCAGAGACGGCCTTGGGGCCTAGCACCAGTTTCTTGCCGCTCCGGGTACTAACCTCTTGCTCGCCAGCTGCATTCCATGCCAAAGCATAAGGCTCAGCCGAACCAAGGCTTTTCCCGCCGAGCGTCCGAGTGAGAACTTGACTCGTTTTCAGGGTAGTTCCCACGTTGGCACGGGTTACAATAGCACTAGTAGGAAGGCAACAGCTTTAGAGCCATCACCTGACCCGGCAGCCGCGGACTCGCCCTCTTTGACCGTTGAAGCAAACATTGTTGCCAATGTCGGAGGCCGGATCTGAGGAGCAGAACCCGGAGCACAGACCAACATTGTATACTTGGTGGAGGTGGACTTGCTGGATAAAGGGCGAGCAGAGCCATAGGCCTTGGGCTGGGTCTGGCCCTTTTACAGAATAGGAGAGCGAGCAGGAGGATTTGGAGAAGAAAGTGGAGCCGGCTGACTGGGCTCAGCAGTTTTGCTGGCTCCAAGATCAGGAAGTTGTTCATTCATACCATCTTGAGGGATGATGCCAGAGGAACTGGTGGCGGAAGGTTTCTCGGTGCCAGAGTCACTGGCACCAAGATCAGGAAGTTGTTCCTGATCAGCGCCAGGAGTGCTGGGCCGAATCTCCTTTGTCGGGTGCACCACCGGGTCTGACTGACACTGAGAAGCGTGAGCCTCGACAGTGGTAGCCTCGACTCGGACGGGTTTCTGCACCATAGAGTCAGTCGAAGCGGGCCCGGGACTTAGCGGCGAGGCGATGCTAGAAGCAGCCTGGTTTGCCGACAAAGGTGCGGCGCTGAAAACCACAAGACATGTATAAGAGAACAACAGTGACGAAAAAGAAAGAATAATGAAAGCAGAGTATAAAAACTTACCCGGTGACGACCGGGTCACGGGTGACTCGGCGTGTGACTCGGCGCCCAGCGGCTTGGCGAGTCTCGGCCAGCATGGCAGCAGCAGAGGCAGCAGGAGCTGCCGGAGTGGGATTGCTCGTCTTGGCCGGCTGAGTGCTGGAGGAGGCTCCGCGTCGCTTCGGCTTGGCGACGGGGATCTTGCCGACTCCGCCCATGGCGAGAGGAGGAGTGTCATGTACCTGGCCAGCTGCATAAGTAAATAACAGACTTACTCGGATAAGTTGGGAGACTAAGGTCACAAGGCATGTACCTCCAAAATCGTACAATCATCATCCTTATCATCGTCAGAACAATCTTGTAAGGGATTGCGAGATTGACTCTTACACGAAGCTAAAGTAGCAGCTGCGTGCGGGATGGGCATGAAGCACTCCAGGTCGAACTCGACTTCGTCAGAGTCGGAGCGGTCCCCGTTATAACCGCATGGAGGGACAGTACTGTCATCAACCTGGTGAACAAGGTTTTGTGAGAGACAAACAGAATTAGTAACAAAAACTAGAATGAGACTGGCAAAAGATCTAAAGCCGACTCGGCAAGGAAAACGACTCGGAAAACTTATCTAGGGGGCAGGCTTGACCCGGCTAAACGGAGGACAGCTCCAAGTCCAATCATCCGCCAAGTTCAGTTTAAAGATTGAGCTTACTCGGCGATCAATGGAGTCATGGGTGAGCTCCTTAGTAGAGTGCCGAGTGGGATCATGGGAGCCACTCATGAAGCACATCTTGTGGCTCCTAGCTTGGATGGGGCTAACCCGGCGTGAGACTAAGTTGCACATGAGGTCCCTCTCGGCAAGATGAAAATGCTCATCCTGCGATAGCAACCTTTCCAAGATCATGTTGGCTTCGTTCACCACAGCGTCTTGGTCGCGCGGGTCAAGCTGCCAGAACTTCTTGTTCGGGACTTCGTCCGAGAAAGGGGGAGCCGGATGTTATCGGTGGACCCGCTGTTTTTGACATAGAAGAAAGTCCTATGCCATTTCCTGCAGGAATCAATACCAGTAACCCGTGGAAAGATGGAGTCTCTCCTGGGCGTGATGCTATCAGCACCGCACCGGGTCATCCTCTTCTCGGATCGAGGAGCACCAGGCTGGGGAACAACTTGAAGCTTAAAGCTAAAATATTTGGTCCACAGAAGAACTGTAGGCCAAATACCGAGGTAAGCCTCACAAGCAGAAATAAAGCAAGAAAGAGAGCCAATCGCGTTGGCAGGGAGATGATGGGTTTGCAGATGGAAAGTGGAGAGGAACGAGGATAAGAAGGTGCTCACTAGAAGAGCGAAACCGCGCTCAAAGTGAGAAAGGAAAACCACCCGCTCGTTAGCATCAGGCTTGGGAGAGATCTCACCGGCGGGAGACGGCAATCCACTTGTAGCGGAATGCGCCTGGTGGAGTGGAGCCATTCCACCTCCTCGGTGGAGACCTCCGAGCCTTCCCAGCCGCCGCGCTCGCCAGCGGGAACCTCCTACTCCTCAGCACCATCAGCGTTGTCGCGTGCATCCATGAGTCTCGCAGATTCAGTTTCCCCCGCCGTTGGAAGAGGTTTGGAAGAACACGGACCCGTGGTGGAATCGAAAGAGGAGTGGAGCAATTGCAGGGCAAGAACAGAGGAAGAAGAAACCACAAAGGGGCGGTTTGATTTCGCAGGCGCAAGGAGGAAGAAGAGGCAAGGGAAAACTGAAGGGCATGGGGGAAGTGGAAACCCCCCAACCCCTACTTAAGGGCAGTAAAAACCCCGGTCGTGGGATCCATCTGCACCGTGCGGCCAGCGTGTGGCCGTGTACCAGACCGGGTAAGCCAATCAGCGGGCGCCACGTAACCAGAGATACACGAAAAATCCCGTGCCATGTCATGAAAGGAAGGACAAGGGAGGCCGATGGGACTGCCACAGTGACGGGGAATAACTGCACAGCCATCACTGTGCCGCCAGAGCTTGGAACAAAATTTGAGGCAAGTAATCATGATTACCGGTTGTCAGTGACTGAAGCACGCCGAAAATGACCTAGAATTGGCCAAAGTGACTCGGTACGAGGCAAAAATGAGCCAGGAAGTCAAAGAGTGGATCCGAAAACTGTCAGACAGACTCGGCAAGGTGCGAGATTGCGACAAATAAAGACAAAAATTAAGTTACAGTCACGTAAAAGGAACCTAGAGACGCCTAACAGCTTGAACTGCTAGACCTCACCAGCTTCGGGGACTAATGTCGAGGGGATAACCCCCGGTAGGGTCACGAGGGATGAAACATAGCATAGCTGGGTAAGCTCCGAGTGAAGAAAGAACCAGGCCGGGTAAGGACGGCCGGGAGAGGGAAGCGTGTGCGGCCGACATATGAACTATGTCGGCCCGCATAAGACAAAGTTGTTATTCTTGCAGGAACCGACGAGACGAGTCTACCAATGAAGGGACGAGTCGGATAGTACATGTGGCACCTTTCCGAGTAAGGTTTAGGAGGGACCATGGCAAAGCAGGGTCAAAAGAGAAGGGCGACGCCGGGTGACACAAAAGGAGACGGATGACGCCCAAAGCAAACACTGACATACAAAGTTACAGCGTGACGCCAAAAGGAACGGGAGGCAGCGTACCAGAAGACCGTTAGCTATCAAGCTTTGTGGACTGGGCCATTGGGCCTAGGGCAATCCCATGACCCGTCCCACATTATAGGGACCAAGATCCAAACAGTAAACCCTAGAACCCAAAGGGGTATAAGCTAGCTAGCACTGCCTATATAAGGGGGGCATAGTTGTAGTAGAGGGAGGTTGGACCAAGTAGGGAACTAGAGCACTGAACCCTAGTTCATACTGCACTAGGAACACTTGTAATCCTCGGTTGTCAATAAAATCACTAAGTGTGGATATTTCTTCTTGTTCTTTGTGCATGGCTCGACCGTGCACTCCCTCCCCGGTGACCACAAGCACCCATTCGGCCCCCAACTTAAGCCTACCTATGGCATCTGCCGTGCCACCACCACGACATCTCCCGTAGCGTTGCTAAAGTCAGTTAGGATTATGTTAGCAATTGCTGCATATTTTGATTATGAGATATGGCAGATGGATGACAAAACCGCGTTTCTCAATGGTAATATTGAAGAAGAGTTGTATATGATACAACCAAAGGGTTTTGTCAATCCTAAGGATGCTAACAAGGTGTGCAAGCTTTAGCGATCCATCTATGGATTGAAGCAAGCATCACGAAGTTGGAATCTCCGCTTTGATGAGGTGATCAAAGAGTTTGGATTTGTCCAAACTTATGGAGAATCTTGTATTTACAAGAAAGTGAGTGGGAGCAATGTGTCATTTCTGATATTATATGTGGATTACATATTATTGATCGGAAATGATATAGGTCTCTTAAACAGTGTTAAAAGTTATCTAAACAACAAATTTTCAATGAAGGACCTAGGTGAAGCGTCATACATATTAGGCATAAAGATCTATATAGATAGATCTAGGCGCCTAATAGGGCTATCGCAAAGTACATTCCTTGATAAGATTTTAAAGGAGTTTAAAATGGACGGAAGTAAGAAGGGGTTCTTACCTATGTTGCAAGGCAAGACATTGAGTAAGACTCAAAGTCCGGCTACGGCGGAAGAAAGAGAGATAATGGACAAAGTCCCCTATTCTTCAGCCATAGGCTCTATTATGTACGCCATGCTATGTACAAAACCGGATGTGGCACATGCTATTAGTTTGACTAGTAGGTACCAATCGGATCCAGGTTCGGAACACTGGATAGCGGTCAAGAATATCCTTAAGTACTTGTGAAGAACTAAGGATATGTTTCTTGTGTACGGAGGTGAAGAAGAGCTCGTCACTAAGTGTTATGTTGACGCACGCTTTGACACCGATCCGGATGACTCTAAGTCTCAATCCGGATACGTATTTCTCATGAATGGCGGAGTAGTTAGTTGGAGGAGGTCCAAACAACCTGTGGTGGCGGGATCAACAACGGAGGCCGAATATGTTGCTGCTTCGGAATCGGCTCAAGAAGCGGTTTGGATGAAGGAGTTCATATCCGAACTTGGTGTGGTTGCAAGCGCGTTGGACCCAATGGTGATCTCTTGTGACAACGATGGTGCCATTGCCAATGCCAAAGAACCAAGGTCTCACAAGAATTCCAAGCATATTAAGCGTGAGCATGTCAAGGATGGAGATATAAAGATTTTTAAAGTACACACGGATCTCAATGTAGAAGATCCGTTGACTAAAACTCTCCCTAGAGAAAAACATGATCAACACCAGAACCCCATGGGTGTTAGATTCATCACTATGTAACTAGATTATTGTCTCTAGTGCAAGTGGGATACTGAAGGGAATATGCCCTAAGAGGCAATAATAAAGTGTTTATTATGTATATTTCAAGTATATGATAGATGTTTACTTTGCATGCTATAATTGTATTAATATGGAAACATTAATACATGTGTGTTTAATAAACAAACAGAAAGTTCCTAGTTATGCCTCTCTCATAAACTAGCTCGTTGATTAACAAGATGATCAAGGTTTCCTGATCATGGACACTGGATGTTGTTAATAACGGGATCACAACATTAGTGTAATGGTGTGATGAACATTCACCCAAAGTATAGCATTACGATCAAATTCATTGAGTTTATATTGCTATAACAACTTACGAAGTAATCCTAATCCTTAGACCATGAGATCATGTCAATCACTAACACTGGAAGAGTTTCTTGATAACATCAAACGTCACACCGTAACAGGGTGATTATAAAGATGGGTCCAGAACTAATAAAGTTTTATGTTGAGGCCCATGGATCGAGAGTGTAATTTGTTCATCCCGATGACGAATAGATATACTCTAGGCCCTCTCGGTGATATCACATTGGTTAGCTTGCAAGCAAGTGATTTGATCACTAGAATGTTATATCACGAGAACGGGAAAAGAGTGCATGTCAGTAACGATATCAAACTAGGTATGGAGATACCGAATATTGAATCTCGGACATGTAATATATCGTGAAACAAATGGATTAAGATACTAGCATAAAAGGTTCCGATGATCACAAGAAAGTCATCATTGAATGTGTGGGAGTCAGTATGGGTCTCCAGATCCCGCTTCTGATTATTGATCTGAGAGGGGTCTCGATAATGTACGCATTATTCACAAACCGTAGGGTGACACACTTAAGAGACACCGACATCCAATTGGAGCAAAAGTTTCATGCCGTAAAGAATAACAAGCGCAAGAATTTATTTCACTAGATACCGAAACAGGTTTTCAGGTGAAATTGCAGAAAGTGTTTTTGCATGTGAAATAGAATTCAAGCAAGGGGTTATATGTGAATGTTTGTCATTAAAGTAATTGACAAAATTCTGAATAAATAAAATGAGTTTTATTTAATGAGAGTTTGCATTAAATTTGGTGGAAATTTTATAGCAATTTTGAGTGGAGGGAATTTAAAGGATTTTTGTGAGTGGAGTGTCCACCTACATGAATGAGGGGAGGGAAAGGGGCATCCCCATGCGCCGTCCACCCCCTTGGGGTCCCCCCCCTCTCCTATAAAAGGCACCCCTCTCCCTCTCTCTCACTCACACCTCCTCGTGAAGGATCTCTCCCCCTCTAGAATTTATCCCCCATGGTCTCAGACTAGCGAGATACATGTTCCCGGTGGCTATTTGGCAAGAAAGAATTGTGCTTACGCTACATCGCTGGAGCGAGGAGGCGGAGGTTTCTCGGTGCCTCGGACGTGTGTGCGAGCACGGATGCGCTGCTGATTTGCGGCGCTAGGACTTCCTCTCAATCTTGAGATCGGCAAGAGATCGTCTACATCAACCACGAGTTTAAATCGTTAAGCTTTGTCGGTGTTCAAGGGTATGTTCTCTACGGATATACATTCGCCCGTTGTTTGTATCTAGTAGATAGATCTTGGTACATAGTTGTTCCCATCGTAGGAATTTTTTTGTTTTCTATGATGTGAACCCTACACAAAGTACTTGCGCATCTTAAAATCATTAGAGGATAAAGCACTCATAGTAGAAATTGTTGGAATTATGCCCTAGAGGCAATAATAAAGATGTTATTATTATATTTCTTGTTCATGATAAAGTTTATATTCCATGCTAGAATTGTATTAAGCGGAAACATTAATACTTGTGTGGTTTGTGAACAACACCGTGTCCCTGGTACGCCTCTAAGGACTAGCTCATTGATCAATGATGGTTAAGGTTTCCTAACCATAGACATGAGTTGTCAATTGATAATGAGATCATTTCATTGGAGAATGATATGATGGACAGACCCAAACTAAGCAAAGCAATTAGATCGTGTCATCGTGTTCGTATTTGCGAAGCTTTTCTTATGTCAAATATTGTATTCCTTAGACCATGAGATAATACAACTCCCTGGTATCGGAAGAAAGCTTTGAGGTCATCAAACGTCATCCTATGAGAGGGTGATCATAAAGGTGTCTCTCAGGTGATCGGAAAGTATCTGTTGGGTTGTATGTATCGAGATGGAATTTGTCCCTCCCAAGTCGGAGAGATATACTTCGGGCCCACTCGGTAATCGATATCAACACCGCTTGCAAGCATGTGGTTAAGGATTTAATCACAAAGTGATATCGGATTACGAACAGTAAAGTACTGCCGTGAACAAGATTGAACTAGGTATGGCCACGGTGCGACGGTCGATCTCGGGCAAGTAAAATATCGCGAGACGAAGGGAATATATATATGGGATTGATTGAATCCTGGCATCGTGGTTCATCCGATATGATCATCTATGAATGTGTGGGAGTCAATATGGGTGCCCAGACCCCGCTGTTGATTATTGTTAGAAGATCATGTCTGCATATTCTCAAACCCGCAGGGTCACACACTTAACGTGTCTTGACGCTAGGATAGATTGGATAATTGGTTTATGAATTTTTGTTTGGAGTCTCGGATGGGATCCGGGACATCACGAGAGGTTCTAATGGTCCGAGAATAAGATTCATATAAGGCAAGGCAGTTTTGGAGTTCGAATTGTTCCGGTTAATCGGTATTGTATCGGAAGCTTCTAGAACCTTCCGGAAGGGGACCAACGTGGCCCCACCTTCCGGGAGGGGCCTGGTCCTATGAGGGAGTGTCCTGCCGCATTGGGCCGGGCACAAGGCCCCATAGGGCCCAGCCGATCCTAGAGAGTTTAAATCGTTTAAACTAGAGATAGGGTTTCTAGAAGAGGGAGAGTCCATGCCCCCACTCCTTATCCTTTGGGCTTGGGAGGGGGCTACTGCGCCTCTATATAAAGAGGGGTGGGGGCGCACCAACCTCCACACCTCTCCTCCAAACCCTAGTCGCCTTGCTAGCTTTCCTCTCTCCCTCCCGACTGTTTGTAGGCGAAGCTCTGCTGCAGAAATTCTCCACCATATACACCACGCCGTCGTGTTGTAGATCCAATCTATCTCTCCACCATACTTGCTGGTCCGAGGAAGGAGGATACGTCGAGGTGCTGCACGTGTGCATCTCATGGAGGCACCGCCACTTGTGGTGCTAGATCGGATCGGATCGCGAGGAGGAGAAGCGAGTACGACTACATCACCCACGTTCCGACGAACGTTCACTGTCGGAATCTTCAAGGGTATGAAGATCTAATCCAATCTCTCGTTGTTTGCATCTCCTAGATTAGATCTTGGCTTTCCTCTCGCTCCGTAGAAATTTTTGATTTACTATGCCTTGAAACCCTTCGGTGGTATCGAGCTAGATCTATGCGTAGATGTGATTCACGAGTAACGCAACATGGTTGTTGCGGGCGTTGATGTTTTCTGCAAGCCTCTTGTTTGTGTTCTTCTTATGACGCGGGATAGTGAGATTGAAGCGGTCCAGGCCAACCTTACGCGACATCGTTCGCGAGACCGGCTCCGCACTTGACGTGTGGCTTGTTCCACACATGCGGTGGTGGATGTCGCTTTCTTACTATAGTTGTCATGGGATTAACACCGGAGTTTGGCAACCATAATATCACCGTTGTGGCTTTCCGTAGGCAAGAATCGTTCTTAGCATCTACTCCCATAAGCCACGTAAAACATGCAACAACAAAGTAGATGCGTCTAACTTGTTTTTGCAGGGAGTGTTTTCTGTGATATGGTATGGCCCAAGATGTGATGTGTATATTGTATGCGATGATCATGTTTTGTAATGTTTCACGACTTGCATGTCGATGAGTACACAATCGGCAGGAGCCATATGGTTGTCTTTATAATTGTGTATGACCTGCGAGTTAACTTCTTATACGCCATGTAATAGCTTCACTTTATCGCTAAGTAGTTAGCAATAATTGTAGTTGCTATTCGTGGTGGAGGCAATCATGGTGGAGTGATGGAGATCATGCCGGAACGCACAAGATGGAGATCATTGCGCGAAGATTGGCTATACCATGTCACATAAAGTTATATGCATGTGATGTTTATCCCTTTATGTATCTTATTATGCTTAGATCGCGACGGTAGCATTATAGGATGATTCCTCACTTAAAGATCAAGATAAAAACTGTGTTCTCCCCAAGTATGCACCGTTGCGAAAGTTCGTCGTTTCCAAGCATCACGTGATGATCGGGTGCTATAGAATCTACGCTCACATACAACGGGTGCAATCCAGTTTTGCACACGCGGAAATACTTGGGTCTAACTTGACGAGCCTAGCATGTACAGACATGGCCTCGGAACACAAGAACCGAAAGGTTAAGCATGAGTCATATGAATGATATGATCGACACTTCGTTGTCCACCATTGGAACCACATCTCTTCTCGTGATGATCGGATTAGGTGTGGTGAATTTGGATCGTGTTCACTAAACAACTTGAGGGATGTTGAATTTAGTGGGAGTTCATCTAGTAATTTGATTAAGTTGAACTATTTATCATGAACATAGTCTAAATTGTACTTGAAAATACTGTAGATCACATGGCCAAGTACAACTTCAACTTCAACGTTTTTGCTGAGAAGGAAAAGCTTAGAAATAATGGGTCTAACTTCACCAATTGGTTCCGCAATCTAAGAATCATTACGTTCATGGACAAAGGACTATGTCCTTGGAAAGCGTTAGGTGACCCCTACTGCAAATCGCTACCGGCTGATGAGAAAGCTGTCTATCAGTCGCGTAAAGAAGATTATGGTGTGATTAAGAGCACCATGTTGTTTGCTATGGAACCGGAACTTCAAAATCGTTTTGAAGAGTATCCCGGGCCCTTTGAGATTCTCGAAGAGTTGAAAACCATGTTTCAGACTCAGGCCTGTTCTGAGAGATATGAGATCTCCGAGAAGTTCTTTAACTGCAAGATGGAGGAAGGGAGTTCCGTTAGTGAGCACGCCATTAAGATGACAGGCTACACTCAACGCCTTGAGCAACTGGAATGCACGATTCCAGAGGAGCTCAAGATTGATGTGGTTCTCGCAATCACTCCCTCCCAGCTACAAAAGTTTTGTAGTGACTCATAATCAGATTGGTTCCACTGATACGATCACCGAGCTCTTCGCAAAGCTGAAGGTTGCAGAAGTGGACATCACGAAGGATAATCATGTGTTGATGGTCAACAAGCCCACCTTTAAGAAAGGTAAGGGAGCTAAGAAGCCCTTCAAGAAGGGCGGCGGCAAGCGCAATGCCCCTGCTGAGAAGAAGCTCAGGTCTGGTCCCAAATCGACAAGTGCTTCTATTGCAAGGACAAGGGTCACCGAAGCAATCGCTCAAGTACTTAGCGGACAAGAAGGCTGGCACCATCAAAGGTATATTTGATATACATGTTATTGATGTTTTCTTTACTAGCCCTCGTTGTAGTGCTTGGGTATTTGATAACGGTTCAGTTGCTAATATTTGTAACTCGAAACAGGAGCTACGGAATAACGGCGGCTTGCGAGGGATGAGGTGACGATGCGCGTTGGCAATGGATCAAGAGTTGATGTGATGGCCGTCGGCATGCTCTCCTTAGTTTTACCTTCGGGATTAGTTTTAAACCTTAATAAATGTTATTATGTGCCTGCGTTGAGCATGAACATTATTTCTGGATCGTGTTTATTGCAAGACGGTTATTCATTTAAATCGGAGAATAATGGTTGTTCTATTTATATGAGTAACATCTTTTATGGTCATGCACCTCTAGTGAATGGTTTATTTCTTCTAAATCTCGAAAGGGATGAAACACACATCCATAACATTGAGGCTAAGAGATGCAAAGTAGATAGTGATAATACTACTTATTTGTGGCACTATCGTCTAGGTCATATTGGTGTAAAACGCATGAAGAAACTCCATTCTGATGGACTTTTGGAGTCTCTTGATTTTGAATCATTTGACACATGCGAACCATGCCTCATGGGCAAGATGATCAAAACCCCGTTCTCCGGTATGATGGAGCGAGCAACGGACTTGTTGGAAATCATACATACCGATGTATGCGGACCGATGAGTGTTTCGACGCGCGGTGGATATCGCTATTTTCTCACTTTTACCGATGACTTAAGTAGATATGGGTATATATATTTAATGAAACATAAATCAAACATTTGAAAAGTTCAAGGAATTTCAATGAAGTGGAGAACCATCGTAATGTAAAGATTAAGTTTCTACGATCCGATCGTGGAGGTGAATATTTTGAGTTATGATTTTCTCACGCATCTTAAAGCAAGTGGAATCGTTTCACAACTCACGCCACGAACACCACAAATACAATGGTGTGTCGAGCCGGAATCGAACCCTATTAGATATGGTCCGATCGATGATGTCTCTTCGATTTGCCGTTATCATTTTGGGGTTATGCATTAGAAACCGCTGCATTCACTTTAAATAGGGCTCCATCTAAATCCGTTGAGACGACACCGTATGAACTGTGGTTTGGTGCTAAACCTAAGTTGTCGTTTCTTAAAGTTTGGGGATGCGAAGCTTCGTCAAGAAGTTGATGCCGACAAGCTCGAACCCAAAGCGAGAAATGCGTCTTCATAGGATACCCTAAGGAAACTATTGGGTATACCTTCTATCACGTAACCAAGGCAAAGTGTTTGTCGAAGAACGGTTCCTTTCTTGAGAAGGAGTTTCTCTCGAAAGAAGTGACTGGGAGGAAAGTAGAGCTAGACGAGGTTATTGAACCTTCTCTTGAATTGGAGAGTAGCGCAGCACCTGAAATTGTTCCAGTGCCGCCTGCACCAACAATAGAGGAAGCTAATGACAAGGATCATGAAGCTTCAGACGATGCTGCTACTGAACGTCGCAGGTCGACAAGGTCGCGTGCCCCTCCTGAGTGGTACGGCAACCCTGTCTTGACTGTCTTGTTAATAGAAGACAGTGAACCTACGAACTATGAGGAAGCGATGATGAGCCCAGACTCTGAGAAATGGCTAGAAGCCATGAAATCCGAATTGGGATCCATGAGCGAAAACCAAGTATGGACTTTGGTAGACCCTCCTAGCGACCAAAAGGCCGTTGAGTGCAAATGGATCTTCAAGAAGAAAACGGATGCGGATGGTAATGTTACCGTATATAAAGCACGGCTTGTCGCAAAAGGTTTTCGACAAGTTCAAGGTGTTGACTACGATGAGACTTTCTCTCCCGTAGCGATGTTTAACTCCATTCGGATTTTATTAGCAATTGCTGCGTTTCATGATTATGAAATATGGCAGATGGATGTCAAGACTGCGTGCCTCAATGGCAACATTGATGAAGAGTTGTATATGATGCAACCCGAAGGTTTTGTCGATCCTAAGGATGCTGATAAAGTATGCAAACTTCAGCGCTCCATTTATGGACTGAAGCAAGCATCTCGGAGTTGGAACCTTCGTTTTGATCAAGTGATCAAGAGCTTTGGATTTGTTCCAAATTGATATGAATCTTGCATCTACAAGAAAGTGAGTGGGAGCTCGGTGACGTTTCTGGTACTATATGTGGATGACATATTGATTATTGGAAATGACATCAACATGCTTAACGATGTGAAGAGTTATTTGAACAAGTGTTTTTCAATGAAAGACCTAGGTGAAGCTGCTTATATATTGGGCATCAAAATCTATAGAGATAGACAAAGACGCCTGATAGCATTAAGCCAGAGTACATACCTAGACAAAGTTCTGAAAAGGTTCAGAATGGATAAGGCAAAGAAAGGTTCAGTACCTATGTTTTCAGGTAAGATATTGAGCAAGGCTCAGTGTCCAGCTACGGTAAATGATAGGGAAGCTATGAGCAAAGTGCCTTATGCCTCGGCCATAGGTTCCATCATGTATTCCATGCTGTGTACTAGACCGGATGTGTCCAATGCTCTTAGTTTGACGAGCAGATATCAAAGTGATCCAGGAGTGGAACACTGGACAGCCGTGAAGAACATCCTAAAGTACCTAAATAGGACTAAAGAAATGTTCTTAGTCTATGGGGGTGATGAACAACTTGTCGTAAAAGGTTACGTCGATGCTAGTTTTGACACCGACAAGGATGATTATAAATCTCGAACGTGATACGTTTATATTTTGAATGGAGGAGCTGTGAGTGGAGAAGCTGCAAAAGCGTGATCGCGGGATCTACAAGAGAAGCGGAATACATGGCTGTAGAGAAGCGTCAAGTGAAGGAGTTTGGATCAGAAACTTCATCACTGAGCTTGGTGTGGTTCCAAGTGCATTGGACCCACTGGAGATATTGTGTGACAACACTGGCGCCATAGCACTCGCTAAGGAACCAATATATCATCCAAAGACCAAGCATATCAACCGCAAGTTTCATATAATCCGAGATTATATAGCAGATGGAGATCTGAAGATTAGCAAAGTACATACGGATCTGAATGTCGCAGATCCATTGACTAAACCTCTTCCACGTGTAAAACATGATCAGCACCTCAGTTCCATGGGTGTGAGATTGTTTCTAGATGTAAACTAGATTATTGACTCTAGTGCAAGTGGGAGACTGTTGGAATTATGCCCTAGAGGCAATAATAAAGATGTTATTATTATAATTCTTGTTCATGATAAAGTTTATATTCCATGCTAGAATTGTATTAAGCGGAAACATTAATACTTGTGTGGTTTGTGAACAACACCGTGTCCCTGGTACGCCTCTAAGGACTAGCTCATTGATCAATGATGGTTAAGGTTTCCTAACCATAGACATGAGTTGTCAATTGATAATGAGATCATTTCATTGGAGAATGATATGATGGACAGACCCAAACTAAGCAAAGCAATTAGATCGTGTCATCGTGTTCGTCTTTGCGAAGCTTTTCTTATGTCAAATATTGTATTCCTTAGACCATGAGATAATACAACTCCTGGTATCGGAAGAAAGCTTTGAGGTCATCAAACGTCATCCTATGAGAGGGTGATCATAAAGGTGTCTCTCAGGTGATCAGAAAGTATCTGTTGGGTTGTATGTATCGAGATGGAATTTGTCCCTCCCAAGTCGGAGAGATATACTGGGCCCACTTTCGTGTCGATATCAACACCGCTTGCAAGCATGTGGTTAAGGATTTAATCACAAAGTGATATCGGATTACGGAACGAGTAAAGTACTTGCTGTGAACGAGATTGAACTAGGTATGACGGTACCGACGATCGAATATCGGGCAAGTAAAATATCGCGAGACGAAGGGAATATATATATGGGATTGATTGAATCCTCGCATCGTGGTTCATCCGATATGATCATCGATGAATGTGTGGGAGTTAATATGGGTGCCCAGACCCCGCTGTTGATTATTGTTAGAAGATCATGTCTGCATATTCTCGAACCCGTAGGGTCACACACTTAACGTGTCTTGACGCTAGGATAGATTGGATAATTGGTTTATGAATTTTTGTTTGGAGTCTCGGATGGGATCCGGGACATCACGAGAGGTTCCGGAATGGTCCGGAGAATAAGATTCATATAAGGCGGGCAGTTTTGGAGTTGAATTGTTCCGGTTAATCGGTATTACGGAAGCTTCTAGAACCTTCCGGAAGGGGACCAACGTGGCCCCAACTTCCGGGAGGGGGCATGGGCCTATGAGGGAGTGTCCTGGCCGCATTGGGACAGGGGCACAAGGCCCCATAGGGCCCAGCCGATCCTAGAGAGTTTAAATCGTTTAAACTAGAGATAGGGTTTCTAGAGGAGGGGAGAGTCCATGCCCCCCACTCCTTATACTTTGGGCTTGGGGGAGGGGCTAGGGCTGCGCCCCCCTCTATATAAAGAGGGGTGGGGGCGCACCAACCCCACACACCTCTCCTCCAAACCCTAGCCGCCTTGCTAGCTTTCCTCTCTCCCTCCCGACTGTTTGTAGGCGAAGCCCTGCTGCAGAAATTCTCCACCATATACACCACGCCGTTGTGTTGTAGATCCAATCTATCTCTTCACCATACTTGCTGGTCCGAGGAAGGAGGAGACGTCGAGGTGCTGCACGTGTGCATCTCACGGAGGCACCGCCACTTGTGGTGCTAGATCGGATCGGATCGCGAGGAGGAGAAGCGAGTACGACTACATCACCCACGTTTAACGAGCGTTCATCTTGCGAATCTTCAAGGGTATGAAGATCTAATCCAATCTCTCTCGTTGTTTGCATCTCCTAGATTAGATCTTGGCTTTCCCTCTGTTCGCTCCGTAGAAATTTTTGATTTACTATGCGGCGAAACCCTTCAGAAATCTCATTCATATGAGCCACAACACTCTCATTTTCAGTCCCACAGAAAGGTTCTTTCTCAACAATGTCTAAATAGGATAAATCAAGAGAGAAATCATAATATTTATCTTTGATATCTATGGGAGAAGTGAAAAACTTAGGATCAGAGGACAGCTTAGGAATAATAGTACTTCTAGCAAGGAGACTCTTAATAGCACTAGTACCATGTGTGTTTCGGCACTCTTCAACAAATTCATTAGTGAACTCAGTGTAACCATCATTAATATCATAACTCTCTCTAGACTCAGGGGAGCTAACAGGTGTAACAGTGTCTTCACTAGGAGTTTCAGTATTTCCTAGACTAGCCATAGTAGCATCTAGGAAAGGACCTAATGAACCACTCGCATCAATCACAGTAGAAGTAACATCATGAGCATCAAAAGCAGTTTCAGATTCATCAGTAGTAGCAGTTTATGTAGCATGAGTATGTGGTGACTTATAACAGATGGTGAATCAAGAGCAACAGAGGTGTTTAGGACTGTACCTCTTCTTGTAGTGGATGGTAAAATAGGATTCTTTCCATCACGAGACTTCCCCGTGATGAAAGGAGTAGGAGTGAACAATAATAGTTCCAAGTGAACTTACAAATAAAGTTATCTCCCCGGCAACAGCGTCAGAAAATAGTCTTGATGGCCCACAAGTATAGGGGATCGCAACAGTCTTCGCGGGTAGTATTACCCAATTTATTGATTTGACACATGGGGAGCCAAAGAATACCTGCAAGCCTTAACAACTGAGTTGTCAATTCAGCTGCACCTGGAAATAGTTCTTGCTCACAAAAGTTTATCAGTAGCAACAGTTTGTAGTAGCAACAACAAAGCAACAACAATAGTAAAACAGGAGCAATAGTAAAAGTAGTAGCAAACAGTAAGATATGAGCGCGATAGGCATAGGGATGGATGGACGGGCGTTGCATGGACAAGTCTAAACATGTAACTTCAAGATCTAGGGCATTGCAGATAAATAAGAATAAGCATCCAAGTACTAAACAATCATAGACATGTGCTCCATATATAGTCATGCATGCTCGCAATGAGAACTTGCACAACATCTTTTGTATAGCCATCCCGTGGCAGCGGGGCCTCTAGGGAACTACTGGCAATTAAGGTTCTCCTTTTAATAGAGCACCAGATCAAAGCATTAATACTCCGTGAACACACGTGATCCTCACACCACAGCCATCCCCTACAGTTGTCCCAATTTCTATCACTTCGGGGCCTTTGGATCCGGACAATGATATGTGTACACAACTTGCTGATAAGATCACAAACAATACTATCATAATGATTCAATAATAAGTTCAGATCTGAGATCATGGCACTCGGGCCCTAGTGACAAGCATTAAGCACAACAAGTTGCAACAAAGTCAAATAGCACTAATAGAGATAATAGGCACTATGCCCTAACAATCTTATTCGATTACATGATAGAACTCATCCAATCCCTACCATCCCCATAGCATACAACGGAGTATTACTCACTCATGGATGAGGGAAACATCGATGGTTGATGGAGAGGCGTTGGTGATGACGTTGGCGATGATCCTCTCCAAATTCCCTGTCCCGGCAGGGTGCTAGAACGGAGTTTCTGGTTCCGAATCTTCGTTTCTGATGGTGGCGGCGGAGCGGAACTCTTTATGGAAAAATGTCGAACCCCCTCGATTTTTAGGTCAAGGGGTAACTTATAGGCGAAGAGGGAGCTGAGGGGTACACACCCCTAGGCGTGGTTGGACCCACCGCGCTGGCAGTGTGCCCCGTGCCTCCACTCGCCTCGCACTGCTCCGTGGATCTTCTCGTAAAATAGGTTTTTTGGCATATTTTCCAGGATTTTTCCTGATAGTTGATTTTCTAACCTTTGCCACAATCCTCTCCTTGTGGTCAGGCACCCTTTCCCACATCAGCAGTTTACCAATGTCTGCAAAAATAGCATTCAGGTCTTCAGTGTACCAGTGATCCAAATGTGGGCCAGCAAGCATAACCCAGACCTCTCTATTGAATTGTGCCTTTATCCAGTTAATTCCTTTATTATGTTTTGCAAAAGAAACAAGATCATATTCAAAAGGAATTGGGATTTCTCTGATTAACATGTCTCTGTCACTAACTCTAGCGAACTCGACATAGGCCGCACCAAAAGGACACATATGAATGATTCAAAACCCAACCTGAGAAGTAGCAACAAGTCCTCCAACACACCTCTGATGTTTTTAGAAGGAACCTGACCTAGGGGCATTGGTGTGATCGAAGCGATTGCATACTGCTCGTGCATCCTTTGTCGCCGGGCTACAACCACCCTCTTGACACCCACCCTTCTAGGAACCTCCTGAATCTGAAAACCATGCGGGACGAAGGGCCTTGGGTCGATAGGAATGTTTGCCATTTCCTCCAGCAGAGCCACTGGCGAGGAAGGGGCAAAGGGTGTGTCAGAGTGGGGTGGCACAGGAGCAGGCGTAGAATGTGAGGGGGCAGGAAACTGCTCAGTGTTACTGTCTTTTTTTGCAGCCTCCGACCGAGAAAGCGTCGTGGGCTTGTGGGATTTGAACCAATTAATGAAGTTTTAATTGGGCTAAGTCTTGATTGGGAAAGAGGGACACTCGAGAGGGACAATCCCAATAATTTTGGATCCACGCAATTCTCGCCCTCTTTTATTTGTCCAGGTGGAGTAATCTTCGAATTAAAGACCGCCTGGGCGTAAGACACAAAATTAACTCCATCATTTGACTGATGGCTCCGAAAAGGAATCAGATTTGAATGCTGATCAAAATTCATAAAGGCTTATTCCATTTTTTGGAATTGATTTCAATATTATTTGGAAAGGAGAGGCAACCGTTGGAAGCAGAAATAATAGGCTTCTTCTCTTTACAAAAAGTCAAACGAATCAAACACTGATTTTTTGTTTTGGAAATTATTTTTCCTTGTGACCACATTCCATTCCTTATCTTGCTCTCGATAAAATTTGATCTCCTCTTCTCTCAAATTTGGGCCTCCATGGCCCTAAAGATTAATATAGAAAACAAAGTTGTCGTTGGAGAAACTGCCAATATTGTAAATTTCAAATCCCATAGCATGAGATGAAACCGAGAACATGAATGTATGGTCTTGAAGACGATGAACACGATAAAGATGAGCTTTGCCCCCAAAACAAGATTGAATAGCCAAAGCAACCGTGTGAACATCAAGCTTAAACTATGATTTACCAAAAGAAATCACAAGGATAAATTATCTTCGCGAAAACCACCAAAAAATCAACCGAATATCCAAATTTTTTCTGAATGTCACTTTCAAAGATCAACCCTTGAGAGAAATCTAGTGGTCTTGGAAGATCTAGAGGAGCACCAACATCTACACGTTCACCAATGACAACTTTGTGTACTGGCATCTCAATGGTAGCTCTAGGAACAATCATTTCATCAAGGATCAAGAATCTAGCATCAATGAGGATCTCTTGCAGTGAAATAGGAATCAACCTTTTAGATTGCGGTCTTAGAATTTGATGAGTTTATTAACAATTTGATCATTTGCCTCATCGAGGCCTTAAAGCTTTTCTCCAAGATACACCCTAGTCTCTTGCTCTTCTTCTAGAGCATTATTTAGAGCATTCATCTCAATAATGTGTTCTCTCCCTAGTTAGCATCTCTCATCAAGAATCTCGTGTGTGTGAGAGAGTTAGTTTAAGAGGTTCACAAAATTCTTCTTGTGCTCCCCTTGCAAGTTAGTCATAAACACATCGAAAGCAACCAATTCCTCCTTGACTTCAAGAGATATATCATCATCAATTTCATCATCAATCATTGAGGTAGGAAGAGAATATGATGATACCTCTGATCCTCTTGCCATAAGGCAAGTGACGTTCTTATTGGAGATGTTCTCATTTGGAGAGTCAAAGAGTGAGAAAGTGGATGTAGACGTGGTAGCAATAGCCACAACACCATTTGATGTTTCCTTTTCTTCTTCATCATCATATTCATCATCATCATTGAAGGAGAATTCTTCACGTGCCATCAAAACAATATCACCCAACTTCTTGTTGGTGGCATTTTTCTTGATGAAGGGCTTCTTGAATGGAGCCTTTGAGTTTTTATTTAATACAAGTTTACCCCCACGATCTTCTCTTTTCTCATAGGGACATCCGGCAACAAAGTGATAACGGTCACCACAATTGAAGCAAGTTCTCAATTTTGAACTATTATGTATTCTCCTATTTGGGTTGCTTCTTCGTTGCATCTCCATCTTGGCTTTGGCAGGGTCTTTCCAAAAGTTTCTTGCATAGAAGTCCATGTATTCACCATGAGAAATCTTGACATCTTCGGGGTGGCTCATAGATAAGCCTTCATCACTTCCTTCTTCATCCTCATACTCCACAACTTTGGCTTTTAAGGCAAGGTTGACCCCATTTCTCATTCCAAGGGATCGAGCACGGGCATCTTTGTCATTCTTGGCAGCAACCTTGAAAGCGGCCATCTCTTGCATAACTTCATTGGATATCATGATATGGAAGTTGTGTCTTCCTTGGAGGCTCTTCAAGTCGGTGGGCTCGAAGGGCATGAGCACATACTTCCTTCTTATCCACGCATCATCCACATGTGAGGCACCAACATTTCTAAAAGCTATGGTAGTGGATTTGAGTCTTCCATACATGTCTTCATGGTCCTCACCATCCTTCATATAGAAGCCTTCAACCTCATTGCTCAATTCATCATATCGGTTTCTTCTCATGCTCTCATTTCCAACAAACAACTCAATGAGATCATCCCAAGCTTCCTTGTCAGTGTTGAGGTGTTCAATGTGAGGGAAATCTTTCAGCACCAACCCTTGTTGTATCATGTGAAAAGCGATAGCATTGAGTTGACTATTGACAACTTCTCTTCTTGTCAAATTGTTTAGATCCACCATTTTGAGTCCATCTTCACTAATGTTCCCCAAGTCAATGCAAGAGTTACGCACATGATATTTCATTAATACTTGCCATTGAGAAAAAGTATGTGTAGCTAGCTTAGGTGGGTCACCTCAGTATTTATTTAAGGGTGAGGGATATGCGGGTCGGGAGAGTACCATCCGGGAATCGTATGGTGCTCTTCCTCCCCGTCGCCCTTGTTGGTAGAGGGATTAGTTTTTTCATGATCATCCCCCACCAAAAAAACCATGGGTGATGCCGAAGCGTTCACCTTTGGACGTGATGGAGGTTCCTCTCGAGAAGGAGGAGGTGAGGCAGTTTTCTCCCTAAAAAGTTGCTCAACTAAGTCACGCAACTGTTTGATTTCTTTGCCCAGGGAGGAGCTCAAGCTTGATTCCAATCCAAGGAAACTGTGTTACTAGCCTCACTCCCTCCTTCTCCATCTTGGCTACCCATATACTCTTAGACGGTAAAGCCCGAATAAAGAGCCAAGGCTCTGATACTAATTGAAAGGATCGTATGGGAACCTAGAGGGGGGGTGAATAGGTGCTACTTCAAATTTTACTCTTTTTCAGTTTAGGGTTTGACACGAAAGGTAAATTCTCCAGATATGCAACTAAGATGAATTTTCCTATATGTTATACTAGTACAAACCACTAAGAAAGAACAAGATAAGTAAAGTGCGATAAAGGATAGAAGTAACCAAAGTGGAGCACACGGAGACACAATGATGATTTCCTACAGTTCCTTACTTTTAAGGGGAAGTACGTATGTGTTTGGAGAGGGGATGGTTTAAAACCACCAACGCCACGAAAGGCCTCCCTTGTTCTCCGGTGAACCTCACCCAAGGGGATCGATTCACTCTTCCATTATATATGCAACCTTCGAGGTGGAAGCCGGAACCTTTACAACAAGTTTGAGGCACACATCCACAACTGAATTGGAGGCTCCCGAATACAAGCAAGTTGTCACAACAGTCAAAGACAAGCTTGTAAGAACCAAATCAACTAGGGTTTCCAATGAAACACTAGAGCAAGGGGCCCTCAAGTGAATGAGAGGGAAATGAAGATCTCTTTTGGTGAAGATGTAGACCAAGGCCTCCTCCTTCGATTCTCCAAAGATCAAGAGGTTTGGATGGTTGGAGGGGAGATCTCTTAGATTTGGTGGCTTAGCTTTAGGGTTCTTGAGGTTGGGGAACGAGCTGCTTCCAAAGGTAGAAGAAGGAGCCTTTATATAGGCCTCCTAGAAATGTAGCCATTGGATCCGCTTAACCCGGATTGTCCGGCTGAAATGACCCAAACAGTCCGGCCTTGGCCGGACACTCTGACCTGACAAAGAATCTAGCCAGTGTCCGGGTAGTGTCCGATCAGGGTTACTAGCTGATCCACACGCTTCGTCAAAACTTGATGAATTCCCTGGGTCGGACATTTCGGCTGGGCCGGATACTCCAGCTGAAAACGGCCAGACAGTCTGGCTTAAACTTGATATGTTGATAATCAATTTCCTAGGAACCTCTTTTCCCTTAGAGAGCAATAATAATATTCAGCTGATAATATAAATATGTCCTGAAACATTCAACAACTGATTAAAACATCCTAGCGTTGTCAATAAACATCAAAACAATTATAAGGGTACAAATGCCCTTTCAGCAACTAGCTCTAAGTTACCTTCGCCGTTCTTTCATTTATTGTTCTTGGGAGGGTTATTATCCTTAGGTGGGTTATCATTTCTTTTGGCTCTTTGTCCTTCTTGGATGTCCCGTCATCATATGATTTCGCTTTGGTCCAGTCCAAAGCAACATACTTGGTGACTATGTCAACTAAGTCGCCAACTCTCTTAACAAGTTTATCTACCAGAACTTGGTATCGACAAGTTCTCCCAAAGGCTCGTCAAACCGCCTCATCGCTAACATCGGACGCATTGTTGTATAACTCGGCCCACCTTGTTAGATAATTACAAGTTGGCTCTCCTTTCCTTTGGTAACAAGCATCAATGTCTTCTATCGAGGCTAGACATTTGTATGTCCCCTCGAAGTTCTTGATGAACACCTTCTTCATCTCCTTCTAGGAATGCATGCTACCTCCTGGTAGCCCCTGGATCCACGTGTGTGCTCAAACTTTCATCATCAATGGAAGATACCGTTAAAGGATCATGTCATTGTTGTTAGGGATGGACATAACTGTCGTATAATCCTCCAGCCAATTGACTGGATAGGTTTTGCCGTCATACTTAGGTACATCCTAGGGATTTTTGAATTTGTCCGAGAATCTTTCACACATTACCTCATCCACGAAGCACTTTGGTCCTACTACGGAACCCCGTCGATCATCGAGGATTTCCCTTAGATCACGGTGGCGGCCTGCCTCCTAGGCGATCCCTAGCTGACGACAAATATTCTTCTTGATGTGCCGCAACCGTGGTGAGTAATTCGATCGCTCGATGCAGCTTGCAAGCTTCGGCGGCTTCGCCGACTATCTGGAAGCCCTGGACAACTACTTTAGCTACCATCAGGTTTTGAGCCGGGGTGGGGTAATGCCCTTCTGGCAAGGGAGTTCTAGCCGACGGTGGCGCTGGTAGTTGAAGCGATGCGGTTGCCGACGTGCCAACCCGGTGTTACCCGGCGTTTCTTGTCCTCCCGTGATGACAATCCTCGGAGGAGTTTCGATAACAGGAGGCCTCGAGGATGGATAGTGGAAAAGAGCCGTTGTTTGCATGCCGATTGCCATTGATCGCCGAGACTTATGCATGTACACAGAGACCGTACGAATCTCAACTTGTCGGCTTTCCAACAACTCCTTTCGCGGGAGGCAGAGGCGCAGCCGCGGGGAAGCAGAGAGGTAGCGAGGAGCGGGGCGTCGAGGTGAGGAGGTGCAGGGCCAGGGTGACATGCGGGAAGGTGGCAGCCGACGAAGCCGAGCGGGGTAGGCGGCGCCGGCCGGCCGAGAGGAGAAAGTTTTCATGATTGTTTACTTCGCGCGTCCTGCGTGGATTGTTGTGGAACTTTACAGCCCGCGCTATTCCGAGCTGAAGATATAGCGCTTTGGATAGCGCAATTTGGTCCGTGCTATAAAAAATTTAGCGCGCGCATAATTTTACAGCCCTGCTGGAACACCACTTTTTGTCTTCGACAATACGTATCGACGATTTTTTAGCGCAACGCCAATTTACAGCCATTTTTGGAGCTTATCCCGGGAGAGAGAGAGACGCGTAGTACCCCATAAAATGATCCCCTAGAGATGCTACCCTAACCGACTCCCTTTTTATTCCGACCGAGGCGGCTGGAAATCTCTCTGTCCTCTCGAATTCTGGACCTGGCGAGCGGAGGATATGGGAAATAGAAACGCCTCGATGGCGGGGCAGAGGGAGACGGTCTCGGAGAAGAAGGTGCAGAGGGAGACGGTCTCGGAGAAGAAGGGGGATGGTAATCCCTTGCTTACGGACTCTGAGGACTTGCTTCCGGACTCTGAGGACTGGCTTACGGACTCTGAGGACTTTCTTGAGTTTGCGGCGCATCTTAATGTCGATTCGCCGTCCGCAGGTGAGTTTAACCGCCCCGCTCTATCCTCTTCGAAGACCCTATACCTTGTAGTTAGTGTTCGATGGTTGGGTGGAGCCCTGGATTAGGGGGAGGGCCACCGCTGTCGACACCGTAGCCGCTGATCGGCAAAATAGTGCTGCCGCCAGCCGAGGCGAATGGTATTTATGGACTGCGTTGCGGATCTGACGGTGGCGAGATGGCTAGCCTTTGGCCTCTGAGCCACGAACTGACTTCACACTTCACACATTCGATTGGTCAACTTAAGTCTTTCTTTGTAAGTAATTATGCTTGCCTGAACTTGCTTAATTCTGATTTACCAGCTGACCTGTATGGGCATTTCGGGGTGATGGCGGTGCTATTTGAGACGCCCTCTGGCTATACGCCCTCTGGCTTTGGAATTTTCCAATATGATGCTGTCAAGCTCAGAAAATCAGATGCCTGGCAGGTACTTTTTTGATTATTGCATCTATGTTCCTGTTTTTCTCTTGTCTTCTTTGTCATCGACCTAATTTTTCTGTATTATATCTATCCCGTGCAGCATGTCTGGGCAGATTTCATCAATGATATAAAAGCGGTTAGTCCCTCACCACCACTATTTTTCCTATCCTCTGCATTGCATGAAAACATACCTGGTTTTTTTCTACCGTGTATAATTGGGATGTTTTATCATTTGCCACACTCTACATACCACAAGTATTACATTACTCCAAAACACTACGGGAAAAAAGGACGCTGCCGTCGCCTCTCTCCTTTGCCGTGTGCCAAAAGTCCCGGAACACGGCAAAGAAAATCTTTGCCGTGTGTAAACCAACAAGAACACGGCAAAGGACAGGTGCACGGCAAACAGCAGAAACAGAACACGACAAAGAAAGTAACACGGCAATGGACCGACTAGAGCACACGGCAAAGAAGGGAACCACGGCAAAGTCAATAAAGAAACACGGCAAAGTTTTCCTCACGGCAAAGATGTGGGCCCTGCGGGCCTCATTACCCGAAGTGGGGCGAGAATCTTTGCCAGTGTGCCTCGCCACCACACGGCAAAGATCTACTTCCATCTGTACACACGGCAAAGAATTTTTTTTCACCTTTTTCTTTTCTTTAATTAGCAAGGCTTTTATTATATATATGTTAGGTGATATTATTTCATAGGATCATGAGATCACACATATGATGATAGGTTATTGTGGTCTTGATTACTATATACATGCACCCCCCTGATTCCGACGTTCTCGTGGACTTCCTCCGGCGAAACCCTGATGATCTGCGGGCCTCGGATCGTCTACCCCCCTAGACATTCTTCTGACAGGGGTAGCCCGGCGTAGCTCTCTCTTGTCTTGTGTCTGACTAGGTCATAGGATGATGTGAAACCATGTTGGTTCACAAGTTGGGGCACTATACGGCCCGGTTTCACCGTAACGGGGAGATTCCCCCTTATACAGGTCCATAACCTTTCGCTTCTAGGTTAGAGCGCATGCATGCGAGGGGGGGCACATGCAATCACCTATACCAATTTTTCCCCACACTCACACACATATGCTAGGAACACATGCAAGTTTTCAGATGATTCCGACGTTCTCGTGGACTTACTCCGGCGAAACCCTGATGATCTGCGGGCCTCGGATCGTCTACCCCCCTAGACATTCTTCTGACAGGGGTAGCCCGGCGTAGCTCTCTCTTGTGTTGTGTCTCACTAGGTCATAGGTTGATGTGAAGCCATGTTGGTTCACAAGTTGGGGCACTATACGGCCCGGTTTCACCGTAACGGGGAGATTCCCCTTATACAGGTCCATAACCTTTCGCTTCTAGGTTAGAGCGCATGCATGCGAGGGGGGGCACATGCAATCACCTATACCAATCTTGCACCACACTCACACACATATGCTAGGGACACATGCAAGTTTTCAGATGATTCCGACGTTCTCGTGGACTTACTCCGGCGAAACCCTGATGATCTGCGGGCCTCGGATCGTCTACCCCCCTAGACATTCTTCTGACAGGGGTAGCCCGGCGTAGCTCTCTCTTGTGTTGTGTCTCACTAGGTCATAGGATGATGTGAAACCATGTTGGTTCACAAGTTGGGGCACTATACGGCCCGGTTTCACCGTAACGGGGAGATTCCCCCTTATAGAGGTCCATAACCTTTCGCTTCTAGGTTAGAGCGCATGGATGCGAGGGGGGACACATGCAATCACCTATACCAACCTTGCACCACACTCACACACATATGCTAGGGACACATGCAAGTTTTCAGATGATTCCGACGTTCTTGCGGACTTCCACCGGCGAAACCCTGATGATCTGCGGGCCTCGGATCGTCTACCCCCCTAGACATTCTTCTGACAGGGGTAGCCCGGCGTAGCTCTCTCTTGTCTTGTGTCTGACTAGGTCATAGGATGATGTGAAACCATGTTGGTTCACAAGTTGGGGCACTATACGGCCCGGTTTCACCGTAACGGGGAGATTCCCCCTTATACAGGTCCATAACCTTTCGCTTCTAGGTTAGAGCGCATGGATGCGAGGGGGGACACATGCAATCACCTATACCAACCTTGCACCACACTCACACACATATGCTAGGGACACATGCAAGTTTTCAGATGATTCCGACGTTCTTGCGGACTTCCACCGGCGAAACCCTGATGATCTGCGGGCCTCGGATCGTCTACCTAATGGAAATGAAGTTCAGCATCCTCTAGAACCTTATGGTCTATTGCAAAGTTAGTGTTTCCATGGTCTGAATACTAACAAATAGGCAACAAAAAGTTAAATCATTTGAAAGAAAAAATAAAAATAAAATTAGAAAATAGCATGAGACACACGGCAAAGGACAAAGCACACGGCAAAGATGTCCTTCGCCGGTGCCTTTGGTCGTCAAACACATTTAAGGTCCTTTGCCGTGTGTCTCTATCCCACAGACACACGGCAAAGAACTTTTTTCACCTTTAGCAAGGCTTTTATTACATATATGTTAGGTGATATTATTTCATAGGATCATGAGATCACACATATGATGATAGGTTATTGTGGTCTTGATCACTATATACATGCACCCCCTGATTCCGACGTTCTCGTGGACTTCCTCCGGCGAAACCCTGATGATCTGCGGGCCTCGGATCGTCTACCCCCCTAGACATTCTTCTGACAGGGGTAGCCCGGCGTAGCTCTCTCTTGTCTTGTGTCTGACTAGGTCATAGGATGATGTGAAACCATGTTGGTTCACAAGTTGGGGCACTATACGGCCCGGTTTCACCGTAACGGGGAGATTCCCCCTTATACAGGTCCATAACCTTT
The DNA here is from genome assembly GCA_030063025.1 of Avena longiglumis. Taxonomy (NCBI): domain Eukaryota; kingdom Viridiplantae; phylum Streptophyta; class Magnoliopsida; order Poales; family Poaceae; genus Avena; species Avena longiglumis. The sequence continues at coordinate 570,335,012 of CP125974.1, forward strand.
CGCTTCTAGGTTAGAGCGCATGCATGCGAGGGGGGGCATATGCAATCACCTATACCAATCTTGCACCACACTCACACACATATGCTAGGGACACATGCAAGTTTTCAGATGATTCCGACGTTCTCGTGGACTTCCTCCGGCGAAACCCTGATGATCTGCGGGCCTCGGATCGTCTACCCCCCTAGACATTCTTCTGACAGGGGTAGCCCGGCGTAGCTCTCTCTTGTGTTGTGTCTCACTAGGTCATAGGTTGATTTGAAACCATGTTGGTTCACAAGTTGGGGCGCTATACGGACCGGTTTCACCGTAACGGGGAGATTCCCCCTTATACAGGTCCATAACCTTTCGCTTCTAGGTTAGAGCGCATGCATGCGAGGGGGGGCACATGCAATCACCTATACCAATCTTGCACCACACTCACACACATATGCTAGGGACACATGCAAGTTTTCAGATGATTCCGACGTTCTCGTGGACTTACTCCGGCGAAACCCTGATGATCTGCGGGCCTCGGATCGTCTACCCCCCTAGACATTCTTCTGACAGGGGTAGCCCGGCGTATCTCTCTCTTGTGTTGTGTCTCACTAGGTCATAGGATGATGTGAAACCATGTTGGTTCACAAGTTGGGGCACTATACGGCCCGGTTTCACCGTAACGGGGAGATTCCCCCTTATACAGGTCCATAACCTTTTGCTTCTAGGTTAGAGCGCATGGATGCGAGGGGGGACACATGCAATCACCTATACCAACCTTGCACCACACTCACACACATATGCTAGGGGCACATGCAAGTTTTCAGATGATTCCGACGTTCTTGCGGACTTCCACCGGCGAAACCCTGATGATCTGCGGGCCTCGGATCGTCTACCCCCCTAGACATTCTTCTGACAGGGGTAGCCCGGCGTAGCTCTCTCTTGTGTTGTGTCTGACTAGGTCATAGGATGATGTGAAACCATGTTGGTTCACAAGTTGGGGCACTATACGGCCCGGTTTCACCGTAACGGGGAGATTCCCCCTTATACAGGTCCATAACCTTTCGCTTCTAGGTTAGAGCGCATGGATGCGAGGGGGGACACATGCAATCACCTATACCAACCTTGCACCACACTCACACACATATGCTAGGGACACATGCAAGTTTTCAGATGATTCCGACGTTCTTGCGGACTTCCACCGGCGAAACCCTGATGATCTGCGGGCCTCGGATCGTCTACCCCCCTAGACATTCTTCTGACAGGGGTAGCCCGGCGTAGCTCTCTTGTCTTGTGTCTGACTAGGTCATAGGATGATGTGAAACCATGTTGGTTCACAAGTTGGGGCACTATACGGCCCGGTTTCACCGTAACGGGGAGATTCCCCCTTATACAGGTCCATAACCTTTCGCTTCTAGGTTAGAGCGCATGGATGCGAGGGGGGACACATGCAATCACCTATACCAACCTTGCACCACACTCACACACATATGCTAGGGACACATGCAAGTTTTCAGATGATTCCGACGTTCTTGCGGACTTCCACCGGCGAAACCCTGATGATCTGCGGGCCTCGGATCGTCTACCTAATGGAAATGAAGTTCAGCATCCTCTAGAACCTTATGGTCTATTGCAAAGTTAGTGTTTCCATGGTCTGAATACTAACAAATAGGCAACAAAAAGTTAAATCATTTGAAAGAAAAAATAAAAATAAAATTAGAAAATAGCATGAGACACACGGCAAAGGACAAAGCACACGGCAAAGATGTCCTTTGCCGTGTGCCTTTGGCCGTCAAACACACGGCAAAGGTCCTTTGCCGTGTGTCTCTATCCCACAGACACACGGCAAAGAACTTTTTTCACCTTTAGCAAGGCTTTTATTACATATATGTTAGGTGATATTATTTCATAGGATCATGAGATCACACATATGATGATAGGTTATTGTGGTCTTGATCACTATATACATGCACCCCCCTGATTCCGACGTTCTCGTGGACTTACTTCGGTGAAACCCTGATGATCTGCGGGCCTCGGATCGTCTACCCCCCTAAACATTCTTCTGACAAGGGTAGCCCGGCGTAGCTCTCTCTTGTGTTGTGTCTCACTAGGTCATAGGTTGATGTGAAACCATGTTGGTTCACAAGTTGGGGCACTATACGGCCCGGTTTCACCGTAACGGGGAGATTCCCCCTTATACAGGTCCATAACCTTTCACTTCTAGGTTAGAGCGCATGCATGCGAGGGGGGGCACATGAAATCACCTATACCAATCTTGCACCACACTCACACACATATGCTAGGGACACATGCAAGTTTTCAGATGATTCCGACGTTCTCGTGGACTTACTCCGGCGAAACCCTGATGATCTGCGGGCCTCGGATCGTCTACCCCCTAGACATTCTTCTGACAGGGGTAGCCCGGCGTAGCTCTCTCTTGTGTTGTGTCTCACTAGGTCATAGGATGATGTGAAACCATGTTGGTTCACAAGTTGGGGCACTATACGGCCCGGTTTCACCGTAACGGGGAGATTCCCCCTTATACAGGTCCATAACCTTTCGCTTCTAGGTTAGAGCGCATGGATGCGAGGGGGGACACATGCAATCACCTATACCAACCTTGCACCACACTCACACACATATGCTAGGGACACATGCAAGTTTTCAGATGATTCCGACGTTCTTGCGGACTTCCACCGGCGAAACCCTGATGATCTGCGGGCCTCGGATCGTCTACCCCCCTAGACATTCTTCTGACAGGGGTAGCCCGGCGTAGCTCTCTCTTGTCTTGTGTCTGACTAGGTCATAGGATGATGTGAAACCATGTTGGTTCACAAGTTGGGGCACTATACGGCCCGGTTTCACCGTAACGGGGAGATTCCCCCTTATACAGGTCCATAACCTTTCGCTTCTAGGTTAGAGCGCATGGATGCGAGGGGGGACACATGCAATCACCTATACCAACCTTGCACCACACTCACACACATATGCTAGGGACACATGCAAGTTTTCAGATGATTCCGACGTTCTTGCGGACTTCCACCGGCGAAACCCTGATGATCTGCGGGCCTCGGATCGTCTACCTAATGGAAATGAAGTTCAGGATCCTCTAGAACCTTATGGTCTATTGCAAAGTTAGTGTTTCCATGGTGCGAATACTAACAAATAGGCAACAAAAAGTTAAATCATTTGAAAGAAAAATAAAAATAAAATTAGAAAATAGCATGAGACACACAAGAAAGGACAAAGCACACGCAAAGATGTCCTTTTCCGTGTGCCTTTGGTCAAACACACGCAAGGTCCTTGCCGTGTGTCTCTATCCCATGCACACCGACAAAGAACTTTTTTCACCTTTAGCAAGGCTTTTATTACATATATGTTAGGTGATATTATTTCATAGGATCATGAGATCACACATATGATGATAGGTTATTGTGGTGTTGATCACTATATACATGCACCCCCCTGATTCCGACGTTCTCGTGGACTTCCTCCGGCGAAACCCTGATGATCTGCGGGCCTCGGATCGTCTACCCCCCTAGACATTCTTCTGACAGGGGTAGCCCGGCGTAGCTCTCTCTTGTCTTGTGTCTGACTAGGTCATAGGATGATGTGAAACCATGTTGGTTCACAAGTTGGGGCACTATACGGCCCGGTTTCACCGTAACGGGGAGATTCCCCCTTATACAGGTCCATAACCTTTCGCTTCTAGGTTAGAGCGCATGCATGCGAGGGGGGGCACATGCAATCACCTATACCAATCTTGCACCACACTCACACACATATGCCAGGGACACATGCAAGTTTTCAGATGATTCCGACGTTCTCGTGGACTTACTCCGGCGAAACCCTGATGATCTGCGGGCCTCGGATCGTCTACCCCCCTAGACATTCTTCTGACAGGGGTAGCCCGGCGTAGCTCTCTCTTGTGTTGTGTCTCACTAGGTCATAGGTTGATGTGAAACCATGTTGGTTCACAAGTTGGGGCACTATACGGCCCGGTTTCACCGTAACGGGGAGATTCCCCCTTATACAGGTCCATAACCTTTCGCTTCTAGGTTAGAGCGCATGCATGCGAGGGGGGGCACATGCAATCACCTATACCAATCTTGCACCACACTCACACACATATGCTAGGGACACATGCAAGTTTTCAGATGATTCCGACGTTCTCGTGGACTTACTCGTGAAACCACGATGATCTGCGGGCCTCGGATCGTCTACCCCTAGACATTCTTCGACAGGTAGCCCGTAGCTCTCTCTTGTGTTGTGTCTCACTAGGTCATAGGATGATGTGAAACCATGTTGGTTCACAAGTTGGGGCACTATATGACCGGTTTCACCGTAACGGGAGATTCCCCTTACTGTGTCCATAACCTTTCGCTTCTAGGTTAGAGCGCATGGATGCGAGGGGGGACACATGCAATCACCTATACCAACCTTGCACCACACTCACACACATATGCTAGGGACACATGCAAGTTTTCAGATGATTCCGACGTTCTTGCGGACTTCCACCGGCGAAACCCTGATGATCTGCGGGCCTCGGATCGTCTACCCCCCTAGACATTCTTCTGACAGGGGTAGCCCGGCGTAGCTCTCTCTTGTCTTGTGTCTGACTAGGTCATAGGATGATGTGAAACCATGTTGGTTCACAAGTTGGGGCACTATACGGCCCGGTTTCACCTGAACGGGGAGATTCCCCCTTATACAGGTCCATAACCTTTCGCTTCTAGGTTAGAGCGCATGGATGCGAGGGGGGACACATGCAATCACCTATACCAACCTTGCACCACACTCACACACATATGCTAGGGACACATGCAAGTTTTCAGATGATTCCGACGTTCTTGCGGACTTCCACCGGCGAAACCCTGATGATCTGCGGGCCTCGGATCGTCTACCTAATGGAAATGAAGTTCAGCATCCTCTAGAACCTTATGGTCTATTGCAAAGTTAGTGTTTCCATGGTCTGAATACTAACAAATAGGCAACAAAAAGTTAAATCATTTGAAAGAAAAAATAAAAATAAAATTAGAAAATAGCATGAGACACACAGCAAAGGACAAAGCACACGGCAAAGATGTCCTTTTCCGTGTGCCTTTGGCCGTCAAACACACGGCAAAGGTCCTTTGCCGTGTGTCTCTATCCCACAGACACACGACAAAGAACTTTTTTCACCTTTAGCAAGGCTTTTATTACATATATGTTAGGTGATATTATTTCATAGGATCATGAGATCACACATATGATGATAGGTTATTGTGGTGTTGATCACTATATACATGCACCCCCCTGATTCCGACGTTCTCGTGGACTTCCTCGTGAAACCCGATGATCTGCGGGCCTCGGATCCTACCCCCTAGACATTCTTCCGACAGGGTAGCCCGTAGCTCTCTCTTGTCTTGTGTCTGACTAGGTCATAGGATGATGTGAAACCATGTTGGTTCACAAGTTGGGGCACTATACGGCCCGGTTTCACCGTAACGGGGAGATTCCCCCTTATACAAGTCCATAACCTTTCGCTTCTAGGTTAGAGCGCATGCATGCGAGGGGGGGCACATGCAATCACCTATACCAATCTTGCACCACACTCACACACATATGCCAGGGACACATGCAAGTTTTCATATGATTCCGACGTTCTCGTGGACTTACTTCGGCGAAGCCCTGATGATCTGCAGGCCTCGGATCGTCTACCCCCCTAGACATTCTTCTGACAGGGGTATCCCGACGTAGCTCTCTCTTGTGTTGTGTCTCACTAGGTCATAGGTTGATGTGAAACCATGTTGGTTCACAAGTTGGGGCACTATACGGCCTGGTTTCACCGTAACGGGGAGATTCCCCCTTATACAGGTCCATAACCTTTCGCTTCTAGGTTAGAGCGCATGCATGCGAGGGGGGGCACATGAAATCACCTATACCAATCTTGCACCACACTCACACACATATGCTAGGGACACATGCAAGTTTTCAGATGATTCCGACGTTCTCGTGGACTTACTCGAAAACCACGATGATCTGCGGGCCTCGGATCGCCTACCCCTAGACATTCTTCTCGACAGGGGTAGCCAGGCGCTCTCTCTTGTGTTGTGTCTCACTAGGTCATAGGATGATGTGAAACCATGTTGGTTCACAAGTTGGGGCACTATACGGCCCGGTTTCACCGTAACGGGGAGATTCCCCCTTATACAGGTCCATAACCTTTCGCTTCTAGGTTAGAGCGCATGGATGCGAGGGGGGACACATGCAATCACCTATACCAACCTTGCACCACACTCACACACATATGCTAGGGACACATGCAAGTTTTCAGATGATTCCGACGTTCTTGCGGACTTCCACCGGCGAAACCCTGATGATCTGCGGGCCTCGGATCGTCTACCCCCCTAGACATTCTTCTGACAGGGGTAGCCCGGCGTAGCTCTCTCTTGTGTTGTGTCTGACTAGGTCATAGGATGATGTGAAACCATGTTGGTTCACAAGTTGGGGCACTATACGGCCCGGTTTCACCGTAACGGGGAGATTCCCCCTTATACCGGTCCATAACCTTTCGCTTCTAGGTTAGAGCGCATGGATGCGAGGGGGGACACATGCAATCACCTATACCAACCTTGCACCACACTCACACACATATGCTAGGGACACATGCAAGTTTTCAGATGATTCCGACGTTCTTGCGGACTTCCACCGGCGAAACCCTGATGATCTGCGGGCCTCGGATCGTCTACCCCCCTAGACATTCTTCTGACAGGGGTAGCCCGGCGTAGCTCTCTCTTGTCTTGTGTCTGACTAGGTCATAGGATGATGTGAAACCATGTTGGTTCACAAGTTGGGGCACTATACGGCCCGGTTTCACCGTAACGGGGAGATTCCCCCTTATACAGGTCCATAACCTTTCGCTTCTAGGTTAGAGCGCATGCATGCGAGGGGGGGGCACATGCAATCACCTATACCAACCTTGCACCACACTCACACACATATGCTAGGGACACATGCAAGTTTTCAGATGATTCCGACGTTCTTGCGGACTTCCACCGTGAAACCCGATGATCTGCGGGCCTCGGATCGTCTACCTAATGGAAATGAAGTTCAGCATCCTCTAGAACCTTATGGTCTATTGCAAAGTTAGTGTTTCCATGGTCTGAATACTAACAAATAGGCAACAAAAAGTTAAATCATTTGAAAGAAAAATAAAAATAAATTAGAAAATAGCATGAGACACACGGCAAAGGACAAAGCACACGGCAAAGATGTCCTTTGACGTGTGCCTTTGGTCAAACACTGGCAAGGTCCTTTGCCGTGTGTCTCTATCCCACGTAGACACCGGAAAAGAACTTTTTTCACCTTTAGCAAGGCTTTTATTACATATATGTTAGGTGATATTATTTCATAGGATCATGAGATCACACATATGATGATAGGTTATTGTGGTCTTGATCACTATATACATGCACCCCCCTGATTCCGACGTTCTCGTGGACTTCCTCCGGCGAAACCCTGATGATCTGCGGGCCTCGGATCGTCTACCCCCCTAGACATTCTTCTGACAGGGGTAGCCCGGCGTAGCTCTCTCTTGTCTTGTGTCTGACTAGGTCATAGGATGATGTGAAACCATGTTGGTTCACAAGTTGGGGCACTATACGGCCCGGTTTCACCGTAACGGGGAGATTCCCCCTTATACAGGTCCATAACCTTTCGCTTCTAGGTTAGAGCGCATGGATGCGAGGGGGACACATGCAATCACCTATACCAACCTTGCACCACACTCACACACATATGCTAGGGACACATGCAAGTTTTCAGATGATTCCGACGTTCTTGCGGACTTCCACCGGCGAAACCCTGATGATCTGCGGGCCTCGGATCGTCTACCTAATGGAAATGAAGTTCAGCATCCTCTAGAACCTTATGGTCTATTGCAAAGTTAGTGTTTCCATGGTCTGAATACTAACAAATAGGCAACAAAAAGTTAAATCATTTGAAAGAAAAAATAAAAATAAAATTAGAAAATAGCATGAGACACATGGCAAAGGACAAAACACACGGCAAAGATGTCCTTTGCCGTGTGCCTGTGGCCGTCAAACACACGGCAAAGGTCCTTTGCCGTGTGTCTCTATCCCACAGACACACGACAAAGAATTTTTTTCACCTTTAGCAAGGCTTTTATTACATATATGTTAGGTGATATTATTTCATAGGATCATGAGATCACACATATGATGATAGGTTATTGTGGTCTTGATCACTATATACATGCACCCCCCTGATTCCGACGTTCTCGTGGAGTTCCTCTGGCGAAACCCTGATGATCTGCGGGCCTCGGATCGTCTACCCCCCTTGACATTCTTCTGACAGGGGTAGCCCGGCGTAGCTCTCTCTTGTCTTGTGTCTGACTAGGTCATAGGATGATGTGAAACCATGTTGGTTCACAAGTTGGGGCACTATACGGACCGGGTTCACCTGAACGGGGAGATTCCCCCTTATCTGAGTCCATAACCTTTCGCTTCTAGGTTAGGCGCATGCATGCGAGGGGGCACATGCAATCACCTATACCAATCTTGCACCACACTGACACACATATGCTAGGGACACATGCAAGTTTTCAGATGATTCCAGCGTTCGTGGACTTACTCCGTGAAACCACGATGATCTGCGGGCCTCGGATCGCCTACCCCCTAGACATTCTTCCGACAGGGTAGCCCGGCGTAGCTCTCTCTTGTGTTGTGTCTCACTAGGTCATAGGATGATGTGAAACCATGTTGGTTCACAAGTTGGGGCACTATCTGACGCAGTTTCACCGTAACGGGAGATTCCCCTTATCTGAGTCCATAACCTTCGCTTCTAGGTTAGAGCGCATGGATGCGAGGGGACACATGCAATCACCTATACCAACCTTGCACCACTCACACACATATGCTAGGGACACATGCAAGTTTTCAGATGATTCCGACGTTCTCGTGGACTTACTCGTGAAACCACGATGATCTGCGGGCCTCGGATCGTCACCCCCTAGACATTCTTCCGACAGGTAGCCCGTAGCTCTCTCTTGTTTTGTGTCTCACTAGGTCATAGGATGATGTGAAACCATGTTGGTTCACAAGTTGGGGCACTATTAGGCCCGGTTTCACCGTAACGGGGAGATTCCCCCTTATACAGGTCCATAACCTTTCGCTTCTAGGTTAGAGCGCATGCATGCGAGGGGGGGCACATGCAATCACCTATACCAATCTTGCACCACACTCACACACATATGATAGGGACACATGCAAGTTTTCAGATGATTCCGACGTTCTCGTGGACTTCCTCCGGCGAAACCCTGATGATCTGCGGGCCTCGGACCGTCTACCCCCGTAGACATTTTCGGTTAGAGCGCATGCATGCAAGTTCGTATAAGTGGACACATGCAAGTTTATGGTCTAGTGCAAAGTTCGTATTTCTATGGTCTCAATACTAACAAAAAGCCAAGAAAGATTTCACTTAAACATAAAATAAATACAAATGAAAGAAAAAAAATAAGAAATTAGAAAATAGCAAAAAAAATAAGCCTTTGCCGTGTGTTTTCCTGGGGACATTTGCAAAGCTCTTCTCGTGTCATACTGGTTGGCACACGGCAACGGCGCTGAGTCCATAACGGCCCGGTCGGCCCGCCCCCTGCCTTATCCTCTCCCCACACCTACCCGCGACCCGCGCCCTCCCCACACCCGACCCCGCCGCCTCGATCCAGCGCCGCCACCGCTTGCCACGTGGCCAGCCGCCACCTGCCCACACGTCGGCTCCTCCTCCACCCGTCCACCCCCCCACCGCCTCGCCCATCCGCCCACCCATCCGCCCATGCGCCCGCCTGCGCCCATCCGCCCCGGCCGGCCGTCCCCTCCACCTCCGCGCCAGCCACCTGGGAGCTCGCAGGCGCGCGGCTCCACCTCCGCCCGGTCCAGCCCCCCCTTCACCCACCGCCGGCCCGCCCCATCACCATCGGTATGTGTAGTATATGCATGTATGTGTAGCTAGGTAGTATGTATGTGTAGCTAGTATTTATGTGTATGTGTAGTATATGTATGTGTAGCTAGCTAGTATATATGTGTAGTATATGTATGTGTATGTGTAGCTAGTATGTATGTATTGTATATATATGTATGTGTAGCTAGTATATATATGTATGTGTAGCTAGTATGTATGTGTATGTGTAGCTAGTATATATATGTATGTGTAGCTAGTATGTATGTGTAGTATATATTTCTAGTATATATATAGCATGTATTTGTCCCATGTATTTGTTACATATATGTATAGTAGTATGTATATATGTTGTTTCATATATGCATGTGTATAGTAGTAATTTAGGAATTATGTGTAATTTTTTGGCATGTCTATAGTAGTAATTTAGTAATTTTTCTTCATGCAGGGGATATGTGTCGAGTCTGAGGGTGGGGTTGTCGACGTCGTAGGTCATTTTGCGGGAGGGTCGAGCATCTTCTTCACCTCTCGATCACGCTTCAAGGGTAAAAATCTATTCTCCTATCTTGCAAATACCTAGGCTTATTTTCGTGTGTAGATCACCAAGTCTGTCGCGTTACCTAGGCGTCTCTTCCCGGCCGTAAGGGTTACGCGGATAAATATGCATTAGTGGTCTCGCATATTATGAAGCGTAACTCTTACGGCATTTATCGGGACAGCTGGCGGATGCGTAGTTGGGTATGTTTTCCTTGTTCTACTCCAGTCCGAGATAGGATTTCGGCTGCGCCTCCATGTTGTTCTCCGGATGCACAACCCTCTTGGCTTTTTGCCGAGACGTGTATCGGGAGAGCAGCGTGAAATCTTCCGAAATCTGATCGGGGAGTAAGCAGGAGAACATACTCAATCTGGATCCGGCGGTTGATAGGACCCTCTTTACCCATTAGAGAGATAGGTGGATATATGTATGGCGTAAAATATATGTTTGCTAAAATTAATCGAACTAATACTGGATTTATTTATATGGCATGATTAATTGAAAGCATTATATATGTCGTTTTTGGTGATTAGAGGATGGAGAATCGTATTTGGATGTATGATGGCTATGTCGAAGTGGGACTTTACCTCGAATGGCAAGAAAAGGCCGAGGACTTTGTGAACCGGCATTTGCCGTCCCAAGACCAGGAAGAATTTTCTACGCCTCTGCAAGATGCAAGAACCTGAATACACATTCGAAGGATGATGTGAGTACTCACCTGCTCAATTACGGGTTCACACCATCCTATAAGACTTGGACATTCCATGGTGAAAAGTTAGCGAAACGTGCTAGGAGGGAGTCACGGCAGGGTCAGCAGCAGAGTCAGCCAAGGGGAGAATTTGATGCTGGTTTTGATAGGTGCATAGAAAACTTTGTGAATGCTAATGCGCCTGAAAGCCCTCATGTAGAGGCGGAGACTCCCCAGGAGGCGGATACAAGTGAGGAGCCGGAGGAAAACACGGCAAAGTACTACGAGACTTTGTTTGCCTCACAGAGACCCCTTCATGCACATACAGATGTTACCCAACTGGATGCCATAGCTCGCCTTTTGGCCTTCAAGAGCCAGGAACTTGACCAGAGAGGACTTTGATGATATGCTTGCCGTCGTTGGCGGCGATCTCGCGAAGGGCACCTCTTGCCGGAGAACTTCTACTATTCGACCAAACTCCTCCGTGACCTTAAGATGTCATATGAGTCGATACACGCTTGTCCGAAGGGATGCATGCTATTCACAAAGGAGCATGCTAAGACAAATTATTGTATCCACTGCAAATCCTCTAGGTACTTTGAGGTCGATCCCGATGGTGATGGTCAGAAGAGGCAGACCGGGGTTTCCCAAAACATTCTTCGGTATCTTCCAATCATACCGAGGCTCCAGCGACTCTTCATGACCGAGGATACTGCCCAGCAGATGCAGTGGGCAGTAGAAGGGAACAGATACCTCGACAAGATGATACATCCGTCGGATGGTAGTGCATGGAAGAACTTTGTCAAGAAATATCCTGATAAAGCCGGTGACAAGAGGAGCGTAGCAGTTGCCATATCAACCGATGTGTTCAATCCATATGGCATGTCGGCTTCAGCATATAGTTGTTGGCTAGTGTTTGTTATTCCCCTGAACCTCCCCCCTGGCGTCTGCATGAGATCAGAGAACATGTTTGTCTCGATGATAATCCCAGGGCCGAAATACCCGGGTAAGAACATGAATGTGTATCTAGAACCGCTGGTGGATGACTTGCTTCGTGGCTGGGAAGGTTGGGGGATCCGAACATTTGACGCTTCAAACAACGAGCACTTCGATATGTATGTCTGGTACCATACCTCTCTGCATGACCTACCAAAGACGTGCGTTGTTACTGCTGGTGTACACATGGGAAATGGCCTTGCCGGTGTGCATGCAATCTCGACTTTCTTCCGGCATCGAAGGGAGGCAAGTATTCTGCTTTGATGAACATCGGCGGTGTCTTGAGCGAATCATCCATATAGGAGTGACAAAAGAGGTTCAAGAAAGGTCGTGTTGTCCATGATCCAAAGCCACGTCTAAAGACCGGAAAGGAAATCAAGGCTGAGTTGGAAGCTCTCGGCCAAACTCCGATGGGAAGGGTGACGTGGGATACGGGGATACGCACCAGTGGACCCACATTCCGTGCTTATGGAAGCTCCCTTACTTTGAGGATCTTGAGCTCCCGCATAACATTGATGTAATGCACACCGAAAAGAATATCGGTGAGGCCCTTTGGAGCACCATAATGCAAACCGAGAAGACGAAAGATAACATCAAGGCTCGAATTGATCAAGAAGCATTGTGCGATAGGCCAAAGTTGAACATGCAGCCACCCGGAGCCAAAGGCAGAAAAAGGTGGTCTAAGCCAAAGGCTCCTTTCTGCCCAACAAAGCCCCAAAGAAGGGAGATCTTCCAGTGGATCGCGCAAAGTTTGTTTTTCCCTGATGGTTATGCCGCCAACTGGATGAGGTGCGAACATGGAAACATTGCGGTACAAGGGCTCAAGAGTCATGACTACCACGTATGGCTTGAGCGGATAATGCCGGTGATGATTCGAGGCTATGTCGATGAGGAGACTTGGCGAGTGCTGTCGAGGTTGAGCTTTTTCTTCCGCCAGATTTGTGCTAGGGAGTTAGACCGTAAAGTGCTTGAGAAGCTACATGAACAGGCACCCGAGTTGCTTTGCGATCTAGAGATGCTCCTTCCGCCAGGGTTCTTCAATCCGATGCAACATATGATCTTGCATCTTGCGGACGAGGCTTTAAAGGGGGGACCTGTGTGGGCCCGTTGGCAGTATCCGCCCGAGAGAGAAACAAAGAAGCTTCGTAAGAAAACAGGCAATAAATGCAAGATGAAGCTGAGGAGGTTCACAACCAACAAGATGTGAGTTTTCTCGAGGCGTTCCATGCAGGCCTTGACGTGAACGATCCACAGGGACCACCTCCAGGTTTCGTGGATGATTATTGGTGGCCGGAAAATGATAGCGATGACGAAACCTCTCGTCCAATTCATAATCCCGACTCAGGCTTCTGATCCATGCATGTAGTAGTAATAATATTTGTAGTAGTGTTTGCTATGTAATCCCGCCGGGCTATGTAATAAAATTTCTTTCCTTTTGTCTTTGTATTTGTAAGAACTCTATTCTATGTAATAAAATTTCTTTCCTTTTGTCTTTGTATTTGTAAGAACTCGTATCCCCAAGTCGAGAGAGGAGGTATTTTGAGATTCATATAGCATGGGGATGTGACGGTGGCAAGCCCAGGAAAGGATTCTCGATCCACGACAACGATTCCTTTCGAGGAGTCGTTGCCGTGGAGACCGAATCCTTTCCTTGGCTTGCCGTGTATCATACCCATGCTATATGGATCATGGAAGTATTTCTCTTCGTCTTTCTTGTCTACGAATATAGATTAGCTAAGCGTGACTTAAATGGAATATATTAGATAGCCCTAAAGTCGAAAGGAAAGACATTACTTCACTATTCGTATAGCATGGGCGACATTGTTATATGAATCGTGAAATGGTTTCTTTCCTTTCGTCTTTGGAGAAACACAAGGAAGGCTTCATCTCGTATCCCCAAGTCGAGAGAGGGTATTTTGAGATTCATATAGCATGGGGATGTGACGGTGGCAAGCCCAGGAAAGGATTCTCGATCCACGACAACAATTCCTTTCGAGGAGTCGTTGCCGTGGAGACCGAATCCTTTCCTTGGCTTGCCACGTATCATACCCATGCTATATGGATCATGGAAGTATTCTCTTCTTTCGTCTTTGCCGTCTGAATATAGTGTGTTTAAAACTTGAGTATTATTGTCTTGTTATGAATCTTGTGTCACCGATGTGTACTAATAAACTACTCTTTTCACTCTGTTTTGCAGGTGATTGAAAGATGCCGGGGAAAGGGAGTTACAAGAAATCTGAAAAGCTTGGCAAACTGGTGACCGTGGTTCAAAAGATGTCGGGAAGCAGCCTACTAGTACTCTGCTAGTGCTCCACGCGCACTTCTGTGGCGAGGCGTGGGGGCGCGAGACTCCTAGTCCCCTCCGGTCTTGAGGAGGACGGCGGAGCAGGAGCGAGCAGGAGCAGGAGCAGGAGAAGGAGGGAGGACGACGAGGAGGAGGAGGAGTTCGGCGTCGAGGAGGATGAGGGGCCTCGGATTCTGACGAGGAGGAGCAGGAGCAGCGGAGGATGAGGATGAGGGGTTGGGGTCTTTACCCTCACGAGCTTGACACGCGTCCTTGAGGTGGGCGCCTCAGGATGAGACGGAGTACCTTCAGAGTCTGTGACCATGGACCCGAGCACAGTGCCACGGGAGAAGGCTCCATATCGGCGTGGGGTTTCGAGACTCCCGACCTACCTTATCCCTATCGGACAAGGTACTCGTGCCTGGGTCGAGGTACATGATTTGACCCTAAACCATACATTGTAATTTTTATCACATCTTGACCTTGTCCTTTTCATTTTGCGGTGCCTTTTTATATGAGGATGGGATCAAGCCATATCGTGGCTACTCAAGCATCCTTGGAGCCTTGGTTAGAAAGTATTTTCCGGGATTGTCACTCTCCCAAATGGTTCAAAGGATGTGGCTTGGACTTGGAAGCATTACCACTATGCAAGATCCCGAAAAAAGTACACCACCATCGCGGAGAAGGTTCAGGTTTTGTTCAGGTAAGTTTGTTTTGCTTGTCATAATTCAATCGCCTTGAGGATGAAATACACTTGAACTCGTGGCTTGTCATAATTCAATCGCCTTTGACCCCCTTTTTCCCTATGTGCATACTTGTAGAAGTTCTTCGACATGGACGGGGCAAAAGGGAGTGTTTGATGATTGTTCACGAGCTTGCCAAGAGGAAGGTGCAAGACATGCACTACGAGGCATCGCGTGAACTGCGTTATGCAATCTGGTTCGGCGATCGCAAGATTTGGATGAACAAGAGCCAAGCCGGGAGATGCTCTTGAGCCGTGGCGATTACGCAGTGTAGTTGCATTTTGTTTTATTGATTTCTTGACCTTATTCTATTTTCTATTGTACTAATACGTGTGTCTTGTGGAAGTAGAACCCTCCTCGGTTAAGTGGGTAATGACGACGGTGCTTCACGGCAATGGTAGCGTGGTGGACACACCCCAATTACCTCGAAACGCCGATGCAAAGAAGCGGCGAGAGGAGATGGGGGTGGATCACACCGCCAAGGCATCCCCTCGCCCTTCTTAGGCAAAAAGAGGTGAGAAAATGCTTTATTTGTTCTTGCTTGTAATTTTATTCTTTACTTAGCCCTTTGAGTCCCCTTCACTTAACCCGTGCTCTTTTGTGCGAAAATAAAGACAGTCAAGAGCCGTCCGTGTTTGCCGTTTGGAAGAAGACACGACGTTGGATGAGCCTAGGAAGCGAGCCTATGGATGAGCAGGGAGCCAGCTCTGGGGTGAAAGTACCGAGAAGTACAAGGAGGTGCATGGAGAAGATTCTAACCACAGAGACCGCCCCTTCGACCCGAGGTCGCCGTCTTTGGAGAAGGCGGAAGAATGGTCGCCTATGGATCGGTCACGGTCCGTCGACCCTAAGACCATCCCATCTATGCGCCAGTCGGCGTGGTAGACGACGACCAGCCTGCTATAGAGACCGCCCGGCCTTGATTTGTAGCTCTCGGCGATTCGTGTATGTTCTTCCTCGGTCATCTATGTTTTACTACATGTTTTGTGTTGCAATGTTCATCTAATCGTGGCGACCACGCAGAGGAGATGATGGCGCTGATAGCACCTTGAGAGGCGGCGGCGGTAGCGGAGCGGCGGGCAGATCGCCCATCGGCGGGTTCTTTGGAACAGGGGCAGATGATGCGGTGGATGACACAACAAATGCTCATCAATTCTCAACCAGGGACTCTTCCCACTCCTCCTTTTGCCTTCTCGTGGGTAAGTGATCAAGTGTCTTATTGTCCAATGCTCGCAATTTTCAATCTTGCCTTATTGTCTAATGCTCACAATTTCCAATGCTGCAGATGGACGATGCGATGCCGCCGCCTGGTGGGTCCGCCGGTGGATCGAACAACCAGGCGCCGCCGTCTTTCACCGTCAACAATCCGTCGGTCGTCCGGAGGCTGAATCAGAGTCCTCCAGGTTTGTTTTCTTATACTTGTCAAATTTATCCATGCCATCGCATTTGTAGAAATTTTAGCCATGATATGACACTTGTAGAAATTTTAGCCTTGTCATGATACTTATAGAAAATTTAGAAATTCCATGACACTTGTAGGAAATTTAGCCTTGCCATGATACTTATAGCAAATTTAGCAATTCCATGACACTTGTAGATAATTCTATGCCATTGTCAAAATTTTAGCCATGCTATGACACTTGTAGAAATTTTAGCCTTGCCATGACACTTATAGAAATTCAAGACTTGCCATGGGACTTGTAGATATTCGTGATTTTACTTGTCATATTGATGTAATTTGCCATGAGACTCGTCAAAATCCCATGTTATTTCCATTTCCATCAACTTGCCTAGAAACTTGTACATATTGATGATTTTACTTCTCATATTTATGTGCTTGTCTTGAACTTGTAGGATCTCACGATGGAGCATGAGCTTGTGGAGCACTCGGAGTTGATGATCTTGTAATATTTGTCTAGTTTAGGTCTTATAACTTGTTGGTTATGCACTTGGTAGTATTTGACACTTGTGGCATGACCTTGTGGCAAGAATAAACACTAGCATTTGACAATTGTAATATTTGTGAAATCTCTTGCATTCGTGGTGATGATGTTTGCTAGTGTTGATGATGCATTTTGGTGTTGGTGATGATTATATTGTTGTTGTTGAGTATATTATTGTTGTTGATGAGTATATTATTGTTGTTGATGATCGTAGATCATATATATATATATTATGTTTTGAATTGCAGGAAATGACTGAAACAGGAAAAAATTGAAAATGATAGCCCTTTGCGTGTGTATACACGGCAAAGTGCTAAATGGTCACTTTGCCGTGTGTATACACACGGCAAAGAAGCCACGTGAGCCACCAATGCGCCAGGCAATTACAGGGGCCTTTGCCGTGTGTAGCGCAGATGACACCACGGCAAAGGAGAGAACGTTGCCGTGTCCCCCGCACACTGCGGCAAAGGAATGAACGTTGCCGTGTCACCCCTAATGAGCACACGGCAAAGAGCACACACACGCAACAACAATGCACACGGCAACGATGATCAACACGGCAAAGGTTGAGGCACACGGCAAAGACACGGGACACGGCAAAGAGGAGGCACGGCGAAGAAAGAACACACAGACAAGAGTCATCACACACGGCAAAGGAGGAACACGGCAAAGATGTGTCGGTTAGATCAGACGGAACCGTCAGTACTTTACTTTGCCGTGTGGATGCGATAAACACACGGCAAAGGCTTTGCCGTGTTCGGCAAGAAGACACACGGCAAAGAGCCTTTGCCGTGGCTGCCGTTGCCGTGTGGCTTTTGCCGTGTGCATGCACACGGCAAAGCCTTTGCCGAGTTCCGGGGGGTCTTTGCCGTGTCTTTTTCCCACACGGCAAAGAGCCTGTGTGCCGTAGTGACGTGTGGGTGTAACCAACTTAACAGTCTCCACTCATAAAGCTACTCAGGAAGCATGTACCATGATTTTGTTTCTCTTATGAATGCATTCCCTGAAGCCGTTTTTCTTAAAAAGGTCACTGAGTGTAAGAGATATCCAAGTAATAGATGGGCACATGTTTGGTGATACTAGGGGGTATTGGCCTATGCCAAGTTCTGACTAGTTAGTGCTAGCTAGGGATGATTTAAGGCCTGACTAACATAATGATGGTATTACTACCAAGGATTGCCAGTATGCTTTCTTTCAGAAGACATTGCATTTGCTTATTGCATGGACTTATTCTGATTTAGACCTAAATAATTGAGGACTTGGACAAGATTTATCATTACACTTGATGCATGTAACTATTTGGCATGATTTTTCAGTAAATGTGTCTTCTCCCCTTAACATGCTTGTCATTGTTTGTTTCATTAACAGGTTATTTGGTTGGGTGACTTTGTAACTTTTGAGGGCAAAGGCCCTGCCATTACTAACACTTACCTGAGTCTAGACCTTAGTTCGATGATCCTGAAGAATGTTCGCGATGATCAAACACTAGCTGTTGGAAAGGAGGAGTACAAAAATATCATTGAGGATCGCTTGGTAAGTGTTAAAGCTCCCTTTGTTTGCTTACTTCTATAAATAATCTTGAGCACCAAGCTTTTTGTTGATGTTCTTTCAGAACATAAACTGTCTGTACCGTCGTGACATCAAGGAGTTGATGTGGGGCTTGAGGTTTCAGATCCGGCATTTTCTGCCTGTGGAAAATTCTGAGATGACCAATGATGATTGCTTCCCGATGAGTGAAGGAATGATATTTTTCCTGAATAGCCATAAATTTGACATCAATCCACATATGATGGTGAGCCCATCACTTCCTTCCCCATATGTGTGACATTGAAGTGCTTTCAGCTTTATTGCTCCAGTATACATTATGCCATTATTTTTCACACCAACCCAAGTATTTTTCTTCAATATTGTTTCTGGAATTTTGGCTTCACATGTTTTTTTCTGTATTATTGACGTAACATTGCTCATTGTATCCAGGTTACTACACGTATTATTCAGATGGTAGGCACTGTGTATGAGTGTGATCGTTGTGTGGACAAATTTGATCCCTTCACTACACGAATAACAAGAAACGCCGACGGCCTTATTTTACGCCGACGGGTCCACATTGCATGCGATAACACCTATAGAAGTGTGCTGGACATGTAGGAGTAGGCAACCGCCGCGGGTCAAACGAGGGTAGACCGGTGGAACCATGGGCCTATCCTTGGTTTTCCATGTAGATATGACCCAAACAAACCTAAACCACCGAGAGAGTGCGTTGTTCAACCCTCGTACGGAGAATGCTACGGGGTAGACCCGCGGGTCCCTCGGATTAGGGTTTCGTCGGAAAAGGACCGCCCGAGTGCCGGGATGCCACGGGAACATGCGTGTGGCCCTAGCATACATGCACAAGGGTGGTGGATTTCCCCTAGATGGAAAACCTAGCTCCGGGGTGTGACCGTCCACGTTGCATGCGATAACACTTAGAGAAGTGTGCTGGACATGTAGGAGTAGGCTCCGTGTGGTCAAACGAGGGTAGACCGGTGGAACCATGGGCCTATCCTTGGTTTTCCATGTAGATATGACCTAAACAAACCTAAACCACCGAGAGAGTGCGTTGTTCAACCCTCGTACGGAGAATGCTACGGGGGTAGACCCGCGGGTCCCTCGGATTAGGGTTTCGTCGGAAAAGGACCGCCCGAGTGCCGGGATGCCACGGGAACATGCGTGTGGCCCTATCATACATGCACAAGGGTGGTGGATTGCCCCTAGATGGAAAACCTAGCTCCGGGGTGTGACCGTCCACGTTGCATGCGATAACACGTAGAGGAGTGTGCTGGACATGTAGGAGTAGGCTCCCGCCGCGGGTCAAACGAGGGTAGACCGGTGGAACCATGGGCCTATCCTTGGTTTTCCATGTAGATATGACCCAAACAAACCTAAACGACCGAGAGAGTGCGTTGTTCAACCCTCGTACGGAGAATGTTACGGGGGTAGACCCGCGGGTCCCTCGGATTAGGGTTTCGTCGGAAATGGACCGCCCGAGTGCCGGGATGCCATGGGAACATGCGTGTGGCCCTAGCATACATGCACAAGGGTGGTGGATTGCCCCTATTGGAAAACCTAGCTCCGGGGTGTGACCGTCCACGTTGCATGCGATAACACGTAGAGAAGTGTGCTGGACATGTAGGAGTAGGCTCCCGCCGCGGGTCAAACGAGGGTAGACCGGTGGAACCATGGGCCTATCCTTGGTTTTCCATGTAGATATGACCCAAACAAACCTAAACCACCGAGAGAGTGCGTTGTTCAACCCTCGTACGAAGAATGCTACGGGGGTAGACCCATGTCCCTCAGTTAGGGTTTCGTCGGAAAAGGACCGCCTGAGTGCCGGATGCCACGGGAACATGCGTGGCCCTAGCATACATGCACAAGGGTGGTGGATTGCCCCTAGATGGAAAACCTAGCTCCGGGTGTGACCGTCCACGTTGCATGCGATAACACACGAGAAGTGTCTTTGGACATGTAGGAGTAGGCTC
The DNA here is from genome assembly GCA_030063025.1 of Avena longiglumis. Lineage (NCBI taxonomy): Eukaryota > Viridiplantae > Streptophyta > Magnoliopsida > Poales > Poaceae > Avena > Avena longiglumis. Next base: position 570,355,649 of record CP125974.1, read on the forward strand.
CGCCATGGTCAAACGAGGGTAGACCGGTGGAACCATGGGCCTATCCTTGGTTTTCCATGTAGATATGACCCAAACAAACCTAAACCACCGAGAGAGTGCGTTGTTCAACCCTCGTACGGAGAATTCTACGGGGGTAGACCCACAGGTCCCTCGAATTAGGGTTTCGTCGGAAAAGGACCGCCCGAGTGCCGGGATGCCACGGGAACATGCGTGTGACCCTAGCATACATGCACAAGGGTGGTGGATTGCCCCTAGATGGAAAACCTAGCTCTGGGGTGTGACCGTCCACGTTGCATGCGATAACACGTAGAGGAGTGTGCTGGACATGTAGGAGTAGGCTCCCGCCGCGGGTCAAACGAGGGTAGACCGGTGGAACCATGGGCCTATCCTTGGTTTTCCATGTATATATGACCCAAACAAACCTAAACGACCGAGAGAGTGCGTTGTTCAACCCTCGTACGGAGAATGCTACGGGGGTAGACCCGCAGGTCCCTCGGATTAGGGTTTCGTCGAAAAGGACCGCCCGAGTGCCGGGATGCCATGGGAACATGCGTGTGGCCCTAGAATACATGCACAAGGGTGGTGGATTGCCCCTAGATGGAAAACCTAGCTCCGGGGTGTGACCGTCCACGTTGCATGCGATAACACGTAGAGAAGTGTGCTGGACATGTAGGAATAGGCTCCCGCCGCGGGTCAAACGAGGGTAGACCGGTGGAACCATGGGCCTATCCTTGGTTTTCAATGTAGATATGACCCAAACAAACCTAAACCATCGAGAGAGTGCGTTGTTCAACCCTCGTACGGAGAATGCTACGGGGGTAGACCCGCGGGTCCCTCGGATTAGGGTTTCGTCGGAAAAGGACCGCCCGAGTGTCGGGATGCCACGGGAACATGCGTGTGGCCCTAGCATACATGCACAAGGGTGGTGGATTGCCCCTAGATGGAAAACCTAGCTCCGGGGTGTGACCGTCCACGTTGCATGCGATAACACGTAGAGAAGTGTGCTGGACATGTAGGAGTAGGCTCATGGTCAAACGAGGGTAGACGGTGGAACCATGGGCCTATCCTTGGTTTTCCATGTAGATATGACCCAAACAAACCTAAACCACCGAGAGAGTCGTTGTTCAACCCTCGTCTGGAGAATGCTACGGGTAGACCCCATGTCCCTCGGATTAGGGTTTCGTCGGAAAAGGACCGCCCGAGTGCCGGGATGTCACGGGAACATGCGTGTGGCCCTAGCATACATGCACAAGGGTGGTGGATTGCCCCTAGATGGAAAACCTAGCTCCGGGGTGTGACCGTCCACGTTGCATGCGATAACACCTATAAATAACTTGGTGGTTGTAAGAAATCTCATTTTTTATGGACCACGGGGAACCGAACCCTATGGGAAACCCTAGAAACCCCTCTCTTTTGGGGACCCTCGGGCATCGAACGCACTATTTGGAGAAACCCTCCACCGAGTGAAGGTTATCGCATATGTACGCTTGTAAAGGCCAAAAAAGTATATTGGTATGACATAAACAAACCTAAACTACCGTCCACATTGCATGCGATAACACCTATAGAAGTGTGCTGGACATGTAGGAGTAGGCTCCCGCCGCGGGTCAAACGAGGGTAGACCGGTGGAACCATGGGCCTATCCTTGGTTTTCCATGTAGATATGACCCAAACAAACCTAAACCACCGAGAGAGTGCGTTGTTCAACCCTCGTACGGAGAATGCTACGGGGGTAGACCCGCGGGTCCCTCGGATTAGGGTTTCGTCGGAAAAGGACCTCGGATTAGGGTTGTAGTACGACTGGAGGGGAGGGGACACGCGTGGAGTGAACCGTGGCTTGACGGAAGGAGTGCCGTGTACGTGCATGCCTTCCGGTGATATGGAGGCATACGTCGACGTTGGCGGTGAGAATGCCTTCCAAGGAACCGCTTCGATCGTGCTTGTCGTCACCGACGAGATGAGCCGCAACCGTGGTGCTGGCGTCTTGTGGACGATCGAACGGCATCCATCAATCCATGCATGCTAACCGTTGTCCGATATTTTTAAAATATAAAATTAGATACGCCGACGGAAACCCCTTCGGCCTAGGTGGGGCGTTTTTTTTCCGTAGAGTCTACGCCGACTATCTCGCGCGCGATGACACCGGTTCATACCGGCCGTGCTTCTCCTGGTGCTTCTGGTGGTGGTGGTGGTGGTGGCGGTGGCGGTGGCGGGGATTCTCCTTCTTTCCATCGTGCTGAGGGTGGCAGTGCTTCTCCTTCTACCGATGGTGGTGGTCATGGCGGTACTTCTCCTTCTTCCGGTGCTGGTTCGACGGCGGCTACTCGACGTCAAGCTTCACCTTTCTTCACGCGGGGAGACATGGGTCTCTCGAGTAGCTCTCCGGAGGTGTAGGCATGTGCATGTGTTAGGATGCACTTAGAGATGTACCTATGTGTGGATGTACTAGCTATGTTGTTTGGATGAGGATGTACTAGCTATGTTTTTTGGATGAGGATGTACCTATGTATGGATGATCTAGTTATGTTCTTTTGACGATGATGATCTTATGTTTGTCCATGTGCTGTGTCTGAAATCTGTGTCTTCTTTTGACGATGAATCTAGGAATATATAATTTGCAGGAAATGAATAAAACGAATGAAAAAAATTGCCAAGGACTAAGCCGATGGCATTGCCGTCGGCGTAGAACAGACCATATGGCACGTAATTAGTTTGCCCGACCGCATAGCCGTCGGCGTCAGTGCGCGTGTGTCCCAGAGAGCAACCTTTGCCCGACGGCATTGCCGTCGGCGTCGATCTTTGTAGGGCGGCCGGGCCGGCGTATCCGCGCTCATAGGCAGCCACAAGGGGGGCACGTGTCCCCTTAGGCCGACCGCATAACCGTCGGCGTATCCGCGCTCGTAGGCAGCCACAAGGGGGGCACGTGTCCCCTTAGGCCGACGGTATTGCCGTCGGCGTATAGAACCATGCGCTAACGGCCGTTACCTACTATAGGTGGGCCCCAGGTGGGCCTAGGCCGACGGGAATCTATACGCCGACGGGTTATTGGGCTACGCCTACGGCCTATTACGCCGACGGGCATACGCCGACGGGCCCCGTCGGGCAAGCCTACGCCGACGGGGAACAGGGCCTACGCCGACGGGGTCTAGCCGTCGGTCTATTTAGCATTTCCTGTAGTGAGCTTCTTGCGCTTATATACCGAGAAACTTATGAAAATATCTGGCATTAGGACTTGTGATTGGGATTTACTGAAACTTGCGAGCGCACTCAAGATGATATGTGAACCTGAAGATGAAATTCCAGATGCCAGACAAGTAAATTGTAATACGTTGGGATGTGTATGCACTTTGATGAAAGTTGTCATTCATCTAATGCCAGTGTGTTTCTTTTAGCTGTTCACAAAACAAGAGTTGCAGAGGTTGATGGAGGATGCACCTCGATATAAATGTAAAATCTCGAAGGATAATTGCTTGATAGCCTATAAAGAAATGTACGCTGCCCACAAAATAAGGCTTGACGTGAGTAGAAAGTTGGACCTTTTGTTTCGCTGGGCCAAAGAGGCATATGAAAATGAACTGGCAGGCATAGCTGCAAGTGATCCTGAAATTGGTCCTGATCGGAAGAAGATTTGTCGTGGTTTTGCCCCTGTCATGATTGATGAACTTACAGAAGGACAGGTATGCTTCATGCTCCATATGAACACACTAAATAGTAGAAAAGTAAAGTGAGAGAACACACTCTTCTCCAAAGTCTTGCAGCAAATTAGTTTTGCTTTATTACTTGATAGTTATTATGGAGCTGGTACAATACTGTTCGAACTATAATTTAGGCTAAGTTTCGTTTTGTTGCAAAGAAGCAATGTTTCTTTCATTTCTACCAGGTTACACCAACTACCACAGCTGTTGATACTCAGATCTCCAGCCACCCACTTAGCATGACGAACAGACCAGGCATCTTATCTATGGACATCCATCCTTCAAAGGTTTGTTTGTTACTACACCTTTGCTTTGTATATTCTATATTTGTTATGCCTAACTTTCTCAGAAAATGCCAAAGCGTTCAAAAGTTAGTTTTATTGGCATCTTTGTATATTTCAACTTAAGTGCCGAGAAAGTGAGGGAGAATTTCGATCCATTTGTTCACTTGCTTGATTCTTATCATGGATTAACAGGACATAGTTGCAACTAGGGGTATTGATTCACTTGCTTGATTCTTATCATTTGTTCACTTGCTTACTAGATTGTGAACAGCTAATGTTCCACGTGATTGCATATTTGTAGTTAGATCTATTGGGACAGGATCACTTGATTTATGGAATTCACTACGTACATGTCAACACCATGCATTGCTACGGGTTTACACAAATTATCGTATATATCATTGAGAAAAAGTCCTACCATTTTCTAACGGATCAGGTCATTCGTACATTTTATTTTTGTGTTGCTACCTTCCTCTGTCTTCACTGCTTATAAGCTCTATATCCAACGACACCACTCTGCTCAGGCATGATCCCATTCTTTTCCATTTGACCATTTCTCAGTCATCCAATGATACCACTCCTCACTGCCCATAAGCTGTATACACAATGATACCGCTCTGCTCATGCATGATCCCGTTCCATTTCTCGTCATGTTTGCAACTTATATGACTCTCGGGATTCTCTGCCATGGCTCCGGTTCCCTCCTGTGCCATATCCCATACGTGTCATCATCACATGTGCACCTTGTCTAGTATAATTCTCTACTATTGCTCATGTCAGAACTCATCCTTCTCTATTTATCCTCTTACGGAAATCTTGTGACATTGCGTGCTTCCCTCTTTATACATAGACTTTGTTGTTTGGCTACATGTTAGACGTACTATCGTTTGGTGATAAAAAAAATCATTTGCTTTCGTACACATACCTGGATTTTCATGTACCACAATTGATAATATACACAAACTGAGAGGATTGGAAACAGAACTGTATGAAGTTTCAGTTTTCAGTCTTAAATTTCTAAGGAACAAAATGAATCAGATGTACATAGATGAACTTCAACATCACCTGTAATGTAATCCTTGTCTTGTCTACATTTTGCCGCACCCAGCAGCTTACGCCATAGGGGTTGTTACCAAATCCTACGTGTGGTGTCTTCCACTCAGATAAAATTGTGCAAAAAAATGGGCTTCACAGTCCACACACACAAAATGTGTTAACCCTACCAAATGAAGGGTTAATCAGAGGCATAGCATGTAAACGAGGGAATATATGCTTACTTTGCTTGAGTGAATATATGTGGAACTTCACTCGATTTTCACTACAAGCCAAATTCTTAATGCGAGCTAGACTTGCAAGCTTCGGTATGAACAGTGCTTGAGTCGCTGCAGTATAGACGAGGTCATGAAGCCTGCTAATATTTTTAAATAAAGCATTTGTGATGTGAAGCACTGGACGTGCTGCCTCTCTTCTATAGCTTGGCCCCTACTCCTGTGATGAGCTAGTAGGTGTTCTATTTGCTGCAGTCTGCACGCATTAAAGGTGGGCTATGCCTGGCTGCAAATCTCAATAGTATGGGCTTGGCAACTTTTTCCAGGGAACAAGGATTGGAATGTAAGATGCCTTGATGCGAAGGATTTGAGGGCCCTTTTGTTTGGACTTTTAGATGCTTTCCACAGAAACAAGGATGCAGATGGTGAATTATATGTTTATAACTTGCCTTGTCTTTTCGTCTATTGTGTTGTGATAATAATTGAACTAATATCTATGATGTTTCTTTTGCAGTATCGTCCTGAACATGCAAAGTTTAGAAACGGGCCACCAGCCAACTTGGAACAGCAAGATGTCATGTTTAGGAAAGCTCATGTCAATGGAGAATCAGCAGCCATTCCAGGAGAAGGAACAGGGGAGGACTATGAAGGTGCAATATTGTTGGATGGGGGCAAGCTGGGTGGTTTTTTCAAGGTACACAACACTGCATTGAACTCGCCAGTTTCAAGGCCGGACGTTGGATGTTCTTGTGGCAAGGACGTTCCAACTATGAAGGAGTTTTTAGCGATGGTTCGAGTGTGTGGAGTAGAGGAAGGAACTGATCTTATGTTCACTGCCGTCAAGCTTGCCCTTGAAAGGAAGCATAGAGAGTTGATGGGGGCCTTTGCAACAAATGCATGAAGGCTCGACTATCTCAAGAGGACACATGCTGAGATGATGAAGTAGATGTGTGGTGCAATATGTGTATCTGAGATGATCAAGTAGATGTCTGATGAAATATGTGTACTATTTATATGGTATTTGTTGTAGACAATTTGTGATCATTCTAGAACCTATGGACCATTATGTGTACTCCCTCCGACCCAAATTACTCGACTCAAATTTGTCTAGATTCGGATGTATCTAGACTTGTTTTAGTGATAGATACATCCGAATTTAGACAATACCAAGTCAACTAATTTGGGTTGGAGGGAGTACTATTTGTTTGTGCGTTATCGATTATTCTAGAATCTGTGAACCATTAGAGCATCTCTAACCCATCTTCTTTCCTTGGCTTTGCTCCTGTAACGACCAAAACCTGCTCTAATATAAGCCTCAAAATCGGTTAGAGGATAGTGATTCCTATAATTTTCTCCAATGTTTGCTTGGCTGTGAGGCCGATGAGTATAATTTCTCTACCGCACCCACCACCGTCTCTGATGAGGCAAAACGTCGAGCTTCCCTGCCGGGTTCGCTCTGTCTCTAAAACGTGCCGAGTGCGCCACGTTCTGCTTCTCTCCCAGATTTGTGCTCTGCCTCTCGTCAACGTCCTTGTCCTCGTCTGGGGTCGTCGTCTTCGGGGACGCACCCTACGCGTTCCAGCCTGGGGGTGGACCTCGTTGTCTCCCTCATCTTCACGCCCCTTCTCGTCAACAACTTGAGCACGGTTGGTGTCTCCGGGTAAAGGGACAAGCAGCCGCTGAACGCCACGCTGCGGCATCTCCAGGGACGCACCCTACGCGTTCTAGCCTGGGGGTGGACCTCACCGGCTCCCTCATCTACACGCCCCTTCTTGTCAACAACGTGAGCATGGTCGACGTCTCTAGAAAAAGGGACAAGCATCCGCTGAACGCCACGCTGCCGGCATTCTCCGGGGAAAAGGACAATCAACCGTTGAACGTGAGCGCAACCGCTTAATGCCGGCGTCTCCGAGGTAAGTGAGAAGCGTGGCATCGGCGGCACAAGCTCAACACCATCCATCCACAAGATAAGTACAAACAAGCGCATAGCATAGCAGGTGTTTGGCAAAATGTTTACATCAAAATAAAAGTTTAGTCCTCTAAATATTGGGAATCGGTTCTGCGGCGCAAAATTTAGAGGAGCAAATATACTTCTCTAAGTTTTTGGGCGATGTTTTCTCCTTTAAATTTTTTAAGATGGGTTAGAGATGCTCTTATGTGTGTTATTTGTGATCATTTGCTATTTCTGTGTGAACCATTCATGCATGTCGTATGTCTACTCCCTTATATAAGATGTTTTAGCTTCGTGAAGAAGATGTATTTAGACTATTTTTAGTGTGTAGGTTTATAAAGGTTCACTCCGAACCTATACATTAAAATAAGTTTAAATACATTTTTTTATAAAGCTAAAACATATTATATTTTGAAACAGAGGGAGTAGTTGTTACTGTAATTTCATGTATGACCCTAGTATTTATGATGGACGGGTATCATAATGCAAGTGATGAACAAATTGAAAAGATTCGTTCGACAATATGCCACACTGGCAAATATGACCCTGTGTGGCTACGGCCCACGGGTTGTTCGGTAAGAGGCAACTCGATGATAATTCATCAGGTTATATTTACAACCAACAACTTTGTGCCCAAGATAAACGTACTGCCCTGTAAGTGAAACTGCAAACTGAAAATCTTTTGAGGTATCATCGATGAAAACATCACCACGAACACGGCCGAGGAGATACGGTTTCACCTAGTTTAGGAGCATTCCCTTTGCTCGTCCTCGATTAGCTGACACCAGGGCATGATGATCGAGCTCATTACAAAATTGGCCTACGCCCTGTAGCTCCGGACATCGCTCTTGGTGTTTTGCCGCCCCCTATTAGAGGTACTTTCTGGCACCGCTACCTATTTAGTCGCATGCACTTCATCTCTTCAACATGTATCTGAATTTCACGATCTAAAAAACACACCTAGACTGACATCTCTTTCTCAGTCGATACCCATATCAGGATCTACGACAAACGGGGCGGTCATCAACCCCGGCCTAGCTTGGTTCCCTGTATTTTGCTGTATTTTAGACAGAAACGGCCTTACTACGGACCAATTGAGGTCACACTAAAACCTGCCATATGCTCCGTAATATACGGATCTGATCAGTAATTAAAACGATAAAACAAGCGAGGCCTAAGGCCTTGTTTGTCTGCCTGGTTTATAAACGAATTCACGAGTATTTTACCAGCGTAGGCTTTTACCCGAAAGTACACTCAATAGTCCATTTGGCAGCCTGGTTTACGGTTGTGCAAGCCCAGATAAAACCTTACAAACACGTCAGATTCACGAGTATATGAGACGCGAGGGGCCTCTTGCGTTTCTTACACCCGAGAATATTTGGAAGGAGAAGTGTATTGGGTGAGTTGAGTTGTTTCACCAAAACCACCAGGTATAATACACATTGAGACACTAGAAAACACAGGTGCCAAACGTGGCCTAAAAGTGCACATGCTATTTTGTAGAACCACCTGGATTTTTAAAATTTAATAACATTTCTTGTGTGTGTTTTCTTTGCACAAATTGTAGTGAAAGAGAACGTGCAATCATCATATAAAATTTATATCAATATATACATCTGCTGCAAGAAAAAAAATCAGTCCTGCTTTTCTTTTCTGATTGATGATGTAGATTGCCATTACAGGGTTGCCGAGATGGCTATGGTGTTGCGAGATTGAAAACCGATGTAGCGGTGCCCTCTTCGGCGGCCCCTCCTGGATTTTATAGGTATAAGCTAGGTCTCAGTACAATTCGTTACAAGTTACAGGGTGAAACCCTAATACTTTCTTAGTTTTGCTTCTTTTTCCGTTAGGAGTCGGTATCCTCATGGACTTTATATGAGCCGAACAGCCAGGGGCTTCATGGATCTTGGCATACCATCATGTGGGCCTCCTGTCAAGCCAAACCTAGGTAGTGTCATGGGAATGGCCATGGCAGATGCTACGATTGGCAGCGAGTAGTAGAACGAGGGGCAAGGGCGGCCAACCATCTGCGGTGCGAGATGAGGGCAAAGACACGGGGATTTACCCAGGTTCGGCCCTCCGGAGGGTAAAGACCTACTTCTGCTAGATTGTATTGATAAGAGAGTACAATGGCCGAGCTCGGCGTCTAGGCGGTGAGTCGAAGGGGTGTATGATGGAACGTAAGTTCTATGCGTGCCCTACGGAGGTTTATATAGAGTCACCTCGCTAGGGTTTACAGATCTACAACCGAGTTGGATAAGGTCTCGGAGGGTTTTGACCTAATCCGACTAGGCCTAACTACGCTTCTGGGCCTTCAGCTTCCAGTCGCCTAGTTCCTTCTTGGGTCGCGATCCAGTCGTCGTCCTGCAGGCCCACTCGCTGGTAATATGATCCAGTAGGAAACGTCCTGCTGGGTATACCCCACTCGGCATATCCCCATCAATAGTCCCCGAGGCCGTCGTTGATTCGTCGCAGGTGTTCTTTGGCGGTCGGAGTATTTGGGTCCAATTTGGACGCCCAGTCGAATCGGCGATGGACTCCTTCGATGAAGGAAAGAATCTTCAACATGCATCGTCAGTCGCAATAACGACGACCAGTCGAATCGCCAATTTGGCGAGTAGTCAAATCGCAGCCATGGCGAATGGGTCGGCGAGTCGAGTAGACGAAGTTGGACCGTCAGCCTGGTCAAACTAGTCGTTGGGTAATCCAACGGTAATAGCGGCGTAATCACCACGCGGTAACGGCTCCCCGAAATTGGCGGGAACCAACCGCTATATAAGGAGAGTGACGGGTGAGTTGCGAGTCATTCCTCACATTTCCTCTGACTCCGCGCGCTTTCCAATCTCCCATTCCTTCCAGAGCGATCTAGAGCAATCTAGCAAACCCAGAACCTCAAATCGATGGCGCCTCCAAGAGAATCGTGGGGCAAGTCCAAGTGCACCAGGGCGTTGCTGAAGTCCTTTGAAGATGCAAGGATTCTCCGCGACGGGAGATGGCGAATCCATGCGGTCGGGGGGTGGAGCCAGATCCGCGCGCCGTCAAGTTCATCTGCTTCACTAGCCATCTCGAGAGGGGGCTCGGCTTCCCCACCTCGCTCTTCTTCCGTCGGTTCTATGCGTACTACGGCATCCAGCCGTCGGATCTGGGGCCGCATAGCATCGAGCAGCTCGCCATCTTCGTGGCGTTCTGCGAGTGTTATCTGGGCTGCCGCCTATACTTTCCCCTATGGCAGGAGCTGTTCCACGGGAGGATCGGTCGCGAAGGAGCAGGCGGCCCGATGCTGGCAGCGGGCGACCTTAACTTTCAATTGAAGTCCAAGGCCTCCTTCCTCGACCTCATGCTGCCGAAGAAGGCGGCAAGCGAGTGGAATAAGCATTGGGTTTACGTCAGCGAGTCGACTCCGGATGGCGAGGTGTCACTCCCGATGTACTCCGCCGAGCGGCCTGGGCCGCGCCGGCTCCAAGTCGCCAAGCTTCCGCATGAACAGCGGATGGTGGTAGACGAGATGATGACGACGATTCGCCAGCTGAAGAAAGACGGGCTCGAGACCATCAAATTATACAATTGTTGGCTCGGGCGACGACTGGTGCCCCTGGCCACCCGTGCCCACTCGATGTATGAGTACACCGGCAAGGACGACGGGACCAAGGCCTACACCGCCGAGTGGAAGGTCGACGACTACGCCCTCGCGTTGAAGAATATCACCGACACGGAATACCGCGATCCGAAGGCCGGGATCGCCCCATACACCATGAAGCGCAAGCCACCGGTAAGTCTGTTTTTCCTTGTTTATTTTGTAGTCGCAGAATTCAGTCGCGGTTTATTAACCATGTGTTGTTTGTTTAGCTATTCCAAGTGGTGGAAGGCTGGCTCCCTCCCGCCGACGACGAAAGATCGGACGAGGCCGCCGGGGACGAGAGCGATTCCTCCTCTGATGAGGGGAATGATGGAGACGACAATGATGACGATGATGATGAGGTCATGGAGGTCGACGCACCCGCGGTTCGGAGAACTCGCGGGCAACGACAACGCGAGCTCGAGGCCAGCAAGAGCCTCGAGGGTCATGATGGGGGCGAGGGCGAAGCCCCCGAACATAGTTCACGGCGTGTGGCTACGCCGTCGAAGAAGAAGTTGCCGAAGAACAAGAAGGAGGCGCCCAGGGCAGTGTCGCCGCCTCGGTCAGCAACTAGCTCTGAGGCGACTAGCGCAGCTGATGATGCCGGGCCTGAAGCGTTGGCGAAGGCGCCTAAAGCAGCCAGCGCGGCCATGGTGGAGGACAAGGTTCCACTGGCGTCGCTTCCACCACCGTTTTCAGCAGTCACGGGCCTCGGGGCTGCTATGGCCGCAGAGGCTTCTCCATCGAGGGAGGCACCCACGTCGACTGGAGGGGAACTTCCTGCTACCGTGGCCTCATCAATGAAGAAGGCCTCCGTGTCGTGGGCTCCAACCCTGTTTGAGACGGGCATCGGCCAAAAGATGGGCCCGAAACTAGAGAAGCCAGTGCACATCCGCACCGGCCTGCGCTACATCCCAGTCGCCAGGTAAGTGTCTCGCCGTGTCGACTTGAATTGCTAGTTTGTAGTCAATGTATGATTTTTCGACCATTTCTTTTTGCAGAATTGGCGTGAAAAAGATCGGTCACCCCTCGGTGGACAAAGTTCCAGTAGACGCCTCAGGGGCGGAAGCTGATCCCTCGAAGAAGAGGAAGGGTGCGACGCCGAGGCTCCCGCTGAAGGCAAGAAGAAGATGAAGGGCGACGAGGTCGTCATAATCTCAGACGAGCCGGTCGACGCCCCAAGTGGAGCTCCGACTAGAGTGGATGCGATCGTGAATGCCGTCGTGGACGCGGGGTCGCAACAGGTAGAACCCGCGGCATTGGTCGGGGTGTCGGGCCCCGCGACGAGTGATGCGGGAGTGGCGGTGGCAACCTTTCCTCGCTTCATGGCGAGGGCCTCCACCGCGAGTGTCTCGGCGCAGTCGGCCCAAGCGCCCGAAGTTTTGGGCTCGGAAGTTGAGCAGCGTCGCGGGCGCACGCCTCTTGTGCTGCCGTTGGTGGATGCGATTGCCCGTGCACGCCTCTTGTTCTCTACGTACTGCTGTTTGTGGCACATGCCCGTGCTGCAAGATTGTGCTCTCGGATTTGGAGTTCCACCGTATATATGAGTTTATGTCTCGGCTCCGCAAGGAGTTCGAGCCCCGCCGTGCTCAGTTGACTGCCTGTGGTTGTGTTCCGCTCTCTGAGGTGCTGTCTGAGCTTCGGACTGAGGAGACTCGTCTCCGTGGTGCTGGTCTTCTTGAGGTTCCGTCTGTGCTTGCTACTTGTGGTCCTCCTCTGTCGTATGCCCCCTCTACTCAGTCGCGGTCCTCTGTGCCGCCGCCAATCCTACCCACTCCTCTGGGTCAGGGCCAGAGTCAGCACCAGAAGTCTCGTGGTCAGGGTCGCCGTGGTTCTTTTCGTCACTTCACTTACTATAACAGGGATGGCCACACTTGGGACACCTGTTATACGCGGGATCCCATTTTACGTCAGTAGCACCAGGCTCGTGTGTAGTCTGGTCCTTCCGGATCTTCTGCAGTTGCCCTCTCTGATCAGGACATTATCAGGAGTCTTCGTGGTCTGGTTGCTGCTACAGGCTCTTCTTCGACGGGCACTGTTGGTTCTGTGACTGATTCTTCGGGAACTGCGTGACCACCACCTTCTACACAGTCTGGTATGTCCCCATGGTATCTGGATTCTTGAGCTTCTTTTCATATGACCCCTGATTCTTCTCTTCTGTCCGATATTCGTTCTCTCACTTCTCATGTCTGTTTTCTCACGGCCGATGGTACCTCTCTTCCTGTTTCTAGTCGGGGCACCCTTTCTACTTCTTCTTTTTTGTTCCTGATATTTCTCATGTTCCTTGTCTTAAGATGAACCTGTTCTCTGCTAGTCATCTTACTGACTCTGGTTGTCGCGTCATTCTTGATGCTGATTCTTGTGTTGTCCAGGATCGTCGCACACAGCCCTGGTTGGAGCTGGCCCTCGCAGCCGTGACTCTTCAGGACTTTGGGAGTTATACTGGCTTCGTGTTCCTTCCGCTGCCACTTCACCTGCCAGTTCTTCTCTGATCGTTGCCTCTTCTACCAGCTCTTTTTAGCAATGGCATCGTCGTCTTGGTCACCTTTGTGGCTCTTGTCTGCCATCATTAGTTCATCGTGGTCTTCTGGGGTCTGTCTCAGGAGATGTGTCTTTATATTGTCAGGGTTGTAGGTTGGGCAAACAGATTTAGCTACCCTATCCTACTAGTGCATCTGTATCTCAGCGACCTTTTGATTTAGTTCACTCCGATGTTTGGGATCCGGCTCCTTTTTCTTCGAAAGGGGTCCATCGATACTATATTTTATTCATAGATGATTTTTCTCGGTACACTTGCTTGTATTTTATGCGCTCTCGCAGTGAGATGCTCTCCATATATCAGCGTTTTGCGGCCATGGTCCGTACTCAATATTCTACACACATTCATGTGTTTCGTGCTGACTCTGCTGGTGAGTATATCTCCCAGATGTTGCGCGGTGTTCTTGTTGAGCAGGGTACCCTCGCTCAGTTCTCCTGTCCCGGCGCACATGCCCAGAATGGCGTTGCTGAGCGTAAGCATCGCCATCTTCTTGAGACCACTCGTGCCATGATAATTGCTTCTTTCCTTCCGTCGCATTTCTGAGTTGAGGCTGTCGCTACGTCGGCTTACCTCATTAATATTCAGCTTTCTGCCACTCTGCAGGGTGGTATCCCTCTCGAGCGCCTATATGGTCATTCTCCAGACTACTCCATGCTTCGCTTGTTTGGTTATGTTTGCTATGTTCTCCTTGCCCCTCGCGAACGCACCAAACTGACTACTCAGTATGTTGAGTGTGTCTTCCTTGGATGCAGTGATGAGCATAAGGGCTATCGCTGTTGGAACCCCGTTGGTCGTCGGATGTGTATCTCTCGCGACGTCACTTTTGATGAGACGCGCCCCTTATATACTCGTCCCACCGCGGGTACCTACCCGGTGGAGGATATCTCTTTTCTTATTTTTCCTGACATACCTCCTTCTACTCCTATTGCGTCTTCTTCAGGACCCACTCTCCCTGATGTCTCTTCTTCGACACCATCCTCCTCTGCTTCGTCTAGTTCCCCTAGTTCTCCTCGTTCTCCGGAGCCTTCCTCTGCTATTCCTTCTTCCTCATCGTCGTCTCATGAGTCGTCTTCCTCTGATGAGCTTCCCTCTACTCGTACTGTTCGTCAGCGTCATGCCCCCAACCGTTACTCTCCTAGTCAGTACGGTCTTTCTGTTGCCTCTAAGCCGACTTCTTATCGGGATGCTGAGCATCATCATGAATGGCAGCTTGCCATGGCTGAGGAGATTGCTGCGCTTGAGCGCACTGGCACCTGGGATCTTGTTTCTCCCCCTCCCGGTGTTCGTCCTATCACGTGTAAGTGGGTCTATAAATTAAGACCCGTTCTAATGGATCTCTTGAGCGCTATAAAGCGCATCTTGTGGCTCGTGGTTTTCAGCAGGAGCATGATCGTGACTATGATGAGCCCTTTGCTCATGTGGCTCATATGACCACTGTGTGCACTCTTCTTGCTGTCGCTTCTGTTCATCACTGGTTTGTGTCCCAGCTTGATATCCAGAACGCATTCCTCAATGGCGAGTTGAGTGAGGAGGTTTATATGCAGCCTCCTTTTGGGTATTCTGTTCCCGCTGGGATGGTTTGTCATCTTCGGCGTTCTCTTTATGGCTTGAAACAGGCCCCTCGTGCCTGGTTTAAGCGCTTTGCCTCTGTAGTGACTGCTGCTGGTTTCTCTCCTAGTGCTCATGATCCAGCACTGTTTTTTCACACTTCTCCTTGTGGGC
This sequence comes from Avena longiglumis, assembly GCA_030063025.1. NCBI lineage: Eukaryota > Viridiplantae > Streptophyta > Magnoliopsida > Poales > Poaceae > Avena > Avena longiglumis. The sequence continues at coordinate 570,370,724 of CP125974.1, forward strand.
GCACTCTTCTTCTTCTCTATGTTGATGATATGATAATTACTGGTGATGATCCTGAGTATATCGCCTTTGTTAAGGCTCGTCTTCGTGATCAGTTTCTTATGACCGATCTTGGTCCTCTTCGATATTTTCTTGGGATTGAGGTTTCCTCCACTTCTGATGGCTTTTTCATCTCCCAGGAAAAGTATATTCAGGATCTTCTTGCTCGTGCTGTTCTTGGGGATGAACGCACTGTTGAGACCCCTATGGAGCTTAATGTTAAGCTTCGTCCTACTGATGGTGATCCTCTTCCTGATCCAACATGTTATCGCCATCTTGTTGGGAGTCTTGTTTATCTTGTTGTCCCTCATCCTGACATATCTTATCCTGTTCATATTCTGAGTCAGTTTGTTTCCGCTCCTACCACTGTTCACTATAGTCATCTTCTCCGTGTTCTTCGTTATCTTCGTGGCACGATCATTCGTCGCCTTTTCTTTACTTGTTCCAGCTCCCTCCAGCTCCAGTGCTATTCAGATGCTACATGGGAGAGTGATCCTACGGATCGCAGTTCACTTTCTGCTTACTATGTGTTTCTTGCTGGTTCGCTCATTGCTTGAAAGACGAAGAAACAGACAGCGGTTTCCCGTTCGAGTGTTGAGACTGAGTTGCGTGCTATGGCCTTGTTGACTGCTGAGGTGACCTGGTTACGGTGGTTTCTTGCGGATTTTGGGGTCTGTATTATCACACCCACTCTGGTTTTATCTGACAGTATAGGTGCTATTAATATTGCACGTGATCCGGTCAAGTATGAGCTTACCAAACATATTGGTGTTGATGATTTCTATACACGTGCTCAGGTGCAGGCTCAGGTTGTTGCGCTTCAGTATATGCCTTCAGAGTTACAGTTGGCGGATTTATGTACGAAAGCATAGACCATTGCGCATCATACTTTCTTTCTCTCCAAACTCAGTGTTGTGGAGCCACCATGAGTTTGAGGGGGGGTGTTAGATGTATATTTGTATATTGTATTTCCCCACTTGTTAGGGGGTTTTCCTGTATATTTCCACTTATACATGTACTATATATTGTGGTCTTTGACCCCTGAGGAATACAAGTTGTCTATTTCTAATAGTATTCATAAGCCCAGCTGAGACAGTCCTGGATGTTTCGATTTTTCAAAAACCCATACTGATTTGTGTGAATGTTTTTGAGAATGATGCCTTGTAGCCTGTTAGCAAATATTTTCGTCAGTAGTTTGTGTTACATTGGCCTTTTGGATCTTCTAGCCTAGATGATTACAGTAGCGTTCTTTGGGTTGAATCTGAGAGAGTAGAGAGAGACCGGAGAGGTACTACCTGCGCCTTGGCTCGAGGAACACGAGCCAGAGGGGATGCCAGAGGTGGTGTCCATGACGGAGAGGGGCGACGGCGTGGGCGTGGGTGGTTGAGAGTGGCGGCGGCGGCGCTTCCCGTCGGCCTAGCGCTAAACCCTAATCGGTGGGTATGTAGGTGGGGGGCTGCGGCGCACGGTGAACCTCGTGCAGTGTCGTCCCCACCACCACCTCTTTATATGCACGCTGGCGACAGGGGCCCACCAACCATGATAAGGTTGGGCGCCCCCGATTAGGGCGCGTTGAGGGACTCCGTTCGGGCCGTTGGGCCCGAACGTGGGAGAGATCTATCTAACATTCTCCCCCTAGATCTCGACTTTACTTTTAACCTTGTTCTTTACTTATTCCATCACAGAATGATACATAGAGCATGTTTCATCGTCTCAGCTCAATTGCCGATAGAATCAGACAGCCACTATATACCTTCATGTTCTGAAACAAATCCTGTTACTTTTGGGCCTCTATAGACCAGGAATCATAGGCTTACCGTTAAACCCATGCCGGCTATGTGTTCCTTGAACACATTGGGTGGTAAGCCTTTCGTTAGCGGATCCGCAAGCATATCCTTTGTCCTTATATGCTCGAGTCTTATAGTTTGATCCTGGACTTTGTCCTTCACAACATAATACTTTATATCTATAGACTTTGTAGCATTACTTGACTTGTTGTTGTGAGCATAGAATACTGTGGGCTCGTTGTCACAGTACATCTTTAGTGGCCTGCTGATGCAGTCAACCACTTTCAAGTCGGGTAAGAATTTCTTTAACCATAACGCTTATCCCATGGCCTCATAACATGCTATAAATTCTGCATACATCGTAGATGATGCAACTATCGACTGTTTGGCGCTTCTCCATGAAATAGCACCTCCTGCGAGAGTAAAGACATACCCTGTCGTGGACTTTCGGTCGTCTTTATCTCCCGCAAAATCTGCATCTGAATACCCTTTTATCTCTAGGGAATCAGATCTTCTGTATGTTAGCATGAGACCTTTTGTGCCTTGCACATAACGCAAAGCTTTCTTTACCATCTTCCAAAGGCTCTATGCCGGATTCTCTTGATATCTACCGAGTACCCGGTGATAAATGCTAAGTCAAGGCGAGTGCACACTTGTGCATCGTAAGCTTCAACAGCGAAGCATATGGTAATCGACTTCATTTGATCGATCTCATATTGATTCTTTGGACATTGGGATTTCCCAAAACTATCGCCCTTGACTATGGGAGCAGGTGTTGAATTACTCGCATGCATATTGTATTTCTTTAAAATCTTTTCTGTCGCTCTTTGCAGTCCTAACACTCCATTCTTTCTGTCTCGGTGAATTTCTATGCCCAAAACATAAGAGGCTTCACCGAGGTCTTTCATGTCAAAGTTAGATGACAAGAACTTCTTTGTCTCTAGTAGTAGACTAACATCACTGCTGGCAAGCAGAATATCATCCACATACAAAATTAGGAAAATATATTTCCCACTTTTAAACTTTGCATAAATGCAGTTGTCCTCAACATTTTCTTTGAATCCAAATCTTTTAATGGTATCATTAAATTTTAAATACCACTGCCTAGAGGCTTGCTTTAACCCATAAATGGATTTCTTTAGGCGGCATCCCATATGTTCCTTCCCCTCCATGAAAAAACCCTTGGGTTGTTTCATGTAAACATTTTCTTCTAAATCTCCATTTAGAAATGCCGTCTTGACATCCATTTGATGTAACTCTAAATCAAAATGTGCAACTAGTGCCATGATGATTCTGAAGGAGTCCTTACATGAGACCGGAGAAAAAGTCTCATTGTAATCTACGCCTTCTCTTTGCGTAAAGCCTTTTGCCACGAGTCTAGCTTTGTACTTTTCTACATTCCCATTGGAGTCATACTTTGTTTTGTAGACCCACTTGCATCCTACTGTTTTGGCTCCTTTGGGAATTTCCTCTAAGTCCCAAACATTGTTGGAACTCATCGATTTCATTTCATCTTCCATTGCCTTCACCCACTTGGCTGAGTGGGGGCTACTCATGGCTTCTTCATATGAGGTAGGATCGCCCTCCATATGAACTACATTGTAAACTTTGTAGATTTATTTGGAAATGGCTGGTCTTCGTTCTCTTTTAGACCGTCTGAGTTCCTCAGACTCTTGCTCATTTCTTGCCTCGGGTTCAGGCACCTTTACAGTAGGTGGCTGTTCTGGCTCCCTTTCGTGCTCAACAGTGGGTTTAGGTGGCTCCTGATGGACAGGTTCCGAACTTTCGCCCATTGTTGTCACGTGTGGAGTCACAACAGGTGCCGGCACGACCTCAGGGGTTGTAGATGGTGACACAACATGTAGCGAGAAAAATGGCTCCTGAATCATCGGATTAGGTGCATGCACCCTCTTCTCCTCAAGATCAATTTGCCTAGCTACCGTGCTCCCCCTCATCAATTCGTCCTCCAAGAAGACTGCATGTCTCGTTTCTACAAACTTTGTGTATCTGTCGGGACAGTAGAAACGATACCCTTTTGACTTCTCTGGATAGCCAATAAAATGGCAAGATACTGTTTTGGGGTCTAACTTTGCAATGTTTGGATTGAAAACTTTTGCCTCAGCTGGGCTCCCCCAGACCCGCAAGTGGTGCAGAGAGGGGACTCTGCCTGTCCACAATTCATACGGTGTTTTGGGCATCGACTTACTTGGTACTCTGTTGAGAATGTGAATGGCGGTTTTAAGCGCCTCCATCCACAATCCCAATGGGAGAGTGGAATAGCTCATCATGTTGCGCACCATATCCATAAGGGTACGGTTACGCCTTTCAGCTACTCCGTTTTGCCAAGGTTCGCCCGGCATAGAATACTGGGCGACTATTCCATTTTCTTGCAGGAACCTTGCAAAGGGTCCTGGTACTTGACCATATGGAGTATGCCGACCGTCCCCCCCCCCCCCCACGATCGGACCGAACTATTTTGATTCTTTTATCGTGCTGATTTTCTACTTCAGCTTTGAAAATTTTAAATTTATCCAATGCTTCAGATCTTTCTTTAATTGGATAAATATAACCATACCGGGAGTGATCATCCGTGAATGTTATGAATGAATCATAGCCATCCACACTTTTCACCGGAAACGGTCCACAAATATCCATGTGGATTATTTCTAGTGTAGCTATGCTTCGGTTTGCACCCTTTTTAATTTGTTTGACATACTTTCCTTTAATGCAATATATGCATTGTTATATGTCGGAGAACTCTAACGGAGGAAGAATGTCATTTTTAACGAGGCTTTCTATTCTTCCCCTCGAAATATGGCCTAGTCTACAGTGCCATAGTTTCGATGAGTCAAGAGTTCGCTTTCTTTTCTTTTGTTCTTTGTTCGACAAGGAAACTTTTTCATTCACATCACACACAGAAAGAACTTTCTCATGCAGGGATAACAAATATAACTTATCATATAATGTAGCAACACCCACACATTTGTCTTTCAACCAAATGGCACACTTGCCATTTCCGAAATAACATTCATAAGAATCTTTGTCCAAACAGGAAACACTTATTAAATTTCTATGTAATGAGGGAACGAAAAGCACATCTTTGAGCAAAAGGAAAGAGCCATCAGCCAGCTCCAGAGGGACGTCACCAATGGCCTCCACTTCTGCTTCTATTCCATTCGCCACTTCAATGTGTCCTTATCTTCTTTGTGTGGTCCTTGTCGAATGGAACCCCTGTAAAGAGTTGGCAACATGAACAGTTGCACCAGAATCAATCCACCAAGTAGATCTAGTAAACTTTTCATACAGAGATTCATTAACAAAAGAAACAATATCTTTACCATTTTTGGCCATGATGTACTTCAGCCAAATTGGGCAGTCTTTCTTGTAGTGGCCCGGCTTTTTACAGTGATGGCACTGATCTTTCTCCCCAGGGGTGGACTGGTGATGCTAGTACTGGTGCTGCATTGGACCCTTGCCATGTGGCTTGGAGGGTGATCCACCATGGTTGCCGCCTGTGAAGCCTCTCTTCCTGTTGTCCTTCACGAAGTTCAGGGAACCGCCGTGAAGGGCTTTCAGCCTTTCCTCTTCTTGGGAGCACATCCCAATGGCCTTTTCTATGTCCCACTTTTCAGGGGACATATTATAGTTTATCACAAAGTTTTCGAAAGGCTGTGGAAGTGAGGCCATCACAAGGTGCACCAAGAGTGCTGGCTTTAGCTCGAGGTCCTCATCCATGGGCTTGAGCTTCGCTGCCATGTTTGACATCCTCAAGATGTGCTCTCTTATTCCGTGGGGTCCTCCCGTATACTTTTCAGTCACCAGCTGCTTTAACAGCTGGGTCGCATACATCTTTGAAGAGCCAGTAAACTGGCTCTTTATCTTGGCGAGATACTCGCCCACGGTAGCACACTCTCCAATTGAGCCCACTATTGCGTTCTCAATTGTGTTCTTCTGAAGGCGGACACTTCTTGTTGGCGTTCACCCATTTCTGGTTATCAATCGAGTAGGCCAGCTCCAATGGAGCATGGTCCCTCTTCCTTTTCTCAAACTCAGCACTTTCCTCAGCAGCTCCCCTGACCGGGTCAGCGGGCTTGACTGGTTGCTTGGTGTCAACCACCCAATCCACTTGGCGCATCTGACGCCAAATCAACTTTCTTCCTCCATTCGGAGTAGTTGTCCCCCCTTAGGAGCGGGATGTCCTTCAAACAGGCCATGAGGTTGAGACCTCCTGAAAATCACAAAAGATGTGAGATCACCAAGGAAAATAACTGTATGTGTTAATTCAACGTTGGTATAAATTAAGCATATGCAATCGTTTCGTGCTATTTAAAATTACATCACCGTTAGGCAGAAATAAATTTAAATGCACCTTTAATACTCAATGGAAAAGATTATGGTCATGTTTATTAATAACGTTGGTCAATTAATAGCATGAGACATAATCACTTTAATCACTTTATCACATCTTTATGTCAAAATTTAAATAACTTTTATTGCATTGTTGCAATTTAAACCATACATTTGCAATTTAAAATAACTATTTGCAGCGGAAACTTTAATAATGACTTTCATAAAACTCATACTTTACAGAAAAAATTATGTCTTTATAACGTTCTCTAGTCAAAATATACATAAAAATAAAGTGACTAGAGAAAACTATGTTGAAAAAATGCTTAAAACTAAGCAAAAACCATTAAAAACAACTCTGTAAAAAATAAAACAGAAAACTGCTGAACTGTGCTGTGCGGCCCACGTTGGCCCAGCAGCCTGGCAGTTATCTGCCACGCGGGGCGCTGGCTAGAGCGGCCTGGGCCCGCCAAAAGCCTGCCCGTGGCCTGCCCTGCCCGCGCGCTGGCTAGTCTGTGCGCCGCCCACGCGCGCTCGCGGGCGAACTAGCCGCAGCCCGCCAACCGCCTCCTTGGCCTGCTCTGGCCCGTCAGCGCCCGTCGCCTCCCGCGCCCGCTCAATCGCAGCCGTTGACGTGCGTACCCTAGATCGTGCGGCCAGGAGCGCCAACGCGCGGCGCGATCCAGGCCATCCGTTGCATCCAACGGCTGCCCGCTCTCCTCGCGCGGGTCAAAACCCTCCTCCGCCGCAGCCCTCCTAACCCTAGCCCCCATTTCCCCCTGTCCACTCCGCGTCCTGCCCGCGTGGGCTCAGCGGCGGCGCCGCGGGGACCCCGCGTTCTCACCGGCGGAGGAGCCGCGTGAGGCCGAGGCGAGGCGGCCGCGAGACGCGCGCCCCTCCCTCTCCCTCTCTGGAGGTGCTGTGGGGTTCGGCGAGGCGGCTGCGCCGCCCGGCAGTGTCACCGGTGGCGAGACCCTCCCTCCCACGCCCGAGCTCTCCTTCTCCCCTTTCTGTTTCCTCTCTCCCATCCACCTCCCCACAAACCAAAAACAAACGGTGCTAGAGGAAGACGAGGAGGTTGGCGGCCGGAGCCACGGCGCCCCCTGGCCCCCTTGCCGGCGGTGCGTCCACCCGAGGGTGGGCGCACGACCGTCAAGAGGACTAGCGGCCCTCGCCCGGCGGTTGATGGGTTCCCCACCTTTTTTTGTGAATCGGGCTTTGGGGAAAACGAGAACCAGGGGATTTTGGGGATTTGTTTGGCTTTTCCTTGCGGGATCTGGGAGGGAAAAAGGGACTTTGATCTGTGGTTTTCTTTGCTCCAGAGGGGTGTGTTCTTCGTCCAGATGCCTCGCATAGGATGCGCATCTAGATCGAGCGGAACGGCGCGGCCGTAAGGGCAGGCGCACTATAGATCTAGGGTTCCTTTTCTTCTTTGCTTTTCTATCAAAAAAAATAGGACTAGAATCGAGCTCTGATACCAATGTTACATTGGCCTTTTGGATCTTCTAGCCTAGATGATTACAGTAGCGTTCTTTGGGTTGAATCTGAGAGAGTAGAGAGAGACCGGAGAGGTACTACCTGCGCCTTGGCTCGAGGAACACGAGCCAGAGGGGATGCCAGAGGTGGTGTCCATGACGGAGAGGGGCGACGGCGTGGGCGTGGGTGGTTGTGAGTGGCGGCGGCGGCGCTTCCCGTCGGCCTAGCGCTAAACCCTAATCGGTGGGTATGTAGGTGGGGGGCTGCGGCGCACGGTGAACCTCGTACCGTGTGCGTCCCCCCCCCCACCACCACCTCTTTATATGCGCGCTGGCGACAGGGGCCCACCAACCATGATAAGGTTGGGCGCCCCCGATTAGGGCGCGTTGAGGGACTCCGTTCGGGCTGTTGGGCCCGAACGTGGGAGAGATCTATCTAACAGTTTGAGGCTAGAGTTTAGAAGAGATATAGGTCAAAAATCATTGGGGCTTATGGGAGAAGGTACTTTGGGTACAAGAGTAATGAAAGAATCATTTATGCTCTGTAAATTAACCCTTCCTTCCCAAAAATCATGACAAAGTTTATAAAAACCATATTTGATTATTGGCCAGCAGATCTTAACGAATAATCCAGTGAAGCCGTCAGGCCCGGGAGCTTTATCAGTGGGAAGATGTGCCACAATTTGGCCAATTTCCTCATTTGTAAGTGGGGCTGACAGACCAGCACACGATTGCAGATATTGGGAGAATTCAAAGCTTTCATCAATGGGTATCGATACTCCTAGACGTTCTCTGAAACTTTTCCATAATATACCCGCCTTCTCAAAGTGTTCCACCGCTTCTGAACCATCATCACGCAAGAGAGAGGAGATAGTATTTCTTCGGTATCTAATCGTGGCTATTGAGTGAAAGAAGGAAGTGTTTTCGTCTCCAAGTTTTGCCCAGCAAGCGGTGCATCTTTTCCTCCAATAATCCTGTTTGCAAGAGAGTAAGTGTTGCAAACGATTTTTGACAATGTTGCGAAAATTCCACTCAGTGATGTGTAAGGGGCGCAGTTCTACAAAATCATCTAGCCGCAGGATGACGTTGTTGCAATTCTCAATCAGGATGTTGAGAGTCGAGATACTTGTACGCCACTTGTTTAGAGCTTGCCTTAATAACTTAAATTTATCCGAGAGGCATTTAGCACTATCGCCTGGCACACTGATGTCCCAAACAGTTTGAACAACTTCTAGAAATCCTGGCATCTTAACTCAATGGTTTTCAAACCGAAAAACTTTGGCTTTAGGTATACCGGTTCCAATAGAAACGACACAAGGAATATGGTCAGAAATAGGGCGAGCTAGAGGCTTAACCATTGTGTTTGGGAATTTTATTGTCCAAGAGTGAGATGTGAAGAACCAATCAAGCTGCTCCAGAAGTGGCTCTTGTTGCATGTTACTCCATGTAAAAACCCTTCCCTTGATCGGCAGTTCAATTAAACCCAGAAATATTATAATTTCATTAAAAGTTTCAGCATCCTCAAAATTAGCCCCTGGTCTGTTTCTATTTTCAGAAAATCTGTAGAAATTAAAGTCTCCTACTAGGAGCCATAAAGAGTCATCGGGAATATCCAAGTGAAACAACCATGCTACAAAATTCTCCCTGGGAATACCTTCACAAGGACCATATATATTTGCAAGAGTGAATTTCTCATTGTTAGCTGTAGAAATGAAATCCAGAACCAAACCAAACCAAAGCTCTCCTGGAGAATAACTTGTCCAGTAAAAGTATTGCTTGCCCAAAGAACTAATAAACCCCTGAGGCCCCATCCGAAGGAATAAAAGCAAAATGATCAAGACGTCGTGGAGAAAAATCTCTGATGAAGCTTAAATCAAAATTGCCTCGTTTGGTTTCCTGAAGACAAATAATGGCGGCATTACTCTACTCAATTGTGTTCCTGAGAAGTGGCCATTTTTCACGGAAAATCGATATAGCTCCTGTCCTCACCGGAGAATTTTTTTTTAAAATTTTCAAAAAGCATCAAACAAATTTCGAAAAAAATATATTCATGTAGACAACAATCCAAAATACAAATCTGCAAAATTTGAAATTAAAATAGTTTGTATTTCCAGCACAGCAAAAAAAACAAATATGATAAATTTTAGGAGAACGAAGGCCCATTAAAAATTACACTGTTCATGTCCAGATCTGAACTTTTCTCTTTTTTCCTGTGTCAAAAATACAAAGTATTTTTACATAATTTTGTGCATACGCGCATTATAATTCATTATCTACATCTCTATATTTTTTCGGATTTTTTGGAATCTTAAATTTGATTATTTTTCAAAAAAATTAAATAAAGTCCACCATGGTGGAACGGGAGCCATATTCGATGCACTCCCATTTTTCAGGCCTATTAATTACACGAATACTCTAGCTCAACATAAACCACATATGATTCAAACAGTTTACAATGAATAAAAGGGAGACTGTCCTCAGATACAGATCAGAGGCTCACACAATCATACGACAGACTTATGACATGCCTGACATGGGCAAGATATTTATTCATGGAGCTTGATGCAGAGAATCTCATCTCAGTCCGCCCTCTCCTGAGGAAGGATTGCACTATCATCCTTAAAACCGTGGAAGATTATGAGACTAGGATTTGGCATGCATTTTTTGGAATGTCCGGGTTCTGCAATGACATCAATGTTCTTCAACGGTCTCCTCTTATGTCAAGAATTGCATTGCGTGAAGGTCCACAAGTGGAGTTTGAAGCAAATGGCCACACATACAACTATGTCTATTATCTTGCCGATGGCATCTATCCAAGGTGGCAAACTTTTATGTTAGAGTATATCACGGTTTAAACATATTAGGTAGTTTCAGTTTGTAATCCAATTCTTTCTCTAGTAGTCTTCTTGTCCCCCAAGTCTTCTAGTACTATATAAACAGCCCAATGGCTCACATTGTAATCACCACAAGCAATATCAATACAGATAATATTCCACAATTCTACATGGTATCAGAGCGGTTCGTTCCGCCTAGGGTTTAGCCACCGCTTCCGCCGCGCCGCCCCCGGGGAGATCCTTCTCCGCCGGGGGCCGCGCAATAGTAGATTAGATCTTATTTCGCCAAATTTTTCTCGTCGGCCGCTTGACCGGCGTTCCTTCTTCTTTCGCCGATCATAGATCGGATTGCGTCGTCCACAACCATATGTCGTCATCACGCGCCTCTACTTCAACCTCGGCGTCGACCCATCTCCGGCAAATCATCGCCAACGATCGTGCCAAGGAGGCCCCGCGCGGCGCCCCAAGGGACGCCTTCACGCGCTACGTCGGCTTCTCCGTCCTCACGTCGTCACCACGCCGGCCCGTCTTCGCCTACATCAATCGGGACGCAATTCCCCGAGTACGCGCCTCGCCATCAACAAAGGGTTGCACCTTCATCACCCGTGGTCATCATCGCCGACAACCATCTACACCAACAACATCGTCACATCGTCGCCGCCACCACCAATCGTGGTCCTCGTCAACGCCAACAAGTTCTTCTACACGAGCGACGCCGCGCTCATACAAGCGGAAAATACGGGACTAATCCCCGAAATCAACTACCGCAACAGTTTAATCGCCATCAACATCTACCTCGTCGTCTTCGTCCACCACGACCTCGCCGCCAGAGTCGCAGTCTAATTTTTATTTTTCACTAAATTTATTTTCTTCTTGCAACTACTTCATCTACTCCGACAAATCGGCGGACAACTTCTACGCACCGATCGTTCACGGAGAATTTCTCTGCTGCTCCCTCCGGCTCTAGCGCGCATGGCTCGTGATGGTCCCTGTCTTCGCACGTCCGATATTGGCAACATCGACGCGTGCCTTCGTCCCTGGCATGCTCCCGAGTTTGGCAAGCTCGGTAAGGCATGTCGCCTACCTCGACTACTCCAACTCAAACTAGGTCTACTTCAACCACTACGGCGAATTCTCCCGTCTCAACGACGACATCGACCACAACACAACGACATCATCAACTTCATCAACGGCGACTACATCACCAATGGCATCATCGACCACGACTACAACGCCCTCCTTCCGGCTACATCGACATCCTCTTCCATCTCTGCCTTCGGATTATGCTCCAGTCAAGACCGTTCGCGTCACTACCGATCTGACTGCGGGGGAGTGTTAGAGTATATCATGGTTTGGACATATTAGGTAGTTTTAGTTTGTAATCCAATTCTATGTCTAGTAGTCTTCTTGCCCCCCAAGTCTTCTAGTACTATATAAACAGCCCAAGGGCTCACGTTGTAATCACCACAAGCAATATCAATACAGATAATATTCCGCAATTCTACATTTTATGAAGCCGGTTCATAAACTCAAAGGTAAGAAAGAAAATGATTTCCACGCCACACAAATGGCGGCTAGGAAAGATGTGGAAAGAGCCTTCGGATTTTGCAATCCCAACTTGCTATTCTCGGAGGACCGACTAGATTTTGGGACCAAGAATGCCTTTGGTACATCATGACAGCTTGTGGCATCATGCACAACATAATTATAGAGGAAGATCGTGGCAAAGATATAGATCGCAACCACCAATATGACTTGATGGGAATTTCCGTGCAAGTGCATAAGAGAGAGCACATGGTGGCGCGTTTTATTGCCTCATATCATGTCATTCGCGAGAATGAGACACATAATAATCTTTAAAAATATCTAATCAAAGAGTGGTGGAAATGGTTTGGGGCAGAACGTTGAGACCTTCTTTTATTTGTTGTTTGTTGTATTGTGAAAAAAAAATTGTTGTAGTGTTGATGAAAACCTTGTTGTATTTGTTGGTGAACAATTCCTATATTTGTTGTATTATTCATGTACTATTTGGTTATGTTGTAATAATAACTAGACAATTTTTTGTTAAATTAATTTGGGTTTGTTTGATCTTCTTGATCCTATTGTTCACTTTGAGCATGTTTGCGTCGGCGTCGCGCGCTGTATTTTGACGTGTCTGCTGGGCGATTTTTTGGCTCTATTTTTGCGCGCCGCTTTTAGCGTTTCCAAGCACAGCGTGCATGCTAAAACTGGATTGCGTCTGCTGTATAGCAGTTTTCGCACGCGGCGATTTGCAGTTTCTGTTGGAGTTAGCTCTTTGTAAATGGGCTCCGCCAGAAGTTTTTATGGGTGACTTTTAATTTTCGGCCGACACCGCACACATATTTCCTTGCATTCCGCTAGTGGTTAACACAAGTCAGTTTCATAAAATCAAAGTCAAAAGCTTATTAGAGATCTCATCGGGCAACTGTCCTCGATCGGTGACACGAGCAGTAGAGAAAACACAATGTAATTATCGTGGAGTGACAAAAAACCCAAAATTCAGTTTGCTCGTCTTGGTGACTGCTACGCAGTTATGCAGGCAGGGACAGACCGAGCAGAGCAAGACACGAGACGGAAAATCCAAAATATTCCTGAACTTTTGGTTTTTGTGTTGTTGTTTTTTTGCATTAGATAGAGAATAAAGGCATGTTTTGCCGCATGGAGCCTAGGGCCTAGGCCTGGCCGGCCACAAGCTGCTCCTTTTTAATTGTTCGTCACCACTACTCGCATGGACATCTACCATGGCCAATAACTTCCTTTTTAACCAACCAGGCAGCCATTCCATTACTAAGAGTAGTAAAAGTTACTATCACTCTGTCTGCTAGCACAGCACTACTACTACTTGTACTACGTGCCACTGCCAGTAGCAAGCAGAGGAAAGGGGTTCGAGTTCGACTCTCTCGGATTGGTTCGCTAGACAGATCCGCAAACCATCGCTAGTGATGAGGCTCTCATCTTCAGGATCCTCCTGCATTCTTCAATCCCCAGTTTGTAGCCTACTCTATGAACAACACACATTTCATGTAGTAAATGATCATGGTGGGTCCAACTCCTGCTTGGCAGATGCAGCCTTTTGGTTTTTGTGTGTGTTTTTGCATTATATAGGGAGAATAAAGGCCTGTTTGCGCATGCAGCCTAGGGCCTAGGCCTGGCCGCCCACAAGCTGCTGCCAGTGGTAGGCTTGCTTGCATGCAGGAGGCCAGGAGCAATGGTGTTCGGCAAGCCAATATGCTTTGACTTGGAGTAGTACAGTACTACTAGCAAAAGAGACAGGCAGATCGAGCGGAGTTACCCCACGTAGTTTTCTGAGACGAGACTGACATGATCGATCGATCGAGCGACCAAGCCTTGAATGGCACCGAATATATTACGACTAGCAGCATTCAGACTATGTACTACTATGTGTGCCAAAAGTGAATCAAAACTCAAATGAGCCGGTTCCTCACGTAGCAGAGCGCCCAGAGCATCCGAATCATCTTCTTGGTACGTAAGCTTATTTGCACGCACATGTGGGCCCTTGAGCAGAGTTGTGAGGGAGAAATGCTGGAAAGGACAGAAAAGTAGCTAGTTGTTTATTGGAAAGTGAGTCTCACACACGGTTCACATACTATTCTGACACAATTTTTCTTCGAACCGATGGCGTATAGTGCATGGTCTCATGCTTCTCAACTTCCTTGCCGTTATTGCCCACCGCAGCCTTTGCCTTGGCAGAACGTGCCCACTGCATATGCGCGCCATTTTACAGAGCCAGAAATAATTTTTTTTAAAACACACACTTAGATAGGATTAAAAAATAGCTAGAAATATATTACATAGAACAGAAATTAAACATAGTGCAAACATACAAGATTTTAGTGCATAAACTAAAACATAGTGCAAACATACAAGATTTTAGTGCATAAATTAAAACATATTGCAAACTAAAATTAAAACCTATCTACTCCTCGTCATCCTCCTCCGAGGTGTCGTCGGACTAAGTCCAGAGGTTATCCCACCTTGGACGTTCTGCGGGAACTCGCGCTTCCACGCGGATATGGTGCGCTCGTCAATCTCGGCGATGGCGAGCCACCGCCGCACCTGGTGGCGACAGCGACGGTCCTCCTTGGTCATGAGGCATGGAGCGGGCGCGACATACTCCGCCTTCTCGAGCAAGTTGATGTCGTCGAAGTTTATCGAGGCCCGCAGGCGACCGAGGCGCCACGCTGCGGCATCGTAGGCGCACACGGCCTCGTGTGCTGTATCATATGTGCCGAGCGTGAGGCAAAACCCGATGGCGCGCAGCTCGACGTAGAACGTGTCATTCTCCTATGCGCGCATGCCCTGGAACCCCGACGAACCATGGCGGCAAGGTGGCATGCTGGCGGCAGACTACGGCATGGGGACGGGAGGGGGAGGAGAGGGAGGGAAAGGGGTGGCGACGGTGCGCTCAGGGCGGTGAAACGGCGGGAGGCGACAACACGCTAGGGGCGGCGAAAGTGGGCTATCGGTGGAGGGTGGCGCGCACTAAAACTTCTAGGCAGTTGGACACGTGCGCGCTTGGCTTTATAGCGCATTGCAACATATTTGGCGCGTGGAATAGTGCAGAAGGGCGCGCTGGGGGCAAAATATACAGCTCGTGAAGTTTTCCCGCAACGGGGGGGAGGGGGGGAGCACGAGCGTGTGCTATTTCGGCGGGGTTTTTAACATAGCGCTAATATAGCTACGTCCGGTTTAAATAAATTCATACTTTCTTTCAGTAATTAGGACAATCATGTCGTCTTTTACAATTTATCACAAGTTTAAAAACGTTAAAATGTGAGCGGATGCAAGAAATCTAGATCTTTAAAAAAAATGTATTTTTTATTTATTTTCTTAAATCATTATTTGAACAATCAAAAAATCGTATTAGTCATTTATTAGTTCAAGTGGGGTGCATATATACACAATCCCAATGAAAAAAGAGTCTAATTTGTACAAAACTTGGTTTCGGTGTTCCGAAGCATGGGAGTTTGTCCTCAAAATTAATGACATTTCTAGAAGATGATCACTTTTGTGAAGCAAGTTCCATTTAGGATGTGCGTATCGACTTTTACTATTTTTTTCCTAAGGTTATGTACTCAAAATATGAGGCATTGCAAAAAATTATACTTTTTTGACAGTCCTAAAAATTTAAAGATTTTTTCTATGGAAACTCGATTTCCGGAATTCAGGCAGTATCCGGACCACCCGTATACAAGGATAGACAGATCTACTGCCATAGACCATTCTGGATAGTCGCATCTATGTTTTACTATTTATTACAAGTTTGACTACCAAAATACAATAAATAAATCTATAATTCTCAACAAGTATATAAAAAGTGTCACCAAAATTGATGCGTATACAAAAATTATCTAAACTCGGACTCCAAATCCAGACACACCGGGTTGTACTGCATTTTCAAATGAAAACTAGCATCAACTAGTCATTGTTTATGATTTTATGTAAGTTTCCTTCACTAACACTTTAAATCAAACTAGGCATACATATATAGTGGTACACTTCTTCATGTAAGCATCAACAAATATGTATTTTTTTATTTATTTTCTCTTGAAAATATGTGGAAATGAGTATCCGGACCACCCGTATATAAATCCAGATACTCCGGGTTGTAGTATATTTTTCAAATGAAAACTGGCATCAACTAGCCATTGTTGCTAACTTCAAATCAAACTAGGCACTACATATATTAAAGTCTTGCCACTAACACTTCATGCATCATCATAGGATTAAAATATGGATAGCACGAACTACTAATTAAGTAAACTTCATATATATTCTTGATTACCATTGTAATCACAAAAACACACAGTTTAATATATCGATCCATCATACCAAAAGCTCACCAAGAGGCCAGCTCAAAAAAAAAAGCTCACCAAGAGGCATCATCCGAGCCATTAGTAGGAAACTAGCATCAACATCTAACTAAAATTATACTACTACTAACTAGTACTAGCGATCAATTCTTATTCTTGCTCGCGCCATCATCCGAGCAGTGACGCTTCCTGCAGTAGGTCACCACCTCCGGCTCATCGTCGTCGTCGACCACAGGCTACTCCTCCGTCTCATCATCGTCATCGACCACCGGCCACTCGTGTTGCGCAACAAGCGCATTCTCCACCAGTCATGCATGCATGCTCTGCTCCGGCGGCGCCTCCTCCTCCTTGTCCTCATCGGAGTACCACTTGAGAGGCTCCTCCTGATATTCTTGCAGAGCGACGAGCTCGGGATCATCGGACGACCCCAAGTCGTATGGGCCATCAACGACCCCGAGTCGGTGCTACCTCCGCTGAGGCCGTCGTGGCTGGGATTCTTCATTGGGGTTTTTTGGGGAAATGTGGGGAATTGATTTTGTGGGGAAAGTTTGAGAAGAAGGAGATAATGTTGAGATGGAATCGGACTTGAATTTATAGGCCTCTTCACCGGCGTTGCACATCCCTCAATAAAGTTGAACAAGGCATTGAATCACCGCCGGCGATTGCAATTCTGCAGGTTGCCGTTGTGACCCGAAGATTCCAGATTTTTTTCGGACCGTCCGAAGTCAAACTAGTCGTTGTGTTGTGGGTTGGAAAAAAAATCTAAAACAAATTCATATATATGCATGTGAGTGGTTCGAAATACATTTTTATGGTTCATAATTTGGAAAAAGTAGAAACGTATGAAAACACTGTTTGTGCTATCAGTAATGTGTTCACTTATACATTATTATAAGTGCATTCACTGCACTTCAAATAACATCGATCCCTCATATTGGGAAATTATTTATCAAGAATGCATAAGAATGCTACGAATTTTTTTACATTTTGTTGTAAGTTCAAGCTTTACTAGAGGG
Source organism: Avena longiglumis (assembly GCA_030063025.1). NCBI lineage: Eukaryota > Viridiplantae > Streptophyta > Magnoliopsida > Poales > Poaceae > Avena > Avena longiglumis. The sequence continues at coordinate 570,388,074 of CP125974.1, forward strand.
AAATTAGTTACTTTAGATGCATGCATGATACTTCAAATAACATCAAAACTAGAGGAGAAATTACTGATAAATCTAAACTAGTAAGAAAAAGTTACATGTGGTCGTATATAAAAAACTTACTTAGCATGATTACATGATTTAACTAATATAACAACTCACTCGCGGCATCCTCTGCTACTTAGGGTTTATAGCCTAGGGGTTTAGGGTTTAATCGGTAAGAAATGTACGCATCTTCCAAAGCCTCTTAAAATATGTATATGTGATTTGATTATCTATGAATTATTGTAAGTGCATTCATCGCAATTTAAATAACATCGATCCCTCCTATTGGGAAATTATTTATGAAGAATGCATACGAGCTCGAAGTTTTTTACACATTTCGTTGTAAGATGAAGCTTTACTATATGGAAATTACTTTAGATATATGCATGATACTTCAAATAATATCTAAACTAGATGGAAAATTATTCATAAATCTAAACTAGTACTCTCTCTCTCAAAACTATTTTAATTTTTTCTCCGCACGCGCGTTTCTTAATTTCCATGCAAAAAACTATAGGAACTATAGAATGGAATGAAGGGAGTAATAAAAAGTTACATGTGATCGTATATAAAAAAACTTACTTGGTATGATCACATGTGAAAGAATATGTGGGCCCCATGTGTGGTTTTAGTAATTAATGACAATCTTTATAGACTAATGCGTGTATTAAGTTTTACTTGTAGGATTTGTCCATTGGCATCGCTTGGAGCATGTGTTGGCTTCTAGGTCGATAATATGAAGAAGAAGATATGTGGTGCAAGCTCAAAATGCGCCATCTCTATAAGATATCATGTTTGATGCTTGCCATCCTCGGTGATCATGGATCGATGATGAGGAATCAAGAAAGGTGTTCCATCTTGAGAAGGTAAAGTTCTTCTACATCGATCTCAAGTTGAATGCTCAAGGCAAAGGTATAATCTTGATAGGTTTTTCCCTTTTGCTGGTCTCGTGTTGTTTGTGCGAGACCGGGTTTAGGATAGATAACAGTACTATCAACAGGGGCTCTCGAATGAGTAACTTGGTCACATCGTTCGGAGAGAGCTCAAACATTTGCATACTTGCATCATCATATTTGGTTGTTATTTGGTCTTATGAATGTGAGGATATAGAGCTTGTGGTAATCTCCATAACAAGCTCTAGTTCATCAAAAACGGATTTCCCCTTTATATATTATTGTGTTTTGATCTTGGAGGTTTTACCGGTTTGTATTTTAGAGATAGGTAAAACCTTCCCTTATTTGGTTATTACTCATGTGAGGATTTAGATCTTGTGTTAATCTCCATGACAAGCTCAAGTTCATCGAAAACGGATTTCATATGCATTTTCTATTACATTTTCGATGTTGGAGGTTTTATCGGTTCGTCTTTTTGAGAGAGGTTAAACCTTTCGTCATTTTGATCTATCCTCCCTTGATGGACTATGATGTTTCTTTGCATGATCTTGTGGAGATTTTTGTCCTCTTCTAAATGAGCCTAAGATCATCAAAATCGGACTCTGGATGCAAAAGTTATGGCTGTTTTCGTTCAGGGGTGACCGGTAGTACCGGACCAGGGTACGGTAGTACCGGAGGTCCGGTAGTACCGCCCCTTAGTACCGGTTGGTACTGAATAAGGTGCGTTTGGCGTCCTCGGATCCCCAGGGAATGTCCGGTAGTACCGGGAAAAAGTCCGGTAGTACCGGGATTCGTGTTTTTGGGCTTCAACGGTTGGATTTTGGGGGGACCTATTTAAGGGGCCTTCTTCCCCAATGGTTCCCCAACTATTCTTGCAAGTTTCCCCCTCCATTATTGACCTTCCAAATCTTGCTATCTCTCAATCCCTCCAATGATTCTTTCCCATATTTGAGTGGAAGAGAAAGAAGATCTAGATCCACATTTTGACCAAACCAAAACATCTCTTTGTGAGTGTATCCTTGGGATCTAGTTTTTGGGGGATTTTGTGTTCCTCTTTGATTCCTCCTCTCTTGTTCCCCCAATAGCTTAAGTAGCTTTGTTGGAACTTGAGAGTGAGGGATTCGAGCACCTTTGTGGTGTTCTTGCCATTTCCATTCGGTGCATCGGTTTGAGTTCTCCCCGAAGGATTTGGTGAGTGAAAGTTGAGAAGCTTTTTACTCTTGGGTTCTTGGAACCCTAGACGGTTTGTTGTGTTGCAGGTTGAGGCCTTGGTGGCGTTTGTTGGGAGCCTCCAATTAAGTTGTGGAGAAGTGCCCCAACCTTATGGCCTTTGTGGCGTTTGTTGGGAGCCTCCAATTAAGTTGTGGAGAAGTGCCCCAACCTTGTGAGAGGTTCCGGTTGCCACCGACAAGTGTGTGGCATCCCGCAAAACCACTACTAGAAAATCGCGTTGAATTTGTGCATTGCATCGTCATCATCATGCATTGTTTGCCAAAACTATTTTTCGCAAAGCCCGTTTTGCTTTCTAAAACGCCCCATCTTTAGTCAAACGCCAAACCCGGGGCTCCGGAGTATTTTGTTTTGTTGCTAACGGTTTGCAAATGGTCCAATTAAAGTAAATAAAATATTTATTTATTTTGGCGGGCGATCGAGCAGGCCGTTTCGACCAACGCCACCCCTGTGTTTTACAAACGGTCCACCTCCTAATTCCTACAGCACCAGAAACTACCCACACCCCTGCCACCTCACCCTCCAATCACAGAGCGCCACATCAAGACAACCTCTCCTCACCAACCAGAACCGCCACGTGGCCTCCTCTCTCTCTCACCTCACCTCACACCCAACACACGAGCCACACCTCACCCACGCCAGTCAGCCCACTCCTTGCCCCTCACCAACTGCTCAGCTGGCCCCGCCTGTCCCCTGGTCCTACCCCGTCCCCACCGTCCCACCGCCTCCCTCTCCTCAACCTCCCACCCCTGACGCTGCTGCCCCAACCTCCTCCAACCCCCTCCTCCTGGCTCGGCCGAGCCGCCTCGCTCCTCGCCGATCTGGCGCCACAGCGCCCAGCGACCTCACGCTGAGCTCATGAGCCTCGGCCACCCCTCTTCTCCTCAGACGCCGCCCGACCCGCTCACAGCTCCGCCGGCCGCTTCCCGACCCCGCTGCGCCTGACCTGCCCGCGCCTCACCGCACTGCCCGCCACACCACGCCCTCGCCTCAGCCGCCAGTGCTCCACTGTCCGGCTGCTGCTGCCCCCGCCGCCGTTCCTCCCGAGCGCCCGGACCCGCTCACCACCAGCGTCGAGCCGAGCCGCCGCTCCACCCGCTCCCGCGCTGGCCATGCAACCGCCTACCTCTGCCGTCGTCCGCCGCCCGAAGCCACCTCCGATCTCCTCCGTCGCGCCCCAAGCCGGCCTCAGCGCTCGTGTCTGCCTGCCCGACAAGTCGCGCCGCTCCCTCTCAAGACTATGGACCCGTGGCCACAGGCCTCGCCGACCTCCTGTCTCGAAGCAGACCGGAGCTCGTCGTGGGACCGCCATGGCAGCCACTGCCAGAGAACCCGAGCTCGCTCACCGCCACGTCACCGCACGAGCCTGCCCAAGTTTGGCGCCGATGGTCGCTGCACCACATCAACCCCTGCTAGCTGCGAGACGTATCTCAGAGGGAGAGCCAACCGATCCCATGCTCGTCGATAAACGTTGAGTTCCACCTCTCCAAGATCTTCGGAATCGCCAAGGCCACATCACGGATCCGAAGGCCCCGATTTTATCGGAACCCAAGCTCTTCGAGAAGATGCACCTGTCAGGTTCCAACTTCCTGAGTACCTCGAGCAAGCGCACCGACAAGACCGTCACGAGTCGAAACCCGGGGATATAGGCAAGACCACGGCACCGAAACCGGAAACCGAACCTCGACCCGCCAAGTTCTTCATCCCGGACGTCAAGACCGATGTGATGGCGCGAGCCCGACGAGACCTCGCAGAACGGCAAGCTCGACCGTGGAACCCGACAAGATCTGCATGCGACGAACGCCCGACCGGAAATCCGATGCGCTCGCCACGAGACCGACAAGTGCTTCATCCCGAACGCCATGACCGTCGACATGACCCGAAGGCCCCGGATGCACCAAGATCTACCCCTTTCCGAGAATGTTCCGTCGAGACCGAACCCGTCGAACCCTGGACCCTGAGACCAACCCCGAACCCCGGATCCCCAAGACCGTCGAGACCCCTAATGTGTGAACCCTTACCCGAGAACCCTAATTTATAATGTCACCTATATAACTGTTGCATATAAATTGTCATTTCCGCATGCATGTCATATTGGTTTGGGGCCCTTATGCCGATTCACCTAATAATTAAATATGGGGCCCATATGCGGGCAAATATAGCCTTATATTGGCCTCATTTAAACATGTGTAGCGAACCGGTTCCACCTGTTGCATTGCTAAACAACATTTAATTTGCGGGGGTTCTAAATAACTTGAACCATTTAAGTAATTGTCAGGACCCCGGTTCCGCTTAATATGACCTAATTGCATTGCACCTTCGCCATGTCATACATCATACATGCATCATGCCGATCTTCTGCCGTTGTATTAAATAGTGCATCCGGTGTTTCTTCTAGTGTTTTGGTTCTTCACGGATAAGGCCGTTGAGTTGATGTGAGCTTCGCCCATCTTGATCGAACCTTCGACAATGTTTTCAAAGTAGCATCTCCTCTTTCTACCTATCTTACTTTTATAGTATTTACTTCCTCCTGTTGATCTATTGCTATCTGTGTTGCGATGCTTTAGTTTCCGTATTCGTGATCAACCGCAGCCCTATATTGCCTTGGACACATCCTCGCTGTTGTTTGGTAGATAGTTGGACTTATGCGTCGTAGTTGCTTGCTCAATTGCTGTGTGTCGTCATATGCCACGATTCTTGATGTATGGCGCATGTTGATGTTGGAGATGATTCTAGTTTTACTTATCGTCACTTTAATTTCTGTTTAACAACTAAAATTGAAATAAGCAGAGGCATCGGTGGGTGATAGAAAATATTTGGTTTCGAGCCCACTTGTGTCCCGTGAGACCCCCTAGTACTTGATACCTGTTACCTTTGATTTATCGCTACTATCCACATCCGGAGGTATATGGAGGTATATGGGACCCCTGTAGCTTGATTCAGTCTTATTTCTTGGGGCCACAACTAGTTTGAGGTTTTATTACGATCCTGTACTTATGCCATGCTAATTTCTGTATTTAAATTGCGAGGAGCACACTGTATCGCTTAGGTATGCGGAGTGATTACGCTGTATCGACAAGCCCAGCCACACTTTCGGGTTCCCAATCGCTATGACCATTGGCGCAACCTTGAGTCCGTCTCGAGCTTGCTTACTCCGCTAGGGATCTACTCAAAGGTGGCCTCAAATATTTCTGAATCCTGTGATTGTTCAGTCGTGAAAGCCTCGTTGGGTTTTGATTTGGTTTTTCCGAGGTTGATCGAGCGTGTGTTGCTATTGGTGCACCCCGGCCGGGTAAAACTTTCTGAAAGCCGTGTCCGCGGATATGGACGACTTGGAGCACAGTATCTCGATCATAGACAAGCATAACTAAAGTTTATTGCTATAAATTTGACTTATAATGACTAGTAATCAGCTTCACTATAAAGGAATGACTAATTAATACTGCCCACAATTGCTTGTTGGAGTGTCGCTTGCGACCATTGTACCTGACTAGTAAGTACTGCAACTACAACGGAATGGCTGAATAAAAGTACCAACAACTGCTGGGTTTTTGGGTTATCTCATGATAAATGTATCTGACTAGTAAGTGTTGCCACTATCACGGAATGGTTAACTAAAAGTGCCCACTGTTTGCTTTATCAGGATGATTATCTAAACCTGACTAGTAATTGCTGCAACGATAACGGAATAAATAAAACTGCCAACGGTGTGAGTTCCTCGGTTGACTTCCTCGTTTGGTCTCGAGGGGAAACACGGGATGGGTTTGTTTGGTGTTAGCTGTGTTGGATCCGGATAGGTCATTCTCACCCCTCTCGATTACCGCCAGGTTCGTATAGTCTCTATAGGTTGTTTAGTGCATGCTGCCGCTTCACCATACCTATGTAGGCGAGGACCCGAATTCTAGCCTCGCTGTCTTCGCCTCGATCGACGCTCCTTCTTTTTCCTTTGCCTTTGTCGGCACCCCTTTTGTTTGAGCAGGTTTGAGATCGACATCGTTAGCCGGGTTACCCTTCTGGCTTGGCCTGGGCAGGGTTATGGACGCCATTGGTTATTCTTCAGGGCTCTTAGCCCCATTTGCATCTTGTCCGTAGCTGGACGCTCTACCATTTTCAAGGTGATTTGGATCTTTGTATAATATATCTGTATTCTTGACTCTTTGATTCGCTGTTATATATATCTGTTCTGTGGGTCCCATCGAGGACTGTTGTGTAATGTTATTACTTTGTTTTCCCGCATTAAAAGTGCTGGTGGCACCTTTGAATCGTTTCTATGGGTTTGGCGAATTTTGCTCAAACTTGCATAGGTCCGATTCGAGGGTGTTACAGAGTGGTATCGAGCTCAGCCATGATGCGATACAAGTCCAGCCTGTAGGATAACCTAGCTAACGGCCGAAGTAGAGTGTCAAAACTATTTTCGAAAATCGGTTGGATAGTTCTGATTAGGTCTGATTTTACTCCTTACCCCTCTGCTATTCTCCTCTTATCTCGACGTGTTTTAAATCCGCTCTCTTCTCTTTCTTCGAGTCCAGGATTTCTCGTGGTTGGGTTTCCGTCGTACCTTCAGGGTTTCGAATTCTCCCTTTTGTAACGGAGGTGCTACGATCATCAATCGGCAACTTGTCTGTTGTACCCTTCCTCCAATCTTCTGTCCTTGAGCTCTTTATCCATATGTGCTCCTTGCTGGATATCAGTGTCGTTGAAAGACATATGAGAAGGACGAGCTTTGGTGAAGTTGGGGTTAACCTTGAGCATGTGTTGTTCATGCCAATGAAACCATCGCGGAACCTAATCATTGTGTCTTTCATACGATTTCTGCTGGCATCATCCCTTTGTTTCGGATACCGCCTATGAAGATCTTCAGTCTAAATCTCGAGAGTTGAGTTGCCTGATTCTTCGACCTATGTATAGAGTAGATAGTTGGGCCCGGGATGGACTGATCACCCTACCCGACTCTTACTGTTCGCTCTGTACATCGAACTGGTGGATCAATGTAACTTTTCCCTCTTCTAATGGAAGTTAGAGGTGGCCTTATCGTTTGATACCTCTACCTTCGTCCTTTGTTCTCCAGAGTGTACTCTTGACGATCAGGAACAACGACCCTTTGTTGGTGGTGTCGCCGATTTCAAGATGGAGGATGAACCCTCGTTAGTGGTGTCGCGAGGATCTACACGAGGCGAGAAGACGCAGGACACCGACCTCCCTTCCGGTACCATGAGGCGGATCTCGAGGGCGAGATCCATTGTTAGTGGTGTCGAATTGTGGCATCCCGCAAAACCACTACTAGAAAATCGCGTTGAATTTGTGCATTGCATCGTCATCATCATGCATTGTTTGCCAAAACTATTTTTCGCAAAGCCCGTTTTGCTTTCTAAAACGCCCCATCTTTAGTCAAACGCCAAACCCGGGGCTCCGGAGTATTTTGTTTTGTTGCTAACGGTTTGCAAATGGTCCAATTAAAGTAAATAAAATATTTATTTATTTTGGCAGGGGCAGTCGAACGGGCCGTTTCGACCCGAACGGCCACCCCCAGGTTTTACAAACGGTCCACCTCCTAATTCCTACAGCTACCCAGAAAACTACCCACACCCCCTGGCCACCTCACCCCCTCCAATCCTGGAGCGCCACATCAGCACACCCCTCTCCCTCACCAACCAGGAACCGCCACGTGGCCTCCTCTCTCTCTCACCTCACTCCTCACACCCAACACACGAGCCACACCCTCACCCACGCGCCAGGCCGCCCCACCCCAGGCCCACTCCTTGCCCCTCACCAACCGTCTGCGCCTGGGCCCCGCCCCCCCTGGTCCCCACTCCCCACCTGTCCTCACCGCCTCTCTCCCTCTCCTCAACCTCCCACCTGACAAGCTGCGTTCCCAACCTCCTCCAACCCCGCTCCTCCCGTCGCTCGCCCGAGCCGCCTCGCTCTCGCCTGACGCTGGCTCACGCCAATGGCGCCCATGACAGCCGTGCCCGCCGAGCTCGCGAGCCCGGCCCTTCTCCTCTTCTGCAGACGCCGCCGACCCGAGCTCCGCCTGGCCAGCCTCGCCGCTTCCCGACCCGTCCCGCTGCGCCCAGGCACCCTCTGCACCTCACCGCACTGCCGCCACCACGCCGCGTGCCACAGGTGCTCCTCCACTGCCCTCGTTGCTGGCCCCGCTGCCGTTCCCCGAGCGGCCGGACCCGCCCGCAGCCACCGCGTCGAGCCGAGCCCGCCGCTTCCACCCGCCTGGCCCATGTAACCGCCTCCTACTCCTCTGCCGTCTGCCGCCTGTCCGAAGCCACCTCCGGTCTCCTCCGCGCTTCTGGCCGCCTCGGCCGTGTCAAGGCCGCCTGCCCCGACGCCGCCGGGCGCTCCTTCAAGACTGCGGACCCGCTGCCACAGCCTCGCCGACCTCCTCGTCCCGAGCAGACCCGCGGAGCTCGTGGGACCGCCATGCAGCCACCTGCCAGAGAACCCGGAGCTCGCCCTGCCACGCCACCGCACGAGCCTGCCAAGTTTGGCGCCGATGGTCGCACCACATCAACCCTCGCTAGCTGCGAGACGTATCTCGAGGAGAGCCAACCGATCCCATGCTCGTCGATAACGTTGAGTTCCACCTCTCCAAGATCTTCGAATCGCCAAGGCCACATCACGGATCCAAGGCCCCGATTTTATCGGAACCCAAGCTCTTCGAGAAGATGCACTGTCAGTTCCAACTTCACGAGTACCTCGAGCAAGCACACCGACAAGACCGTCACGAGTCGAAACCCGGGAGATAGGCAAGACCACGGCACCAAACCGAAACCGAACCTCGACCCGCCAAGTTCTTCATCCGGACGTCAAGACCGATGTGATGGCGAGCGACGAGACCTCGCAACGGCAAGCTCGACCCGTGGAACCCGACAAGATCTCGCATGCGACCATAACGCCCGACTGAAATCCGATCGCGCCACGAGACCGACAAGTGCTTCATCCCGAACGCCATGACCGTCGACATGACCCGAAGGCCCCGGATGCACCAAGATCTACCCCTTTCCGAGAATGTTCCGTCGAGACCGAACCTGTCGAACCCTGGACCCTGAGACCAACCCCGAACCCCGGATCCCCAAGACCGTCGAGACCCTAATGTGAACCTTACCCGAGAACCCTAATTTATAATGTCACCTATATAACTGTTGCATATAAATTGTCATTTCCGCATGCATGTCATATTGGTTTGGGGCCCTTATGCCGATTCACCTAATAATTAAATATGGGGCCCATATGCGGGCAAATATAGCCTTATATTGGCCTCATTTAAACATGTGTAGCGAACCGGTTCCACCTGTTGCATTGCTAAACAACATTTAATTTGCGGGGGTTCTAAATAACTTGAACCATTTAAGTAATTGTCGGGACCCCGGTTCCGCTTAATATGACCTAATTGCATTGCACCTTCGCCATGTCATACATCATACATGCATCATGCCGATCTTCTGCCGTTGTATTAAATAGTGCATCCGGTGTTTCTTCTAGTGTTTTGGTTCTTCGCGGATAAGGCCGTTGAGTTGATGTGAGCTTCGCCCCGATCTTCGGTCGAACCTTCGACAATGTTTTCAGGCGAGCATCTCCCTCTTTCTACCTATCTTACTTTTATAGTATTTACTTCCCTCCTGTTGATCTATTGCTATCTGTGTTGCGATGCTTTAGTTTCCGTACCCGTGATCAACCGTGCAGCCCTATATTGCCTTGGACACATCCTACTGCCTGTTGTTTGGTAGATAGTTGGACTTGCGTGTCGTAGTTGCTTGCTCAATTGCTGATGTGTGTCGTCATATGCCACAGTTGCTGATGTATGGCCGCATGTTGATGTTGGAGATGATTCTAGTTTTACTTATCGTCACTTTAATTTCTGTTTAACAACTAAAATTGAAATAAGCAGAGGCATCGGTGGGTGATAGAAAATATTTGGTTTCCGAACGCCCACTTGTGTCCCGTAGGACCCCGAGTACTTGATACCTGTTCTTTGATTTATCGCGCTATCCACATCCGGGAGGTATATGGGACCCCCCTGAGCCAGAGCTTGATTCAGTCTTATTTCTTGGGGCCACAACTAGTTTGAGGTTTTATTACGATCCTGTACTTATGCCATGCTACTTTCTGTATTTAAATTGTGCGAGGAGCACAGTGTTCGGTGTTGGTATGCGGAGTGATTACGCGGTATCGACAAGCCCAGCCACACTTTCGGGTTCCCGATAAACTGACCATTGGCGCAACCTTGAGTCCGTCTGAGCTTGCTTACTCCGTGCGGATTTACTCAAAGGGTGGCCCCTGAAATATTTCAATCTGTGATTGTTCATCGTGAAAGCCTCGTTGAGTTTTGATTTGGTTTTTCCGAGGTTGATCGGCGTGTGTTGCTATTGGTGCACCCGGGTAAAACTTTCAAAGCCGTGTCCGGATATGGACGACTTGGAGCAAAGATCTCGATCATAGACAAGCATAACTAAAGTTTATTGCTATAAATTTGACTTATAATGACTAGTAATCAGCTTCACTATAAAGGAATGACTAATTAATACTGCCCACAATTGCTTGTTGGAGTGTCGCTTGCGACCATTGTACCTGACTAGTAAGTACTGCAACTACAACGGAATGGCTGAATAAAAGTACCAACAACTGCTGGGTTTTTGGGTTATCTCATGATAAATGTATCTGACTAGTAAGTGTTGCCACTATCACGGAATGGTTAACTAAAAGTGCCCACTGTTTGCTTTATCAGGATGATTATCTAAACCTGACTAGTAATTGCTGCAACGATAACGGAATAAATAAAACTGCCAACGGTGTGAGTTCCTCGGTTGACTTCCTCGTTTGGTCTCGAGGGGGAAACACCAGGATGGGTTTGTTTGGTGTTAGCTTCAGGTTGGATCCGGATAGGTCATTCTCACCCCTCTCTGATTACCGCCAGTTGTATCGAGTCTCTATAGGTTGTTTAGTGCATGCTGCCGCTGCCGCTTCAGTCCACCATACCTATGTAGGCGAGGACCGCCGAATTCTAGCCTCGCCGTGTACTGGCCTCAGTACTGACGCTCCTTCTTTTTCCTTTGCCTTTGTCGGCACCCCTTTTGTTTGAGCAGGTTTGAGATCGACATCGTTAGCCGGGTTACCCTTCTGGCTTGGCCTGGGCAGGGTTATGGACGCCATTGGTTATTCTTCAGGGCTCTTAGCCCCATTTGCATCTTGTCCGTAGCTGGACGCTCTACCATTTTCAAGGTGATTTGGATCTTTGTATAATATATCTGTATTCTTGACTCTTTGATTCATTTATATATATCTGCTACGTGGGTCCCATCGAGGACTGTTGTGTAATGTTATTACTTCGTTTTCCACCCGCACGAAAGTGCCTGGTGGGCACCTTTGAATCGTTTCTATGCGGGTTTGGCGAATTTTGCTCAAACTTGCATAGGTCCGATTCTGAGGGTGTTACAAAGTGCACCGATAATGGAAGCATGGATCAATCCCATTGGGGTGAGATTCACCGGAGAATAAGGGAGGCCTTTTTTGGCGTAGGTGGTTAGATACCACCCCCTCTCCAAACGAGACGTACTCCATGTTGGTAGGAACTCGGTAAAATATCGTCGTCCCCGCGTGCCTCGGTTATCTCTATACCCGAGCTCTTACTTATGCACTTTACTTTGTGATAGCCTTCGTTCTTGAAGTATATATCTTGCTATCGCATAGTTGTTTGTCTTGCTTAGAATAAGTTTTTGGTGCACATAGGTGAACCCTAGATTGTTCTAGGTTTTGTGCTTGACAAAGTAAATGCTAGTTTAATTCCGCCTTTGTCGAGCCACTTTTGGAAAAGTTTTAATCGCCTATTCACCCCCCCTCTAGGCGACATCTGTATCCTTTCAATTGGTATCAAAGCCCGGTCTCTCATTTTAGGCTTCACCGCCTTGAGTGTAAATATGTCGACTAGGGGATTTGAGAACAATTCCTTCTATATATTCGATGGCACAAATTATGATGTTTGGAAATCTTGCATGTTTGATTATTTTCGGGACATTCACCCAATTATCAAAGAATATCTATTTATGGGTTTCTCTTCTCCTATGGATCCCCAAAACGAATCTTTAGAGGAGAAGATAGACTCTCATATAGATGCTCAAACTACTAATATTATTTTATTTGTTGTGAGTAATGTAGTTCTTTCTTCTATCATGCCTTATTCGAGTGCTCATGAAATATGGACCAAGCTTCAAGATAAATATAGCAAGTCCAACATTATTGAGGATGAGTGTGTTGCTTCCACTTCCGTTCGAGATGAGTTCTCATTGTCCACCACTTCACCAACATGTGATTTTTCACAAGGTAATGATACGGTGGGTGGTGATAGAAATTGCAATGTGGATAGTGTGCTTACTATTTGTAATCCCTCATCTCTATCTAGTTACAATGATCTATCTTCGGACCTTAACACTTCTAGCACTCACAACTCCTTACATGCTAGTGTTGATAGTCCTTGCATATCATATAGTAATGGCTTGAATAAATCTCATGATGATATGCTTGTGTTGTCTTGTTGCCATGATAAAAATGCTTCTATTTCCTCTAGTGCTTGTGTTGCTAACCATGTAGAGGAAAATGAAGATTCTATGGGCCAACACGAGGTCTTGAATAGAGCTACAAGTGCAATCTCATCATCACCTTCCTCCGATTCTCACATATGCCTTATGGCTAAGGGAACAAAGGTAACCTCTTTGGATCCCATTGTATCTCATGATGATGATGAGGTTGAGAATGATAATGATGATTATCGAGGTAAGTATGATATTACCTCTATTAAGAAAATGGGAGAGGTTGTCTATAGCTCTCTCTTAAAACATAAAATTGCTTCCTCCAACTTTATTAAAATCTTGAGTTATACTATAGAAGGCAATGATCTTATTGAGGAGCAGGAAAACTTAATTGATGTACAGTTTGCGCGTGAGCGTAAGTATGCTAATGAAATTGCTCAACTAAAGGACTCCCTTGAAGAAGAACAAACCACCAAAGAATCTCTTGAGGAGACTTTCACTCTATAATTATCTAGAGTAAAAGAATACCATGATAGAGAACATGTGGTGGCAAACTCCTTCAAGATTAAAAATGATGAACTTGAAGTTGCTTACGCTAAACTTGTTGAGGATTTTAAGCACCTCGAAAATGGCTCTCGGGTCGTTAAGAGGGATCTCATCAAACTCACTGAGTCGCATGAGCAACTTAAAGCTTCATATTCCAAAGAGCTTGCCAAGTTTCCCTCACCTCTCGCTAATAATGATGATGCTTGTGCTACTAACTATATTTCTTGTGAAGCATCTATTTTGAAGGAGAATGTTGAGCTAAAGGCTCAACTTATGCGTTATAACTAGCAACTATGGGAAATTAGAAGAAAGTCATGTTAAGCTCTCAAGCTCGCATGAGGATCTTCTAGTCTCCCATGGTAGGCTAAAGTTAGCTCACGAGGCCATCGTGTCAAAGGTAACATCTAGTGGTCCTCATGTGGACATTAGCACTATATCTACTCCAAATGTTAAATTGCCATGTGCTAGTCCTTGTAGTTCATCCTCTCACAACCATGATATATCTCGTGATGAATTACATTCCATGCCTTGTTGCTCTAACAATGTAGCATGTACTTCCTCTGGTGTTTTTGTTGAAACTAACCATGTAGTGGAAATCAAAAGGCTCAAGGCTCAAGTCACTTCTTTGAAGAATGACTTGAAAAAGGGTCATCAAGGGAAGGTCGCACTCAACAAAATCTTGAGTGTGCAAAAATCCCCCAATGACAAGAGTAGGCTTGGATTCAACTCCAATGTCAAGAATAAGTTCAATATCAAGTTGAAGCACAAGTAAAACAAGAAGAATGGCCAAGATCAAGTCAAGAATCCGGCCAACATTGTTTGCTTCAAGTGCAAGGAAGAAGGGCACCATGTTAGATCTTGCTCATTGAAGAAAAATCCTCTTAGTGTGAATCAACAAGGGAAGCGGCCTCAAGCTCCACCTCAAGTCATTAATGGGCCTCTTCCTAAGAGGACTACTCGAGCTCTTCCTAGAGTTGTGGATTCACATAAGAATAAATATGGCAAGAGTAGAACTTGCTACATATGCCGTAAGAAAGTGCACATTTCTTCCTCATGCACTATTGGTATCTCCTCATCCAACTCTATCATTATTGATGATGCTTATTCTCTTTGTAAGGATGAGGTTGGCAATATGTTTGCCAAGTTTGCTGGTGCCCAATGTGGTGTCAAGAAAAGAACCATTTGGGTTGCCAAGCCTATTGTGACTAACTTCTTAGGACCCAACTTGGTTGGGGACCAACAAGCCAAAACTTGATCAATAGGTGTGTTTTGGAGGGCATTGGATACTTGGCTACATCATGAAGAATTGAGGGATCTTCACCATTGTATTGGTCAAAGTCAAGTCATGTGGATTATGTTGACTCTATTATTTATCCAACGTTCCTCCTTGCGGTAACAAATGCTTAACTCATTACATTGAAAATTACTTGCCCCCTTGTGCATGGGTTGGTTTTGTATCTTCCATGATTTTGTACATGTTGTGATTTCCACTTAATTATCTTGAGGTATCAAGCATATTTGTGTATGATTAGGTGGCACACCATGTATGTGTGTTTCTTGTGTTTGAGCCTTACTTGGTTATATCTGGTATCTTATTTGGCTCTTTTGAGAGATTAATGGATTATACCATTTTGGGGGAGTGTTATGCTTGGGCATTCCACAATCATAAAATTGTGTGTACATGAGGAATACCACCTAGTATTTATATTGGATTATTGTCTAGTCTCGTTGTGGTATAATTCTCATGAGAAATTTAAGTTTTATAATGTCCATTAATTATCTCTATTTGTATCATTTTGCCTCGTGTTGGTTTTATGGTAGTATCACATTATGGGGGAGTCATATGCTTAGTGCATATAACAATCCTAGAAAATGTGAACATTCGAGGTTGTGTCACTTAGAATTGATATTGATAATTATCTAGCTCCTATGTGACACATTTGCTCATACAAGTTCCAATTTGCTTGAATGCCTTTATTGCTCAAATTTTGGATCTTGTATGTGAGAGTGCTTCTTGGTATGTGTTTCCTCATATTTAGATATATATATCCGCATGGAAATCATTTGCTTCAAGTTACTCTAATCACTAGTGATTGTGTGACTATTGGAAGCTACCAAGATCTTGTTTGAAGTATCATGCTCCATTCTTATATTTAGTTATATGCTTCTTGTGGTGACTATGATCTTGGATATCCATGCAAGCTACCTTGGGAAAATTATTCCCAATATTTCTTGTCCTTGGACAATGAGTACTAAATTATGGTAGAATTTATTGATCATATTCACTTTGGCCTTTGCTTAATCTTGTCCTATATTTGGCCAAGTAAATGTTTTGTGTGCTCCCATGTATTCCTTGCTATTTTTGGATCCTTTTATTTTATTGGTATCCTCTTGTGTTTTATTTAATATAGGTAGTGGTGATGATATCATTTGTGTGCATTTTGCATTCAAAAGGAAAATCCTACATAATGCACTATCCATGGGGGAGCTCTCCTATATTATTTAGAACATTCATATTTATGCTTCTTTGTTTGATCCATATCGGGTTTTTTGTGCTTGGAACCTCAATCTTTTCGTTTTGGTATTTTGTACCATCATGAGAAGTTTGGGGAGTTTGATTTCTTGTTGGAACCTTGCTCTTTTTGGGAGTTGGTTTTGTCTCATTCCTTGTTTCAGGATTTGACCATTTTAGAATGAGATAAATCCTTGAGCATTTGGCTTTAGCCTAGTTCATTTGTTGAACTTGTGATCTTTCATGTATTGAATTGGTTCTTTGATACAATTTGGACATCGTTTTTCATGTCACACTCTTGTGTGTGCAATCTCGATTTACTTGGTGTTTTTGTTCAAATTGTATCTCCATTTTTGTTCTTGAAAGCTTTATGCATGCATATTTACTACATATCTATATTATGGCATGCTTGCTTTCTTTGATCCAATATATAGGGGAAGCTCCATCAAATACCATCGACCAAGTTGTGCATGAAATTATATTTCATATTAATATGCACATATTTATGTGGAGTCTCTCCTATGTATTGTAGTTGCACTAACTACTTTGGACCCAATATGGTTGGGGACCATTTTGTACTTAAATATGTTTTAGGTACATTGGAGATATATTGGATGCTTGCCTCTCAATTTTGAAGAAGTGATGCTTACAAGAAAATTTGAGGCAAGCTATAGGATGATCAACGAATTCATATCTTTTACATCCTACCAATTATATCTCGGTAACAAGTATCTCTTTCTCATGCATATTTATCTTGCTTCCAACCTTTTGTAGGTTGCATCTTGGCATGAATTTTTGTTATTATATTTATTGTTGTATCTCTAGCCATGGTATTAAAAGAACTCTCTATTGTAAATGTGTATAAGTTGAGATGAGTGCATATAACTGGGATTATACAAAATCATTCATATGATCCATCAATCCCAAATATGTCAATCTAGCAATTTTATTGCCTATCTTTTCCTCAACTTCTCTCATGTGCAATAGTGAGATTTTGCTAGTTGTTTATTCCTTATGATACTTGTTGTCTTTATCCATATATTCCAACTTTCTCCTTTCCCTTGGTGATAGTTGTAATATATGTAGTGTGTTGATGTTTGAAGTTCATTAATGTACAATAAGATATATTTGAGCCCTTGGCCATGCTTTGAAGCAAAAATCTAATTGGTATATGTTATGACTTCATTATACTTTTCATATGTCTTCTTGTATATCTTCTTTATGTGTGCATATTTCTTTGTTGGCATATGGCTTTGTGATGTTTTCCACTTAGATACATATACACATATGAGAAGATAATTTTAGTTGATTTTTAATCCTTGGATACCACCTTTCTATTTCTTTTGATTCTTCCGTGGCTTCCAAATTTAATTACCTATGAGTGCTTGTTCCTCTTGTTTGCATCTTTGGGCACTCATATTTGTTCTCTCATGCCTTGTGTTGTTAAATGAACTTGGATGAGTAAGTATTCCATGATTATGCACCTTGTTCCCAAATGCAATTATCGTAATAGGTGCATTATATTTGGGGAGCTCATCTAATTCATTTAATAATGCTCATTTGTATTCTTTCTCATTTATTGTGCCTTAAATGTTTATGGAGGAGTGAGGATTCCATATCTGTGCATTTTTGTATTGAAATACAATGATTCTAAAGTGTGCACAAATCTTGGGGAGATTCTCTATTTTATTTAAGCATTTATTTGATCTTTCATTTGTTGTGTTTTTAAATGCCTATGGGGGAGCGAGGATTCCATATTTGTGCATTATTATTTTAAAATTGTGCACAAATATTGGGGAGCTTCTCTATTTGTTATTTAAAGCACTCTTTTGCTCATATCACAATATCTTGTAGTTACCATTTGAACTCATTTGTTGTTTTCAATTGCTTTGTCGGACCTTGTAATTGCTTGCATCATTTGACTTTGTTTTGGCAATCTTCGGGTCCTCTATGTAGTTCTACTCCCTCCCAAGTATTCATCATTGGATATGTGCGAAGGCACACCTTTGGAGGAATTATTACTATATTTGCCTTCTAAAACTTGTCACCCATTTCGGCAATCGATGCCAATGAGGGAGAAGTTTTAGAGGGTTTTAAGGGAAATGGTTTATGCTTTGAGTTTGTTCTTAAGCATTTGCCTTTCATGCTCTTGCATCTTTGTTGTTGCTTAGCATGTGGTATATAGAGGAAACTCCACCAATGATAATGATTGGCAATATATGCAATGAAATTCGAGTTCATCACACATGCATAGATTGTGGGGGACTTTGCTCTATATATGGTGGTGGTACAAATATCACATACTTTTGTAGTATTTGATATTGGTGTTACCATTTTATTCATTAAAATTCCTTATATAAACCCTCCTAAAGGGATTGTCATCAATTACCAAAATGGGGGAGATTGAAAGAACATATGGGCCCCCATGTGTGGTTTTAGTAATTAATGACAATCTTTATGGACTAATGCATGTATTAAGTTTTGCTTGTAGGATTTTTCCATTGGCATCACTTGGAGAATGTGTTGGCTTCTAGGTCGATAATATGAAGAAGAAGATATGTGGTGCAAGCTCAAAATGCGCCAACTCTAGAAGATCTCATGTTTGATGCTTGCCATCCTTGGTGATCATGGATCAATGATGAGGAATCAAGAAAGGCGTTCCATCTTGAGAAGGTCAAGTTCTTCTACATCGATCTCAAGTGGAATGCTCAAGGCAAAGGTATAATCTTGATAGGTTTTTCCCTTTTGCCGGTCTCATGTTGTTTGTGGGAGACCGGGTTTAGGATAGATAACCGTACTATCAAGAGGGGCTCTCGAATGAGTAACTCGGTCACATCGTTCGGAGAGAGCTCAAACCTTTGCATACTTGCATCATCGTATTTGGTTGTTATTTGGTCTTATCAATGTGAGGATATAGAGCTTGTGGTAATATCCATAACAAGCTCCAGTTCATCAAAAATGGATTTCCCTTTTATATCTTATTGCGTTTTGATCTTGGAGGTTTTACCGGTTTGTATTTTAGAGATAGGTAAAACCTTCCCTTATTTGGTTATTACTCATGTGAGGATTTAGAGCTTGTGTTAATCTCTATGACAACCTCTAGTTCATCGAAAACGGATTTCATATGCATTTTCTATTATGTTTTCGATGTTGGAGGTTTTATCGGTTCGTCTTTTTGAGAGAGGTTAAATATTTCGTCATTTTGATCTATCCTGCCTTGATGGACTATGATGTTTCTTTGCATGATCTTGTAGATCTTGTTGTCCTCTTCGAAACGAGCCCAAGATCATCAAAATCAAAGTCCGGATGCAAAAGTTATGGCCGTTTTCGTTCAGGGGAGACCGGTAGTACCGGACCAGGGTCCGGTAGTATCGCCCCTTAGTACCAGTTGGTACTGAATAAGGTGTGTTTGGCATCCTGGGATCCCCAGGAAATGTCTGGTAGTACCGGGAATGTCCGATAGTACCGGGAAAAAGTCCGGTAGTACCGAGATTCGCGTTTTTGGGCTTCAACGGTTGGATTTTGGGGGGACCTATTTAAGGGGCCTTCTTTCCCCAATGGTCCCCCAACTATTCTTGCAAGTTTTCCCCTCCATTGTTGACCTTCCAAATCTTGCTATCTCTCAATCCCTCCAATGATTCTTGCCCATATTTGAGTGGAAGAGAGAGGAGATCTAGATCCACATTTTGACCAAACCAAAACATCTCTTTGTGAGTGTATCCTTGGGATCTAGATTTTGGGGGATTTTGTGTTCCTCTTTGATTCCTCCTCTCTTGTTCCCCCAATAGATTTAGTAGCTTTGTTGGAACTTGAGAGTGAGGGATTCGAGCACCTTTGTGGTGTTCTTGCCATTTCCATTCGGTGCATCGGTTTGAGTTCTCCCCGGAGGATTTGGTGAGTGAAAGTTGAGAAGCTTTTTACTCTTGGGTTCTTGGAACCCTAGACGGTTTGTTGTGTTGCAGGTTGAGGCCTTGGTGGCGTTTGTTGGGAGCCTCCAATTAAGTTGTGGAGAAGTGCCCCAACCTTGTGAGAGGTCCCGGTTGCTACCGACAAGTGCACCGATAGTGGAAGCGTGGATCAATCCCGTTGGGGTGAGATTCACCGGAGAATAAGGGAGGCCTTTTATGGCGTAGGTGGTTAGATACCACCCCCTCTCCAAACGAGACGTACTCCATGTTGGGAGGAACTCGGTAAAATATCGTCGTCCCCGCGTGCCTCGGTTATCTCTATACCCGAGCTCTTACTTATGCACTTTACTTTGTGATAGCCTTCGTGCTTGAAGTATATATCTTGCTATCACATAGTTGTTTGTCTTGCTTAGCATAAGTTTTTGGTGCACATAGGTGAACCCTAGATTGTTCTAGGTTTTGTGCTTGACAAAGTAAACGCTAGTTTAATTCCGCCTTTGTGGATCCACTCTTGGAAAAGTTTTAATCGCCTATTCACCCCCCTCTAGGAGACATCTGTATCTTTTCAATTGGTATCAGAGCCCGGTCTCTCATTTTAGGCTTCACCGCCTTGAGATTAAAGATGTCGACTAGGGGATCTGAGAACGATCCCTTCTATATATTCGATGGCACAAATTATGATGTTTGGAAATCTCGCATGCTTGACTATTTTCGGGACATTCACCCAATTACCGAAGAATATCTATATATGGGTTTCTCTTCTCCTATGGATCCCCAAAATGAATCTTTAGAGGAGAAGATAGACTCTCATATAGATGCTCAAACTACTAATATTATTTTATTTGTTGTGAGCAATGTAGTTCTTTCTTCTATCATGCCTTATTCGAGTGCTCATTAAATATGGACCAAGCTTCAAGATAAATATAGAAAGTCCAACATTATTGAGGATAATTGTGTTGCTTCCACTTCCGGTTGAGATGAGTTCTCATCGTCCACCACTTCACCAACATGTGATTTTTCACAAGGTAATGATACGGTGAATGGTGATAAAAATTGCAATGTGGATAGTGTGCTTACTATTTGTAATCCCTCATCCCTATCTAGTTGCAATGATCTATCTTCGGACCTTAACACTTCTAGCACTCACAACTCCTTACATGCTAGTGTTGATAGTCCTTGCATATCATATAGTAATGGCTTGAATAAATCTCATGATGATATGTTTGTGTTGTCTTGTTGCCATGATAAAAATGCTTCTATTTCCTCTAGTTCTTGTGTTCCTAACCATGTAGAGGAAAATGAAGATTCTATGGGCCAAGACAAGGTCTTGAATAGAGCTACAAGTGCAATCTCATCATCACCTTCCTCCGGTTCTCACATATGCCTTATGGCTAAGGGAACAAAGGTAACCTCTTTGGATCCCATTGTATCTCATGATGACGATGATGATGATGATGATGAGGTTGAGAATGATAATGATGATTATCGAGGTAAGTATGATATTACCTCTATTAAGAAAATGGGAGAGTTTGTCTATAGCGCTCTCTTAAAACATAAAATTGCTTACTCCAACTTTATTGAAATATTGAATTATACTATAGAAGGCAATGATCTTATTGAGGAGCAAGAAAACTTAATTGATGTACAGTTTGCGCGTGAGGGTAAGTATGCTAATGAAATTGCTCAACTAAAGGACTCCCTTGAAGAAGAACAAACCACCAAAGAATCTCTTGAGGAGACTTTCACTCTATAATTATCTAGAGTAAAAGAATACCATGATAGAGAACATGTGGTGGCAAACTCCTTCAAGATTAAAAATGATGAACTTGAAGTTGCTTACGCTAAACTTGTTGAGGATTTTAAGCACCTCGAAAATGGCTATCGGGTCGTTAAGAGGGATCTCATCAAACTCACTGAGTCGCATGAGCAACTTAAAGCTTCATATTCCAAAGAGCTTGCCAAGTTTCCCTCACCTCTCGCTAATAATGATGATGCTTGTGCTACTAACTATATTTCTTGTGAAGCATCTATTTTGAAGGAGAATGTTGAGCTAAAGGCTCAACTTGCGTTGCTAACTAGCAACTATGGGAAATTAGAAGAAAGTCATGTTAAGCTCTCAAGCTCGCATGAGGATCTTCTAGTCTCCCATGGTAGGCTAAAGTTAGCTCACGAGGCCATCGTGTCAAAGGTAACATCTAGTGGGCCTCATGTGGACATTAGCACTATATCTACTCCAAATGTTAAATTGCCATGTGCTAGTCCTTGTAGTTCATCCTCTCACAACCATGATATATCTCGTGATGAATTACATTCCGTGCCTTGTTGCTCTAACAATGTAGCATCTACTTCCTCTAGTGTTTTTGTTGAAACTAACCATGTAGAGGAAATCAAAAGGCTCAAGGCTCAAGTCACTTCTTTGAAGAATGACTTGAAAAAGGGTCATCAAGGGAAGGTCGCACTCAACAAAATCTTGAGTGTGCAAAAATCCCCCAATGACAAGAGTGGGCTTGGATTCAACTCCAATGTCAAGAACAATTCCACTATCAAGTTGAAGCACAAGGACAACAAGAAGAATAGCCAAGATCAAGTCAAGAATCCGGCCAACATTGTTTGCTTCAAGTGCAACGAAGAAGGGAACCATGTTAGATCTTGCCCATTAAAGAAAAAGCCTCTTAGTGTGAATCAACAAGGGAAGCAGCCTCAAGATCCACCTCAAGTCATTAATGGGCATCTTCCTAAGAGGACTACTCAAGCTCTTCCTCTAGTTGTGGCTTCACCTAAGAAGAAAAATGGCAAGAGTAGAACTTGCTACATATGCCGTAAGAAAGGGCACATTTCTTCCTCATGCACTATTGGTATCTCCTCATCCAACCCTATCATTATTGATGATGCTTATTCTCTTTATAAGGATGAGGTTGGCAATATGTTTGCCAAGTTTGTTGGTGCCCAATGTGGTGTCAAGAAAATAACCATTTGGGTTGCCAAGCCTATTGTGACTAACTTCTTAGGACCCAACTTGGTTTTTCAAACCACCTCCAAAAATAAATTATTAGAGGCAGCCTAATCTTTGCGCCTTCGCCGCGCTGCTGATGGCTCATAATTTGAACTGCTACCAATAAGTCGATTTTTTGGGGCGTCCAGCTTTTCTACATGCCTCTCGCATTATCAAAGTAGTATATTTGTTTAAACTGCCTCGGAAAAGGAATTATTGAAGGCATGTGAATTATTGGCGGCGGCCTTTTCAAAAAATACCACCTGTGGAAATGGGTTTAGGAGGTGGTTCAAAGTTTTAGGCAAAAAGACACTCTAGGTGGATGCTACAAAGCCTGATTCTATTGTAGTGATGCTCATGTGAGGTGGTAGCCCTTGTGCCGATGTCGAGGGATCCAAGAGCGTTGGATAGTGATGTGGTCGAGGTAGCCATGTGAGGGATCGCCGTTGTTGATGTCGTGGTTAGGGATGATGGTGGCGAGGTAGCCGCACGTGAAGCCACATGCGTATAGTGCCCGACGAGGATGATGGAGACGCATCGAGGCAGTCGTTGAGGATGTCGATGCCGAAGTCGATGCAGTCCAAGTCGTCGAGGATGAGGTGTGGCCATAGTTTTGCTAGAACTACGCACACGTCGGGGAAGCCACACTCATGATTTTCCAGAACCGAGTATGCAAAGAAAAACTTGTCGGTGACGCGGTCGAGGCAGACGTAGAGGGGTCAATGCCGAAGAAGATGTTGTAGAAGCTGATGAAGACGAGGCGTCGATCCGAGCTTTCCAGACTTGGGAACGCATCAGGGACGAAGGCACTCCCGGTGTTGCCAGTACCAGGCGTGTAATGGGCAGGGACCATTATGAACTTCTCTACATGTCAGAGAGACTAGCAGAGAAGGCCTCCAGAGAAGTTGCGAGGCGAAGGGAGAGATGTCGCGGTTGTTGGAGTAGAGGAGCAGGTGGTGTAGTGGGGGACGAGGCGATGCCACTGACGACGAAGTTGGACGAAGACGTAGAGGGCGCCAAAAATAGCGGTGACCTGGGGTGGTCATGCTGGATGCCTAGAGTCGCGATGGGGTAGTTGGTGGGACCTGCGATAGCGAGAAGTCGCCCTCTAGGTTACCTTGTGAAGTGCGGCGGCGGTGCTCGAAGTAGGCGAAGAGGAACCTTGTAGCATGACGAAGACCATGCGCAGACGGCGGTGATCCACGCCTCTAGGAGATGGCGCGGTGGAAGCAGAGGTCGTCGGTGCGCGGGGATGGCAAAATAGATTGCGTGCAGCGACGCTACGATCTGGGGAGCGGCATAGATGCAGGGCACAAGTCGGTGCAGTGGCTGGGATACCACCAGTGACGTAAACACTAAGGAAGGTGCGTTGGAAGCTGGTAAAGTGGACCAAAGGCGGCGACGCTACAACTATGAAGGGGCGACGCAGCGGCAGCCTGTAGCTCGATCCGTGGTAGGCGCGTTCTCGGGGACGTGCTTGGAGTAGACAGGCACGTGATCGGTTGATCAGACCGAGTTGTGTCGTATGAGTCATGGCGTGGACGACGCGTAGGTCGTAGTGGATGGAGACATTGTCGGTGAAGTCCTGAACGATGATGGCGAAGATGATCCGAGGAGGGCGGCAGCCTTCCAAGGAAGGCGTAGCAGCCATCAGCGGTGCACGGCAGCCTGTCCTGAGGCCGCGTCAGCCTGCCAAGGTAGGCGTGGCAGCGGAGAGGGCAGGCAAACATGCGTGGTGTAGATCGTCGATGCTGATGGTCGAAGCAGAGGCGCGAGTGGACGACGGAGGTGGGTGACTCAATTCGATCTAATATTAATAAACCAAAAAATAAAACCGGTCAAGAGATCGGGAAAAGAGACTTACAGGACAGTCGATCACGGATCGGCGAACGAACACTACATACGGGCTGCACACCCCCCGGTGGAGATCATGGAGATCGACCTCCCAGGGGGCAGCGCGTCAAAAGCGTGTTCCTTGGCTAGCGCGACACCATAGGGGGCGGCGACGCTAGGGTTTGGGAAGTGGTGGCGGCGACGCTAGGTGGATGCGGCGGAGGCTCGAGGTTAGAATCGAATTAGGGCTGATACCATGTAGAACGATAGAGAGGGATTGTCGAAATATGATGAATATATTATTGAGTCTTATGGGCGAGTATATATAGACGTACATGAATGATTTTGGAGTACAAGTCAAGCTAGGATAGTATGGAAACTTATCTTGTCTCTATCCTATACTATCATAACAAATATATACCCATATACTATAACAATAAATATTGTTTTGGGTGGTGCACGAACACATTTTTTATTATATGTGAACATGTTTTAGTGAATGTTTCTTTTCAAATAAAATAGTAACATTTTCCAAAAATTACATGAGCATTATTTGAAATATGTGAATATATATATCCTTACAAAACATGATTTTTCCTAATTATTAAACTGATTATATAAAATAGTAAAATAAATATATGTTCTTGATAAATATGGCAAAAAAATCCAAAACTATTATAGAATATTATCTTAGTCATCACCTCTATATCATGAATGTTTAATAATTGTATATTGTCATAACTACATTAGTGATATCAAAAACATGTGGCATAATTCTAAAAAAAAACATGTGGCATAAATAAAACAAAATCAAACATCATCCAGCCTATACACAATCACAATCCAACCCGGGAGATAAACCTGACGCATCATGATCGTACCAATATCCATCTGCTTCCTTTTTTTTGTAGTTATACATCATTATCCAGCTACTTCATTCACGAGTAGAATAAGTGCACATCATTTTTCTATCTAAATTATTATCATGTATGCATAACCAAATTGATGTGGCACCCATCCCCCAATTTCCTATGACCAACATCCCAAAAAATGTGACATGCTACAACACATGCCATTGAGCATGCAAGCCCACCACACACACCAAAATTACTGACTTGAATTGTCATATGGCTACAAAGAATAAAGAAGGAAATTATGTTTCTTTTACTAGCGAGAAAATGTCACGACATATATTAATTAGATGGTGGGAGCCGTGGGAGTACATGATCTTAGGAGTGTGATATTAAGTTTAAAGAAAACTCAAATAACTACCATCAAAGAAATAATTACTATCTCCTCCAACAATCTCGATTGCCAGTTAGAAAGACTTATGATTCGGGCAAATAGGAGTTTCAACTCTAGATAACTGTATATGGAGTAGGAACTTTATTTTAAAACTCTGTACCAAAATTGCGCACAAACATTTTTATACAATTATAAGTGTGGTGATGTGTGCTACATGTTTGAGGTGACCAATGAATATAGTGTTGTTTTTATCCCAAACAAGCTTGCAATGGTGTAGTGTTCATTGTTTTTTTTTCCGGGAGAATGACATTCTGCTTGATATAGTACCATTGTACCAAGCACAAAACTCTTGCTTAGGACTCTTTCGGATGAAAGAGAAAAGGTACAAATAGTACTAGTAGCAAATTAGGTGCACCAGATGCATTCATGCACGGAAGTGGAAATCATAGAAAGTCTTTCTATCTACCCAAAAATGGCTCTGGTACCCGATTTCTATGGAGCCTTTTTTTTGAAAACTTATCAAAGTTTCAAAAAATTCCAATAGAAATATCTGGATGTAGTCAACTTTGCACACTAGGAGCATGCAAATTTTTAATGTGAAATAGCTTATATTTTAGGCTCATCAAACAAGACAATTAGAAGATTTGGAAGCTGCACCGATCACGCTTCTAGATCCGTGTTTTCGTCATTTTTTCTAGGGATAGAATCTACGGTACTTCATACTGAAAATTTACAAACCGGTAGAATAAATCATTAACTACATTCAAGTATTTTTTTAAAGCTTTAAATTTGAATTTTTCAAAGTTTTCAGAAAAAAAAAAGCTCCATGGAGCCCAGGTGCCAAATTGATGTCTTTGTACTATCCTTCTTTTTTGCGAAATTCTATCGATTTATTAATAATCGTCAACATGAGTAAAAGGAGTTCTAAAAGTAATAAAAATGGCAGTCAATATTTAGAGGAAGATGCAATACATTGGTACGAGTACGACGTGAATGAAGTTTTTGTTTTGTTTTTGCCGGGGTTACATACTTACATATATTCTGTTATGCCTGGATCGGGAATTCGGGATTCACCGATCGACGGCTTGACGCCGAGTTCACTGCTGCAAGGTACATCAGAGAGTGTGCAGTGCAGGAGGGAGAGAGACCTTGACAAGTCCAGGGGTCCAGGCTCCTCCCACACACAAGCGGCTGACGGCTCAAGGTGGACTCCGCTCCTACATCAACGACTGTTTCCCACGGAGGAGGAAAGGATTTGCCACGGAGGAAAGGACTGTTTCCCCAATAGTACTACGTAGCGGAACAGCTAGGTCGATCAGCCGCTTCTCGTCGCCGTGCGGCGCCTATGCCAATGCCAGTAAGCCCTGCCTCCCCTTGCTTCTAGACTAGTGCTCCTGAGTTTTGGTTTTGGTCTTGTAATTTATCTTGTGCCGTGTCCTATGAGCTGCTAGAACCTTTTTGTTTTTGTTCTTGTTTTTGTTTTTGTTTTTGTTTTTGTTTTGAGGCGGAGCTGCTGGAACTCATGGCTGATTGCTAGCTACAGCATCCACATTTGTTTAGTACTATCTTTTTCTGAAAAAAATCGCAGTTCGAGGTGTTTGTTCGTTGGATTGGTATAATCTTTGTTTCTTCTTCCTCCAGCCAGTTCCATCCAAACTCCCCTTCCATCGGCCGCACACATCGCTCTACCGTCTTTGCGACCCCGGCCGGCAAGGTTTTCTTCCCCATTGTCGGTGTGCCCTCTTCTTAATCTCGAAGGGTGCAGCAATGGCGCGAGGGCGAGCAGGCGCCGGCGGTGCGCCGGTTGTCGGCGAGCGCCTGTCTCCTTCCTGCGGCGCGGCCCAGGAGTCGTGTCGAACCATCGTTTTGGTGCCGGCGGATTCGCGCGCGCTTTTGGTTTGTTCTTTGTGTTTGAGAGCCAAAATATTCCTGAACTTTGGTTTTCCCAAACGCTAAAAAGTGCGTCTCGTCGGAGGAGTGTCCCGACCACCTTCCCCGCCGCCCACCCTCCACCTTCCCCCGCACCGGCGTCCGGCGGCATGCACATCCTCGGTGACCCAACCCGACAGCCCGCCCCTCCGGCGCCCCTCCCAACCATCCTGCTCGCCGATGCGTCCCACCATGCCCCAATCCCGCTCGCCGGCGCCCCCCGTACCGCTCGCAGGCGCCCCTCGCCCCGCTCGCCGATGCGGCCCACCGTGTCCCCGCCGTGCTCGTCGGCGCCCCCCGCCCCGCTCGCCGATGCGGCCCACCGTGTCCCCGTCCTGCTCGCCGACTCTGTCCCGCTCCGCCCTGTCATTTCTCGACCACCCGCGAGCCTCCAGCGGAATCCAAAAGGTGGGCGGCATGGACGTGGAGGTCCAGCAGGCGCAGGAGCTGTTTACCGCCGAAGCCAGCAACGAAGGCCGCACGGTGTGTTGCTTCATCCATTCCCCATTTCCCTTATCTTACCTAATTTCCAGTGTGCTTGTTGATACTACGTCCTTCAGTTTCCTACATAATGTTAACCATCTTCCGTTCCCCATACCCATTCGAGCTGCAAGTGGAATTGACTGCAAAATGCAAATAGCATTAAGAAGTCACGTTTGGTATTTGGGAAGCTTATCAAGCATTACTCTAGCACCGGTTCTAAGCAAGAGAAAATTTCCCAACATCAGTACTTTAGTTCTAATTTTACATTTCTATATGGAGGATACTACTATGGTCATACTAACATTTCTATATGGAGGATGCTACTTTAGTACTTTAGTAAGTTGTTTCTTGATTTTTGATTAAGTTGGTTATTGTATTTAACTAAGTTGTTTTTATAAACATGCTACATTTTAATTTATCCCATCTGATGTGTAGTTTTCACCTGTCCTTTTTTAACCGAAATACACCACTACCTAATTATTCTAGTTGTAGTAGACAAACTTGACAGATAGTGGCAGTTTTAGGGGACATATTACAGGGATCCGTCATATGGTGACATCCAACACTCATTTTTTTATCCCCTGGTGTTTTCTCTGTAGGGAATTAGGAATTCATGACATATATGTCATCACGGTGCTCATATGGTGGTGAATATAATGTCGTGGTGAACTTTATGAATATATGACTCGTTAATGTGCTAGCACATGTACATAGCAGTAGGGTGCTTTTTGGGTAGATCCCCATGTTTTTTAGGGTTATCTGTACCGTAGGCACTTTAATTTTTACGGTGTTGCTTTTGCCTGACAGTGTAGGGAACAAGGTACAATTTTCATTTAATCCTTTGATTCATGTCCCATATGACGCAAAGATTTTACCAACTTGTCTATCATGGCCTTATTTAAAGTTGTTTTCTCATTATGCTTAAGTTGGTTCCTGATTTAAGTGAGTTGTTTTGTTCAACATATTTCAGTTGGTTTCCGATTTTAACCGAGTTGTTTTATGGACCATGCTTTAAGTTGGTTTCTGATGACCGAAGTTGTTTCGTTCAACAAACTTAATGTGTGCACTATATATGGTAAGTTTGATTTTCAGATCATGGTTTTTTAGTAGATCATTTTATCCTCTAGAGCAGTTTTTCATGTCCCAACATGCTTAAATTGGTTACTGATTTTTAAATGAGTTGCTTTGTTCAACAAGCTTAAGTCGTGCACTATATATAGGTAAGTTTGATTTCTAGATCATGCCTTTTTTAGATTGATATTTCCATCTTAGAGGGCAGTTTGGATGTCACAGCTTGCTTAAGTTGGTTACTGATTTTAACTGAGTTGTTTTGTTCAACAAGCTTAAGTTGTCTTTTTTATCATCGTGCCTAGTTAACAAATGCTTTTCCATCATCATGATTTTAGTTGACTATTGAATTTAATTAAGTTGCTTCTATCAGCATACATAAGTTGCTCCATCATATAACTAAGTAGTTCTCCTTCATGGAATCTAAACTAGGCACCCAAACGATCATGATATGTTGGAGGAGAGAGGGGGAGAAAAGGGGAGAGAGAGAGAGAGGCGTTTTTGCTGCAAATATGTCTTAAGTTGTACCTAGGAGTTTGCTATAGTTTGTTTGCATTATCTTGTTTTACTTTCATGGGATCTGCAGCACATCTAATGTTTTTTGACCTAGCCGGGGAAATTTTAATGGAGATGGTGCTAGAGTGATGAGGGAGAAGGGTCAAAGGAGATGCAATTACCTGTGGTTTTCTTCTATAGGAAGCAAGAACCAGAGGGTTTCTTCTGATCTCCCTCGTTGATTCACTACCTCAAATCCATGTGTAAAAGAAGCGGAGGTGGTTATTAGCACGCCAAGGGAGTTGGGTTAGGTAGCGCGGTTCCGGCGGTGTCTCAACTTTGCCAAAAAAAGTTCCATCTTGGTCGGTGGGGTATTTCATTTTTTGGCGAGGTCTGAGTCTAGCAAACTAGGCCCTGGTTGCTCGCTAGATGCGTCCAATTAAATTAAGTCGCACAGTTGTAAGGTTCGTTGCATCCATTTTCCAACTTGGTTGTAGATGGAACATGAACACTCGCATTTATGTCCATATTAAGTTTGTTTCTCATCAATATATCGATAGATGTGGGATGGTACTTTTGTTGCTTTTTCACTTTTTACTATGCATTTTTACGCAACTTTCATAAGTTATGTCAACGCATGAATTAAGTTGCTTAGACACACTCTCTTAAGTTGTTGCATCTTTTTTTAGCAACTGAGTTTCATTGCATCTAGGATGTGTTTTTTGTTTAACTTGACTGGGCAATCATGTAATTGATAAGTTGGACGATTAATCAGCGTTTGATCAGTGTCTTTGTGTGTACTATTGTTTTCTGAAAGCAACAATAGTTACTGCTGGGGCTTAGTTACTTTTTTGGTGCACTGCTGGCGCTTTGTTACTATTTTGGTGCACTGTCTAAATTTTAACTATTTTTCCTAGCTTAGTTTCAGTGAACCATGTTCTGGCCGGGAAATATATGTGAAAGGGACGAAGATAACTTGGTGCGCGCTCAGGTCGCATTGTAAATCTTGCATTTAGCCTAAGCTGTCTTCAGTTTTAGCCTAAGTTGCACTTGTGATGTAGCCTAAGATGTAGCAGGGAATTCTCGCATTTCTTATGTAGCCTAAGATTTGATGTACAAGGTTATTCGCCATTTTTTTCAGTTGTTATCTCTCTAGCCTAAGTTATTTTTCCACTATAGCTTAAGTTGTACCAGAGATCATGTAGAGTTGCATGACTGTATTCTGCTTCACTGTCATCTTTTGTTTCTAAACTAAGATGGGATTCATAGCATACTCAACACTTTACTTTGTATCAAATGTTTACATGTTGCACTCCAAGTTGATATTTTCCTGCTACCTAATTTAGGTTTTTGCACTCAAAGATTTGCTTCGACCTTTTTAGTAGCGAGCTAGTTATTCTAGTGATCTCAGTAAAAGTACTAAATAAAGTTAATCCATAGGAGAGAAAGAAAAGTGATCTCGGGAGAGGGACCCGAGAATGGTCTGGAACTCTGAATAAAATGGTTGTTACTTCCGGCCAAACAAATTCGGTCAGCTTCTGCTGTTGACGCGCGGCCGGCACGGGATTATGGTCTTTCCTAAAATAGGACAATAGTAGCCGGGATGCTCTTTACTTTTCGGGCGAGGGCTTGTTGGGACTAACCAGCCCCCGAGGGCTCCCTAGACGCGTCCTTTGGTTTTTGTGTTTTTACGTCTTCCTTTTTTTTTCTTAACCAACCATCGCGCTTGAGTCGTTGGGAATTTCAGACCCGATGGCCATCTGGTTTCTTCTTCCTTCCTCCACCCGGCTGTCCCCTCTTCCGCCGCCCGTCGTCCTGCCCTGGCCCATGGGTCGGCCATCCTTGTAACTCCGGTAGGTGAGATTTTCTTCTCTGGCACCGGTATGGTGGCCCACCCATTATCCCTCACCTTAGCCTCGAGGCGCAGTAATGCCGCGGGGGCGACCTCAACCCCGGGGTCGTGGCCAAACGTTCGAGCGGCCTCTTCCTGCGGTACAGCTACAGCCTACAGCCAGGTTTCTCCCATGGATCTATCTCACCGTCTCCGATCCCCTCGCCCTTCCTTACTTCCTACTTCTCTCTGAGCTCAGGGTTCATTCTCAACTTGCTGCTGCTGCTGCTGGACGCTGTAAAACTTCAGACCTGCCTGCTGATAGGATTTTCTATCAATGGAGCCCTACGAATTGCTGAAATTTGTCTGATCCATAGTATATCTACTCAAATCACCAGTAAATCGAAGATCCCGTTAAGTTTTTTTTCCAATGCTCAATGCAGTTTATTTCTTAGTCATGTACTCTTGCACATCCTTATTTGATGTTTTGTTGTTTCTAGCAGGTTAACACAACCAGATGCAGGGATAAGGCAAGTAACTTGAATGCGCCACCACACAGCGAACAAGGTGTGATATGAATTTGTGTGTGTGCTATTTTTGTGATCGAATATATAGTCTATTTTGTTGATCTGGCCCGTTCAAATTTAAGAGGAATTTTGTTGATCTTGTATTATGGGAGGGAGGTATGTTTGGAATCCAAGTAGAATATGTGGATTGCGAAAACCAAGAGGCTGAGAATCTGTAACTCTTTAGTAGTAGATCTGTAGATATTGTAGCTCAGAATATGTATCAACGGTGGCTGAGCTAGGGGGACTGGCAGGACGATGGCTTCCTCCATGAACTAGGAAATGTAGTATAGTATCCGTGTTTTCCTTAAAACTTCAAGAGAATTTGTGAAGAATAGCAACACTTGGATCCTTTCGTCGATATTATCACTCAATAGTCACTCCCACCCCCTCCACCCTCCGTGTCCACGTTTCCTATCTCCGCCATTGTCTATCAATCCGGTAATGTCAACATTTATGTATCCAGTTTGAATTTGAACTTAACAGTTGTACCTTATGATGACTGATGTTTGCTCTTCTGGCTTGTTTTCTGGAATATGGCGTATGCTGCAATTGGATATTTTGACTGGACTTTATATTTTGTTTATTGTAGGCTGTGATTTGAGCTATGTATTGCTGAAAAGAGATTCTAAGATCATCTGCCGGACCAAAGTTTATGACGTTCCCAATCGCATCAAAGTGTATGTTGATTTTAGTCTTTTGCAACCGACAAATTTAGAGTGTGACTACTACATATAAGAGCTTGAACCAAAATTGTTTTTGTGTACACTATCACTATCACTTGATTTAGTTTATATGGGACTACTTGTTGTGCTTTGCATTTTTGTTATAAATAAATGTTGTTGCACTCGTGATTATACAATGATACTATCCTAATCCACTTGAATGAAGCTACTCTGTTTATAGTACTTATCCAATCCCTGTCATACACCTAATCTGATGAAATAGCTTATGACCAGTGTAACCATATTAAATAACATGCTACAACTATTCAACCTCCTTTTATAGCATTAAAACAGGGACACAAACATGTCAATGACTACTCTGGTTCCTGAATGCACGAAAGTTATGAAAATAAATATCTCAGCAAGTTCGTATTTTCGTAAAAGCAAAAAACTATGGAAGCTCCATGTGTTATTTTTGCATTTACATGCATACTTATTTGATTTTTGGACCGGTGGTCTATAAAGTCAGAACACTGGAGTAAATTATGATTTGGTTTTGCAGTCCCTCTGTTTGGCCGATTATCAAGTTTGTGCCGATGGAGGAGTGCCAGCAGAATGATATCTGTAAGTTTTCATTACTTCCTGATCCGGAAGATGATCATCAGACAAAAGAATGGGGCAAGTTTATGTGTTACCTTCGTGAAAGAAAGAAGGTATGTATGGATATTAAGTTACTTACTCATGATTGATATGGAAGATACAAAACATACTACATATTCTATCTTTAAATCACATTTCCAAGAAAAAACAGTGGGAGATTTGGGCCATCACCTAGTTACTGTCCTACAAGATCTTATTGGCAGGGTGTGGCTAGCTTGAGGTGTCGTTCATGGTTTGACGTAACAAAGACACATGGATTAAGAAGTAATCCCTCCGTCCCATTGGTTGTAATAACATCTTATATTATGGGACATAGTGAGTATAAATTAATGGGGATGGGAAGAGAGATGCCAAGTATTCTTAGTTTTAAATTTACTAAAGTAACTGAAACTGCAGTTCTGTGTGTGTATCGAACTCCAATTTATTAATGAAATTTTAAGCAAGGTGGCTCCTTTGATCCCAAATTTTTTTTTGGAAGGGTTTCTGAGAAGTATGTTGTAATTTGTTATACCACATTCTAGTAGCTCCACTTTGCTGTCTGTTTTTTGTAGGCCGGTGTTGTTGAGTTCAGGTCTGTCACCTTCCACATTCTTGCTCCTGAATCTCAGTCTTACCCTGCGGTGGTCTTGTATGAGACCGTACTGAAAGATTCTAGAGTCTGCAAAAAGATGCAAGGAGTATCTGGTGAGAATTTTTCTGTTATTTTTTTGAAAAGCATTGCATTGCGAGGTTTCATTATTTGTTCTCTGCATCATTATATTTTAGCCAGCCTGCTGTATGGTTCC
Organism: Avena longiglumis; assembly: GCA_030063025.1. NCBI lineage: Eukaryota > Viridiplantae > Streptophyta > Magnoliopsida > Poales > Poaceae > Avena > Avena longiglumis. The sequence goes on from CP125974.1 coordinate 570,422,292, forward strand.
AGTATTTCAGTGGGAAATCATTGACTATTGGCAATACATCTCTAAACTGGCAGTTCATGTATGTTGGTGACATCATGTTGTCCCCTTAGAGTCTTGTTTGCCTTTTTTATTTTACTCTGTTCGTATATATCATTGCTTCTCTTACAAAAAAACTGAAAACATTAGAAGAGAATTTATTGGAAATGAAATACGTAGGAGGAATATACAAGGGGAGGGGTGGGGGATTATAATAAAAGATCCGGATCTTTAATTGACGGAAGTTATATCCATAGTTGAAATTGAAGCTGTGCATCATCATGTTAGATTTTGCTGATTTTAATTGTTTATTGATTTTGACTGTTCTTCGCTTTATCTTCTGCACCGCCAGGGAGATCCAACACAAGTGAGGAGACTTGTGATAACATACCACATACAAAGGAGATGAAATCTTCACGTAAACGTCATGGATTAGTTGCGGAATCCTCAGCATGCAATTCTGTTGAAGATGGTCCTATAATTTTGGATCCAGCAGTGAAGAAGAAAACATCTACTCTTGCAAGCAATTTTGTTAAAACAAGCCCTAGTTACTTAAAAACACTCAGTCAGACACATGGTGGGTGGATCTTTGGAGCAATAGCAGAGCTCATAGATAACTCCAGAGATGCTGGTGCATCCAGGTACATCCATGTCTTCAAGGCTATAATCATAAAATTGATTGCTTGTATAACTTGCAAATCATCTTTAGGCCCAGTTTGACTCCATCAGTCGTGTGTTCATCTCCATTTTGTAAAAAAATTATTTAGTTAAAAGAATATTAGTTCTAGTGATAGAACATAAAGATAGTAGATATAAGAAAAGGGTTTGAACTTGTTACTATTTAGTAATATTTGCAAAGCCAGAAAAATAAAAGAATAGGTTAAAAGCTCCACTGCATGGAAAGTTAACCACTAATTTTAACCATCTCATTTTGCTTCTCTCCTGGTGAATATGTTACATTGATTCCTTCTTTTAGTGGTATATATGGCTTTTAGGAGCTTCAGCCGGGTTGTAGTTTTCACATAATCTGACCTGTAGCATACATTTTCTAAACAATTCCTCACCGAGCTAGTGTCTTTGACATATTTTGAAGATTATCTGGAGCAATATGTTGTTTGACTGCACTAACTGATTCAATCTTTTTTCTTTCCTAATTTGCGGAAGGTTGGATATTTGCATCCAATCTATGTATTCAAAGAAAGCAAAGGGGAAAGTTCCTGTCCTATGTGTATTCGATAATGGCCATGGAATGACTTATGCTCAAATGATGAAAATGGTCTTATTTGGTCATGATCGACCAAATGAGCACTGCCAGGATCAGATTGGGAGGTTTGGAATTGGATTTAAGGTAACCAAAAAAATAGTTGGAATGGTCTCACTCTTATACTTTCTTCATTTCCTGATCATCACTTTGATCCGTGTTATCAATGGCCTATTAAGTATTTTGATATTTTTCATTATTATGTGCTGCATTGCTCGGATTTGCCTGATTTATTACATCATTGTTTCTGTGCAAGCATATTATGGAAGTGCTACAGTTGTTTATTAGTATCCTTTAGTAGGTTTTTTTGTGTAATGCAAATGCCATGCTCCTGGTCGCTTTACCTTCGATCATTCATAACCTCTATGACTAGGAACTTGCAACGTTTAACTGCACAAGCAATAAGCAGTTTTTTATTTTGTAGACTGGTGCTATGAAACTTGGGAAAGATGCACTTGTCCTTACCCAAACTTCAACTTCTAGAACAGTGTCCTTTCTATCCCAGTCCTTCAATGAAAATAAAATTGTAAGCATGGTTCTGCAATACCCTTCATTCTTTGTCTATTTGCATGTTAAGGATATAATAATAGTATGATTTGCTGCAGAATCTTGAGATCCCTGTGGTGGCGTATTACAAGAAAGGGCAATACATGGAATTTGATTTGAATGTTCAGTCTAAACGTGCTGCAGAATATAACTTGAATGCTATTAAGGAATATTCTCCATTTAATGAGTATGTCATTGGAGAAAAGATCTGCCTATTCGGTGAAGAGGGTACTGGCACACAGATTTTTATATGGAATTTGGATAGATGGGGTGCAGATTACACCTTGGAGTGGAACTCAGAGAAGACTGATGAAAATCCTGTAGGCCATGATAACAGAGATATATTAATCCGTTCAAAAAGAGTCAGATCGCGTCCAGGACAAACAAGTAGCAATGTATGTAATTTCTCATCAAATTTTGATTTGTTATTTTTCTTTTTCAGAATCAGATAACCTCTCAGATAACCAGAATTTTGGTATCCTTAAAATTATATGTGCACTTCATGTTTCTGCACACTATCCTTCAAATTATATCAGTGACATATCTTCTGCAGATGATGTACTCAAAAAATGTCATGCGGACCTCTGTGATTCGAAAATTAGCAATTTTTTGGTCAAAGCATTAGTGACTGTAGTTCTTAATTTCATTATTTTGATAATCACTAGCACTGATTCATTAATAATATTTGACAAGGTACCCTTGGATTATTCACTTAAAGCTTATCTGGAGGTTATGTTCCTGAATCCACAGATGAGAATCACTGTCCAAGGGTGTTCGGTAAATACTCGTGTGCCATATATATATATATATATATATATATATATATATATATATATATATCTCTTTATGTTGTGACATGTTAAACTATTCATGTTTCCATGTATTTGTTTTTTTCCTAGGTCATAACATGTCATCTTGAAAAGAGCCTTGATAAGAAGGCTGTTATATCTGATGAAATCATGGGAAGAACCATTCATCTGACTCTGGGGAGGAGTGATGTAGAATGGGATAGAGTGAACTGCGGAATTTTCTTGTATTGGCATGGCCGTCTGATAGAGGTGGGATTAGTTTTTATTGTGTCTAATCGCACAAGCTTGTGTACTTTCATTGTCTATATTAATATTATACATTGTTGCTTCTTGGCCTGTTCCACATTAGAGTCGTAGATCAACTCATGCACAGAATTAAAATAATTTTTGAGTCAAGATATCTATAAATTGCAACACTTATGTTTGATTAGATTAAATAAATATGGATTACACATATTTTTATTCCGTTGCTTGCTAAGATAGATATGGAGAATGCATTTAGCTTCATCATCGAATGGTGTTAGGTAAGCCTTAGGCATTAAGTTTGTCAGGTTGGCAACTAGCAGTAATAAATTACAATTTTGCCAGGTTTGCGTGCAACTGTCTTACCTTTGTAACGACTGTACCCTTTATATCTGTACATACACAGTGTATGAGCTGTAGACATTGCAGTACAAATAAATAGCAAGTGACTTACCTCTGTGTGCGCGTAAGATTAGAGAGGTTTCTATCAAATGTGACAACTAGCAACTATTTGTAGGAATTGGATCGAGCTTTAATTGTACATCACAAGCAACTACATGCTCGTTTTGTTTCAGCAAAGCTGTTTGCACTCTTTTTCATGCATTATTTTTTGTAACTTTTATTTCTGTTCTTCCCAGTCGTACAAACGAGTTGGAGGTCAAAAACACAATGCTGTCACAGGGCGTGGAATAATAGGAGTTGCAGATATTACTGACCTCATTGTATGTCTTCTTATTCATGTTCTTTGCTCTTCTCTTCTCCTGCTGTTATCCCCTTGTGTCCCTGGCATTGAACTTCTTGACATGTTTACAGGATGATGAAGATGGTAACACTTGGGTTCTTAATAGCAAACAAGGGTTTCAAGATTGTGAAATGTATGCCAAATTGGAGGAGTGGCTTGGTAGAAAAATAGATGAATACTGGAATACAAATTTTGACAATCTTGAATTGGTATGGATGTATGATTTAATATATATTGAAAAATATCTTACACCTCATATCATGTGCATTATGACCTCTTTTGCATTGCAACACAAGAACGACATGATATTAGTAGATGATAACACTGTACGGCAGAGGTTACATCTATATACATCTGTAGAAAATACATGCATTTGATATTTACTACGGTAAATGTAAATACATCTATTCACATGTATGTAATCATGCTATCAGGGTTTACTGTCGGCATGGGTGCCTTGTTTCTTTTTATCTCACAGGAGCTAATATTTATCTTATATTTTACAAGAACTAAGTTCTTATTTTACCTTTCATATGATTCCAAAGATTCTAAAGGATTATGTTTACTCATTTCAAGTGTCATTCACTCTAGTTAACTATTTTCATCCAGAGAAATGAGGGTGAGCTCACCGAGGCTGTTAATGACTGGGTGCAGTGCGCTAGCTGTCGTAAATGGAGAGTGCTAAACCCAAACTTCAATACAGAATCTCTACCGCTTGAATGGTTTGTATTCAGTCATGCTCTCCTTTATAATGAATATGCTCGAAAATGAATTTTACTCAAGTCATTTGAATCCTATAGCACTTTTAACTTCAAATAACTTAGAAAATCCGGAGTTTGAAACATAAACATTTTACCACAGAATGGCATGCTCTCACCCCTCACCGGGGCTACAGTATTCCTGGTACCCACAAGGGTTTCCCGTCCCCAGCAGTAATATTGGCTACTTGTTTATGTTGCCAACTTTTCAGTTAATTGGATGATTGTTCATGTTACCATTAAATGTACTACTGATCTCCAAAATAGCATTTGTACCGGTAAATCTGTTCACCGATAAATCAAGTTATATTCCAAGTCGTCTCCAGAAGTAGATTTTCGATATCTTGGTTCAGCAAAGTTTATACACCACATGCATATATTTTTGATATCTCTGAAGTGTTCATGTTGTCAAATTTCAGGTTTTGCCATATGGCACCTTTCAATGGGAAATGTGATATTCCAGAGCAACAAATGGAAGTTGGTGTGATCACCGTTAGTGAGAAGATATCTGGCCACAATAAGTTAGCCCAGCCGGTGGTTGAAAATGTTAGACAAGATGAAGATGTGAAGGTAACTTGAAATCCAAAGCTTATGTGTAGTTCATCCTTTCTGAAAGTCAAGGTCAATAAAAGTAAAAAAAGCTAATCCTCGTGTATGTCCAGAATGTCAAATTAATCCCACCGTCAACTGAAAACAAGGGAAAGCCATCTTCAGATGCCATGAGCTTTGAAGGTATGCATGATGTGTGAGGAAATTACAAAAAACCACCACAATTCTGATTCGTGACAAAAAACCACCACAATTGGGGCAAAAAACCACCACTATAACAGAAATTGTACCCCGATTCTGGTGGTTTTTTTGTCACGAATCTGAATTGTGGTGGTTTTCTGTTATAGTGACCCGAATTGTGGTGGTTTTTTTGTAATTTTCTCTGTGTGTGTAGACAAAAAAGAAGCTCTGCATCAGCAAGAATGAAGATAACACCTATTTTTTTTCATTCAATTGATTTTTCTTACACGAGCTAACGATGTGATATCAACAGATGAACTGGGAGATGATTTCCTACAAGGCGGGTCTGATACGCCTCGGCCCCCTTTGAGGAGGCTGTTGAGGGGGGTATCAAAGCAACTGTTAGAAACAGGGGTGGATGCGAGAGCACGGTAACCTCAGTCTTTTTGTCTTTGTATCCAAGGCCTTTCAGGTTTCATGCTTTTGTCATTTCGCTGAAGCCGTTTTTTTTCTCCCACATGATTGAATGGGTAGGAGAAATGGGGGCTAACACTGCTGCGAAAAGCTCCGGGCGAGGTCATCCGGCGAGTGGCTAACATCGGTTTATATATAGCTGAATTACTTGGTGGCTTTCCTCCGCATCTGGGAACGCTTTCGCTAATGTAATCTCGCCCTGATACTTGAAAACCAAAACTAGTAGTGGTACCAACTGAAACGCTTTCATGGTTGGACCCCTTTCCTGTGAAGTGTGTTCATAACAGACTGGTCGTTTCTAATTTCGCTTGGAGTGATTCTCTATGCTCGTGACAATTTGTTGAACAGTACATGCTCTTAGTTGTTGTCGCAAAGCTCTGTGACCAATTGTGCTCCTGTATCTGTCACGTTGTGGTCCTGATCACTTCAATGGGGACCAACTGTGGAGCCTTGAAGCTCTCGTCTGACTCTAGGATTCTACAATCTCCAATCAATAGCCAACTTTATGAACACAAATAAAGAGTTGGGAGTTGGGACTTATCTATTAGGGTACCAGTTAGTCCTCTTTCAGCATCGTTGCAAGGTTGAAGAGAACCTTTGCACTTGCTTTTTTGTCCAAGTTTCTACTCCATCCTTTATGTGAAAATAGTGTATAAATTTAGCTAAAAGTCGAACAATCCAAAGTTTGATCAAGTTTTTACAAAAAAAAATGAGTAACCACCACACTAAATTAGGGTGTCAAGTGGGATCCCACAAAAATCCCACTTCTTGTGTAAATTTTTTCTTAAAATTTGAACTAGATTATGACAAATGAACTAAAGGTGGGACTTTGGTGAAATCCCACTTGACACTCTACACTAAATCCTGTATGGCGGGTGTCTGTCGTTGAGCACATGGCCTGAGCTACATGGCTCTGTCCAATATGTTTCCAGAACTGTGACGTCCAGAAACATTAGTCGCCTGGATTATGACGGTGCAGGTGTTCTGTTGGATGCTAGACGATGTAATCAGGGAGCATGAAAATATACTACTTCCTCCGTTCCAAAATAGATGTCGCAGATTTGCCAAAATTTGAATGAATCTAGACACTATTTAGTATATAGATTCATTTAAATTTAAAAAAATCCGAGACATCTATTTTGGGACGGAGGGAGTACTAGTTTTTGTTAACCAATGAAAGTAAAGTTTACCACCATCATGCCTTCATATGTGCATGGATGGAAAGCTCACCTGCCATTCATCACTTATTGGGCAAGTTGTCGGTAGGAGAAAAAAACTACCCTGGCATAACAAAGTCTTCCACCAAGCTTTAAGACAAGCCTGATTCCCTCTAAAAAAGCCTGATTCTGAGGATCATCCTACACAATAATCAATTCTGCACATAACGTTAACAAAACAAAGTTTGTGATGCCAACATGAGGACCCATCATTTTATCGCCAATGATGCGGCTGACGCCTCGGCTATCAATGAGAGAGGCTGACGAGCATGGAGGCAGGCTGCTATGTCAAATGGGTGCAGCTCAGCGCCATCAAATATAAGATTGACTCCAGGTAAGACCACGTCCTTGGTATCCGAATCTTCCAACTCGGCTTTCGTGGCAGTCGGGGATGGTGTTTCTTCATTCACAGATCTTGTGGCAGCCTCATACACCGGAGTGAGCGCGTGAGACCTGTCGGAAATCCAGAACACGGCGATGAGCCGTCGACAAAAGATAGTACTAGTATTATCATCCAGTATGTGACACATGACCCATGTTGTTGTCAAGTTTCTTTAGATTAGAAAATACCTGAGGATGCTCCCATCGAAGCTTAGAACTTCAGTGAAGCATTTCGGCCGTCTCCCGAGCTTCAGCCTCACATGTTCGCGCGGCGACGTCCCTCCTTGTTCAGGCGACGGCGGATCATTAAACGGGCTCCATCTTCCACTGACAATGTTCACGAGCTGGTGCGGAGAGTTCTTTGCTCCTCCACGCTGATTTAGTAGCCTTGCGGTTGAGCCGGTCGCATGGTACTCGGTGCAAAGCTCGCGCAGCCTCTTCCTCACGTTCTGCATCGACTCGTAGTGTTCGGCGAGATCATTTTTCTGAAGCATATTTGAATCGACGACCCTTTCACATATTTTCTCGCATAGCTTGGGATTGAACAAGGGAATTCCAAATTCCAAGCTCAAAGGTATCCACTCGTAACCTTCTTTCTCTAGAACTTCACTCACCTTGTGAAGCCTTACTATACGAAGGTAACCAACTGTGCTTAGCTCAATTTTATTAGACAGGTCTTCCAACAAAGAAATCAAATTCGACAGCTGCTCCTCAGGCAAATCACCGCCGGCTAACGTGGATGGGACTGATCCATCGGCATTTTTCAGGGGCAATGGGACATCCATGGTCACAAGGTTTCCCGATTCATCGAGATCATTCATGCTTAGTGGTTGAACTATCACAGCAGAATGTTTTGTCATCCAGTTCAAGTAATGCAGCAGAAGGCTTCCCCTTACCAAGTTCCCTTCAAACTCTCCTCCTAGTCCACCCGCCGGAGAGTGATCCCAAGACCATATCAACGCCTTTTCGCAATTGTTCAATGGCTCAGGAAGCATCCGGAGACGCTGTCCTTTCATGAAAACTGTTGATATCGGGCCACAACCACCAGAAGTATACAACGCAAGCTTCATCCAAGGTGTCATTGAGGAGTAACAAGGCGGACCGAAATGTACAGGGCCTGCAGTGCTGGGTAGAACCGATGAATATGGAAGGGGATTCATAGATACCACAAGGTCATAGTCCCTGAGAAGTAATCTTTCCAGCGTTGATTGCGTGAGTGAAGCTAAGCTCTCACAGCGAAGAATGTTGACTCGGTAATTTCGTTTGGTCTTCAGCAAGGGGTTGTTACCAGTTGACCCATCTAGTTCTATATGGCTAATGTCATCTTCATTAACCATGTTTTCCTTACTTCTGGATATACTAGTCGAAGGTGATGATGCATCTGAATCAACCGTTGGGTCTTGTCGATATGGTAAGTCACTGTCTTGACAATCACCGGCTGGGTCTGTAGTCTGAAGTGAAATTTTGTTATTCTCGACAACATTATCAACACCTTCCACGCCACTTCCCTTGCTTAAGGGGGAGGATATATCATCTTGCAAAGAGTTTTCTTTAGTATATTCATTTGGTGAAGTTCCACCCGACAGCAAACACTCCAGGAAGCATCTCAGGCTAAATGCGTGATTTGCAAATTCCTGGAGCACGCCCTCAAACTTCTTTCCTTCTAAACTAGCTAAATCATTGCATAGATCAGCAATGCAAGAATAGCCAAGTTTTCCAGCCTCATACAACGTTACGGCATGAGTCTTCAGTCCTGTAATAAGTTGGTGAAGAATGATTAGTACACTCTGCTAATCCAAACAAGGTTGCATCTTAAATGTAGGGTGCCAATTCGAGAACAAATTGTAGGGAGTATAGCTCCTTCAGCGTCAAAGATGTTACATATTTTTGCTTACAAGTTAAAAAAATGTATAAATCGGGTAGTAAGGGGATCTAACCTGGAGATAGAGAACCCATCATCAAATATGAAGTTACATTTGCATCCACAACGAATCCGACATAAGCAGTTCCAGAGATTTTTCTGGGTCCATCAAAATCATTGTTAAGTAATGCTTGATATTCCGAGTTGATGCTCGAACGTGAACCTTCATCATCACTACAAAGAATATTGTTTGGCAATGCGGGTGCACTTGAATCTCTAAGAGCGGATTCTGGATCCAAAAGCTTTACAGCCCATCCGAGTCTACAAGCAAACGATGCAGCTGCCTGAAGTTGATAAAGGTCAGCCTGTAAAGTTTTAGCCAATTCAGCAACTGTGGCATTTTCACTTGATACAACAAATACAGCATATAGTAGCCTGCAGTCAAGAAAATACAAAATGAATTTAACAGCAATAGACAAAGCTAGCAATGCATTTCACTAAGTGGTGATTCTCATTATGAACAAGATTGATGAAGGGAATTACTCACTCTTCAATTGGATCTTCATAGGACTGATCCTTGTTTGAAACAAAACCTTCAAGTCTCGAAACTGGATTAGTGGTACAAGTTTAGAACTAAGCATCACTAGGTGCAAAGTTTATATGCATAAATCTTACAATTTGGGTAATTTAGGTTGGAACTTCATGCAACAAAATTGAAATGACATTGACAACACAATTGGTGCCAATGTGGAAGCTACAAGCTTGTACCATACAATGGCTTTGTCAGCACAAAGGAGATGACATGAGGCAACCACACTAATTAGTTATGGATTGATTTCCCACAATAGAATCTTAATTATGAGCCCATTGACGAATCATATATAGTTAAACAATAGCATGACTTGCGCTGAATCCATACCTCTGAAACGGTCCTCTGCATAAACTGGCACATCGAAGTATACCCATCCTCTTCTATAAAGACCATTTATAACCTCTGGATCAAATAGAACATATGAATTGACCTCTTCCTTACATATTTTGTCTATTGCTAATGTTTCTTCTTCAGATAGCTTCTACAGTAAAATAGGAACATCAATTCCTACAAATAAAGAGTGCTCTTGTATAATTATCTATCTTATGGAGAAACAAGGTCTAGTCAAATCTATGCAAAATTTCACAATAAGAATGAGAACACACAATATTTTCATCATTCTTCTTCTGTAGAAATTACAACATCCTTAAACAATTAACAAGAACCATCACCCCCATGATTCTTACCTTAAACTCCTCTAGTGTAAAGTTGACAAAACGAACTCCCCACCAAGGTTCTATCACTAAGTCTGCGGGTTGTGCAGGCAGCAACTCTTTCGCAATTGATTTACTCAGCTTCCACATTATCTTCTGAAATGACAAATAATGAAGAGAAGGGATTGTTATAACATGAGGAAAAGAGTACACTGATTGGTGTATGTTCACTTTGATGAATATATGAAAAATCAACATTGTTGGATTGATAATCTAGAAGTCCAATCATGCAGCACCACAATAACACTCAAGTAAATTCCAACTTCTGCTCTCTATTTGTTTCGAGTGATAGCAATTACCCCGTTCAATGAAATTTCCCCGAGTTACCCGATTTAAGAATTTTATTCCACAATTTGCATTATTTGATATCAAACCCCCTTTTAATAGTGGGCCCACGTTTCACGCCCATGTGGTGACTGAGCAATAGTTGTTCCTCCGAAGTTGTAAAATTTAAAATCCTGATACAAAATTCAGACATTCTCTGACATTTAATTTATGTTGTGTTGACGGTACTTTACAAATCCTCAGCAGTCTAACTTAACTCCCACTAGTTATGTCAATTTGATCTTTGTTTCTAGGGGACAGGAATTAATGCTAGAGTATGCCAATAATACCTTTGATCTGCACCTATTCATAATATCAATAAATTCATTTCTTCCAACACCTGTAATCCTCACGGCATCAGCAGCAGTGAAGTTTGGAATACTGTCATATGGTTGCTCTGTGAGGTTTTCACCAAGTTAGATCCATATAAAGAACTATTAGCACATTGAATAAGCGTTTTGTCTGACAGTGGTGTTACAGGATAATATACAATAGTACTTATTAACAACTATAATAAAATTGGTGTACAATAAACATACATAGAAGATATCAAGTATACAGAAGATATCACACACACATTACGTTCCAAAATTAGTCAATTATAATCTCAATTTTGCTATTAAAAATGATTCTCCCATTCCACAACATTAGTCCAACTACCCTATGCGCATGGACCAAAGAGCGTGTAATATTCAAATGATATTTTTTCGACCACTCAAACGGCAAGTTTTTCATTAACAGAACTGTCAATTAGGAACAGACCAAAATGAAAGTGAAATAGAAGTTGATAATATTTGCAATAAATTCAAATTATTAAGTATGAACCCAACGAGTGATTCATATAGTAGTAAATGATAAAGAATCGAAGCTCTTGATTCCTGGCAGGAAATATTTGATGGAGACATTAAGGTTGCTGGGCATGAGACCGGCCAGCAAAAGGAGTAAGGTAGAATGTGATGGCAGAAAATGGATTCCCTTCTACTGATGCAAGTGCGTACCGTTCTTCATAGCTTCGAAAAGGACGTCACAATAATATTTGAAGGGTGATATCCTCATTACTCGACAGATGTGGTCTGCGAGATGGTACGGGTATAACTGCAAATCAAAGTAGCAGTCATGAAAACATATTCAAGTCCATAGAATGTTAGGAATGTGTAATTAGTTGAACATACTAAGGAAAAGAGACAACCGTAAACACAAATTGCAGGAGCTATAGAAGTTCAGAAGTAATGCTATCAGGGTACTGCTGAAATGGCTCTGACGAGATACTATTAGCAGGACAGTATATATCTGTAACAGCAAAAGATACATACAGAATGAGAGAATCGAGGCGACATATATACCGCGAGATTGACGCGGAGGTAGCGCATCAGATCCTCGTAGTACTCCCCCTCTTTGCATACTTTTCGTGAGAAGCAGGCATTCCATGGCAATCGTTTGCGTACGCAGTAGTCTACGACCCTGCCATCGATTTGTTTCGCAAATGAGAAGACAGACCATCGGGGTGGGATCATGAAATGGGGGCGTTAATTACCTGCGATGCCACTCCTCCTTGGAGACGACGGCGGCCTGGATGCGCTTGGGGAGGGACTCCCAGGGGCACTCCTCCCGGATGGCCTTCACCATCATCTGCTCCTCCACCGTCGCCGCCATCTGCTGCTGCATCCTCGATAGATCGATCGATTGGTCTCTCCCTCGGTTCAATTCTCTCCTCAGTTGATCCGAAATTGCAACCGGCCGTGTGACTCCAATCCTAATTAATCCCACCAGAGCGCGAGAGAGAGACGCGGCCACACACAACGCTTACGGAGAGAATTTTTCTGGATGCCCTACTATATTAAGGAGTTGGTCGCTGTGGTGCGTGGTTCCTCGGTCTGTCGAACAAATCGCCATGATTCTCTCCCAACTTGCTCGCGAGCGATTCCACAAACTAAGGGCATCTGCACAAGAGCGATATGTCAAATGGGTCTCTCATTTATGCTTTTTTAAAGTAAAATCATACTACATTTTATTAGACAATCCACAGATCACATATACGGTCAACACCTAAATGCTTGTCAAGCAACTTTAAACAAAAAACTCTGCAAGTAAAACTATAATTCCACTCTTGGAGAAACTTGTGTCTCGTCAAACCGTCGTCCATCGTTCTCCGCGCCACCATGGTAGCGTCGAAAAAAGAGGCGAACAACCGCCATACCTAGATCTGGAAGAGCATCATCGCATACGAGAATACTTTTCGAGCCGATGAACCGAGTCATCTCAAGCGACGAGCCTGAGACTTTGTGGCATGTCGACCGTGGATTTTCACTGTGGTCACCAGATTCCGACACTGCCGTCTTCATTCGACGCAGTCAAAGAAGTTGTCGCATGCGGCCTTCCACGCGCATAGCTGCAAAATGACAAACACTACTGCAGCAGCCGATGAGACCATTACCGCGAGAGTGATGAACGCTATGTTGGAGATATGCCCTAGAGGCAATAATAAATGTAGTTATTATTATATATTTGTGTTTATGATAAATGTTTACATTCATGCTATAATAGTATTAACAAAAAACATTAATACTTGTGTGATTTGTAAACTAAACTAGAGTCCCTAGTAAAACCTCTTCTTAATACTAGCTTGTTGATTAATAGATGATCATGGTTTCTTGATCATGAACATTTGAGATGTTGTTAATAACAATATCATATCATTAGGAGAATGGTATAGTGGACATACTCCTATAGATAAGCGTAGCATAAAGATCAAGTCATTTTAATAGTTCAATTGCTATAACCTTTCTGATACATAGTAACCTAATTCCTTCGACCATGAGATTATGCTTATCGCCATCACCGGAAGGATGCTTTGATGACATCAAACACCACACCGTAACTGGGTGGCTATAAAGGTGGCATTGAGTGTTCGGAAAGTATGGGTTGAGACACATGGATCAAGAGTGGGATTTGTCCATCCATATGACGGATAGATATACTCTGGGCCCTCTCGGTGGAATGTCATCCAATTAGCTTGCAAGCATATGACTGGCTCACAAGGGATCACATATCATGGGAACAAGAAAAGAGTACTTATTAGTAACGAGGTTGAACTAGGTATGCAGAGATACCGACGATCAAAACCTCGGATAAGTAAACTATCGTGAGACAAAGGGAAATTGGTATCGTATGTAAGTGGTTCATTCGATGACAAAATAATCGTAGAAATATGTGGGAGCCATATGAATTTCCATATTCCTCTATTGGTTATTGATCGGAGAAGTGTCTCGATCATGTCCGCATAATTCACGAACCGTATGGAGACACACTTAAGGATTCGATGTTGTTGAGTAGTTATGGAATGATGAGTAAGAGACCGAATGTTGTTCGTGTTGGAATTATGCCCTAGAGGCAATAATAAAGATGTTATTACTATAATTCTTGTTCATGATAAAGTTTATGTTCCATGCTAGAATTGTATTAAGCGGAAACTTTAATACTTGTGTGGTTTGTAAACAACACCGTGTCCCTAGTACGCCTCTATGGACTAGCTCATTGATCAATGATGGTTAAGGTTTCCTAACCATAGACATGAGTTGTCAATTGATAATGAGATCATATTATTGGGAGAATGATATGATGGACAGACCCAAACTAAGCGAAGCAATTAGATCGTTTCATCGTGTTCATCTTTGCGAAGCTTTTCCTATGTCAAATATTGTATTCCTTAGACCATGAGATAATGCAACTCACGGTACCGGAAGAAAGCTTTGAGGTAATCAAACGTCATCCTATGAGAGGGTGATCATAAAGGTGTCTCTCGGGTGATCGGAAAGTATCTGTTGGGTTGTATGTATCGAGATGGAATTTGTCCTCCCTCCAAGTCGGAGAGATATACTTGGGCCCACTCGTGTCGATATCAACACGCTTGCAAGCATGTGGTTAAGGAGTTAATCACAAAGTGATATCGGATTACGGAACGAGTAAAGTACTTGTGAACAAGATTGAACTAGGTATGGCCAGGCGATGATCGAATCTCGCAAGTAAAATATCGCGAGACGAAGGAATATATATATGGGATTGATTGAATCCGGCATCGTGGTTCATCCGATATGATCATCGATGAATGTGGGAGTCAATATGGGTGCCCAGACCCGTTGATTATTGATAGAAGATCATGTGCATATTCTCGAACCCGCAGGTCACACACTTAACGTATCTCGACGCTAGGATAGATTGGATAATTGGTTTATGAATTTTTGTTGAGTCTCGGATGGGATCCGGGATATCACGAGAGGTTCAAATGGTCCGGAGAATAAGATTCATATAAAGGCGGGCAGTTTTGGAGTTGAATTGTTCCGGGTTAATCGGTATTGTCCGAAGCTTCTAGAACCTTCCGGAAGGGGACCAACGTGTCCCCACCTTCCGGGAGGGCATGGGCTATGAGGAGTGTCCTGTCCGCATTGGGCCAGGGCACAAGGCCCCATAGGGCCCAGCCGATTCTAGAGAGATTTGACTCGTTTAAATCTCGGGATAGAATTTCTAGATAAGGAGAGTTTAAATCATTTAAACTAGAGATAGGATTTCTAGATAAGGAGAGTTTAAATTGTTTAAACTAGAGATAGGCTTGGAGGAGGGCTGGCCGCCCCTCTATATAGAGGGGTGGTCGCCTCCCCCACACACCTTCCTCCAAGCCCTAGCAGCCTTGCTACCTTCCTCTCTCCCTCCCGATTGTTTGTGGCGAAGCCTGTGAAATTCCCACCATATACACCACGCCGTCGTGTTGTAGATCCAATCTATCTCTCCACCATACTCGCTGGTCCGAGGAAGGAGGAGGCGTCGAGTCTTGCTGCGTGTGCATCTCACGGAGGCACCGCCACTTGTGGTGCTAGATCGGATCGGATCGCGAGGAGAAGCGATGCGACTACATCACCCACGTTCCGACGAACGTTCCGTTGTGCGTATCTTCAAGGGTATGAAGATCTAATCCAATCTCTCTCGTTGATTGCATCTCCTAGATTAGATCTTGGCTTTCCCTCTGTTCGCTCCGTAGAAAATTTTGATTTACTATGCCGCGAAACCCTTCAGTGGTATCAGAGCTAGATCTATGCGTAGATGTGTTTCACGAGTAGAACGCAACATGGTTGTTGCGGGCGTTGATGTTTTCTGTTGCAAGCCTCTTGTTTGTGTTCTTCTTATGACGCGGGATAATGAGATTGAAGCGGTCCAGGCCAACCTTACGCGATGTCGTTCGCGAGACCGGCTCCGCACTCGACGTGTGTCTTGTACCACACATGCGGCTGGTGGATGTCAGTTTCTCTCACTATAGTTGTCATGGGATTAACACCGGAGTTTGGCAACCATAATATCACCGTTGTGGCTTTCCGTAAGTAAGAATCGTTCTTAGCATCTACTCCCATAAGCCACGTAAAACATGCAACAACAAAGTAGAGGCGTCTAACTTGTTTTTGCAGGGAGTGTTTTCTGTGATATGGTATGGCCCAAGATGTGATGTGTATATTGTATGCGATGATCATGTTTTGTAATGTTTCACGACTTGCATGTCGATGAGTACACAACCGGCCGGAGTCATATGGTTTTCTTTATAATTGTGTATGACCTGCGAGTCAACTTCTTATACGCCATGTAATAGCTTTACTTTATCGCTAAGTAGTTAGCAATAGTTGTAGTTGCTATTCGTGGTGGAGGCAATCATGGTGGAGTGATGGAGATCATGCTTGAGCACAAGATGGAGATCATTCTTGCGAAGATTGGCTATACCATGTCACATAAAGTTATATGCATGTGATGTTTATCCCTTTATGTATCTTATTATGCTTAGATCGCGACGGTAGCATTATAAGATGATTCCTCACTTAAAGATCAAGATAAAAACTGTGTTCTCCCCAAGTATGCACCGTTGCGAAAGTTCGTCGTGTCCAAGCATCACGTGATGATCGGGTGCTATAGACTCTCGCTCACATACAACGGGTGCAAGCCGGTTTGCACTGCAGAAATACTTGGGTCTAACTTGACGAGCCTAGCATGTATACGGACATGGCCTCGGAACACAAGAACCGAAAGGTTAAGCATGAGTCATATGAATGATATGATCGACACTTTGTTGTCCACCATTGAAACCACATCTCTTCGTGATGATCGGATTAGGTGTGGTGAATTTGGATCGTGTTCACTAAACAACTTGAGGGATGTTGAATTTAGTGGGAGTTCATCTAGTAATTTGATTAAGTTGAACTATTTATCATGAACATAGTCTAAATTGTGCGTGCAAATCAGTAGATCCAATGGCCAAGTCCAACTTCAACTTCAACGTTTTTCTTTGAGAAAGAAAAGCTTAGGAACAATGGGTCTAACTTCACCAATTGGTTCCGCAATCTAAGAATCATTACATGGCGGACAAAGGACTATGTCCTTGGTAAAGCGTTAGGTGACCCCCTGCTTTGCTACCGATGAGAAAAGCTGTCGATCGCGCAAAGATGATTATGGTGTGATTAAGAGCACCATGTTCTTTGCTATGGAACCGAGCTTCAAAATCGTTTTGAAACCTATCCGGGCCCTTTGAGATTCTCGAGGAGCTAAAACCATGTTTGAGACTCAAGCCCGTTCGAGAGATATGAGATCTCGAGAAGTTCTTTAATCGCAAGATGGAGGAAGGGAGTTCCGTTAGTGAGCACGCCATAAAGATGTCGGGCTACACTCAACGCCTTGAGCAAGCTGGAATGCACGATTCGGAGGAGCTCAAGATTGTGATGCAATCACTCCCTCCCGGCTACAAAAGTTTTGTAGTGACTCATAATCAGATTGGTTCCATCGATCGATCACCGAGCTCTTCGCAAAGTCAAGGCCGCGGAAGTGGACATCAAAAAGGATAATCATGTGTTGATGGTCAACAAGCCCACATTTAAGAAAGGTAAGGGAGCAAAGAAGCCCTTCAACAAGGGCGGCGGCAAGCGCACTGCCCCTGCTAAGAAGAAGCTCAAGTCTGGTCCTAAGCCTTTGAAAGTGCTTCTATTGCAGGGACAGGGTCCTTTGGGCATAATCGTCCGAAGTACTTAGCGGACAAGAAGGATGGCACCATCAAAGGAGCTACGGAATAGACGGCGGCTTGCGAGGGATGAGGTGACGATGCGCGTTGGCAACGGATCAAGAGTTGATGTGATGGCCGTCGGCACGCTCTCCTTAGTTTTACCTTCGGGACTAGTTTTAAACCTTAATAAATGTTATTATGTGCCTGCGTTGAGCATGAACATTATTTCCGGATCATGTTTATTGTAAGACGGTTATTCATTTAAATCGGAGAATAATGGTTGTTCTATTTATATGAGTAACATCTTTTATGGTCATGCACCTCTTGTGAATGGTTTATTTCTTCTAAATCTCGAAAGGGATGAAACACACATCCATAACATTGAGGCTAAGAGATGCAAAGTAGATAGTGATAATACTACTTATTTGTGGCACTGTCGTCTAGGTCATATTGGTGTAAAGCGCATGAAGAAACTCCATTCGATGGACTTTTGGAGTCTCTTGATTTTGAATCATTTGACACATGCGAACCATGCCTCATGGGCAAGATGATCAAAACCCGTTCTCGGTATGATGGAGCGAGCAACGGACTTGTTGGAAATCATACATACCGATGTATGCGGACCGATGAGTGTTTCGACGCGGTGGATATCGCTATTTTCTCACTTTTACCGATGACTTAAGTAGATATGGGTATATCTATTTAATGAAACATAAATCAAAGCGTTTGAAAAGTTCAAAGAATTTCGAATGAAGTGGAGAACCATCGTAATGTAAAGATTAAGTTTCTACGATCCGATCGTGGAGGTGAATATTTGAGTTATGATTTTCTCACGCATCTTAAAGCAAGTGGAATCGTTTCACAACTCACGCCACGGAACACCACAACAAGCAATGGTGTGTCACGAGCGGAATCGAACCCTATTAGATATGGTCCGATCAATGATGTCTCTTCTTGATTTGCCGTTATCATTTTGGGGTTATGCATTAGAAACCGCTGCATTCACTTTAAATAGGGCTCCATCTAAATCCGTTGAGACGACACCGTATGAACTGTGGTTTGGTGCTAAACCTAAGTTGTCGTTTCTTAAAGTTTGGGGATGCGAAGCTTACGTCAAGAAGTTGATGCCGGACAAGCTCGAACCCAAAGCGGATAAATGCGTCTTCATAGGATACCCTAAGGAAACTATTGGGTATACCTTCTATAACAGAACCGAAGGCAAAGTGTTTGTCGCAAAGAACGGTTCCTTTCTTGAGAAGGAGTTTCTCTCGAAATGATAGGGAAGCTATGAGCAAAGTGCCTTATGCCTCGGCCATAGGTTCCATCATGTATGCCATGCTGTGTACTAGACCGGATGTGTCCAATGCTCTTAGTTTGACGAGTAGATATCAAAGTGATCCAGGAGTGGAACACTGGACAGCCGTGAAGAACATCCTAAAGTACCTAAATAGAACTAAAGAAATGTTCTTAGTCTATGGGGGTGATGAACAGCTTGTCGTAAAAGGTTACGTCGACGCTAGTTTCGACACCGACAAGGATGATTCTAAATCTCAGACAGAATACGTGTATATTTTGAATGGAGGAGGCTGTGAGTGGAGAAGTCGCAAGCAAAGCGTGATCGCGAGATCTACAAGGAAGCGGAATACATGGGCTGCTGCGATGGCGTCAAGTGAAGGAGTTTGGATCGAAACTTCATCATCGAGCTTGGCGTGGTTCCAAGTGCATTGGACCCATGGAGATATTGTGTGACAACATTGGCGCCATATCACTCGCTAAGGAACCAAGATATCATCCAAAGACCAAGCATATCAACATAAGTTTCATATAATCCGAGATTATATAGCGGATGGAGATCGAAGATTAGCAAAGTACATACGGATCGAATGTCGCAGATCCATTGACTAAACCTCTTCCGTGTAAAACATGATCAAAACCTCGATTGCCATGGGTGTGAGATTGTTGCCAAATGTAAACTAGATTATTGACTCTAGTGCAAGTGGGAGACTGTTGGAATTATGCCCTAGAGGCAATAATAAAGATGTTATTATTATAATTCTTGTTCATGATAAAGTTTATGTTCCATGCTAGAATTGTATTAAGCGGAAACTTTAATACTTGTGTGGTTTGTAAACAACACCGTGTCCCTAAACGCCTCTATGGACTAGCTCATTGATCAATGATGGTTAAGGTTTCATAACCATAGACATGAGTTGTCAATTGATAATGAGATCATATCATTGGGAGAATGATATGATGGGAGACCAAACTAAGCGAAGCAATTAGATCGTTCATCGTGTTCATCTTTGCGAAGCTTTTCCTATGTCAAATATTGTATTCCTTAGACCATGAGATAATGCAACTCACTGACCGAAGAAAGCTTTGAGTTCATCAAACGTCATCCTATGAGAGGGTGATCATAAAGGTGTCTCTCGGTGATCGGAAAGTATCTGTTGGGTTGTATGTATCGAGATGGAATTTGTCCCTCCCAAGTCGGAGAGATATACTTGGGCCCACTCGTGTCGATATCAACACCGCTTGCAAGCATGTGGTTAAGGAGTTAATCACAAAGTGATATCGGATTCTGAGCAGTAAAGTACTTGCGTGAGCGAGATTGAACTAGGTATGGCGATGCAACGATCGAATCTCGGGCAAGTAAAATATCGCGAGACGAAGGGAATATATATATGGGATTGATTGAATCCGGCATCGTGGTTCATCCGATATGATCATCGATGAATGTGTGGGAGTCAATATGGGTGCCCATACCCGCTGTGATTATTGATAGAAGATCATATGCGCATATTCTCGAACCGCAGGGTCACACATAACGTATCTCGACGCTAGGATAGATTGGATAATTGGTTTATGAATTTTTGTTGAGTCTCGGATGGGATCCGGGATATCACGAGAGGTTCGGAATGGTCGGAGAATAAGATTCATATAAGGAAGTGCAGTTTTGGAGTTGAATTGTTCCGTTAATCGGTATTGTACCGAAGCTTCTAGAACCTTCCGGAAGGGGACCAACGTGGCCCCACCTTCCGGGAGGGGCATGGGCCTATGAGGAGTGTCCTGGCCGTATTGGGCCAGGGGCACAAACCCCATAGGGCCCAGCCGATTCTAGAGAGATTTGACTCGTTTAAATCTCGGGATAGAATTTCTAGATAAGGACAGTTTAAATCGTTTAAACTAGAGATAGGATTTCTAGATAAGGAGAGTTTAAATTGTTTAAAGTAGAGATAGGCTTGGAGGAGGGGCAGGGCTGGCCGTCCCCCTCTATATATAGAGGGTGGTGCGCCCACACACATTCCTCCAAGCCCTAGCGGCCTTGCTACCTTCTCTCTCCCTCCCGATTGTTTGTAGGCGAAGCCTGCAGCGAAATTCTCCACCATATACACCACACGTCGTGTTGTAGATCCAATCTATCTCTCCACCATACTCGCTGGTCCGAGGAAGGAGGAGGCGTCGAGGTCTTTGCACGTGTGCATCTCACGGAGGCACCGCCACTTGTGGTGCTAGATCGGATCGGATCGCGAGGAGAAGCGAGTGCGACTACATCACCCACGTTAAGCGAGCGTTACTGGCTGCGAATCTTCAAGGGTATGAAGATCTAATCCAATCTCTCTTGTTGATTGCATCTCCTAGATTAGATCTTGGCTTTCCCTCTGTTCGCTCCGTAGAAAATTTTGATTTACTATGCCGCGAAACCCTTCAGTTCGGAGTCTCGGATGGGATCCGTGATATCACGAGGAGATCCGGAATGGTCCGGAGAATAATATTCATATAAGGAAAGTCCTGTTTCGGAGTTGGGGAATGATTCCGGTGTTTTCATCGGGAATGTTCTAAAGGTTCCGGAAGGTCCGGCACTCCGGAGGGGAAGGGTACATGAATGTGTCATGACAATGTGGAAAGGTTGCATCATGTACTAGGTATCATGGCTGGGCAAAATAAAGGGAGAAATCAAATCCTAGTTTGAAAAGTCAAACGCCAATTTGAAAAGTCAAACGACAAGTTTGCTTGGTGGAGTGAGAGTAGAAAACCTACTTGGGGAGGAAGTCCTCCTTCCTCCACCGCCGGCCAAGGAGGCCGAGTTAGGGGAGGACTCCCTCCTCCCAACCGGCGCCCTCCCACCTATATAAGGAGGGGCAGGGCTGCCCCTCTAGCCTACACCTCACACACCCCGAAACCCTAACCCTAAGCCGCTGGCGCCACCACCCCTGCTGCTGTCGCCGCCTAGGGCACCACCAACTCGCCGAGTTGGGGTGATCCTAACCCTAGCCGCCGGCTACACTCTCCCCTTGGTGCCTTCTAAACCCTAGATCGCTAAGGCCTCTCTCATAGTCCATCATACTCGCTCCGGCTTAAGGCGAAGCCCTGCGAGATCTTCCATCTACTTCCGGTACCACGCCGTCGTGCTGCCGGAATTGCGAGGAGAGTCTACAACCTCATTTTCTTTGGAACAAGGAGAGGAAGGTCTTCATCGAGTCTGAACGTGTGACCGATGTGGAAGCGCTGTTGAGCCGGAAGGATCGTCTAGGCGATCTTGAGATCGGCAAGAGTACGACTACATCACCCACGAGAATCTGCTCTCGTTAAACGCTTTGGAATCTTCGAGGGTGAGTTCCTCTATCGACTCGTGCTACAATCTAGTAGATAGATCTTGGCTTGTTTGTTTGCATGTGGTAGAATTTTTTGTTTTCCATGCTATGAACCCCTTCAGTGGTATCAGAGCCATGTCTATATGTAGATCTGTTGCACGAGTAGAACACAATGGTCATTATGGGCGGTGGTGCTTTTATTATCAATTGCTTTTTGTGTACTTTGAATCTTGCGGTATGATGGGATGAAGCGGCCCGGGCTAACCTTACATGACATCGTTCATGAGACTTTCTCCACGCTCAACATGCAACTTGTAGTGCATAAGTGGCTTTGCGGGTGTCTGTCTCTTCCATTATAGTATAGATCCAATTTACAACGGGCACTTGATAGTTCAAACATCAAAGTTGTGGTTCTTGTTCGTAAGTTAGATCGACACTTATTGAAAAGCCCCAAACCACGTAAAATATGCAAACAAAATTAGAGGCGTCTAACTTTGTTTTGCAGGGGTGTGCTGTGATGTGATATGGCCATGATTGTGATTATATTTGATGTATGCAATGTTCCTTATTGTAAGTTGGCAACCGGCAGGAGCCATATGGTTGTCTTTAATTTCTATTTTAAGACCCGTGTGTCTATTCAAAGTAGTTGTAATAGTTGGAGCTGGTGGACGACAACCATGAAATGGCGCCATTGACCTTGACGCTATGCCGGTGATGATGGAGATCATGTTCGTGCTTGAAGATGGAGATCGGAAGCACAAGAAGAAAGGCCATATCATATCACATATTATGAATTGCATGTGATGTTAATCCTTTATGCATCTTGTATTGCTTAGTTAACGACGGTAGCATTATAAGATGATCCCTCATGCACATAAACTTCAAGTTTTAAAGTGTTCATCCTTAGTAAGCACCGTTGCTAAAGCTTGTTGTTTCGAAGCACCACGTGATGATCGGGTGTGTTAGATTCTGCAAGTGTATATAATGTGAGAAAGCTAGATTTGCTCATGCGGAAACTAAGGTTTGATCTTGACGAGCCTAGCATGTATATACATGGTCTCGGTACACGGATTACCGAAAGGTAAAGCATGAGTCATATAGTAGATATGATAAACATGTCGATTGTTCGCCATTGAAGCTACATCAACTCTCATGATGATCGGTTTTGATGTGGTGGATTTGGTTCGTGTGATCACTAAAACAATGTGAGGGATATTGTTTTGAGTGGGAGTTCACCTAGATTAATTTAACTATTAATTAGAACTTAAGTCACAAACTTAGTCTAAACTATTGCAAATATGTTGTAGATCAATGGCGGCCCCTACCATCAATTTTAATGCGTTCCTAGAGAAAGAAAAGTTGAAAAACAATGGAAGCAACTTCGCGGATTGGTTCCGCAATTTGAGGATTGTCCTCAATCTTTGGTAATTTGACCTATGTCTTTGGATGCACCACTGGTGACCGCTGCGGTGATGCTACCGATGAAGTAAAGAAAGTTTACCTCGCTCGGAAGAATCGATACTCCACATTCAAGTGCTATCTTGTATGGTTTGGAATCGGAGCTTCAGAAAAGGTTTGAGAACCATGACCCACATGATATTGTCCGTGAACTCAAATTGATATTTGAGACTCACGCGGCAGTTGAGAGTTATGAGGCTTCTGAAAAGTTCTTTAACTGCAAGATGGAAGAGGGCATCTCCGTCAGTGAGCATGTGCTTAAGATGTCTAGGCACGCAAACAAACTCCAAAGCTTGGGTATAGTGATTCCTAATGATTTGGGGATTTACCGTGTCCTCCAATCGCTGCCACCAAGTTACAAGAACTTTGTGATGAACTACAATATGCAAAGCATGAACAAGATGTTGCCAGAACTCTTCTCCATGTTGAAATCTGCAGAAGTGGAGATCAAGAAAGAGCATCAAGTGTTGTTGGTCAATAAGACCACAAAATTCAAGAAAGGCAAGTCTAAGCAAAAGGGAAACTTCAAGAAGGGTGGTAAGAAAGTTGCCACACCGACGAAGAAGACCAAAGCTGGACCTAAGCACAATCTTGAATGCTTTCTTGCAAGGGAGAGGGTCACTTTGGGCGGAATTTCCCAAAGTACTTGGCGGATTTGAAGAATGGCAACATCAAGAAGAAAGGTATATCCGATATACATGTTATTGATGTGTATCTCACTAGTACTCGTAGTAGTGCACGGGTATTTTAATCTTGGTTCGGTTGCTCATATTTGTAACTTTCGAAGCGGTCTTTTGAAAATAAGCGGAAGCTAGCGAAGAACGAGGTGACGATGCGCGCGTTGGAAATGGATCAAAGGTTGATGTGATCGATGATCGCGCTACCTCTTCATCTACCATCGGGATTAGTTTTATACTTAAATAATTGTTATTTGGTGCCTACGTTGAGCATGAACATTATGTCGGGATCTTGTTTATTGCGAGACGGTTACTTGTTTAAGTCCGAGAATAATGGTTGTTCGATTTATATGAGTAATATGTTTTATGCACATGCACCTTTGATAGATGGTCTATTCTTATTGAATCTTGATAGTGGAAATACACATATTAATAACATTGAAGCTAAACGTTCGAAATTGAGCGATAACTCGACCTATATGTGGCACTGTCGTCTTGGTCACATTGGAGTGAAGCGTATGAAGAAACTCCATTCCGATGGACTTCTTGAATCACTTGATTTCGAATCACTTGAAAGATGCGAAGCATGTCTGATGGGTAAAATGACTAAGACTCCATTTTCTGGTATGATGGAGCGAGCTACGGATTTATTGGTAATCATACATACCGATGTATGTGGTCCAATGAGTGTAGCATCGCGCGGTGGTTATCATTATGTTCTTACCTTCACGGATGACTTGAGTAGATATGGTTATATCTATTTCATGAAACATAAGTCCGAAACTTTCGAGAAGTTTAAGGAATTTCAAAGTGAGGTGGAGAATCAACGTAACAAGAAGATTAAATTTCTACGTTCTGATCATGGAGGTGAATATCTAAGTTACGAGTTTGGCGAGCAAATGTGGAATACTTTCACAATTGCCACCGCCGGGAACACCACAACATAATGGTGTGTCCGAACGTCGTAATCGAACTCTCTTAGATATGGTTCGTTCTATGATGTCACTTACAGATTTACCGCTATCATTTTGGGGTTATGCATTAGAAACAGCCGCATTCACTTTAAATATTGCACCATCTAAATCCGTTGAAACGACACCGTATGAATTATGGTTTGGGAAGAAACCTAAATTGTCGTTCCTTAAAGTTTGGGGTTGCGAAGCCTATGTAAAGAAGTTACAACCGGACAAGCTTGAACCCAAAGCGGAAAAATGCGTCTTCATAGAATACCCGAAGGAAACTATTGGTTATACCTTCTATCATAGATCCGAGGGCAAAATTTTCGTTGCTAAGAATGGATCCTTTCTAGAGAAAGAATTTCTCTCGAAAGAAGTGACTGGAAGGAAAGTAGAACTCGACGAGGTTGTTGAACCTTCTCTCGAACTTGCGAGTAGCGCAGCACCGGAAGAAGTTCCTGTGGTTCCTACACCAATAAGAGAGGAAGCTAATGATGATGATCATGAAACTTCGGTTGAAGTTGCTACAGAACCTCGCAAGTCAACGAGAACTCGTACCACTCCTGATTGGTATGATCCCGTTATGAGTGTCATGTTGGTGGACAACACCGATGACCCTGCGACATATGAGGAAGCGACGATGAGCCCAGATTCCAATAAATGGCAAGATGCCATGAAATCCGAGATTGGATCCATGTACGAAAACCAAGTATGGACTTTGGTGGACTTACCGGATGGTCGGAAGGCTGTCGAGAACAAATGGATTTTCAAGAAGAAAATAAATGTTGATGGTAATGTTACTGTCTATAAAGCTCGACTTGTCGCAAAAGGGTTTCGACAAATTCAAGGAGTTGACTACGATGAGACTTTCTCACCAGTAGAGAAGCTAAAGTCTGTGAGGATTATGTTAGCAATCGCTGCATATTACGGTTATGAGATATGGCAGATGGATGTCAAAACGGCGTTCCTCAATGGAGACATTGATGAAGATTTGTATATGATGCAACCCAAAGGTTTTGTCGATCCTAAAGATGCTAACAAGGTATGCAAAATTCAACGGTCCATATATGGGTTGAAGCAAGCATCCCGAAGTTGGAATCAACGTTTTGATAAGGTAATCAAAAGTTTTGGTTTTATACAAACTTATGGAGAAGCTTGTATTTACAAGAAAGTGAGTGGGAACTCTGTAGCATTCTTAATAATATATGTAGATGACATATTGTTGATTGGGAATGATGTAGACCTTCTTAATAGTGTCAAGGAATATTTGAATAATA
This sequence comes from Avena longiglumis, assembly GCA_030063025.1. Taxonomy (NCBI): domain Eukaryota; kingdom Viridiplantae; phylum Streptophyta; class Magnoliopsida; order Poales; family Poaceae; genus Avena; species Avena longiglumis. The sequence goes on from CP125974.1 coordinate 570,448,947, forward strand.
GTTTTTCAATGAAAGATCTTGGCGAACCAGCTTACATATTAGACATAAAGATTTATAGAGATAGACCATCATTGTCACAAAGTACATATTTGGACAAAGTTTTAAAGAGGTTTGGAATGGAAGATAGCAAGAAAGGTTTCTTGCCCATGTTTCCCAATACGACCTTGAGTAAAACTCAAAGTCCTGCAACGACAGAAGATAGAGAAAGAATGAGTAAGACTCCCTATGCCTCAGCCATAGGATCTCTAATGTATGCCATGCTATGTACTAGACCCGACATTGCATATGCTGTTAGTTTAACTAGCAGATATCAAAGTGATCCAGGAGCGGATCATTGGACAGCGGTCAAAAACATCCTTAAGTACTTGAGAAGAACTAAGGATATGGTTCTTTCTTATGGAGGTGATGAACAGCTCGTTGTTAATGGTTACACCGATGCTAGTTGGAACACCGATCCGGATGATTCTAAATCTCAATCTGGATATGTATTTACTTTGAATGGTGCAGCAATTAGCTGGAGGAGTGCAAAGCAAAGCATTGTGGCGAGATCTTCAACTGAATCGGAATACATAGCTACTTCGGAGGCTTCACAAGAAGCGATATGGATGAAGGAGTTCATTACAGAGCTCGGTGTGGTTCCAAGTGCGCTGGACCCAATGTCTATCTACTGTGATAACATGGGCGCCATAGCCAATGCGCAATAACCAAGGCCACACAAGAAGATGAAGCACATCAAGCTACGTTTTCATGCTATTCGAGAACATGTCCAAGATGGTGACATAAAGATTTGCAAAGTACACACAGATCTGAATGTGGCGGATCCGTTGACTAAACCTGTCCCGAGGGCAAAACATGACCAGCACCAAACCGCCATGGGTGTTCGGTATATTACCATGTAATCTAGATTAGTTGACTCTAGTGCAAGTGGGAGACTGTTGGAGATATGCCCTAGAGGCAATAATAAATGTAGTTATTATTATATCTTTGTGTTTATGATAAATGTTTACATTCATGCTATAATAGTATTAACAAGAAACATTAATACTTGTGTGATTTGTAAACTAAACTAGAGTCCCTAGTAAAGCCTCTTCTTAATACTAGCTTGTTGATTAATAGATGATCATGGTTTCTTGATCATGAACATTTGAGATGTTGTTAATAACAATATCATATCATTAGGAGAATGGTATGGTGGACATACTCCTATAGATAAGCGTAGCATAAAGAGCTGGGTGTGGTTCCTAGTGCGCTGGACCCAATGTCTATCTATTGTGATAACATTGGCGCCATAGCCAATGCGCAAGAACCAATGTCACACAAGAAGCTGAAGCACATCAAGTTACGTTTTCACGCTATTCGAGAACATGTCCAAGATGGGGACATAAATATTTGCAAAGTACACACAGATCTGAATGTGGCGGATCCGTTGACTAAACCTCTCCCGAGGGCAAAACATGACCAACACCAAACTGCCATGGGTGTTCGGTATTTTACCATGTAATCTAGATTAGATGACTCTAGTGCAAGTGGGAGACTGTTGGAGATATGCCCTAGAGGCAATAATAAATGTAGTTATTATTATATCTTTGTGTTTATTATAAATGTTTACATTCATGCTATAATAGTATTAACAAGGAAACATTAATACTTGTGTGATTTGTAAACTTAAATTGAAGTCCCTAGTGAAGACTCTACATAATACTAGCTTGTTGGTTAATAAATGATTGTGGTTTCCCTATCATGAACATTGAGATGTTATTAACAACAAGATCATATCGTTAGGAGAATGATATGGTGGACATACTCCTATAGATAAGCGTAGCACAAAGATCAAGTCATTTTAATAGTTTAATTGCTATATGCTTTCTGATACATAGTAACCTAATTCCTTCGACCATGAGATCATGCATATCACCTTTACCAGATGGATGCTTTGATGACATCAAACACCACACTGTAACTGGGTGGCTATAAAGGTGGCATTGAGTGTTCGGAAAGTATGGGTTGAGACACATGGATCAAGAGTGGGATTTGTCCATGCATATGACGGATAGATATACTCTGGGCCCTCTCGGTGGAATGTCATCCAATTAGCTTGCAAGCATATGACTGGCTCACAAGGGATCACATATCACGGGAACGAGAAAAGAGTACTTATCAGTAACGAGGTTGAACTAGGTATGCAGAGATACCGACGATCAAAACCTCGGATAAGTAAACTATCGTGAGACAAAGGGAAATTGACATCATATGTAAGTGTAGGGTTCGCAGCATAGAAAACAAAAATTTTCCTACGGTGTGAACTATATACCAAGATCTATATATACTAGATACAAACAACGGGCGGATGTATATCCGTAGAGAACATACCCTTGAAGACCGACAAAGCTTAACGAGTTAAAATCATGGTTGATGTAGACGATCTCTTTTCGATCTCAAGATCGAGAGGAAGTCCTAGCGCCGCAAATTAGCAGTGCATCCGTGCTCGCACACACGTACAAGACACCGAGCAACCTCCGCCTCCTCGCTCCAGCGATGCAGTGGAAGCACAAATCTTTCTTGCCAAATAGCCACCGGGAACATGTATCTCGCTAGTCCGAGACCATGGGGGATACATTCTAGACAGGGAGAGAGATCCTTCACGAGGAGGTGTGAGAGACAAGTGAGGAGGGCTCCTTTTATAGGAGGAGGGAACCCCAAGGGGTGGCCGCGCATGGGGCTGCCCCTTGCCCTCCCTCTTCATGTGGGTGGACACTCCACTCACAAAACTCCTCTAAATTCCCTCCACTCAAAAGTCCACTCAAAATCCCATTAAATTTCCACCAAATTTAATGCAAACTCTCATTAAATAAAACTCTTTTATTTTATTCAGAATTTTGTCAATTACTTTAATGACAAACATTCACAAATAACCCTTGCTAGAATTCTATTTCACATGCATAACCACTTTATGCAATTTCACCGAAAACTTTTTTGGTATCTAGTGAAATAAATTCTCGCTTATTCATTCTTTCGGCATGAAACATTTGCTCCAATTGGATGTCAGTGTCTCTTAAGTGTGTCACCCTACGGTTCGTGAATAATGCGGACATGATCGAGACCCTCTCGGATCAATAATCGAAGCGGATCTGGAGACCCATCTTGACTCCCACATTCAACGATGACTTTCTTGTGATCGTCGGAACCTTTTACGCTAGTATCTTAATCCCTTTGTTTCACGATATATTACATGTCCGAGATTCGATCATCGGTATCTCCATACCTAGTTTGATCTCGTTACCGACATGCACTCTTTACTCGTTCCTGTGATATAACATTCTAGTGATCAAATCACTTGCTTGCAAGCTAATCAATGTGATATCACCGAGAGGGCCCAGAGTATATCTATCCGTCATCGGGATGAACAAATTCCACTCTCGATCCATGAGCCTCAACATAACACTTTATTAGTTACGAATCCATCTTTATAATCACCACATTACGGTGTGACGTTTGATGTTATCAAGAAACTCTTCCGTGTTAGTGATTGACATGATCTCATGGTCTAAGGATTAGGATCACTTCGTAAGTTGTTATAGCAATATAAACTCAATGACTTTGATCGTAATGCTATACTTGGATGAGTGTTCATCACATCATTACACTAATGTTGTGATCCCGTTATTAACAACATCCAATGTCCATGATCGAAACCTTGATCATCTTGTTAATCAACGAGCTAGTTTATGAGAGAGGCTTAACTAGGAACTTTCTGTTTGTTTATTAAACACACATGTATTAACGTTTCCGTATTAATACAATTATAGCATGCAAAATAAACATCTATCATATACTTGGAATACACATAATAAACACTTTATTATTGCCTCTCGGGCATATTCCTTGATCTCCCACTTGCACTAGAGACAATAATCTAGTTACATAGTGATAAATCTAACACCCATTGAGTTACGGTGTTGATCATGTTTTGCTCTAGGGAGAGTTTTAGTCAACGGATCTGCTACATTGAGATCCGTATGTACTTTACAAATCTTTATATCTCCATCCTTGACATGCTCGCGGATGGAGTGAAACCGGCGCTTAATATGCTTGGAATGCTTGTGAGACCTTGGCTCTTTGGCATTGGCAATGGCACCATTGTTGTCACAATAGATCACCATTGGATCCAACGCGTTTGCCACAACTCCTAGTTCGGATATCAACTCCTTCATCCAAACTGCTTCCTGAGCCGCTTCCGAAGCAGCAACATATTCGGCCTCCGTTGTTGATCCCGCTACCACAGGTTGTTTGGAGCTCCTCCAACTAACCGCTCCGCCATTCATGAGAAATACGTATCCGGATTAAGACTTAGAGTCATCCGGATCGGTGTCAACTAAGCGTCGACATAACACTTAGCGACGAGTTCTTCTTCACCTCATTATACAAGAAACATATCCTTAGTTCTTCGTAAGTACTTAAGGATATTCTTGACCGCTATCCGATGTTCGAACACGGATCCGATTGGTACCTACTAGTCAAACTAATAGCGTGTGCCACATCCGGTCTTGTACATAGCATGGCGTACATTATAGAGCCTATGGCTGAAGCATAGGGACTTTGTCCATTATCTCTCTTTCTTCCGCTGGCGGACTTTGAGTCTTACTCAATGTCTTGCCTTGCAACATAGGTAAGAACCCTTCTTACTTCCGTCCATTTTAAACTTCTTTAAAATCTTATCAAGGTATGTACTTTGCGATAGCCCTATTAGGCGCCTAGATCTATCTCTATAGATCTTTATGCCTAATATGTATGACGCTTCACCTAGGTCCTTCATTGAAAATTTCTTTGTTTGGATAACTTTTAACACTTTTTAAAAGTTCTATATCATTCCGATCAATAATATGTCATCCACATATAATATCAGAAATGCCACATTGCTCCCACTCACTTTCTTGTAAATACAAGCTTCTCCATAAGTTTGGACAAATCCAAACTCTTTGATCACCTCATCAAAGCGGAGATTCCAACTTCACGATGCTTGCTTCAATCCATAGATGGATCGCTGAAGCTTGCACACCTTGTTAGCATCCTTAGGATCGACAAAACCCTTTGGTTGTATCATATACAACTCTTCTTCAATATTACCATTGAGAAAGCGTGGTTTTGACATCCATCGCCATATTTCATAATCGAAATATGCAGCAATTGCTAACATAATCCTAATGACTTTAGCATCGCTACGGAGAGAAAGTCTCATCGTAGTCAACTCCTTGAATTTGTCGAAACCCTTTGCGACAAGTCGAGATTTATAGATGGTCACATTACCATCAGTTTTCCTTTTGAAAATCCATTTGTTCTCCACGGCCTTTCGGTGGTGAGGTAATTCCACCAAGTTCCAAACTTGATTTTCATACATGGATTCCATCTCGGTTCATGGCTTCTAACCATTTGTTGGAATCGGGCTCATCATTGCTTCTTCATACGTCCGGGGTCATTATTTTCATCAACCATGAAATTTATGACAGTTCCGTCTGACTCGGGGCTGCAGCGTCTGTTTGACTGCGAGGTTGGCGATACTCTCTTTCGGAGTTTCATGATCATTATCATTAGTTCCCTCTTCAACAGTGGAGCCAACTCGGAACAACTTCGTGCTGCACTACTCGCCATACTTTGAAGAGAAGGTTCCACAACCTCTTCGAGTTCTACCTTCCGACTACTCACACCTTTCGTGAGAAACTCTTTCTCTAGAAAGGATCCATTCTTGGCAACAAAAACCTTGCCCTCGGATCTGTGATAGAAGGAATACCCAATAGTTTCTTTAGGGTATCCTATGAAGACGCATTTTTCCGCTTTGGGTTCGAGTTTATCCGGTTGATGTTTCTTCACATAAACATCGCAACCCCAAACTTTAAGAAATGACAGCTTAGGTTTGTTTCCAAACCACAATTCATACGGTGTCTTTTCAGCATTTAGATGGTGCCGATTTAAAGTGAATGCAGCGTTTCTAGTGCATAACCCCAAAATGACAACGGCAAGTCCGTCAGAGACATCATAGATCGAACCATATCTAATAAATACGATTCTGACGTTCACACACCATTTCATTGTGGTGTTCCGCAGGTGTGAGTTGTGAAACAATTCCACACTCTTTCATGTGAGTGCTAAACTCGTAACTTAGATACTCACCTCCACGGTCGGACCGTAGAAATTTGATCTTTCTATTACGATGATTTTCCACTTCATTCGAAATTCCTTGAACTTTTCAAAGGTTTCGGACTTGTGTTTCATCAAGTAGATATAACCGTATCTACTCAAATCATCCGTGAAAGTAACAAAATAACGATATCCACCTCGGCACACTCATTGGACCACATACATCGAATGTATGATTTCCAATAAATCATTGCCCGTTCCATTGAACCGGAAAACGGCGTTCTAGTCATCTTGCCCATAAGGCATGGCTCACATGTATCAAATGATTCATAATCAAGTGATTCCAAAAGTCCATCCGAATGGAGCTTCTTCATGCGTTTAATGCCAATATGACCTGACGGCGATTATGCCACATATATCGGATATATCATCATTAAGTTTAATCCTTTTAGCATCAACATTATGAATATGTGTAACATTATCATCGAGATCTAACAGAAATAAACCATTCATCATCGGTGCATGACCATAAAAGATTTCATTCATATAAATGGAACAACCATTGTTCTCGATTTAAATGAATAACCACTTTGCATCAAACATGATCCGGATACAATGTTCATGCTCGGTCGGGCACCGGATAACATTTATTTAAGTTTATGACTAATCCCGGGTAAGTGGAGAGGCAGCGTTAAACGGCGATCACATCAACGTTTGATCCATTGCCGACACGCATCTTGACCTCACCCTTGCTAGCGGTCGCTTGTTCATGACCCCGATTCGAGTTACAAATATTAGCAATGGCCGGTATCAAATACCCGGTGCTCTGCGAGCACTAGTCAAGTACACATCAATAACATGTATATCATATATACCTTTGTTTGCCTTGCCGGCCTTCTTATGCCGAGATACTTGGGGCGATTAAGCTTCGATGGCGATCCCTTACAATAGTAGCACTCGGTATCGGACTTAGGTCCAACTCGGGTTTCTTTTCAGCGGCAGCAGGCTTGCTGCCTTACTTCCTTCCGTTTTCCTTCTTGTCTTTCTTGAAACCGGTGTTCCTATCGATCATCAACACTTGGTGTTCCTTTTGATCTCCACTTACGGTTTTAAGCATTGGCGAAGCTCGGGAGAGACTTCTTCATGCCTTGCATATTATAGTTCATCACGAAGCTCTTATAGCTAGGTGGCGGACTGAGAACACGATGGATGCCTAAGTCAATGGGAATCGTTATTCCCAAGGAGACAAGCTTATCGGCATAACTCGACATCTTGAGTACATGCTCACTAACAGAGCTGTGCTCTTCCATCATGCAGCTAACGAAATTTTTTGAAGCATTGTAGCTCTCTACAGCGGCATGTGTGTCGAAAATCATTTTCAACTCACCCATTGTATCAAATGCATTGCCGTTTTCGAAACGCTTTCGAAGTTCCGGCTCTAGCCCATACAATATGCCGCAATGAACTAAGTTGTGGTCCTCACGAGTCGATAGACATTCTTCTCCTCGTCGGGGCATCATCAAAAGGTGGGGGCCTAACGGCGCTTCTAGCACATATTGCTTTTGTGCAAAGAGAGAGAATCCTCAAATTCATGGCCCATTCGGTAAAGTTGCTACCGTTCGTTGCTAGTTTCTCTTTCTCCATGAACGCATTGAAATTAAAAGCGGTGGTGCCATCTACAGAATTTGTAAAGTTTAGACTAAGTGTATGATAGATCGAGTTCAACTAATCTATATTACGAATGAACTCCCACTCAAAAGCGACATCCCTCGTGTCCTTTTGGTGATTACATGAACCAAATCCACTACACCAAGTCCGATCATCACGTGAGTCGGTATAGCTTCAAAGGCGAGCATCAAATGGGCATCATATCAACTATATGACTCATGCTTAACCTTTCGATTACGTGTTCCGAGGCCATGTCTCACATGCTAGGCTCGCCAAGTTAGAACCTTAGTATTTGCGTGTGTAACTGTTTTACACCGAAATATGGTCGTGGATCCAAGAACACCCGATCATCACGTGATGTCTTGGGCGGCGAAAACATAATCGGTGCATACTAAAGGAAGAACACATTCTTATCTTGATATTTAAATGAGGGATCATATTATTATGCTTAACAAAGCGCTAAACAAGCAATATAAGATGCAATCAAACATCATATGTTTATTAGTGAAATTATATGGTTCCATGCAGATGATCTCTATCATGTGCATCGTGGTATGATCACTATCATACCTATATGTGTAAATCCAAGGTCTATGGATTTTTACACGCTATGTGTGTTGTAAGAGTATCATCTCATACTTCTACTTACAACACTACCATATCATAACACTAGCCCCAACAATCTAAACTAGACGCCTCTAATTTATTCATTGCAAGTTTTACGTGGCTTAGGGCTTTCGAGATAGAACCGTTCTTACCTACGAACATGAACCTAGCGAGGATAATCAAATTGTTGACAACTCGCTTGCAAAATAGATATTGACTATAGTAGGAGAGACAGACACCCGCTAGCCACTTATGCAAACTAGTTGCATGTCAAGCGTGGAACAGGTCTCATGTGCGAGGACATGTAAAGTTTGTCCGGGCCGCTTCATCCCACTATGCCACCAATATCCAAAATCACAACAAAGGAGCAACAACATGATCATCATCGCCCACATATACATATGTGTACTACCCGTGTAAAGTATCTACGCATAGATCCGGCTCTGATACCACTGTAGGGTTCGCAGCATAGAAAACAAAATTTTTCCTACGGTGTGAACTATATACCAAGATCTATATATACTAGATACAAACAACGGGCGGATGTATATCCGTAGAGAACATACCCTTGAAGACCAACAAAGCTTAACGAGTTCAACTCGTGGTTGATGTAGACGATCTCTTGCCGATCTCAAGATCGAGAGGAAGTCCTAGCGCCGCAAATTAGCAGCGCATCCGTGCTCGCACACACGTTCGAGGCACCGAGCAACCTCCGCCTCCTCGCTCGGCGATGCAGTGAAGCACAACTCTTTCTTGCCGAATAGCCACGGAACATGTATCTCGCTAGTCCGAGACCATGGGGATAAATTCTAGAGGGAGAGAGATCCTTCACGAGGAGGTGTGAGAGACAAGTGAGGAGGAGGGCTCCTTTTATAGGAGGGGGAACCCCAAGGGGTGGCCGGCGCATGGGGCTGCCTTGCCCTCCCTCTTCATGTGGTGGACACTCCACTCACAAAACTCCTCTAAATTCCTCCACTCAAAAGTCCACTCAAAAATCCCATTAAATTTCCACCAAATTTAATGCAAACTCTCATTAAATAAAACTCTTTTATTTTATTCAGAATTTTGTCAATTACTTTAATGACAAACATTCACAAATAATGCCTTGCTAGAATTCTATTTCACATGCATAACCACTTTATGCAATTTCACCCAAAACTTTGTTCGGTATCTAGTGAAATAAATTCCTGCGCTTGTTCATTCTTTCGGCATGAAACATTTGCTCCAATTGGATGTTGGTGTCTCTTAAGTGTGTCACCCTACGGTTCGTGAATAATGCGGACATGATCGAGACCCCTCTCAGATCAATAATCAGAAGGGGGATCTGGAGACCCATACTGACTCCCACACATTCAACGATGACTTTCTTGTGATCGTCGGAACCTTTTACGCTAGTATCTTAATCCCTTTGTTTCACGATATATTACATGTCCGAGATTCGATCATCGGTATCTCCATACCTAGTTTGATCTCGTTACCGACATGCACTCTTTACTCGTTCCTGTGATATAACATTCTAGTGATCAAATCACTTGCTTGCAAGCTAATCAATGTGATATCACCGAGAGGGCCCAAAGTATATCTATCCGTCATCGGGATGAACAAATTCCACTCTCGATCCATGAGCCTCAACATAACACTTTATTAGTTCTGAATCCATCTTTATAATCACCCTGTTACGGTGTGACGTTTGATGTTATCAAGAAACTCTTCCGGTGTTAGTGATTGACATGATCTCATGGTCTAAGGATTAGGATCACTTCGTAAGTTGTTATAGCAATATAAACTCAATGACTTTGATCGTAATGCTATACTTCGGATGAGTGTTCAACACATCATTACACTAATGTTGTGATCCCGTTATTAACAACATCCAATGTCCATGATCAGGAAACCTTGATCATCTTGTTAATCAACGAGCTAGTTTATGAGAGAGGCTTAACTAGGAACTTTCTGTTTGTTTATTAAACACACATGTATTAACGTTTCCGTATTAATACAATTATAGCATGCAAAATAAACATCTATCATATACTTGGAATACACATAATAAACACTTTATTATTGCCTCTCAGGGCATATTCCCTTCAGTAAGTGGTTCATTCGATCGCAAAGTAATCGTAGAAATATGTGGGAGCCATATGAATTTCCATATTCCTCTATTTGTTATTGATCGGAGAATTGTCTCGATCATGTCCGCATAATTCACGAACCGTAGGGAGACACACTTAAGGATTCGATGTTGTTGAGTAGTTATGGAATGATGAGTAAGAGACCGAATGTTGTTCGGAGTCTCGGATGGGATCCGGGATATCATGAGGAGAGTCGGAATGGTTCGGAGAATAAGATTCATATAAGGAAAGTCATGTTTCAGAGTTGGGGAATGATTCCGGTGTTTTCATCGGGAATGTTCTAGAAGGTTCCGGAAGGTCCGGCACTCCGGAGGGGAAGGGTACATGAATGTGTCATGACAATGTGGAAAGGTTGCATCATGTACTAAGTATCATGGCTGGGAAAAATAAAGGGAGAAATCAAATCCTAGTTTGAAAAGTCAAACGCCAATTTGAAAAGTCAAACGACAAGTTTGCTTGGTGGAGGGAGAGTGTAACACCCCCGGTCACTCCGGACCGACGACTGTCACTTCTGGCAGCTCAATAGGATCTCTAGACTAACCCCACAGACCAACACTATCAATCCTATTGAGCCATGCGCCAGGGTCTCACAGAGAGTAGGAAACCTACTTGGGGAGGAAGTCCTCCTCCCTCCACCGCCGGCCAAGGAGGCCGAGTTGGGGGAGGACTCCCTCCTCCCAACCGGCGCCCTCCCACCTATATAAGGAGGGAAAGGGATGCCCCTCTAGTCTACACCTCACACACCCCGAAACCCTAACCCTAAGCCATCGGCGCCACCGCCCCTGCTGCTGTCGCCGCCTAGGGCACCACCAACTCGCCAAGTTGGGGTGATCCTAACCCTAGCCGCCAGCTACACTCTCCCCTTGGTGCCTTCTAAACCCTAGATCGCCAAGGCCTCTCTCATAGTCCACCATACTCGCTCCGGCTTAAGGCGAAGCCCTGCGAGATCTCCCCTCTACTTCCGGTACCACGCCGTCGTCTTTGCCGAGTGCGAGAGTGCTACAACCTTCATTTTCTTTGGAACAAGGAGAGGAAGGTCTTCATCGAAATCGAACGTGTGACCATTGCGGAGCGCTAAGGAACCTTGGCGGAAGGATCGTCTACGCGATCTTGAGATCGGCAAGAGTACGACTACATCACCCACGAGAATCTGCTCTTGTTAAACGCTTTCGAATCTTCGAGGGTGAGTTCCTATATCGACTCGTTGCTACAATCTAGTAGATAGATCTTGGCTTGTTTGTTTGCATGCGGTGGAAATTTTTTGTTTTCCATGCTACGAACCCCTTCACGCTAACCACTAGATATAGATCTCGCTGGATCTAGAGACCGGCAGGAAGACCAGGCTGCCTGTCCCGCGACATCACCGGTTCGAGCGATGCCGAGATGGAGGAAGAACAGGGGCAAATTATTTCAACGTGACGCAGTCTCCTTCATGGAATCCATGCCACAAGGAAGAAGAGACCAACCCTAACTACAGGCCGAAGCCAAAGGTCCCCACCCCCTCCCGTTGTCGGAACGGCCGACGTAGGAGACAGGGACCAGCGGCGGCCATAATTTTGGGGACATGTGTGATCGCCTGGAGAGTCACGGCGAAACCATTTCCTAGAGAGTCATGCAAAGTTGTCGAGCCTTTGTTTCCAGGTCTCTCATTTATGTTAGTGAGAGATGTTCGCACAGATGAGAGATCGACAATCTAGCATGGTACCTAAGAGCACCTCAACACATATGAAAAATTGGTAAAATCTGCAAAATAATTGAATTTTACAATTTTGGTAAAAAAATGATTCGAATAGGTCCCGCAAAAGTGGTGAAACCTATAAAAGTTCCGAAGTTTTAGTACACCAACCCATATATACTCCATATATCCAATTTTCGAGTTGATTTTTGCATCTCCCCACAAAACGGTCAACACATGTGGGTCTGAAATTTCTGAACGTGTCGCCGCTGAACCCGTCGGAATCCAACCAAATTCCCAGTGAGATAGGTGGATTCTCGGAGAGAGAGAGAGAGAGAGAGAGAGAGAGAGAGAGAGAGAGAGAGGCCGCTTCGTCGAGCCGTACGATGGACCTTAGCTGGAGAACGATCTAGATCTTATCAGAATCGTGATTCTACCATACGATTCTAGGACTTTATGACCCAAATTGAGTGGATCGATTCTACGATTCTACTAAGTAGAATATAATTTCCCGATTTTAAATTTTTTGATTCTATGGTCTACGATCCTACCATAAAAGTTCCGATCCGATTCAGAATCATGATTCTAACAACTTTGCGGACCAGAGCATGTAGACGCTGAACAGGGACTACAATGCATGAAAGATAGGTCATCGATTCTGCATATGCGCGTCAAGTGGTAAGATCACGTTTTCTACCTGCTGGAGCCGGATCTTGTGGAGTTCATGTCTTCATTGCGAGAAGGATCGAAAAGTTGTTGTTATTCCTCCGCGGCCATGGCCCGATCCTTCAGTGGTACCCGAGCCTAGGTTTTGGCTTTAGGCCTGAACCTTGCACGGATTTGTGTAGGTGGTGCTTTGATTGAATCAAATTCATTGGTTTTTGGTAACCGATTCAAGTTTAGGATTGATTTTACATTGATCTTTAATCAACTAGAATTAGGGAATGGTGTGGAGATCGGCCGTGAATTGGATTTGGGTTGGGTTGGTGATGCATGTAAAATACACACATAAACTTTGTAATTTTGTGATATGCTCCCACATATTTGCATCATATCTACAGTTTTATCTATTTTTATATTGATTTTTGGGATTTTCCAAAATATCTCTTTTATTAAACTTTATGTTAGTGCTTTTGACTTGTATGGAGCTTATGAACTCAAAAAATGGGCTAGGTCAGCGGGCATGTGAACAAAACAAGCTAAAGTAGGACCCAGGAGCCCAACGAGCTGAAAATGGCAGACCCAACAAAGTAAAACGCACCACCATGAGGTTTTGGAGCCTTGAGCATCTGGTTGCCTCATTTTTCATGCCACAGTAATCCCCTTTACATAAAACCACACACCCTTACGAATAAAACGAGCTAAAGTAGCGCCCTAGGGCCCAACGAGCTGCAAATGGCAGGCCCAACAAGGTGAACCACGCCAACATGAGGATTTAGAGCCTCGAGCGTCGGATTGCCTTGTTTTTTGGGCCATCATGATTGTCTTGGTATAAAAGCATGTATATATACCCTCATGGTTTATTATTGTGTTGGTGCCATCATGATTGTCTTGACCTAAAACCATGTATATATATCTTCGGGGTTTATTATTGTGTTGGTGCCATCATGATCGCCTTGACCTAAAATCATGTATATATACCCTCATGGATTTATTGTTGTGTTAGGAGGTGGTGGAGATAAAAAAACCAAGTAACCGAGAGCTAGCAGTTCGCCGCTAGACGAAGATTAGAGAGGGAACCACCGTCAAAATTGCCTTCAACTTGTATTCACCTTCTCCAATGACTCCACGTCAATGTGGTGGTAAGTGATCCAATCTCTCCATGTATTGCACTTGAATTACTACGTATGAGCCACCAAAATGAGTATGGTGCTATACATGTAATTAACATGGTGGATAATGTGAGTTCACAAAAAAAACATGGTGGATAATGTTATAAGATGATGAACTTGCTGTTATGTTGAGATATTTGTAGATGCACATTATATTATTGATCTATTTGCATACTCGATAGGAAGATTTTGGTCGCCAAATCTGGTATTTGGGCAAGTATTTGAGTGTATTTTTTGCTAGAAGGATATATTTTAAAATTAACACCGAAATCCGGCAACCGGTGCCGGAACTTGGGGGTTGACTAGAACTCGATGCTCCATGCCGAAATTTGCTTCCTATCCAACGGTAAATAGCACGGGAAAACAGACTGTGGCACCTCTTACAACCCAGAGCTCGTGATTGACTCGTGGTGCCGGTGGAACAATTAAGGCTGGCCATATTTGAAGTATCATATCATGCATATGATATTAGATTAGCTACAATGAAAATATCATAACTAGTATTATGTATGTCATGTTGACAAAAATCTGATGTAGCATAACAATTAATAAAGAAAGAGATGGTTATAATGTTATAGCACGCAAAACTAGAAATCCTAACGCAAGTAAATCTTGTACACAATTTTACATTGAAATTTTGATACGTACACTAGTTATGATAATTCCATTGTGGCTAGTCTAAGGAAGTACTATTACCTCCGTCCCATGGCTTAAGGCTTATATATATTTTTTAAAGTCAAACTATGCAAACTTTGTAGAAAAATATATTAATAATTATAATATAAAACACATACCATTTGATACCGCATGAAACATATATTCACATGATATCTATATAATATCATATTTCTTGATACTATTTTTTTCTAAAAGTTCGGTCAAACTTTTGTGGCTTGATTTTTTTTAAAAATATAAGCTTTAAAGCTTTGTGACAGAGGGAGTATATACACGGCCCCAAATAGGAGACGTGGTTTTGACTGCTTGCTAGTCACACGCGGACTGCTACTACTCTGCACGGTAAATGTGAAAGCGAACGAGAAAGGAACGGCGGCGGTGACAGTGACCGACCGGCCGAAGCGCCACGCGGCATGCGGTGGCGAGGAACGAGGAGACTGACGGAGAGCGATGATTCGGCGCCCTTTCCCAGGTCCAGTCTCACGGTCTAGTACATCAATATAGCGGCCGGCCGGCCGGGGAGATGGAGAGATGGACCAACAGATCGAACCAAAGGTGTCGCCTCAGTCTGCTTTCGTGTTCCTGCATACGCGCGCGCGTCTCACTCGCTCAACCTGATCGATCAAGCCCTGCACTCTCGATCGTCGCATCCGTCGTCCGCCCATGGTAATTGCCCAGCACAACCCCTACCTAGCTGGCCCTGGCCTCCCTCTCGCTACCGTTCTCCTTCCTTGCTGTAGATTAGTTTCAGTAGATCGATCTTCATCGGCCGGGGCATGCATGCAGCTGGGTTGGTCCATTGGTCTTATTGTTTGAATATTGACCACGACGCAATGGCATCAGTTAGCAAATGCAGCTTCAATGCAGTTTTTTGTTACAAGTAAGTTTGATTGATAGGCAGCTTGCTCGATCGCGTACGTGCATACGGGTAAAATCCGCCTTGTTGTTTGATGGGTATTCGGATGTTTTCTTGCTGTTCCAGTTTTGCTTCTGTTTTGCATCATCCCACCACGTGGAGATCCGCATGTGGGCTTCGAATCCCCCCCTTTTTTTTTAAAATGCAAATCCTTAGTTTCGGGATATAGATAAGATTCATTTTTGAGGTTTCATGGATGTTTCAATTGTTTTTGTGGCACTTAATTTAAGTTTCAAGTTTGATCAACAATTTTATGTAATTAAATAAATATGTTTTTTTTGAACATAATAATTTAATACTCCCTCCGATCCCTAGGTTCATCTAAGTTTTGACAAATCCAAATCAACTAATATGGATCGGAGGAAGTAGCATAATTATTTAGAATGTAAACAATATCAAATTTAAAACCTAAAATTATTATTTTAAATATTACATATTGAAATGAGATGTATCTTCAATTTGATATATGGTATTTTCAAACTATTATGTTTTATATTTTTACTGCAGAAAATGCATTATACTTTTTAGAATTTCCAAATCAGAAAATAATTGGGACAAATGTTGGACAAGCCCAACAGGCCTGGTTGGCCATCTTGTAGTCGTGAAAGAAAAGCTCTAAGAGCCCACCGTATCATCCAGTCAGAGCGGCGGGGATAACTGCGAGGGTTCATCTGTATGTACGGCGCCAAAATTGGATGAGCCGTCGCGCCGCCCCGGAGCGGCGGAACCCGACCGGACGACGCAATGGCGCGGAGCCGGGCAGGTGGTGGTAGCGGGCGGCTGCTACGTGCGGGGTCTCGCGCCGCCAGCAAGCGAGGTTTCTCCCTCATTTGACTGTCTCTGATCGATTCAGTAGGCCGTTTGGAACCCCTCCCCGTGCTAAATCAAGAGGCCTCACCTGTAGAGACTGAAAACAGTAACCGACTATCATTTCTAGTACTACTGTATACCTAATTACCCTGCTGGCTTCATCTAGGAAGAGTAATTATGGTACCTCTGGACAATAAATAATGCTCTGTACCTTCCACTTATTTGCTCTTACATTAGGATTTTTTGGGGTGCAATTTTGAGGCTATGTTTATGTTCGTTTCATATGTCTTGTCTTTCTGTATTTTAGGCTTCACGTATTCGTTCTTCGTCGATTTTAAGAGCGCTATAGAAGTTCGGTGTAATACATAGACCTGATTTTAGTTTGGAATCATGTGCATCATCTTGCACATTGAAAACAAATCAGTCTCATTTGATGGGCTTCACTGTTTCTAGGAGGAAAGCAAAACAATATGGGGGGATGAAGCGATTGATTTGAATGATCCACCGCATGGCGAGCAAGGTACGGTATGATTGCTTGGTTGCTGTTATGAATAGAGATATCTTTTAGTAGATCATGTCCTTTTAAAAGAGTTAAAATTTAAGAGAAGTTGCACTATGCTCACCTGTTTATGAAACTTGTTATATTGTAAAGCCACCTTAATGTTGATAGTCTACACACCTAGCCTAAGTCAGCATTGGTCGTCGTAGTTTTATACGTCTAAATATTTAATAGCTTAGGTTTAGAGAGAGTCTAAATGCTCAACAGATCGTGTTAGCACAAGTTAATTGTGAAGCGCCATGCTTCCATTCCTCATTTGCATTTTTCTAATGATGATATCGTTAGAAATCAAGTACAATGAAGAAAAAATTAGCATGTGCTGATTTATACCGAACCAGATTTACAAGGATAGCTTTTAGATCTGAAGCACAATTGTTTGATTCAAAATATGCACTAATCATGTATCCAGTTTTTTCTGAGTTTGAACTTAGAACTTGTATCTTATTATGAATGATGCTTCCTTCTTTTGACTTTGTATTGCTACAATATGGTTGCTGCTATTTTCCTGATGTGTACTTTTTATGGTAGGTTCTGACTTGAGCTTTGTGTTGCTGACAATGGATTCTAAGACCATATGCCGGACCAAAGTCTCTGATGTTCCAGATACCATCAAAGTGTATGTTGATTTTAACCTTTTCCAACTGACAATGCTAGCTAGTGAGTACTATTCATATACTAGCTTGGACCAAAATTATTTCTGTGTACGTAATTCTTCATGCTTTCTATAGCATATTATACTTGACTACTGAATTTAGTTCATACTATTCTTGGAAGTGCTTTGACATGTTGTTGTACTGGCTAATCCTTGAGTGCATCTGCTCTATTTTACAAAACTTATTGAAGACCATCATGCATCAAATTTAAGGAAATATCTTATGACAATGGACCCCACATGCCTCTGTTAAATGACATACTACAACTACTCTACTTTTCTTATAGCACTAAAAAAATATCGCAGCATACTGTGTTTGTTATTTTCACATTAATATCCATACTTGTCTCATTTTGTACTGTTGTTTTATAAAGCCAGAACACCTGAGTAATTTATCCTTTCCTTTTGCAGCCCCTCTATCTGGACTATTATTAAGTTTGTGCCAAATAGGGAATACCGGCAGAGTGATTTCCTGAAATTTTCACTGCTTCCTGATCCGGAAGATGACCATCAGACGAAGGAATGGGAAAGGTTTTTGTGTTACCTTTGTTCAAGTGGGAAGGTAAATTTTGTTTCCCCTCTAACAATGTTTAGTTATTTACTCATAAATAACTATGGGGATACAACATATGCAACATCTTCAATCTTTAAATCACCCTTCTAAGAAAAGAAGGGTTAGAAGGGTGAGGATTGGGCAACCGCCAAGTTAATGTCCTCTGAGATTTTGTTCGTAGGGTATGGATAGCTAGGGGTTTTAGACATGATTTGAAGTAACAGGACAAGTGGTTTAAGAAAAATAAACTAGTCGGTTGAGGGAGTGATATGCCATGTTGTAGTTTTTCGTAGTTGCCAATTAACTAAAGTTAACTCCGGGTAGGGTTTCTGTTCCTGCAAGGTAAGAAGTAGTATGTTTCAAACTCTTACATTACATTCTAGTAGCTCCATTTTGCTATCTGTAATGTGAGTGTCATTGTATTTTCTTGTAGGATGGTATTGTTAAATTCAGGTCTGGCACCTTCTACATTCTTGCTCCTAAACCTCGTTCCTTCTCTCATGTGGTGATCTTGTATGAGACTGGACTAAAAGAGTCCGGAGTCTACAAAAATATGGCAGGATTGTCTGGTGAGAGTTTTTCATATGTTTTAACAGCATTTATTTCCTGGGCTTATTCTTTATTGACCGTGCATGAGTACATTTCAGCTGGCTTCTGTATTATCCCCTTGTTTAGAGTGGGAAGGTCATTGACTAATGAAAACATCTCTAAACTAGCAGTTTATTTATGTTGGCGACATCAAGTCGTCTCCTAAGAGTCACACTGTTTTTATTTTTACTTTCTTCATCTGTATCATTCCTTGTGCATGTTGTTGAGGAAGTTCTATCCACAGTTAAAAATGAAGCCATGCTTGCCATTAGATTTTTGTGGTACAAATTATTTTTTACGCCTATCTGCTGTGCCATCAGGACGATCCAACAGAAATGAGGAGATTTGTGATAACAAACCACATCCTAATCTAGCAGTGACCAAGAGAGAATCTACTCCTACAAGAAATTTTGTCAGCACAGACCCTAATTATATACAAACGCTTAGTCAGACACATGCTGGATGGATATTTGGAGCAATTGCAGAGCTCATTGATAACTCCAGAGATGCTGGTGCATCCAGGTACGTCCATGCCTTCAGTAAAAGAGATTGGTCGTTTATTATTTACATCATTTTTGGGAGTAGTTAGGTGCCATGTGATCTGTGTGCTGCATTTTGTAATCTTGGTTAAGAGATAATCTAGTAATTTAGTAATCAGACTTTACGATATTATCTCTAAGAAAGAGCCAGATTTTTTTATTCCGTAATATTTCGAAGCTGTAAATAAAAGGGTAGATTAAAATGCTCACTTCGTCAGAAGCTAAGCATTATTTTAACATTTTGCTTCTTTTCCTTGTGAATATGTAAATTGTATTCTGCTTCTAGTGGTATAGGGTTATTAGGGATTTTTCCTGTTTGTACTTTTCACGACCTGTAGTGATTCTCCTAAACAATTCCTCGCTGAGGCTAGTGTCTTCGAGATGTTTTGAAGATTATCCAGATTTCGTGCCGTTTATTTGCACTAACTGATCCGTTCTTTTTTATCTAAGGTTGGATATTTCCATCCAATATATGTTTTCAAAGCAAGCAGGCGGAAAAGTTCCAGTCTTATGTGTAGTTGATAATGGGCATGGAATGACTTATGCTGAAATGATGAGAATGGTCTCATTTGGTCACAAAATACCAGATGAACACAGCAAGGATCAGATTGGGACGTTTGGAATTGGATTCAAGGTAAAGATCTGTCATTAAAAATTGTTGAATATTTTCATTCCTATGCTGTCCTCAGTTCCTGATCATTGTTGTGATCCATGTTATGAATGAGCTTTTAAGTGTTTTGATCATTTACATCCATCATATGTTGGCTTGCTCTTATTTGTCCGATTTGTTTGACATGTGTGACTGAAGCCTGCATGAATGAGAAAGATATAGCTTGTATTTAGTATTTACCTTAGCCTACAGTTCAGTTCACTACTTAGATGTGTAAATGAAGACAACACAGAAGAATTCCACCGCATGGCTACACAAGGCAGGAAACAGTGTGTTATTCAATATACTTACAAACATCTTAATGTTACAGTTGTTTATTAGTATCATGTGCTATGTTTTCATGTACAATGCATATGCCATGCTCCCGTCGCTTTACCCTCAATCATTTTTGTCCTGCAAGCAAGTATGACTATTTATTAGGAATTTATATTGTTAATTCCGCAAATAATAAGAAGTTGTGTTGTTTTGTAGACCGGTGCTATGAAACTTGGGAGAGATGCAGTTGTGCTTACCCAAACTTCAAATTCCAGATCAGTTTCCTTTCTATCCCAGTATTTTAATAAAAATAAAGATGTAAGGATGGTTCTACTTACATCTTCATTATTTGTCTATTGACTATCTTAAGGGTATAATAGTATGATTTTCTACAGATACTTGAGATTCCTGTAGTGACATATTGCAAGAAAGGGCAATACATGCAATTTGACTTGAATATGCAGTCTGAAGTTACTGCAGAGTATAACTTGAATGCTATCAAGGAATTTTCCCCATTTAATGAGTATGTCATTGGAGAAAAGGTCGCTTTATTTGGTGAAGAAGGCACTGGCACACAGGTTTATATATGGAATTTGGATACATGGGGTACAGGTTACACCTTGGAGTGGGATTCAGAGAAGACTGATGAAAATTCTGCTGGCCATGGTAACGGAGACATATTAATCCGTTCAAAAAGAGTCCGATCCCGTCCAGGACAAACAACTGGCAATGTATGTAACTTCTCATCAACATGTTTTTCATTATTTTCTTCTGTTTTTGAAACAAAAGAGAACCTCTCAGATCACTGTAGAAGCCAGAATTTTGTTGAATAATGCTATACTTCTGCACACTATCCTTAAAGTTATATTTGGGAGCTTTGATGAGCGTTCAACTTCCATTGACATACCGTTCACAATATTGTCCATTGTTTTTCAATGTATTAGTGGAAATAGTTCTTAATTAATTATTTTAATTTCGATCTCTAACAGTGATTTATTTCCATATTATGTAAGGTACCATTGGATTATTCACTGAAAGCATACTTAGAAGTTATGTTTATGAATCCTCAGATGAAAATCACTGTCCAAGGGTCTCAGGTAAATACTTGTACGCCATTTTATTTGTGTTGTAATATATTATATTTATGCTTTCATCTTTCTGCTTTTTTTTTCTAGGTCATAATCTGTCATTTGGAAAAGACTCTTCACAATACTTCGGTTTTGTCTGGGGAAATAATGGGAAAAACCATTCAGTTGACTCTGGGAAGGAGTGATGTAGAATGGGGCCGAATGAACTGTGGAATTTTCTTGTATTGGCATGGTCGTCTTATAGAGGTAAGACTAGTTGTTCTATTAAATCACACAATCTTGTTCATTTTCATGTTGCTATGTTCCGTACATGTTCGTTCCTCCCCTACCCATTCCACATTAGAATCAGCCACTCATGCATATGACTGTATTAATATCTTTAAACTCAAGATTTGATACATTCTAACTACAACTGTTTTGCTCGATTCAGATGTAGATATATTTCTTTCATTGATTACAAATGAGCATGTAAAACTGTTGCAGCAAGTTATTTGCAAACGCACCCCTAACTCTTTCTCATCCATTTTGTGCTTTTTTCAACTTTGATTTTATGTTCTCTTCAGTCTTACAAACGAGTTGGAGGTCAAAAGCATAATGCTGACATGGGGCGTGGAATAATAGGAGTTGCAGATATTACAGACCTCATTGTATGGTTCAGAATATCTTCGCTTTGTTATCATGTTCTTCAGTTCACTTACTGTTATACTCTTGTGTCCCTGGAATAAAATTCTTTGTTTGTTTTGCAGGATGATGAAAATGGTAATACATGGGTTCTTAACAGTAAACAAGGGTTTCAAGATTGTGAGATATATGCCAAACTGGAAGAGTGGCTTGGCAGAAAAACTGATGAATACTGGGATACAAATTTTGACCGTCTTAATTTGGTACGTATGTATGATTTAGTTAATATTGAAAAGCATCATATATATATCTGGTCATGAAGTACTTCAAGAAATCTCTTTAAGCGCTATACAACATAGGTTGGTAGCATACTACTTCAATCATACTTTTATTTAGAAAAAAAATACTCTCTGTTATCATGAATTCATTTGACTAGTGTGAAAAACAAAATGTTAGCCAAACTGATGAGTAGGAAGAGCAACATAGTACATGAGTTACCCATTCATAGTACTCCCTCCGATCCTAAATAAGTGTCACGGTTTTGAACTAACTCTAGTTCAAAATGGCGACACTTATTTAGGATCGGAGGTAGTATTTCACACCATCGTGATATGTAGACAATACCGATTTTTTTGTTATTATGCTTTTTAATAGTGATAGACATGCAAATATGGATGAGTTATACATATTACCACATGTATGCAATCATGCTATCACGGGTTTAACGTGGGCTGTAATGGGTGTTGCTCTTCAATCCTTGTTTCTACTTAGCAGTCAGGAGCATGGTATTCACTGTGCTCATTAATTGTTGAGATTCTTCCATATTGTTCTAAAATTTGATATTTACGCATTTCAGAAGTATTCATTGTACTTAACTATCTTTCAAGCAGAGAAAAGGTGGTGATCGCGTCGAGGCTGTTGATGACTGGGTTCAGTGCTATAGCTGTCGTAAATGGAGAATGCTGAACGCCGGCTTCAATATAGAGTCTCTACCGTCTGAATGGTTTGTATGCAATCAAGCTCACTTTTATCATAAAGATGTACACTGTTGATGAAATGCGATGATTTTATCATTTTAATAGTTGTGTTTAGGGACCCCCAATTTACTTGGCAAAATTTAAAGTTTTCAGCTAGGAACATTTAATTCATGTGCAAAGTTTTCAGCTTGTGACATATCATTGGTACCCACCTTGGCTACCGTGATCGGGGTCTAACCTTTTACACA
Organism: Avena longiglumis; assembly: GCA_030063025.1. Lineage (NCBI taxonomy): Eukaryota > Viridiplantae > Streptophyta > Magnoliopsida > Poales > Poaceae > Avena > Avena longiglumis. Next base: position 570,472,143 of record CP125974.1, read on the forward strand.
AATGCTTTCCCCAGCCTGAGAGAGAGGGTAACAGACCAAAACTGAAAGTTGCTGTGACCAAAAATCAAATTTATCCAAATTCTCTTTGGAATTCTTTAGCATCTTCAACTCCAAACCACTTGCAAAATCTCACTGCTTACCTTACAAGTTTACTGTGCTAGAGTGTTCTTTACAGAAAAGGCAATAGGCTTCTTGTTTATGTTGCTGGTTTTTGAGCTTACTGGATGGATGTGTTCATGTTACCTATTTTCATCTAAATACTAGTATTTTGCACCGTTAAATCTATTCACTTATCAGTCAAGTTAATTTCGAACTAGCCCTGTATCACCAGAGGTACAGCGCTTCCAGCAGGAGCATCAGTATATTTATTTTAAGCAGACAACAGAAGTTGAATATCTTTTTGACAGTTCTGAAGTGTTCACGTTGTGAAATTTCAGGTTCTGCCACTTGCCCCCTTTCAATGGGAGATGTGAGATTCCAGAGGAGCAAATGGAGGTTGGTGTGATCACTGTTGCCGAGAAGAGATCTGGACACAATAAGGCAGCCCAGCCGGAGGTTCAGAGATCTAGGCAAGATGAAGATGCGAAGGTAGCCAGAAACCCAAAGCTTATGTGTAGTATTCATCTTTCCTGCATGTCAAAAGTCACTGAATGTAAATGGTTACTCCTGTCGTGTGTTCAGAATGTCAGCTTAATTCAACCAAATGCCAACAAGGGAAAGAGAGCTTCAGACGCCACAAGCTCAGGTATGCTGTTGTGTAACAGAACAGAAGCTCTGGATAGATCTTTCTTACGCGAACTAATGATCCGTGGTCTGACGGTTCTGAAGACGATTCATCGCGAGCTGTGTCGGGCACCGTTCATCCCCCTCTGAAGAGGCCGTCGAGGGGCAGAAGAGTGGTTGTAAGCGACGACAGCGAATGAGTGTGCGGTAACTGTCGTGCCTTTTTTTCGTTTCTTTAGTTTACAACCAAGGAAGATTGCATGTGTCATTTGGCTGCTGAAATCCTTTTCCTGTTTACATGACTGCAGGGGCAGGTGAGGGAGAGCGAAATGGAAGCTGCGGCCAGAGTGGAGTTATCGGACCGAGTCTTCAGAAATGGAGTTGCCGTTCGAGTGTCTAGTGTCTACACCGTTCTTTCTGTACTAGCTTCTAATAATCGTTTCCCAGTTCCTTTAGAAGGTTCTGCAGAATTGATGTAAATGTGTGCACTTCTCGCTATTGTCTAGTCTAGGTACTGGAAAAAAAGACTAGTACCTGTAGCAAGAGATAAGAAACTAAGTGGTGCTCCAAAGTAAACCTGGGTGCTATTGATTTGTTCATGGTTGGACCCTTTTTCTAGTAAACGCAACTGGTTATTTACACACTTATTATTGGATTGTTCCACATTTAGCCTGCAATAATACTCTCCTTTTGCCAGATGAGTGAGCCAGCACGGAGCCCAGATCCACCGTCCACATCACTTTCCTATTTCCCCTCTCATGCTCTCTACCCTTTCTCCCTCATCAATCTTGCCGGGCTATTCCAGTGAAACAAGCTGCTGCTCACAGATGACCATGTCTTCTAGTCTCCCCTGAATCCCCTCCTCCCCTCCTCCTCTCTTCATGTCTTCACCGGCCTATTCCTCCCTCAGCTTCACTGGTTTCAGGCTTTCAGCTGCCTCGTCCGGCTACTAACTGTCCTTGACCTACTTCACTAGTCCATCAGTTGCTCCTCAACAGAGGCGACCGTCGAGCTTGATCCGGACCGCGGTTACCCTCTGGATAAGACCAAGCATGAAGGGGATCAGCTTCATGTTCGCGATTTCCGTCCTGTTCATCGCAAGCACTCATACTCATCATCATCATCGTATTAATTTGTACTACTATTGCATCTAGTTCGTCGTCTTGCATACGCACTCCATGTAACAAACGCTCAACGTTGCACACAAATAGGTCGTCTCGAGGCCATGCGAAGCTACCGAGATGGCGGCGCCAACACGAGTGCCGATCCTAAATAAGTGTCGCGGCTAGTTCAAAACCGCGACACTTATTTAGAATCGGAGGGAGTACTTAATTATATCAAGTGATTTCTGAAGGGGAACCAAACACCTGGTTGAACCTTACCATGAAGGAATTGCATGGGTTCCATGTTGAGTTTTATCGAAAATACAAGAATTTCATTATATTCGATATGGAACCCCTGCTTTATGGTTTCCACTCTGGTATATTAGGTATGTCTAGATGAAATTATGGGTTGGTAACTTCGGTACCTAAATGGAAAGATGCCAGACAGATTTAGAATGGCATATGTGCTAATGTGATACCCCCCTATTCAAAAAGCTTTTGCCAAAGAGAGATATTATGGAGGGGTTATTAATTTTCCATAAGGCACTATATTTTGTTCACTGTAAAAAAAAGTGCCTTCGTGGTCAACGTTGACTTTGAAAAAGCATATTGACATTATATAATGGTCTTTTGTTTGTCACAGGTTACAAAAGGATTCCATGTTCAAGGGAGGGATTGGATAATGAAAATTATGGGAGGTGATATATTAAAGTTAATCTTATTTCCATACTTTCAAAGGGATGAAATATGGGGGGGAGGGGGGGGGGGGGATGGGATCCCCCTTTTTTATGTAGCGGTATATGGTTTAGTTGTATCACTCGATAACGCTAGAGAGGTTAATCTAGTGAAACATTTATTAGGCGATTTTGTAGATGATGGTGTATATGTTAGTGACAACATCTTCCTATTGAATATGATTTTTGGTGTGCACATGATCTTAAATTTATATTAATTGCACCTGACAAAATATTTTGATAAGAAATTTATCTCCATAAAATTGAGCTATATCTATTTGGAGAAGTTACACAAAAGTTGATAAATGTTGAAGAATTTTCATCTTCCTTGTAAGGGTGGTACCAATGAAATATCTAGAAATTCGCAGGAATGAGGTAGTGAGAAAATGAATGACGGAAACCCGTGGAAAAATATATAAAACATATGTGGATGTTGGCATGGTAAATTGATTGTTGTGGGTTACAAATTAAATGATTTTGATCTAGTATTTTTTAAATAACATGCTGTTGCCTGCCAAAACCCACCAGCGAGCAGCGACTGACAACACGGAGAGCCGGGAGGCTCCCAGGACTGCTGGTGGGCCCTGGTCCCTCGGGCGACGGCCCGCAAAAGCTCCGGCACACGTCCTGGCTTGGTTCGAGGGCGTGCCACCTGACCTATACAGTCGAAGGTGAAGGATTGCTCGATTGATTTCCTGCATGATAAACAAGTATCGTAAAATTGACGATGAATCGGCTCCCGTGTTTCCACAGTAAATCGGCTCCTAAAGCCGATTGCCCCATGGTTCTGCGTTAGATTTATGATAACATGGGGTTTTGCTTGATCACTACAAGTTAAGTCGATCTACGATAGTCTAATGTTTTCACCACGAATCGAACATCCTACTGTGATTGAGCCTGCATGCGTACAAAGATGAAGAATATCAACCCTAGGAGGCCTAATAACCAACGTGAAGCCAATTGGAACATCCCTTCTAGAACGAATAAGCCACGTCCTTATGCATTCTTTGGATCGTTCAACCCGTTTGTAAGGCCTGATTACGTAGATATTAAACTAAACCTTGACGAACAAGGCACGACTATAACAGATCGAATCGACTAAATAAAGATCAAGCAGGTGCTACCCTTGCACTTTGGGAAAAGGTGCAAGGGTAGCGAGATAGCTAGAGGTAGCATAACCGGCGATAGTAATGAAAAGTACCGATGCTAGCCTCAAACAATCTATGATAATGGTATTACTCGCCATCAACAACGCTTGATCTGAGTAAAACCAGTAACGAATAAGTGAATCGCCTAGATCGCAAGATGCGATCTAGGCAGCATGGCATTTACCCGAAAGAAACCCTAGGAACAAGGGGTGGCGATGCGCCGAGATTGTGTTTGTTGTGAACGTGGTTGTTGTTTTCTTTCAATAACCCTAGGTACATATTTATAGTCCGGAGACTCTCTACTTTTGGAATAACTCTACAACTCTATCTTTACCTAAACATAAACGGAACCTAAACAAACACGAAACCTACTATGATACAAGATACACGGGCAATTCAGCCCAAATCTACACACTAGGCCGATCCAACAACACGTTGAATATAGGTATCTTCCAAGCCCATCTTGATCACGGCCCATCTCCGTCTTTGGCCAAAATACGGTGGTAACACATGCCCCCCTGGTTTTGGCAATGATAATTCCAAAACCACTCTGTGTGTTTTTTCCCTCTTCTTCTCCTCTTTTTTTTTATCGGGCTGCGCGTAGACAGAATGCGTGGCAGAACAGAACCGTCACGCTACCCCTTCATCATGATGCCCTGTCTTCTCAACTCCTGCGCAGCGCGTGATTTGACGATTTTGGCAGTGCAATCTGGGAAACCGCTATGGCATTGAACCGTCTGTCCACTATTCCCCTTATTTAAATCAGCCTGAACAGTTCGCAGTCCCCATCTTCCTCCTGTTGCTAGAAAACCCTCTTCCTTCGCCATGGCCTCCTCTGCTTCCTCTGGCCTGTCTTCCCATGCCTCCAACTCGATGAGCGACCGAGAGCCGACGCCAGAGCATCCGCCGATGGCGGCGTACAACACTCTCGCCCCACAATGGTGGGACGAGAGGGGTTGGGACTTCGCTGTCTGGTCGGAGGACGACGCATCCATGAACGACGGCGAGGAGGACCTGCAGTTCCTCGCCGATGGGAAGGAGGCGGACGGCCGATGACGCCATGTCTGGGGCGGCGTCGACTCCTCCGAAGAAAAGGAAGGAGGACACCTCCTCCAGGAGTACCAGCCGGTGAAGTACTTCCGTGCGGGTCCAAATAAGACGACGGCAGCGAGGGAGGAGGCTCCTGCGACTTCTTGGTGACGGCCGACGAGAGCGGTAGCGATCTTGAGGATAGCGCACAAACGGCGGCAAAGGCAGCGACCTCGGCCTAGATTAGGAATCGATAGTAAGCCGTAGTAATAGTAGGCCCCTTTGTAATCTATCGCGGTTGCTTGTAAGCCATCCGCTTTGAATGAATGAATGAAAAAACATTTCCCAGATTGTCCTTCCCCAATCTTGTCGATAATATAAATAAGTCGATTTTCCGAGCCGATAGCGCATCGGCTTTTACTAACCATGTTCCCACAATCAACCAAGCTACAACTCAAAGAGCCGATGCACATCGGTTTTCCCAAAATTGTTGACAAGGTCAAACTCAGCCGCCTATTTAGGCAAGCCTAAACGCCACCTCTAAGTTTCAAGCGGTAACTGCGACTCTCTTCAAAAGGCGGCCTAGATCCCCAGCCCTACCGACCAGATCGAGCTCATAGCAACAAGAACCTTCGCTCCTTACTCCGCAGATCCATCCCCGGCCAACCGGATGGCGAGAATCGTCAACACCAATCCAGAGGTCTCCGTGCGAAGGTCGCCTACCCTTCGCGATCTGACGCGATGTAAGAACTTGATGGCGAACATCTGAATTAATGCCTTTATTCTATTATTAAATTTTCTAGGTTTCAGACATCCTGCTGCCGCATCCTTCTCTCCCAAATTCCCTCTGTCTTGGCCCTCATGCATTCCATCCACCATCGATTTCTTGAAGCAAATAGAATCCTTCGAAGCCAAGACTTAGATCTGAACTCTTGGGCCGACTGTTTGCGAGCCTGGCCTAATCCCCCTGAACATTGGGTTTCTTGGTTTAGTAGAGTAGCTAGAGCTTACCAATCCCAATGGGAAACTTTGGGAATAGCCGATGCCTTGCATCTATCGTTGTCTCCTCTTGAGAAACACGAGAATCTTCTCAAAACCATCGGCTACTTCTGGTCTGATGCTCTGAATTGTTTTATGTTTGGCCATGGCCCTATGTCACCAACCTTACTAGACGTGGTGATGATTACTGGTCTGGATGTTACATCACCCAGCCCTTCTGCTTTCAAACTGACCACAGTCCCCTACAAACTGTCCTCCAAAACAGACTGTACCAGTTGGGGTGCTTATCTCCACCGTCATATGAAAACAAAGGGCCCCGTTTCAGAAAAAGAACATACAGCCTTCCTCAACTTCTGGCTAGAGCATTTCATCTTCTGTGGCCCTTCCCTGGCTCCCACCAAGAACTATCTCTCCTTGGCCTACGAACTGGCCAAAGGTACTCAACTTGGCATCGGCAAACTGTTCCTTGGAGAGGTCTATCGATATCTCCAGTTGATGTCTGTTAAGCTGTTTTCAGGCATAGCAATCAGAACAGGTGGACCTTGGTGGTTCATCCAGCTGTGGGCTCAGCTGTACTTCCAAAACCGCATCGCACTTCCCTTACGGCGAGCTGTTCTTTCCCGATGTTAAAGGGAAGCAAATCCGATGCACCAGCTATGGCCAAGCTTTGTATCGACCGCCAGCGATGGAACCCCTCAAGAGGCATCAAAATGGTTCGATTTTTTTTCCAAGGCACGACAACCCCAACTTCTTCCCTACATGGAAGAAGCGAGAACATTTGAGAATCCACTCTCCTTGGTGGACAATTTTGCCGATGACACTAGCACTCGGCAACTCTTTTCCACCGTTATTCGTCCTGTTTCCTTCCGGTTGGCATGAGCACATCCAACCGGATAATCAAACCTGGTAGGAATTCTACCAACCATCGTGGTGGCTCGTCAATTCGGCCTTGGGCAAGTAGCTCCCCTTCTTTCTTCATCAACTTACGAGTGTAGAGCCGATCCTCTCACCATCGAGGTGTTACTCTTTCTTCGATGCTCGCCCATCCCTATTCCAAATGACCTCACCTTTTCTTCGTCGACGGCTTCAAGACCGGTGGATGATGTGGAAAACTCATGCCTTCGGGAGGGCTCGGGACCGTTGTTGAAACAGCTTGACGACTCGATATCCCGTGGAGCAGGTACTACTACGCAAATTCCTTGATGCAGCTTGCAATTGATCCTGTTACTAATTCATTCTTCTCCTTGCGCAACAAGAGGGTCTGAGCCAACACATAGCGACGGATCCCTCTTGAGTTCTTCCTCCGGCTCCTGTGGTTCTTTTACGCAAAGACTGCCGCCTCTGAAAAAGGTTATAATGCGAAGCTTGACCGATAGCCCCATCGCCGGCTTCAAGAAACCAGCAATTCCTAAGTCACCGCCTCGAGTCCCGACTAAAACTAGGACGACGGTGAAAGGTAGCTGCTAGGAAGACCTTGAGGCCGGAGCCCTTCCCGCATAACGGCTCGCATGTAAGCTAATTCAGGCATTGATCGAACCTCGTTATTCTTCCATTCTTGCAAAATGTTTACACTTCTGGTTCCCCTCTTGTACAGGCTTCCGTTGAAGATACCTCCAGTGAGGATACTCAGATTAGTCGAGGAGAACTGGGCCCAACGGATTCCGAGAAAACCATCACACCGAACCAGCCAGATTCACCACCATCGGCTTCGTAAAGCGGTCGGCTCTGAACTGCCCCCCGAGCACCGGAGGCGGGGTCATCTGCGGGTCCTAAGAGAGCTCGTAAAGGACAACAAGCTTCTTCGTCGAGCCAGGAGGTTTCAATAACCACCGTCCCCTCCGTCCTTCAATTCTTCCTGCTTGTTCCCTTTTCGTCTGCCATTTTACTTATACCGCTGAGAACACTCTTCGTGCAGATGACTGGCGTCTTCGGCGAGACAGCTGAGGCAGTGCCAACGCCGGATCTGGGAACCTCCGAAGGCGTAGGTGAAACGGCTACCAATCTCGTCCAGCCTTCAGCAACCACACATGACCCGATGGTCTCCTCCTCAGATATCCCCTTGACTTTAGGAGAGGTACGTTCAGGTTCTTTCGGCTCGTTTTAGCATGTTTGGACGAGATACTAACGCTTTTCTGGCTGCCAGAGTTGCGATCCTTCAAGTTTGCTGTTGTTTGACCCTGAATCCATCGAACCAACTCCCTCTGTTGCTCCCACTGAGCCACAAGGCCGCTCTACCTCAATTTCGGCGTCTTCAAACCTTGTTGTCCTCCCCGATCGAAGAGTTGATCGAGGGCTCGAGGAGTGAAGCGCCTTGCCACTCAGGCCATCTCCCAGTAGTTTTGCAGGTGAAGCTTTGGGCGGTTGCAAATTTGTCCTTCTTCGGGCCACGGGTGAGGCCGGCTCGTGAAAGGATCAACCTGCGCCATGCCCAACTTCCGTTGAAGGCCGACATTGCAGGCAGATGTCAGCAGCTCAACGAGAAGAAGGCGTCCCTAGATGCTAAAACGGACACCTCCGTCGATGCTTGAGCTCGCAATCTTGAAAAGGGAGTTGGAAGATCTTGAGGAGAAGGTCCGGGTGACCAAACAGCTCATTCGGGACAAGGAAGAATCCATAGCCCGTTCACAAAATGAGGCGGAAGGCCTTAAAGCTCAACTGAAGACCGACCTGGTAGATATACGTGCCACGAGCAAGCGGTGGTGAAGGGTAAGGGCGAAGATATGACGCTGAGATCGCCGAGGTGGATCGTGTCCGTCGACGCCTTCATGCCTTGAAGAATTTCTTCAACAAATGAACTAGCATCTGTTTGTACCATGTGTGAACCTTGAGTCGATGACCGTCGTCGACTATGTATTTTTTATTCGGCGATTTTCATCGGCCCCATATTTTTACTGCCCATCGTCTCACGTGCCTTTACTTAGCCGATTTCATGTATCGGCCCCTCAAGTTTTACTGCCCAACATCCCACATGTTTGGGACCGTTGACCCTCACTGGGAATTTCACGCCGTCCAGCTCCCCGAGCATGTACGTCACTGGGAATTTCATACCAGATCCCCACGTGGAACTCCTTGGAACTCCTTTCTTATCCGTTTAGGTGCCCCCCGAGCCGAATCCTTCAAGTAATTGGAGATACCGGCTCTTCAAAAATAATTTGGGCCGATCGCCTGAATCGGCCCCCTTTTCGCTTGCGTCAGTCAAGGACGGTTTACACCTTATTATTTTACAGTGGCAGAGCATCTCTCTGCTACGACTACATGAGCTGCTTGTCGTATGATCGCTGCTTTTTATTTTTTGTGGCCGATCGCGGGGATCGGCCGTACCACGGATGATCGTGGGCTTTTCTACTCTGTAAGGCCAGTGGATAAGACCAGCCTCACCCCGTTTTTTGTAGCTTCAATACGCTCGCAGCCGTCTAGATTGATTCCAGAGATCGGCTCTTGGTCTTCGCTTCCCGGGCGTTCATGCCAGCTATGGAGATCTCGCTAGAATCGTCTGCGTGGATGACCTCCACTTCGTCTCCATCCTTTGGATCGATCGATGCATTGTGGATGGGATGCACAATTAGCGTGAATCAATCCCTTCCTAGCAAGGCGGTGTAAGTGCTCTTGCTGTCGACGAAGAATGGCGTGGGTACGGTTTTCCTGCCTTTGTCAAGTCCACGTTCAAGACGCCTTGTGTTCCGAAGACCGTTGAAGTCGCTCAACGTGGCGTTGGTTTTGATCGGATCTGCGGTGGAGCGTCCCAAAGCGTCGTAGCATGGAGTATGGCATGATATTGATGCCGCTCGGTGTCCACCAACATCTTGCCGGGTTGCCCATTGATGTAACCTCGCAGTGCAGGGCTTTAGATGTTTGTAACCCTTCTCACGTGGCTTCTCAAAGATGACGGCCGTGGGCGCGATCAAACCGTGCCACGGGTAGCTCATCGGTTCTTGGCGCGAATTCGATGGAATCTGAACACCATGTTTGTGCCGGCCGATGTCTTTGCATCGGCTTTTACCGGTTTGGCGCCACTCTTTCCGGTCGGGCGGTCTTCCGTTTCCACAGCTGCCTCACTTTGATGGCGGATCGGTCGTGCTTTCTTCAAAGCGTGGAGATCTGCGCTTGACTTCCTCTAAGTTACGCTGCACTCTCGCTTACGGGTGTGTCTGAGTCCGTCTGGGCACCACCTTGGACGGTGATACCTGTCTTCGACCTTGTCATCCTTTGGCTTCTCGAGGTCTCCTGCTCGAGCGGACTCCTTGTGACGGCTCTGGGGCGGAAGAGGCCCTAGGCGTTTAAATACTGACACTGGCCTCGTGTCCTCCTTCTGCTGATTGCATTCCGGGCAGTTGTCGACTGTAGGCAATCGGCTCATTCCTGCGCCCCAGCAATACTTGAAGAAAGGACAATCCCAATGCCTATCTGCGCCTTCCTTTTCTTTCGACGGTCCCCTAGCAAGGTGCTCATATCTTCCGTTGTCTCTGTCGCGCTGGCGACGTTGGTCGTACTGGCGCTCATACTTGTTAAGGAGATGTGTGGAATGCGGCTTCTGATATCGCACTTTCCTCACTTGTTCCCCTGTTAAGTACCGCCTGTCACTGTGGCTGGGCCGGTCGCATGGACTGGCCTCCTTTCTTTCCTTGCCCCGAGAGCGACCACCGTCCTCCTTGTGCGTGTCCTGGTGGTACCCCGACCCTGCCATGTTAACGCCGAACGAGAAATCCAGCTTACGCCTCGCGGAGCGACTGAGTTCTACCATGTTGACGCCGGGAAATGGGTTTGTATCTACTTTCATGGCGAACTGCCCAAGGATCAGACGGCCTTGCTCGATCGCCATTTGGATTTGGCGGCGAAGCTCTTTGCACTCGTTGGTGGTGTGAGTGAACGAATGATGCCACTTGCAGTAGGGTCTCCCGTTTTCTGGCCGTAGGGACTTTGTGGCCTTCGGGTAACCTCAGTTGCTCCTCCTTCAGCAGCAGATCGAATATCTGCTCAGCTTTGCTCACATCGCAGTCGAACCCTTTCGCAGGCCCTTGCTGTTTCACCCATTTGCAGGCCACGGATCGCCCCCGAGCCCATTCAGCTACGGCCACCTCCGTCCCGTGGGATCTTCTTCTTCGCATCGACCGTGCTTATCGGCCGTTTGAATTTGTCTTGGTACAACTCGGTGGCGCTGCTCATACATCGCCGTTTACAGGCCATGCGCCAATGAGTTGTACTCTACCGAACGCCAGTCCTTGATGGTGCTGAGACCCAACACCGCCAGCTCGCTTCCTTCTCGATTAACGAGTCGAGTAACATCGGTTCTTGGATCTGAGCGTTGGATGTACTCGGCTGATTTCCGCTTCGCGCACTGTGCAGTCTGCAATGCCACCTCGATAGCCTCGAATGGTACGATGTGGAACCGCTCTTCCAGTTGCTTCCGGTATGAATTGAATCGGTGGTAGTGAGGTGTACCACCCAAAGGCTGGTCCTGTCGGAGATTGCGCAAAGAATCTTACGCATCGATCCGATGCGAAATCATGCCTAGTTGTGCCGGTATCGCTTATGTGCTCGATCGAGCTCGACCCTTGACCGGCTGAACCTTGAGAACTCGGGGAGCTTATACTTGGGTGGCGCGGAATCAGATCAAACTTCGTTGGGTACGGCTTTGAATAGCCGATTGTCCTTCTCTTGACGCGAGCGGGTCCCTCAGATGGTGCCGATTTGCTCCTTGTTTGCTGTAGGGGCTAGATTCTCATGACTTGTTCCGATGGCATACTTGGCTAGCCACGCTTTGTTGTCGGCGTCCATCCCGACCATCGCTGCTCGGACACGCCTGCTCGGAAGACCCCCTAAGAACTCTGCCGCGAAACTCCTGCGGTTGCAATCTGTTTGGTGCGTGTCGTTATTGCGGTCCGCACGTAGGCGCATATATATCCGTGTGGGATCTCCTTAGGTGGCTCAAACAGGAATTGGCAATCTGGGTCGCCTCCCCTTGTAGACGACGTAAGCCGCTCTGGCGGCTCTGGAGCGGCAAGTGCGAACAGGATCGTGGCACAGTGCAGGCGGTCTTTCTCCTGGTGAGTCCCTAAGGTAGGTCCGGGGAAATGCGATGCTTCATGATCTCCTGGACTACGTGGACCGCGACCGCTCGAAAGCGTTCACGGGCTCTCGAATGGCGGTGCAAAGAATGAGCCACCATGTAGTTGACTTCACGTAGAGCCACAGTGCGCTCCTCCGGAAATGCAGATCCACCTCATTAAGAGCGCCCTCGGGAGAACCCTTTCCACCGATGCCATGCGTCGGGTCCTCTCAAAAGAGTCGATGAGGTCTTCCTCGAAGAGGGCCTTGATCTCGTCGCTTGGCCTTGTGCTCGTCAGCGGATCGTTGTAAGTGGTCTGCATTCTCCATCGCAGTCGGGTGTTGATGTAGACGTTGTTGAAGGTCCCACCGCGTGCGAAATGTGTTGCCCAAAACCCACCGGCGAAAGCGATCGACAACACGGAGAGCCGGGAGGCTCCGGGGCTGGTGGGCCCTGGTCCCTCGCGACGGCCCGCAAAGCTCCGCACGTCCGGCTTGGTTCGAGCGTGCCTGACCTATACCTGGTCGAAGGTGAAGGATTGCTCGATTGATTTCTGCATGATAAACAAGTATCGTAAAATTCGAGCCGTAATCGGCTCCCAGGTTTCCCTGTAAATCGGCTCCTAAAGCCGATTGCCCCATGGTTCTGCGTTAGATTTATGATAACATGGGGTTTTGCTTGATCACTAAAAGTTAAGTCGATCTACGATAGTCTAATGTTTTCACCACGAAACTGGAACAACCTACGCGTGATTGAGACTGGTACGTACAAAAGATGAAGAATATCAACCCTAGAGGAGGCCTAATAACCAACGTGAAGCCAATTACCGGAACATCCCTTCTAGAACGAATAAGCCACGTCCTTATGCATTACTGGATCGTTCAACCCGTTTGTAAGGCCTGATTACGTAGATATTAAACTAAACCTTGACGAACAAGGCACGACTATAACAGATCGAATCGACTAAATAAAGATCAAGCAAGGTGCTACCCTTGCACTTTGGGAAAAGGTGCAAGGGTAGCGAGATAGCTAGAGGTAGCATAACTTCGACGATAGTAATGAAAAAGTACCGATGCTAGCCTCAAACAATCTATGATAATGGTATTACTCGCCATCAACAACGCTTCAGTACGAGTAAAACCAGGTAACGAATAAGTAGATACTGCCTAGATCGCAAGATGCGATCTAGGCAGCATGGCACTTACCCGAAAGAAACCCTAGGAACAAGGGGTGGCGATCTTGAGATTGTGTTTGTTGTGAACGTGGTTGTTGTTTTCTTTCAATAACCCTAGGTACATATTTATAGTCCGGAGACTCTCTACTTTTGGAATAACTCTACAACTCTATCTTTACCTAAACATAAACGGAACCTAAACAAACACGAAACCTACTATGATACAAGATACACGGGCAATTCAGCCCAAATCTACACACTAGGCCGATCCAACAACACGTTGAATATAGGTATCTTCCAAGCCCATCTTGATCACGGCCCATCTCCGTCTTTGGCCAAAATACGGTGGTAACACATGCCCACCTTACGACTTCCTTCTGTACTCTTCATGTTAGAGTTTTGAACATGACAATCATACCATGAAAAAACATCATATAATAAGACATTTGCTCCACCATCACAAATACGTAGAGTTGATCATAGTCGTGTAGGGAAGCAAATATATATGATCGATAATACAATACAACACATGGAGAGATGATGAAAAGCTTCTTCCACATGCCTATAGTGCAGAGGGTGGAATACTCTCTACTCATGGTGGAAAGAAGCGGGGACTGATGATGCAGCGCTGAGTTGATGTAGGAGCGCTTCGTTGGAAACCCCAAGAGCAAGGTGTGAAGAAGCACAACAACAAGTTTTCCCTCAGTAAGAAACCGAGGCTATCGAACCAGTAGGAGGAAGGAAATGTCACATAGGTGTTGCAAGCAACGCGGAGACCTGTACAACATAAACTCAAGACTTTGCCCCAACGAATCGATGAGGTTGTCAAGCTCACCGGTTTGCTGTAACAAAGGATTAAATGTACTGTGTGGAAGGTAATGGTTTGCAGCAAGTAAACAAGTAACAGTGAAAGATGTATCAATGGTAAAGATTGGACCGGGGTTCATAGTTCACTAGAGGTGTTCTCCTTAGATAAACAACATGGCATGAAGGGTAAACAAATTACAGCAGGGCAATTGACAGGAACTGAGCAAGGCATTACAATGCAATTACTAGTCAGAAAGATCCTATGAGATTCGATTGGGCAATACAACAAGATACATAGACCGTCATCCAACTGCATCTATGACTAGAAGTCCACCTTCAGGTTATCATACGAACCCCCTCCAGTATTAAGTTGCAAGCAACAGACAACTGCTTTAAGCAAAGTGTGTAAGGTAAACAGTCCACATGTTCCATAAACAAGAGATCATTATTTTCTCCCTAGTAGCAACATCACATCTACAACCGAAGATATTTATGTCACTTCCCTTGGAAACTAGAGGCATGAACGCGCTATCGAGCATAAATATCCCACTCTTGGAGTCACTAGCAACTACTTAGCCAAGATAGCTACTAACAACGGAGAGCATGCAAGATCACAAACAGCAGACATGATAGAATCATAAAGACAAAACCATTAATCAAACCAACATAATAATCTCAATATCCATCGGATCCCCGCAAACACAACATGCATGATTACAAATAGATTAGATCTTGATCATGAACGGAGCTCACACGATCTATACATGAAAGCACAAGGAGGAGATACAACCATCTAGCTACTATATGGACCCATAGTCCAAGGTGGAACTACTCACGCATCATACCGAAGAGAAGGCCTCCGGGATGATCTCCCCTCCGGTAGGGTGCCGGGAAGAACTTCACATCCCCCCGATCTAGGGACGACGGCGGCGGCGGCTACAGAAGGTTTCATGAAATATTGATCGGGTACATAGGGTTTCTGCATCAGGGGCTTCTTATAGGCGAAGGGGCAAGCCGAGGCGGTGGCCAGGGGCCCCACACCCTGCCTAGGCGCGGGTCAGGGCCCACCCGCTCCTAGGGGGTGTGACTGCCCTGGCACGCCTCTCCATCTCCCCTCTAGACTTCTTGTTCCCCACGAAAAGTTATTGACTTTGACGTTTGTCCCGTCCAATTCCGAGAATATTGTTGGAATTATGCCCTAGAGGCAATAATAAATATGTTATTATTATAATTCTTGTTCATGATAAAGTTTATATTCCATGCTAGAATTGTATTAAGCGGAAACTTTAATACTTGTGTGGTTTGTAAACAACACCGTGTCCCTAGTACGCCTCTATGGACTAGCTCATTGATCAATGATGGTTAAGGTTTCCTAACCATAGACATGAGTTGTCAATTGATAATGAGATCATATCATTGGGAGAATGATATGGTGGATAGACCCAAACAAAGCAGAGCAATTAGATCGTGTCATCGTGTTCGTCTTTGCGAAGCTTTTCTTATGTCAAATATTGTATTCCTTAGACCATGAGATAATACAACTCCCTGGTATCGGAAGAAAGCTTTGAGGTCATCAAACGTCATCCTATGAGAGGGTGATCATAAAGGTGTCTCTCGGTGATCGGAAAGTATCATTGGGTTGTATGTATCGAGATGGAATTTGTCCCTCCCAAGTCGGAGAGATATACTTCGGCCCACTCGGTCGATATCAACACCGCTAGCAAGCATGTGGTTAAGGATTTAATCACAAAGTGATATCGGATTACGGACAGTAAAGTACTTCGTGAACGAGATTGAACTAGGTATGACGTGCAAACGATCGAATCTCGCAAGTAAAATATCGCGAGATGAAGGGAATATATATATGGGATTGATTGAATCCGGCATCGTGGTTCATCCGATATGATCATCGATGAATGTGTGGGAGTAAATATGGGTGCCCGGACTTTGTTGATTATTGATAGAAGATCATGTCGCATATTCTCGAACCGCAGGTCACACACTTAACGTATCTCGACGCTAGGATAGATTGAATAATTGGTTTATGAATTTTGTTCGAGTCTCGGATGGGATCCGGATATCACGAGAGGTTCCTAATGGTCCGGAGAATAAGATTCATATAAGGCGGTGCAGTTTTTGGAGTTCGAATTGTTCGGGTTAATCGGTATTGTACCGAAGCTTCTAGAACCTTCCGGAAGGGACCAACGTGGCCCCACCTTCCGGGAGGGCATGGGCCTATGAGGGAGTGTCCTGGCGCTTTGGGGCACAAGGCCCCATAGGGCCCAGCCGATTCTAGAGAGATTTGACTCGTTTAAATCTCGGGATAGAATTTCTAGAAGAGGGAGAGTTTAAATCGTTTAAACTAGAGATAGGATTTCTAGATAAGGGAGAGTTTAAATCGTTTAAACTAGAGATAGGATTTCTAGATAAGGGAGAGTTTAAATTGTTTAAACTAGAGATAGGCTTGGAGGATCAGGGCTGGCCCCCCTCTATATATAGGGGTGGTGCCTCCCCACACACACACCTTCCTCCAAGCCCTAGCAGCCTTGCTACCTTCCTCTCCCTCCCATTGTTTGTAGGCTGCTGCAGAAATTCTCCACCATATACACCACGCCGTCGTGTTGTAGATCCAATCTATCTCTCCACCATACTTGGTCCGAGGAAGGAGGAGACGCCGAGGTGCCGCGTGTGCATCTCACGGAGGCACCGCCACTTGTGGTGCTAGATCGGATCGGATCGCGAGGAGGAGAAGCGATGCGACTACATCACCCACGCCCGATTAACGCCAGCGTTCCATTGTCTTGAATCTTCAAGGGTATGAAGATCTAATCCAATCTCTCTCGTTGTTTGCATCTCCTAGATTAGATCTTGGCTTTCCCTCTGTTCGCATCCGTAGAAAATTTTGATTTACTATGCGCCAAACCCATCTGGTATCGAGCTAGATCTATGCGTAGATGTGTTTCACGAGTAGAACGCAACATGGTTGTTGCGGGCGTTGATGTTTTCTCTGCAAGCCTCTTGTTTGTGTTCTTCTTATGACGGGATAGTGAGATTGAAGCGGTCCAGGCCAACCTTACGCGACGTCGTCATGAGACCGGCTCCGCACTTGACGTGTGGCTTGTACCACACATGCGGTGGTGGATCGTTTCTCTCACTATAGTTGTCATGGGATTAACACGAGTTTGGCAACCATAATATCACCGTTGTGGCTTTCCGTAGGTAAGAATCGTTCTTAGCATCTACTCCCATAAGCCACGTAAAACATGCAACAACAAAGTAGAGGCGTCTAACTTGTTTTTGCAGGGAGTGTTTTCTGTGATATGGTATGGCCCAAGATGTGATGTGTATATTGTATGCGATGATCATGTTTTGTAATGTTTCACGACTTGCATGTCGATGAGTATACAACCGGCAGGAGCCATATGGTTGTCTTTATAATTGTGTATGACATGCGAGTCAACTTCTTATACGCCATGTAATAGCTTTACTTTATCGCTAAGTAGTTAGCAATAGTTGTAGTTGTTGTTCATGGTGGAGGCAATCATGGTGGAGTGATGGAGATCATGCCGGAACGCACAAGATGGAGATCATTGCGCGAAGATTGGCTATACCATGTCACATAAAGTTATATGCATGTGATGTTTATCCCTTTATGTATCTTATTATGCTTAGATTGCGACGGTAGCATTATAAGATGATTCCTCACTTAAAGATCAAGATAAAAACTGTGTTCTCCCCAAGTATGCACCGTTGCGAAATTTCGTCGTGTCCAAGCATCACGTGATGATCGGGCTACTGCACTCTACTCACATACAACGGGTGCAAGCCAGTTTTGCACGCTGAAATACTTGGGTCTAGCTTGCGAGCCTAGCATGTCTGAGACATGGCCTCGGAACACAAGAACCGAAAGGTTAAGCATGAGTCATATGAATGATATGATCGACATTTTGTTGTCCACCATTGAAACCACATCTCTTCTCGTGATGATCGGATTAGGTGTGGTGAATTTGGATCGTGTTCACTAAACAACTTGAGGGATGTTGAATTTAGTGGGAGTTCATCTAGTAATTTGATTAAGTTGAACTATTTATCATGAACATAGTCTAAATTGTACTTGCAAATACTGTAGATCCAATGGCCAATTCCAACTTCAACTTCAACGTTTTTGCTGAGAAAGAAAAGCTTAGGAACAATGGGTCTAACTTCACCAAATGGTTCCGCATTCTGAGAATCATTCTCGCTGGCGGACAAAAGGACTATGTCCTTGAGAAAGCGCTAGGTGACGCCCACTATAGATGCGGTGATGAAAAAGTTGTTTATCAGTCGCGCAAGGATGATTATGATTTGATTAAGATCGCCATGTTGTATGCTATGGAATCGGATCTTCAAAATCGTTTTGAGGAGTTCGCCGGGCCCTTTGAGATTCTCGAGGAGCTGAAAAACATGTTTCAGACTCAAGCCCGTTCTGAGAGATATGAGATCTCTAAGAAATTCTTTAACTACAAGATGGAGGAAGGGAGGTCCGTTAGTGAGCACGCCATTAAGATGTCGGGCTACACTCAATGCCTTGAGCAACTGGACTGCAAGATTCCAGAGGAGCTCAAGATTGACACTCCTAGCTACAAAAGTTTTGTAGTTGATCACAATCATATTGGTTCCACTGATATGACCACTAAGCTCTTTGCTAAGATGAAAGTAGCGGAGGTGAACATCAAAAAGAATAATCATGTGTTGATGGTCAACAATCCCCCCACCTTTAAGAAAGGTAAGGGAGCAAGGAAGCCCTTCAAGAAGGGCGGCAAGCGCAATGCCCCCTGAGAAGAAGCTCAGTCTGGTCCCAAGCGGACCGAGTGCTTCTATTGCAAGGACAAGGGTCATCGGGCAATCGTCCAAGTACTTAGCGGACAAGAAGGCTGGCACCATCAAAGGTATATTTGATATACATGTTATTGATGTTTTCCTTACTAGCCCTCGTTGTAGTGCATGGGTATTTGATACGGTTCGGTTGCTAATATTTGTAACTCAAGCAGAGCTACGGAATAGACGGCTTGCGAGGATGAGGTGACGATCGGCGTTGGCAACGGATCAAGAGTTGATGTGATGGCCGTCAAGACGCTCTCCTTAGTTTTACCTTCGGGATTAGTTTTAAACCTTAATAAATGTTATTATGTGCCTGCGTTGAGCATGAACATCATTTCCGGATCGTGTTTATTGAAAGACGGTTATTCATTTAAATCGGAGAATAATGGTTGTTCTATTTATATGAGTAACATCTTTTATGGTCATGCACCTATTGTGAATGGTTTATTTCTTCTAAATCTCGAAAGGGATGAAACACACATCCATAACATTGAGGCTAAGAGATACAAAGTAGATAGTGATAATACTACTTATTTGTGGCACTGTCGTCTAGGTCATATTGGAGTAAAGCGCATGAAGAAACTCCATTCTGATGGACTTTTGGAGTCTCTTGATTTTGAATCATTTGACACATGCGAACCATGCCTCATGGGCAAGATGATCAAAACCCTGTTCTCCGGTATGATGGAGCGAGCAACGGACTTGTTGGAAATCATACATACCGATGTATGCGGACCGATGAGTGTTTCGACGCGCGGTGGATATCGCTATTTCCTCACTTTTACCGATGACTTAAGTAGATATGGGTATATCTATTTAATGAAACATAAATCTGAAACATTTGAAAAGTTCAAGGAATTTCAGAATGAAGTGGAGAACCATCATAAGAAGATTAAGTTTCTACGATCCGATCGTGGAGGTGAATATTTGAGTTATGATTTTCTCACATCTTAAAGCAAGTGGAATCGTTTCACAACTCACGCCACCGGAACACCACATCGCAATGGTGTGTCTGGCATGTAATCGAACCCTATTAGATATGGTCCGATCAATGATGTCTCTTCGATTTGCCGTTATCATTTTGGGGTTATGCATTAGAAACCGCTGCATTCACTTTAAATAGGGCTCCATCTAAATCCGTTGAGACGACACCGTATAAGCGTGGTTTGGTGCTAAACCTAAGTTGTCATTTCTTAAAGTTTGGGGATGCGGCTTCGTCAAGAAGTTGATGCGGACAAGCTCGAACCCAAAGCGGAGAAATGCGTCTTCATAGGATACCCTAAGGAAACTATTGGGTATACCTTCTATCAGAACCGAAGGCAAAGTGTTTTGTCAAAGAACGGTTCCTTTCTTGAGAAGGAGTTTCTCTCGAAATAAGTGAGTGGGAGGAAAGTAGAGCTAGACGAGGTTATTGAACCTTCTCTTGAATTGGAGAGTAGCGCAGCACCTGAAATTGTTCCAGTGTCGCACCAACAATAGAGGAAGCTAATGACAAGGATCATGAAGCTTCGGACGATGATGCTACTGAACGTCGCAGGTCGACAAGGTCGCGTGCCCCTCCTGAGTGGTACGGCAACCCTGTCTTGACTGTCTTGTTAGTAGAAGACAGTGAACCTACGAACTATGAGGAAGCGATGATGAGCCCATACTCTGAGAAATGGCTGGAAGCCATGAAATCCGAATTGGGATCCATGAGCGAAAACCAAGTATGGACTTTGGTGGACCCTCCTAGCGACCGAAAGGCCGTTGAGTGCAAATGGATTTTCAAGAATAAAACGGACGCGGATGGTAATGTTACCGTCTATAAAGCACGGCTTGTCGCAAAGGTTTTCGACAAGTTCAAGGTGTTGACTACGATGAGACTTTCTCTCCGTGGCGATGTTTAAGTCCATTCGGATTTTATTAGCAATTGCTGCGTTTCATGATTATGAAATATGGCGATGGATGTCAAGACGCTTTCCTCAATGGCAACATTGATGAAGAGTTGTATATGATGCAACCGAAGGTTTTGTCGATCCTAAGGATGCTAGTAAAGTATGCAAACTTGCGTTCCATTTATGGATGAAGCAAGCATCTCGGAGTTGGAACCTTCGTTTTGATCAAGTGATCAGAGCTTTGGATTTGTTCCAAATTGCTACGAGCTTGCATCTACAAGAAAGTGAGTGGGAGCTCATTGGCGTTCGGTACTTATGTGGATGACATATTGATTATCGGAAATGACATCAACATGCTTAACGATGTGAAGAGTTATTTGAACAAGTGTTTTTCAATGAAAGACCTAGGTGAAGCTGCTTATATATTGGGCATCAAGATCTATAGAGATAAGACAAAGACGCCTGATAGCTTTAAGCCAGAGTACATACCTAGACAAAGTTCTAAAAAGGTTCAGAATGGATAAGGCAAAGAAAGGTTCAGTGCCTATGTTGTCAGGTAAGATATTGAGCAAGGCTCAGTGTCCAGCTACGGTAAATGATAGGGAAGCTATGAGCAAAGTGCCTTATGCCTCGGCCATAGGTTCCATCATGTATGCCATACTGTGTAATAGACCGGATGTGTCCAATGCTCTTAGTTTGACGAGCAGATATCAAAGTGATCCAGGAGTGGAACACTGGACAGCCGTGAAGAACATCCTAAAGTACCTAAATAGGACTAAAGAAATGTTCTTAGTCTATGGCGGTGATGAACAGCTTGTCTTAAAAGGTTACGTCGACGCTAGTTTCGACACCGACAAGGATGATTCTAAATCTCAAACAGGATACGTGTATATTTTGAATGGAGGAGCTGTGAGCTGGACAAGGTGCAAGCAAAGCGTGATCGCGGGATCTACAGTAGAAGCGGAATACATGGCTGCAGAAGCGTCAAGTGAAGGAGTTTGGATCAGGAACTTCATCACTGAGCTTGGCGTGGTTCCAAGTGCATTGGACCCACTGGAGATATTGTGTGACAACACTGGCGCCATAGCACTCGCTAAGGAACCAAGATATCATCCAAAGACCAAGCATATCAACCGCAAGTTTCATATAATCCGAGATTATATAGCAGATGGAGATCTGAAGATTAGCAAAGTACATACGGATCTGAATGTCGCAGATCCACTGACTAAACCTCTTCCACGTGTAAAACATGATCAACACCTCAGTTGCATGGGTGTGAGATTGTTGCCAAATGTAAACTAGATTATTGACTCTAGTGCAAGTGGGAGACTGTTGGAATTATGCCCTAGAGGCAATAATAAAGATGTTATTATTATAATTCTTGTTCATGATAAAGTTTATATTCCATGCTAGAATTGTATTAAGCGGAAACTTTAATACTTGTGTGGTTTGTAAACAACACCGTGTCCCTAGTACGCCTCTATGGACTAGCTCATTGATCAATGATGGTTAAGGTTTCCTCACCATAGACATGAGTTGTCAATTGATAATGAGATCATATCATTGGGAGAATGATATGGTGGATAGACCCAAACAAAGCAGAGCAATTAGATCGTGTCATCGTGTTCGTCTTTGCGAAGCTTTTCTTATGTCAAATATTGTATTCCTTAGACCATGAGATAATACAACTCCCTGGTATCGGAAGAAAGCTTTGAGGTCATCAAACGTCATCCTATGAGAGGGTGATCATAAAGGTGTCTCTCAGGTGATCGGAAAGTATCTGTTGGGTTGTATGTATCGAGATGGAATTTGTCCCTCCCAAGTCGGAGAGATATACTTCGGGCCCACTCGGTAATCGATATCAACACCGCTTGCAAGCATGTGGTTAAGGAGTTAATCACAAAGTGATATCGGATTACGAACGAGTAAAGTACTTGCTGTGAATGAGATTGAACTAGGTATGACGGTACCGACGATTGAATCTCGGGCAAGTAAAATATCGCGAGACGAAGGGAATATATATATGGGATTGATTGAATCCTGGCATCGTGGTTCATCCGATATGATCATCGATGAATGTGTGGGAGTCAATATGGGTGCCCAGACCCCGTTGTTGATTATTGATAGAAGATCATGTCTGCATATTCTCGAACCCGCAGGGTCACACACTTAACGTATCTCGACGCTAGGATAGATTAGATAATTGGTTTATGAATTTTTGTTCGGAGTCTCGGATGGGATCCGGGATATCACGAGAGGTTCCGGAATGGTCCGGAGAATAAGATTCATATAAGGCAGTGCAGTTTTTGGAGTTCGGAATTGTTCCGGGTTAATCGGTATTGTACCGGAAGCTTCTAGAACCTTCCGGAAGGGGACCAACGTGGCCCCACCTTCCGGGAGGGGGAATGGGCCTATGAGGGAGTGTCCTGGCCGCTTTGGGCCAGGGGCACAAGGCCCCATATGGCCCAGCCGATTCTAGAGAGATTTGACTCGTTTAAATCTCGGGATAGAATTTCTAGAAGAGGGAGAGTTTAAATCGTTTAAACTAGAGATAGGATTTCTAGATAAGGGAGAGTTTAAATCGTTTAAACTATAGATAGGATTTCTAGATAAGGGAGAGTTTAAATTGTTTAAACTAGAGATAGGCTTGGAGGAGGGGCAAGG
Organism: Avena longiglumis; assembly: GCA_030063025.1. Taxonomy (NCBI): domain Eukaryota; kingdom Viridiplantae; phylum Streptophyta; class Magnoliopsida; order Poales; family Poaceae; genus Avena; species Avena longiglumis. The sequence continues at coordinate 570,495,304 of CP125974.1, forward strand.
GCTGGCCCCCCTCTATATATAGAGGGGTGGTGCGCCCCCTCCCCCACACACACACACCTTCCTCCAAGCCCTAGCAGCCTTGCTACCTTCCTCTCTCCCTCCCGACTGTTTGTAGGCGAAGCCCTGCTGCAGAAATTCTCCACCATATACACCACGCCGTCGTGTTGTAGATCCAATCTATCTCTCCACCATACTTGCTGGTCCGAGGAAGGGGAGACGTCAAGGTGCTGCACGTGTGCATCTCACGGAGGCACCGCCACTTGTGGTGCTAGATCGGATCGGATCGCGAGGAGGAGAAGCGAGTACGACTACATCACCCACGTTAAGCCGAGCGTTCATTGTCGAATCTTCAAGGGTATGAAGATCTAATCCAATCTCTCTCGTTGTTTGCATCTCCTAGATTAGATCTTGGCTTTCCCTCTGTTCGCATCCGTAGAAAATTTTGATTTACTATGCCGCGAAACCCATCAAATATTTCTTTACTATATTTTCTAGAACCAAAAATAGCAGAAAACAGGCAACTGGCACTGTGGCAACTTGTTAATAGGTTAGTACCAGAAAACATGTAAAAAATACCTCAAAGTGTAGACAAAGCAAAGCAAAGTAGATACTAAACAAGCATGGAGCATCAAAAATTATAGATACGTTTCCGACGTATCAAGCATGGCCAAGCTTAACTTCTGCTCGTCCTCGAGTAGGTAAGTGTTAAAAATAATAACTTTTGAGGTGACATGCACCCTCACAATAAAGATCCAACCATTTGCAAGCATTAAAAGCTGGGACCAAAGAACTCTAAACATGTGCATGAAAGATGGAGTTCTAACAATAGGACATAGTAACTATGCATGCAACATGAAAGGATAAAAACAAAGATCATGAATAACATGCATTAAAAAACGTTTGTTTGTTTCGCATACAGAAAACATAGCATAGTGGCATTCAACTTGTCCCTCATAGAGTAGCAAATAGATGCATAGGACACCTTTAAAGTTCACAAGGGTGACTAGAAACAAATAGCACAAGAACAAGTAATATCACAATATGCATCAATCAATAAGTTTTGAAACACTGCACACAGAATGACAACTATGCTCTCTTAATGGTGTCTAAAGGTAGAAGGTGGAGGCTCAATAGTGGTTGAAGAAAGGCCTTTTATAAAGAAAGCAGGGATTTCAAGTTTCAAAAAGAGCTTTCAAAAATTATGTACCTGTTAGCTTTCGGCCCTCATTTCCCCTATCATAAGCATCTTGAAGTGATTAAGGTTAAAGTAAACAAAGATGGAGTATATGCTTGACGAAGTATAAGTTGGAAATCTCAAGTCCCTTGAATATGAGGGCCACACCTCATGCTACTCAACTTTAGTCACCTGTAAGTTCTTGTCATTGTAAGTATTTGCATATCATTGAGAACCGCCAACGGGGTACCCCTTGCACATGGTACAGAAGCTTTCCCATAACCAAAATGACAAGGCAAGCAGACAATGAGCATCTCAGCAATCTTTTTATTTACCATATGCATAGTTTTTTTATCAAGGATGCTTCATAGATAGCTCACTATGGTGATGCTGCAAGTTTCCACCATGATTAGGCATGGCTTAGGCTAGCGGCTCAAGCATTTATCTAACATAGAATACAAACTCCATGGACTTACAAGTTCCCTCTTTATTTCACATCGGTGACATCCATAGACAAAAGAGCATGATATCAACTGAGTACAAAGTACAAGTGCAATGTTGAAAACGTTCCCCGTGACAGCACGCTTCTGCTAATTCCAACGTATAATTGCAAGCATATACAACATAGATGACACAATGGTTCAAGTTTATTAGGGGCAAAGAATATAAAGCGTGCCATCAAGTTTGTGAGGGCTTTAATCACTAAGTTTTCACATAACAAAATAGTTTTTAATTGGAAGATAGCTGAAAACAAGGATATACTTGGAATGGTGTAACACACCATGCATAGGAGTTTATAGTGGACACTTTGGAATAACTTGGTTTCTTGGGATTTGGAAGCATGAGTAGAGCTTACTCACACAAGTGGAGGCTAGCAAAAGACTGAGAGCAACCAACTAAGAGAGCAATAATGGCCATAATCATGCAAAGCAACAAAATATTACTAATCAAAGCATAGAGTGGTACTACAAGTCAAAGACTAAATGATCATAGAGGCTATGGTGACTTGTCATAGTCATAACATGGTGTGAGCATGTGCCAAGTCAACCCAAACAAAGCATTAAAGGAGAATACCACAATACTATGCTTTTTGCATGCTAAAACAACGCATAATTTCTTCAAGGCACACTAAGCAATCCCAATTGTTTGAAACAAGACATGCTACAGCAATAATCACTAAGCATAAGGTCAAAACAACACCTATCATGTCATGTAAATTCTAAGTCACAGTCAATGCAAGCTCATCTTGCACTTACAAGCAAGAACTTACTACTCCTTTCCAACACCAAGCAAGTTATTTGCAACAACATAGCGAGAACGGGGGTCCAAACTACTCAAGAAAACTAAACAAACTAAGCAAAGCAAACGAAAATTAAGACGCTCCAAGAACAACACAACTTGACATGAAGCAATAAAAATGAAGTGTCTAAACAGACCTAAGCTTTTTATTGATGAAGAAGGGGATGCCTTGGGCATCCCCAAGCTTTGACGCTTGTACCTCTTGGATATTTCTTGGGGTGACACCATGGTGGCATCCCCAAGATTGATCTTTTGTCCATTCTTCATCTCATTGCATCATTCTCTCTCTACACCTAAAATTTTTCCTTCATACAAAACTTCACACAATCTTCATTAGCAACAATAGTGTATTCAAAAGATATTAGACCTCTGGCAAAGTTCCTTGAACAACAAAACTTTTCATTAAAAACACAAGCTACTGTAGTAACTCATTCAAAAAGCTCAAATCACCTAAAGAGAACTCAAAAATGAATCAATAAGAAGCAAATGCAAATAATGGCAGAAATCTGTCAAAACAGACCAGCAGGTAGAAACCAATTTTTTATAAAATCTTCTGTTGCTCAAATAAAAAAGTGTTGAACTAACAAAAGATAGCTAACATATTGTGGGATTTATTCGTACATTTGAGCTCAATCCGAGTTATATAGACTCCTCACGAATTTTTATGGTGGAGGACAGAAATCTATTTCGGGACAGCAACTCCCTAATTCTTACTTCCCTCTCATTAGAGGTCATTCTTGGCAGAAAAAGCAAACAAAAAAGGATAAGGAGAGGTCATTACTGAAGTAATAACTTCCAAGACTCAAGGAAACTCTTGGGTTATCTCCCAACAAGTACTTTTCTTTAACGCCTTTAAGTTAGGCACAAGAAGCAAGAAGAATCAAGTGTTTTCAAATGAAGAAGCATTAACATCCATACTTGCAAAATCTTCAACTATGAAAGGTATCTCATCCAAATGAGTTTTGGAGGATCCCTCCTCATTTCTCTTTGGTTTACTACTTTCATCAAAATGATTTTCACGAACAATCCAATCAAAATTCTTTTCAAAGGCCTCATGCATCCCAACAAGCTTAAATGGTATGGGTATCTTAAATTCATCTCTAGGCTTTGTTTTATCTGAAATACCCACAGCATCTACACAAGAGCCTAGCATATTAAAATGCTCAAAGACCTTTTTGGCTTCCCTAGCAACATCATAGAACTCTTTGAGTAAAGTTTCAAGAATAAATTCTCTCTTTTCAGCATTCTTTTCTTCTTTTAGTTTTAAAAACAAAATTTGCATCATGGGGTTAAGGCTAACAGACCTAGCCTCCAGCATACGAACTAAAGAAGCTGAAGCAATCTCATAATTAGGAATAAGCTCTGCTATAGATTTATCCTCAATATCCTCATGCTTGCTAACATAATTAAAGAATTCTTCAATATTATATTTCCCAATTATGGAGCCACTACGTATAGAAAGGTCTTTCAGGGTGAACTTGGGGAGCAACATGGTGAGCTAGAGCAAGGTGGCAACTAGAGTAGGAACTAATTTCTTCACAAAAGAAGTTCCATAGATGGAAAAATCGTCCATGAAAACCTCCACAATTTCTTCACAAAAACCATAAAAGATAGCAGACATACATCTCTAAAAGGTAACAGGAGCATTGCATAAACCAAAAGGCATACGCCTATAAGCATAATTACCATAAGGAAAAGTGAAAGTGGTTTTCTCTTGGTCTTGTGCTTTCACAGCAATTTGAGAAAACCCAGAATAACCATCAAGAAAGCAAAAGCGAGTCTTTTTGGACAACCTCTCAAGCATCTGATCAATAAAGGGCAGAGGATAATGATCTTTCATAGTAACTTTATTAATCTTTCTAAAATAAATGCACATTCTGTACCCAACCACTACTCTTTGAGGTATAAGCTCATTATCCTCATTAGGCACAACGGTTATTCCCCCTTTCTTGGGAACACAATGAACAGGGCTAACCCATTGACTATCAGCAATAGGATAAATAATACCACCATCAAGGAGTTTTAATACCTCATTTCTTACCACTTCCTTCATCTTAGGATTTATACGGCGTTGGTGCTCAACAACTGGTTTTGCATCGGGATCAATATTAATAGCATGCTGACATATAGTAGGAGAAATTCCTTTTAAATCATCAAGAGTATAACCCATAGCTCCTCGGTGCTTCTTCAATACCTCCAATAACCTTTCTTCTTCCTTCCCTAAAAGTTTAGAACTAATAATATCAGGATATATCTTCTTATCATCAAGATAAACATATTTAAGATCATTAGGTAAAGGTTTTAATTCAAAAACAGGATCCCCTTTAGGTGGAAGTGTGGTACCCAAATCTTCCATAGGTAAATTATGCTTAAGTAACTCAGGCTGACGAAGAAAAGCTTCATCAATCTCATTTCTTTCCTTCATGAAGGCATCACTTTCATGATCTTCCATGAACTGCTGCAAAGCATTGTTAGGAGCAAGAGAAATAGCAGACAGTTGTTCAACCCTGAAATCCTCATCAGGTAATTCATTTTCATAAGGGATTTTGGCAAATTTGGAAAAATTAAACTCATAAGATTCTCCAGCAAACTTAGTCAAAACTTTTTCCTTCCTAGAATCTATGATAGCCCCACAAGTATTAAGGAAGGGTCTACCAAAGATGATAGAATAGGTTTTACTAGCTTCTTTACCAAGTACTAGAAAATCAGCAGGATATTTAATCTTACCATAAAGGACCTCCACATCTCTTACAATACCAATGGGGCAAACTTGCTCTCTATTGGCAGGTGAATAACCACATCAATGTCTTCAAGCTCACAAGGACCAATCTCATGCATAATTTCCCTGTAAAGCTCATAAGGAATAACACTAGAACTAGCACCAATATCACATAAACCATAGTAGCAATGATCACCAATTTTAACAGAAAGCACAGGAACACTAGATTTTCTAGCCTTACTAGGATGAGAGATAATATTAGAAGCGTCTTCACAGAAGACAATATACTCATCCTCTATATTTCTAGTGACAAGATCTTTCACAATAGCTACCATAGGCTCGATATCAATAATCTCATCGGAACCTACAGTTTTTTTTTGGGCTTTTGCTAACCACATTAGCCAAAATAGAGTGTTCCCTTACCTTGGAGGGAAAAGGGATCTTCTCAACATAAGGTTCAGGCAAAATAGGATCAATAGTACAAACCTCTATACTGGCAGGAACGTGGGTAACAATGTCTTTATAAGGAGCATGGTACTTGTCCCACTCTTTCTTGGGAATCTCAATATAAGAGGCAAAAGCATTAAAACATTCCGCAAGAACTTGAGGATCAAGACCAAACTTATTGCTAATATCACGGAAGTTATTAGTTCCCATAAAATATTTAATGCACTCATAATCATAGTTTATACCTGACTTTTCTTCCTTTGTCATTCTCCCAAGCCTTAGTATTATCTTGAATATGGTCTAAAAGATCCCATTTAGCTTCTTCCTTCATACTTGTGAATGATCCAGCACAAGAATCATGTAATAAACATTTATCATGAAGAGAAAGCCTAGCATAAAAGTTATTGAGAATAATATTGTTAGGGAGTTCATGAATAGGACATTTAAGCATTAGTAGCTTCAATCTCCCCCAAGATTGAGCTGTAATCTCTCCATCAAGAGGCCAAAAGTTATATATAAGACTTCTATCCTTATGTATTTCAATGGGAGGATAAAATTTAGAGTAAAAGAGAGATGCCATCTCCTCCCATTCCATGGATTGTCCATTCTTCAGCAGCTTATACCATGCCTCATCTCTCCCTTTCAAGGATATGGAGAGTAACTTCTTCTTCACCTGTTCAGTTGTGATACCTGCACACTTAAACAACCCACATAATTCATGTATATAAAGAAAGTGATCACCGGGATGGTTAGTTCCATCCCCAAAATAATAATTATCCATAACACGATTAACAATACTTGTAGGTATCTTAAAAGGATCTATCTCAGCAGGTGGTGGTTCATCTACTACCATAGCAGTGGTAGTATTTTTCCCAAACAGAAAACCAAGTGGGTTAACCATATTGGAAACAAAGTATCAAGCAGTAACAACAGCAATATTCGCAATAAAAGTTTCCCTTAGCAGTTCCACTCTTCAATAGCGATTCACTCCCCGACAACGGCGCCATAAAATAGTCTTCATGACCCACAAGTATAGGGGGTGTATCGTAGTACTTTCTATAAATAGGAGTGTCGATCCCAACGAGGAGCAGAAGGTGCTGAACAATGGTATGGAGCAGGAAATCCCTGTGAATACTTAGCAAACGGATTTTTAGTGGTTTTCTGACAAAGCAACAAAACAAGGAGCAAGTAACAGAAGTGACGAACAAATGGAGCAAGTGGCTCAATCCTTTTCTAGCAAAGTACAAGCTGGTGGAAATACTTATAAGGACCAAACGTTCTCGAGGACACATGGGAATTCTGTCAAGTGCTTTCGCTTCAAATAGCTGAGTACTCTTCTTTGGTGTTTGTAAGTGTTGTGTGGGTGAACCTGTGCTAACATACCGCCCTTCCTAGGACTAATACATACTTGTGATTAAACCCCCTACAAACATCAAAACTACAGGAACGTAATTAAGATATAAATCTAACAATAGCCTTAAACTCTAAGATCCTACGCTCCCTTGTGCAAAGGTGTCCTAATGGCGTTCAGGTTTCTGTCACTCTCGCAACCCACAATTAGTAGCCAAATACACAATGCATTCCCCTAGGCCCATAAATGTTGACGTATCATGTAGTCGACGTTCACATGACACCACTAGAAGAATAGCACCACAACTTAAATACTAAACCATTGAATAATAACTCATCACAAATTCACTACTAACAACATGACTTCTCCCATGTCCTCAAGAACTAAACGAACTACTCACAAGACATCATATGGATCAAAATCAAAGATGATATGATAATGGATAACAATCTGAACATAAAAAATAATCCAATGGTTCCACTCACAAGCATCAACTACAATAGTAATCAACACCGAGAAAGTTTCCCCTAACGAACTAAAGAAATATCCAACACAATTGTTACAGCGGGACAGAGTGATGGTGCTGGTGGAGATGATGGTGTGGATGATGATGATCCTGATGAAGCCTAGCTTGATGACAATGTTGATGGCGACGGTCTCCCCTCTCCGGGAAGGAATTCCCCCGGTAGAAATCTGTCTATCGGAGAGATCTTTCTCTCTCGGTGTTTTTCTCCCCCAGAGGCGGCGGAAATATATATGTGGTTGCTCCCCCCGGTGTTAGGGTCCATAGGGAAGATATAGGCGAAGGGGTGGAGTCGGAGGCCGGGCAGGTGGGCCACACCTGTCCTAGGCGCGGGGTCAGGTGGGCCCGCTCCTAGGGGGTGTGGGCCCCCTGAGGCCCATCTCCGTCCCTCCTTCTGGCTTCCTTCGTCTTCTGGTAAAATAATATGTTTCCATATTTTTCTGTTATTTTTCTGATCTTCGCGAAATTGCACCAAAACGCCTTCTTTTCCATCAGAATCCAGACTCCGGCAGTCCATCCTCCAAGAATCATCCAACATGCAAAAACAGATGAAAAGCCATAAGTAATACCTCATAATAAGACAAATATCAATGAATAGAGGTAAATTATGATATAGAATAGTGATGCAAATTGGGCGTATCACGCATGCAGGGATGTCAAGCTCAAGTGATCGACATGTCGGTTCAACTTCATCCACACCGATACGAGCATAGCCAGCTGGAATCTGACTTCCATGGTAGGTTGCTTCCGGTGGACAAGGTAAAGCAAAGCCGAGCGCCACCTTCATAGAAATGTTCTTCAATGTGACATGTACCTCACAAGCCGTCCTTGCCTCGACTTCATCCACGGGGTAGCGAACCATCATTGCACCGGCCATATCATCTATCACCGGTGCATTATTCTCCATCAGCATTAGATTATTAGCTTGTACCTCCGTGGAAGACACGCTGCTTCTCCACTGAGATGGGCCTTCTGGACTGTCTAATGCAGGATATTGCTGTCGGGCCAGTACTCTAAGTTCATTAATCTGCTCCTGTTGTAGCTTGAACATGGCTTGAAATTCCTCGTTCCTTTTTTCAACTGCCTCCAACCACGCTGCCTCCTACGCCTTCTGTTGGTTCATTTTTCTGGATCGGATTCTATAAGTGTCGATGTCCTCGGGAAACCCTGTCTTCCATGGAACATATGGGCCAAAGCCTCGTGTTCATTCGACTTTTTCAGGATTCCCGAGGGCATATGTCAGCTCATCGTTCTCTCTGTCGGGAATGAACTTTCCATCTTTTCTCAGTTGTATCACTTTAACAAGTTCATCTTTGGGTTTAGTAATGGCCTTCCTTGTAACAATAATCTCCCTGGTTTTAGTGTCATACGACCCCCCATGCCCAAGTAGCCAATTTTTTGACCTCACGGGCCACTAATTTGTAGCTGGCATGACCCCTTTTTGACGCATTTCTTTCTTGGTTTTTGCCCACTTAGGCACGGTCATCTTGTATCCACATGTCCCCATAGTATGGTGATATTTCTTTTTGGCCGCATTTAACTTATTCTTTTCCGACTTGGCCATAGCTGCTTCTGATTCCTTGTATGTCACAAATGGGGCCAACTTATCCCGCTGCTTATCCAGCGGGCCAGTGAATGGCAGAGTCAGCCCCTTCTTGGCATAGTTGTTGTACAATCTTTTCTTCCGGTCCTTGAACTGTCCGCCCATCTTCTTAAGGGCCCACTTTCTGACTTTCAACCTCAATGCCTCATTGAGTTCACGAGTGTCTAATTCAGGCAGAGAGAAGTGTGCCATGAGTGAATTCCAAATACCCTCTTTGGCTCTGTCATCGACAAAATTTTCTCCAACTCGATCACTTTTCTTTCCTTTCTTATTCCACTTCTAAGTGGTGATCAGGATGGCGTCCCTGACTATTGCTCCGCATTGGTATACAAATACACTTGCGGCCTCTTTCGGCTCCAAAGGTTCGCCGAACTCAGACACTAGATCAATAGTGAAACGCGCACCATCGGCCAACTTTTTGGTCAGGCCATGTTTCCTTGCAGAAGATTCGCCCGATGCGGAGGTCTAAGAGAAGAAACATTCGTTAGTACATATATATATATATATATGAATCAACTAATGCATCTACTAGCTCGTGATCAGCAGAGGCTTTATATACCTCGTCGGTCTTTGCTATGGTGTCTCCACCGTCAGTTCCACTGTCATCTCCACCAAAGAATTCATCATAGTTGTCTCTTCCGCCGGCTTCATCCAAGTTAAGTTATTGAGAGCCATCATCATCTCCATCGTAATGGTAACCTCAAGTACCCTCATCTATCATGTTGTACATGATGTGCTCTTCGTTGTCTCTACCGTCCATAACTTAACTAATACAGAAGAAAGATAAAACCATTTTGGTTAATGCAATAAAATAAATGAAGGTAAAGTAATTTAGCTTAAACAATACGATAAAGAAAGATAAAGTACCAGTTAAACAACAATACATCTTGAATAATCCAGCTAGTACAACAATAAAGTACCAATTAAACAACAATACATCTCGAATAAAAGATGGTACCCTATTGCACATCTAGCTCAGCGAAGACGTCAAGCCCCGGCTACTGAGCCGCGGGAGGTGTGCACCCAAAGAGTAGGAACCATCACCGTAGAATATCTCGGGTAAGGTGCCTGAAGAAGCTGCCAGGTATTGGCGACCCGAACTTCTAAAATATACATGTAACGTCGGACGTGCTCGTCCTCCTCCCTGACACGACGCTGTAACACCTCGTCGGGGGCCGGATCCCTCTGCAGCGCACCTGGACCACTCGGCCGCCACCACAGAAGATCCGGGTTGACGACGACGCCCAGATTCCTCACCAGACCACGTCCCTCGGCTGGTAGCACCTTCTAGTGCCAGCCCGGCGAAGCCTAGTCCCGTGGATGCCCGGCGACAGAGTCTAGTAGTGCTCCGTTGTTCACGCCGAGTGAACGAGGATGAGGAATTGGCATAATTTCCTAAACACTAAAATTAAACCTATATACTTTAAACATGACAAAAATAAATAGTATCAACTAAAATAAACTATATTAAACACTAACTAAATTACACTATCAAAACGTGCTTGGGCGGCACGGGAGCGGCGGCGCAGTGGACGACACGGGGGCGGCGTTGCTGGGGTTTGGATCGCGAGGAGGAAGACAAGACGTGCTCCGGTTCGCTGCTCGAACCAGGGCGCACGAGGTGGTATTTATACCCACCCCCATTTAGCCCCGGTATTCGGCGCGGGGGTTTTCGGCGCGCCGCGTTTCGCGGGCAGGGCCGCACCACTTTAGTCCCAGTTTGTGGGATAAACCGGGACTAAAGGTCTATTTTTCAAACCTTTTTTGAAAAAACAAAAAAAGGTTTATGGGTTTAGGGTTTAGGAAAATTAATTATTATATATCAAAATTTGCAGAAATAAAATTTACATCTACTCTGTTATATAGATGTAAATAAAATAATTGTTCCCAAGATTTACATTGTTTAGACTTTTTTGAATTTTTTATGCCCATTTTGAATTTTTCCCGTTTCGAACTTAGGTCAAAACAGCGTGCGTGAAGATAGGGGATGAGAATGCTAGAACTTGCATTGGATCTCTGAAGAAACAACATATGTGAGTCTAAAAATGATTTTTTTCAAAAAATCACGGGTGTTAGATCATGTACGTGTAGTTAAAACCGGACTCACTTTCTACCGATTCGGCAGAAATTTGTCTTTTTCACCCGGGAAGGACAGAAAGGTTTGAGATCCCCCGGTTGGGAGATAGTTCATGTAAGGTGGTCTAGTATTTTATAAAAACGGGATGGTAGCATTCTGTAACTGCATTTTGGTGGCTGCTTCACAAAACGACTTGTCTTTTTACGCTCGGAAAATGGAAAATAGCTTTTCCGAGCGACGAAAAGGAAAACTTCCTCTTGCAACATTGTTCGCCAACCCAATACCCACATGCATGCACAATATGGGCACTGTATCACAAACTATGCCGCGATTCAGCACATAACATCTGTCTCATGGACCGAAAACCATGAAACCTCGAACATGATAGGTCATTTTATAAAGGTTTTTTTGAGACATAATCACTATACCAAGTTTCATATTTTTCCTTGCAACTATGTCACATAATATCACACCATGCGAAGGATTTACATTCTTCGGACCTTTTTTGAATTTTTTATGCCCGTTTTGAATTTTTCCCGTTTCGAACTTAGGTCAAAACAACGTGCGTGAAGATAGGGGATGAGAATATTAGAACTTGGATTAGATCTCTGAAGAAACAACATCTTGTGAGTCTAAAAATTATTTTTTTCAAAAAATCACGGGCGTTAGATCATGTACATGTAGTTCAAACCGGACCCACTTCCTGCCGATTCGGCAGACATTTGTCTTTTTCACCCGGGAAGGACAGAAAGGTTTGAGATCCCCCGGTTCGGATATAGTTCATGTAAGGTGGTCTAGTATTTTAGAAAAATGGGATGGTAGCATTCTGTAACTGCATTTTGGTGGCTGCTTCATAAAACGACCCGTCTTTTTGCGCTCGAAAAATGGAAAATGCCTTTTTCGAGCGAAGAAAAGGAAAACTTCCTCGTGCAACATTGTTCGCCAACCCAATATCCACATGCATGCACAATATGGGCACTGTATCACAAACTATGTCGCGATTCAACACACAAACATGCCCGTTTCGAATTTTTCCCACCATATCCCACCGCTTCCCGCCATGTTTTCCCGCCCTTTCCCTCTGAGCGGTGCTTTTAGTGCCGGTTGTAGCCACTAACCGGGACTAAAGATATTTCCCGCCATTTCCCACCGCTTCCCGTCATGTTTCCCGCCCTTTCTCTCTGAACGGTGCTTTTAGTCCCGGTTGTAGCCACTAACCGGGACTAAAGATATTTCCCGCCATTTTCCACCGCTTCCCGCCATGTTTTCCCGTCCTTTCCATCTATATATAGGCCAACCATGCCATGGATATCCATACATCCACATCTTCCTCTCTCACAACAATGGACAATGCCTACTGGGCCATTCTGACCCTCGAGGAGACCGAAGCGCTGTGCTCCTCCAACTACCCTGCTTGCCCGCTGCCTTGACGGCCGGATCTTGGCCGGAGGGTTCCTGTCCCTCCTGTGCCTCAAGGCTCCGCCCGACATGCGTCCATCACGAACCACTTCTACCACGAGCTCATGCCGAAGCAGTGGATGGATCCCCAGTGGGATCCCGACAACTACGACACCTGGAATGCCTTCTTCACTAACCGGCGGGAAAGGGAGCTCGCCAGGTACGAGGGTGATGGCCCGCCCCCGGTGAACCACAACAAAGCCGGCTGTCATCTATGGTGGGTGAACCGTACTATCATCAGCGTGATGCGCTACATCGTCGGGGGAGACCATCCTCGCCTGCGGTGCCCACAAGTCCACCTGCCACAGAGCCACAAGAAAGCCCCTCCCCCACTCGACGGCAGTGTCATCGTCTTCTAGGAGACCCCTCCCCCCGCCCGCCGTGAATCCTAGGCCGGAGTGGCAGGTTCCCCCGGTATATGCCTTGGCTGGGCTGAGGATCCCCGGAGTGGCAGGTGACGATGACAAAGAAGTCCCTGAAGTTGCGTACTATAGGACTAGGCATGATTATGACTAAAGGGGGTGGCTTTAGTCCTGAGTGTTAGCTAGTCCCGGTTTGTCCCGGTTTTTAATATTAATAAATGTCTCGAGTGTTACCTAGTCCCGGGACTAAATATGAAGATGTTGTATTCTTGTGAGTTCGCTCAGGTGATCAAATGTTGTTTTTTTCTACCTGCCTACAGCAATCTCAGAAATTCTAAAAAATAGGATTAATTCACAAAAGGTTTAATACATTATTATATCACCAACATCCACATCTAGTGTTTTGGTTCTCTTCTAGTCCGTAACCATGGAGCATCTTCCTTATTTAGCGGTATACTTAAGTCAGTTTTCACTTTGAATTGCGGAATTTCATGAAATTTGTTATAATATTCTGACATGTCTGTCCTGTCCTCAACTCCCACCATGTTTCTTTTTATTGAAAGAACTATGTGGCGCTTTGGCTCATCGTATGATATTGTATTCTTTTGCTTATCTTTCCTTTTTCTCGTTCTAGTAGACATGTCCTTCACATAGAAAACTTGAGCCACATCATTCGCAAGGACGAATGGTTCGTCTCCGTACGCAAGATTATTGAGATCCACTGTTTTCATTCCGTACTATTGGTCTACCGTTACCCCACCTCCAGTCATATTGACCCATTTGCATCGAAACAATGTGACGTTGAAATTAGGACCATAGTCAAGTTCCCATATGTCCTCTATGTAACCATAATATGTGTCTTTTTTCTCATTCTCGTCCGTTGCATCAAATCGGACACCACTGTTTTGGTTGGTGCTCTTTTTATCTTGGGCATGCGTGTAAAATATATTCCCATTTATATCGTACCCTTGGAAAGTCAATATAGTTGAAGATGGAGACCTGTCCAACAAGTACAAGTGATCTCCAACAGTAGTGTCATTCATGAGATGTGTCTGCAACCAACCACCGAAAATCTTCATGTGTGCATCTCTAATCAACCTATCAGACTGCCCCAGGTAGTTCGAGCGTACAATATTCTTTTGTACCTCGATATACGGAGCTACCAAGGTGGAACTTTGCAGAATTATATAGTGTGCTTTAGTGAAAGAATGTCCGCCCATACATATATTTGCTTTCTTTCTTACCGTGCCTTTTCCACTAAGTCTCCCCTCATGTCGTGATTCAGGTACACCAATCGTCTTAAGGTCAGGAATAAAGTCAACACAAAACTCAATGACATCCTATGTTCCATAGCCCTTGAAGATGCTTCCTTCTGACCTAGCACGGTTATGGACATATTTCTTTAAGACTCCCATGAATCTCTCAAAGGGAAACATATTATGTAGAAATACATGACCGAGAATGGTAATCTCTTCGACTAGGTGAACTAGAAGGTGCGTCATTATGTTGAAGAAGGATGGTGGGAACACCAACTCAAAGCTGACAAGACACTGGACCACATCTTTCTATAACCCTGATAGACTTTCTAGATCGATTACCTTCTGAGAAATTGCATTGAGGAACGAACATAGCTTCACAATGGGTACTCTAACATTTTTCGGCAGAAGCCCCCTTAAAGCAACCGGAAGCAACTGTGTCATAAGCACGTGCCAGTCATGAGACTTCAGGTTCTGGAATTTTTTCTTTGCCATATTTATTATTCCCTTTATATTGGACGAGAAGCTAGAAGTGACCTTGATACTACTCAGGCATTCAAAAAAGATTTCCTTCTCTTCCTTGGTAAGAGCGTAGATGGCAGTACCTTGAAACAGCTCTGGATGCCTGCCTTCTTGGTCTTTCATACGTTGTTGGTCCTGCCGTGCTTCTGATGTATCTTTATTCTTTCCATACACGCCTAAGAAGCCTAGCAGTATCACGCAAACATTCTTCGTCAGGTGCATCACGTCGATTGCAAAGCGGACCTCTAAGACTTTCCAATAGGGTAGCTCCCAAAATATAGATTTATTCTTCCACATGGGTGCGTGTCCGCCAGGGTCCTTTGGAACGGACTGTCCGCTAGGACCCTTTCCAAAGATTACTTTTAAATCCTTCACCATATCAAATACATCATCACCAGTACGACGAAGAGGCTTACTCCGGTGATCTGCTTCACCATTGAAATGCTTGCCTTTCCTTCTTAGGGAATGTGTGGGCGGAAGAAAACGACGATTTCCTAGGTACACATTCTTCTTGCACTCATCCAAATAAATACTTTCAGTGTCATCTAAATAGTGTATGCATGCATTGTATCCCTTGTTTGTCTGTCCTAAAATGTTACTAAGAGCAGGACAATCATTGATGGTTACGAACAACAATGCTCGTAGGTTAAATTCCTCATGTTTGTGCTCATCCCACACACGTACACCTTGTCTGTGCCACAGCTATAAAAGTTCTTCAACTAATGGCCTTAGGTACACATCAATGTCATTGCCGGGTTGCTTGGGCACTGGCATCATAATGAACTTCCGCTTCATGCACAACCAAGGAGGAAGGTTATAGATACACAAAGTCATAGGCCATGTGCTATGACTACAGCTCTGCTCCCCAAAGGGATTCATGCCATCTGTACTTAGACCAAATCATAAGTTTCTCGCGTCACCTGCAAAGTCCGGGTACTTTCTCTCAATTTTTCTCCACTACAACCCATCAGCGGTGTGTCTCAACATCTTGTCTTTCTTACGGTCTTCTTTGTGCCATCACAACAATTTGGCATGCTCTTCATTTCTGAACAAACGTTTCAGCCGTGGTATTATAGGAGCATACCACATCACCTTGGCGGGAACCCTCTTCCTGGGGCGCTCCCCCTCAACATCAACAGGGTCATATCGTCAGATCTTACATCGCAATGCAGTGCATACGGGCATGCATCCAAATTCTCGTACTGCTCACCACGGTAGAGGATGCATGCATGTAACTTCTGTACCTCTAATCCTAGAGGGAAGACAACCTTCTTTGCTTTGTAAGTACTGGCGGGCAGTTTGTTATCCTTTGGAAGCAGCTTCTTCATTATCTTCAACAACTTTTCAAATCCCTTGTCAGTCACACCGACCTCTGCCTTCCATTGTAGCAATTCTAGTGTGCCGCCTAGCTTTTTGTGGCCATCTTCGCAATTCGGGTACAACAATTTGTTGTGGTCCTCTAACATCTGCTCAAATTTCAACCTCTCCCTTTCGCTATCACATTCTCCCTTTGCATCAGCAATGGCCCGACCAAGATCATCATCTGGCTCATATGATGCACGTTCTTCTGCTTCTTCTTCATCATTGTCTTCCATTGTAGTACCACCGTATTCAAGGGACATAGGATAGCTGTCATCATTCTCTTCATCTTCATTGTCTTCCATCATAACCCCTCTTTCTCCGTGCTTGGTCCAACAATTATAGCCAGACATGAACCGGACCGAAACAAATGGCCGTGAAGGACTCTTGAGAAGAGTATTCCTTGTGATTCGACACTCACCACATGGACAACACATAAAACCATTCCGCTTGTTTGCCTCTACCACAACGAGAAAAGAACACACGCCTTTAATGAACTTGTCAGAGATTCAGTCACCGTATATCCATTGTCGTCTCATCTGCATTATATAAGTTCATCAAACAAAATCATGATGCTAAGAGTAGTAGTAGTCTAAAAATAAAAGAACACATCGTATACATCAAACAACTCTGCACTGATTTAAAAACTTTCTACTACATCTTTAGTCCCGGTTGCGGTAGGCTGGGGCTGACCTGAGCCCGTTTATTCCTGAATGATGTCTCCAACCGGTACTAAAGGACACTCCAATCGGGACTAAAAGTGGGTGACGACACTATATGTCGTGAGTGGAGACACTATGCCAGTGAGTGGCGACACTATTTCAGTGGGTGGCGACACTATGACAGGGGTGAGTGTTGATATTATGTCGTGAGTGTTGACACTATGTTGTGCTGCTTAATCTATAAATAGGATTCCTTGTGAACTATCAACTGCAAGAAAGATCGTGTGCGAGACCAAGGACACCACTACGGTGGAGCTTCTCGAAGATGTCTTAGGACCTCGTCTTCGGACATCTTCGAGGAGCTCGCCGTAGAGGCACTCCCTAATATGTGAAATTAGTTAGCTCCACCAGCATACTGATTTAGCTAGAAAAGATATGAACTGAAAGATGGTGTGCGAGAGCAGGGACACCACTACGACAGAGCTTCTCAAATATGTCTTAGAATGCCTCGTACTCAGACATCTTTGAGGAGCTCGCCATAGACGCACTCCCTAATTTAATTTGGTAGCTCCTCGGCATGTTCATGTTTTTGTTCTTACTTGCTTAACTGGCCGATGATTAACTAAAATGCTAGGGCGTCACTATATATATGTGTGCCTTCATAGTTTTGGTACTTATTTTATTGCAATGGATTTCGTGACGACATGTGGAAGAAAGAAGAATATTTTGTTGCTCGACGTTGACATGATGCACTGTGAACCGTCTGAATTTCAAGACTACGTGCCAAACCAAGATATGTAGATAGGATGAACTCATGTATCTATGTGCTTCGATGAATCAAATGAATTTCGAGAACTATATGTGCCAAATTAACCCGATATATAGAGATAGAATCCACACAAATCTATCCATTTTTAGAGCATGAAATGAGCTAAAACAGGCAATGAAAGATGAAATGATGAAGTTGCTAACCTTTGAGGACCCTTGATAGATGTGGAGTCAAAAAATCTTCACAAATCTTGAAAAAAAAATAGGAAGAACTCGAGCTTGAGGGGAGAAATTTGAGAGAGATGCTTGTGTGAGCTTGAAATGGCTCGGGCTGGGAAGGGGAAGAAGACCGGGGCTAAAGGTCCACACATCTGCTCTTTTCCAGCACCAGACCCTTTAGCCCCGGTGTGTTAAACGAACTGGGACTAAAGGTCCCCTACAAACCGGGACTAATGTCTTCTGGGGCCTACGGCCGTTTCTAGCTGTTGGGACCAGGAACCAGGACTAATGCTCTGGACCAAAGGTCCGTTTTCTACTAATATATGCCCGTTGCAATGTTTGAATTTTTAGTGTATATATTATCTTTAGTCTACGAAGGTGTTCGTGCGTGCTATGAAAGAATTTAAATAAAGTTACACATTTGATTTCAACTTAGTTTCTAAACCATGTCTGACAAATTTGAAATTATTCCGCTAAATTAGATCCACAATGCTATGTTATTCACGCACATCCTTTCACCCCATCTCCCTTCCACACCTATCGTTTGTTTCCCCATCTCCCTTCCACACCTATGTTTCTGCTTCTAGTATGCACTGCCAACACAGTAGACGGTACACATTATTTCGTTGTCGCATGAGGTCGTTTTATCAACCGTAGTAAATCTTACTGATATATGACAATATTACTACGTTCGACACGAGAGCAAACGAACTGTAGTGGCATCAGTAAACTTTAGCGGCAGGCTTCGCCTCCACCCTGCAAGTTGCAGGCTGCAACAGACTAATGCCTCCATTTAGTTGTTACAGAATAGCAAAATATGTAACGATTGCTGCCTTGTTCATCGCCTGCCTCGTAGTGCCTGGACAGCTAATTCAGCATCACACACACAATAGGTTGTCCTTCACTTGCAGCTAATTCAGTATCAAACACACACAAAAAAATCATTGCTGGTTGTACTACAAAGCAAAGCAAACCCAAGCAATAGGTCGTCCCGAGGATAGAAGAAGCTACGAGATCGACAGTGTCATGCTGCCAACGAAATGCTAAGGCCACTACGATGGGATCAAATCTGGACGAGAACAAGTTTGCCCTGGCATTCTGTGCCATCAGGGACTGTAGGACCAAAGGTGAAGGCTGGACACAGGATCTCATCTGCCAAACGAAACTGCCGTCCCTGCAACCTGCAACCCCCGTTGTTCGTCTCAAATAAAATCTTGAGCCCTGTTTCAAATAAAATCTTGGGCCTGGTTTGTCACGGCATTCTTTGCTCCTACTTACACTGTTGCCGCCACACGTACCGGAACTCAGGATCCTGCAAATTCCACCGCGCGCGCTTGCGACGAAGCAGCAGCGGTAGCAGAGCGGTCACTAGCAAATTACTATGCAGTTTTTTTTTGACAGAAAATTACTATGCAGATGCGCCAAGCAACACAAACAGTCCCTGCGAAAGAAAGATCAGAGGTACATGGAAATCGGCAGCAAGAGAGGCGCAGCCTGCTGTCCAAAGCATAAACACTCAGAGAAGTAGAACCATGCTAAGGCAACAGAAAAACTGAGCGAAAACCCAAAGTTTCTTCTTTCATCTTATTCTCCAGACTCTACTACTAACATCCTTGCAGCCGGTATGTACCGCTCGCTGAGGTTCCTGAAACTCTCACCAACGACGATTAGCTGCAGTAACAACACGACCGTTAGCAAATTACTGAGAATTTCACATCTATTTGTCCTTACACCCGCCCACCATGGACCGTCATGCCTGGGAAGACGGCAATGAGCAAGCAAAGTGTGCTTTTGCAGGTGTGCCAAGGAAAGCAAACAGTTCCTGAAAAACAGATATCCAAGGGACATGGCAATTGGCAGCAGAGATGCAGCACGTCTGAAGCAGAAACGAGCAGTGCAAAATCTACCTCACAGAAGTAGAACAATATGAGAAGGAGCAAAAACATTGAGCGAAAAGCTAAGTCTGTAATTTCCATGGATATGCACAACCCACCAACACCACCACACGCCGGCGGCGGTTGTGGGGGCACCGACCATGTAAACCACCAAACTGTCTATCTACCTAAAAGGGGTGAAAAGCTAAAAAAGGCGGCCACCCCCCTCGCTCCCAAGATTTACAAAATGGAACTGAAGGAATAACGCGAGAACTAGAGTTTTTTTTCTTGTTTTTGTTTACGATACGACAAAATGGAACCGAAGGAATAAAGCGACAACTATAGTTTTTTTTCTTGTTTTTGTTTATGACAAAATGGAACCGAAGGAATAATGCACGAAGAAGCAGCAACAATAGCAGAGCGATCACTAGCAAATTACTGAGAATTTTACATCTAGTGACCATATATGCTCACCCAGCATGGATAATCATCCCTGGCAATAGTAAGCAACTGCTTATGCAGGGTATGCACAGCAGCATATCCCTGAAAAACAGAGATCAGAGAGACATGGCAACCGGCGGCAGCAAGCACGCAGCCTGTCCAAAGCATAAACACTGGGAGAAGTAGAACAATGAGAAGGCAACAGAAAAAAACGAGCAAAAAGCTAAGGTTTCTTCTTTCATCTCCTTCTCCAGACTCTACTACCCGCATCATTGAAGACACATGTACCAGAAAAGAATCAGAGGCTCGCCGAGGTTCCTGAAACTTTAGTCAGTGACGATTAGCAGCAGGAACAACACAATCATTCGCAGATTACCGAGAATCTTGCATCTATTTCACTATCAGTCCATATGTCCGCCCATCATGGACCATCATGACTGGCAAGACGACGCAAGTGTAAACACCTCCGTATGCAGTTGTTCCAAAGCAAAAGCAAGTTGCTGCAAAACAGAGATCAGAGACATAGCAATTGGCAGCAGCAGAGATGCAGCATGTCTAAAGCATAAAAACGCACAGTGCAAAATCTAAGACGATACCAAAGGGAACAGGCAAGAACTGAGCGAAAAGCTAAGGGTTTTTCTTCTTTCATCTTCTTCTGCAGATGCTGCAAGTCTGTAATTTCCATGGCTATGCACAACCCGCCACGACAACGCCACAACAGGGCGCGGCAACGGCGGGCACCGACCATGTAAACCACCGAACTGTCTGTCACCTAAAAAAGGAGCGAAAAGCTAAAAAGAAAAGCCGGCCACCCCCTCGCGCCCCAAGATTTACAAAATGGAACCGAAGGAATAACACGACAACTAGAAGTCTTTTCTCTTGTTTTTGTTTATGACCTAAATGGAATGTCCATCGACCGAGCGCCATCTCCAGCCTCTCTATCTCCTCCTCCTCCTTCTGCTGCTGCTACCGCTTCTCCGCACCGGTGAACCCCCAAAATCCTTCTACCGCCGCATGGTGATCGGAGTCGCGCCAGAGCCCTTGTTCGGGCTCTCAGTCGGAGTCGCTGTCCATGGCCTTCAGGCCGCCCCCGCGCTTCTGCTGCAGATACAAAAGGTCAATGTCAGAATTCCTCGCCGTCAGGGTGCGCACATCCAACCATACAATTACTGAATGAATGCCGAAAGCTGAAAGCGAAACATGCACAACACGCTTGGCCAGGAAGACTCTTGCCATGAGATACTACTACTACAAGAGTCAACACCCTGATTATCGAAGGGCAAGAATTTAGTTGGAAGTTTGGGACTAGCTAGTATGGAAAAGTCCAAGGTCAAGCTCAAGCATCATCACTTCTTAATCCTTTTTTTTTTGTGTGTACCCCTATTGACGGGTGACGGCTACGGTTCCATGGTCTATCCACTACGCCCAGACAGGTGGGCCCACCGGAACAACAACATAGACAGGGCCCACATTCTATTCTACTCCTCCTCCATGCAGATTCTTTGGGAGTGCTAGTGTGCTCAAATTTTATTTTATTTTTCAGCCTGAGTAGTAGTAGTGCTAGTGTGCCAATGCAGGGATTTGGTTCCAAGAGAATTGAAAGAGGACCCACATGGCAGCCAGTGAGTTAAGCTAGTGGGGTGGACAGCGACAGGACAGGCCTACCTGATTATTTCTCCCAGGCCCACCAATCCACCAACACAGATCATATATACTCCAGTCAGTCCATACACGTGGCAGGCTCGATGGCGAAGCCCCCACGCGTCAGCGACTGACGTCAACCCTCGCTCCGCTGGCCCACACCTACCCCGCGGCCCACATGCAGCGTGAGGAACTAGAGTAGACCCATACCATATCCATCAGTTCACATCAGATTCAGCGTGCGGTTTCACCATCAAAGGAGGGAGGCACAGCACAGCACAGCACAAGACGACCTCCCTCCCGGGCCCGCATGTAAGAACACCTGGGCAAGGAGAACAGGCGCGTGGGCCACCCACAGGCCACAGCCACTGCAACGTCGTCGGCAATCACGAAGCACAGACCATCAACGGTGGGCCCCACGTGACATCGGCCGGGTCGACGCGAAAAGGGCAAGGCCGGCGACCTCTTTTTCTTTCTTTTCTCCCCTAATTAAACTCTTTCCCGACTCTGATTTCTTCATATAACTACTAGTAATATTTTCCCAATCTGCTGAGACACCCGAAAAGAAATCCAACAGAATCTATAACATACTACTAGTCGAATGAAACATGTGGAGTATATTTAAGTGCAGCGTAAAGGCAAGGTGAGCATGGGCATGGGCATGAGCAAGTACCTTCCTGGACTTCTTCTCGCGCACCATGTACCTGGCCCTGGACACGTCCGACAGCCACTGCCCTGGACAGATTTGCTGCACGCACGAACCACAAAACACAAGCAAACCATGTCAGTCAGATTCACAAAGATCATCTAGTCTAGCAGTAGTACCAGCAGCAATGCAAGAAAATGGGTGTGGGGCGTACGCAGACGGCCTTTTCGACGGCCTTGTTGCGCTTCTTGGGGCGCGGGGGCAGCTTGGTGCCCTTCATGGCCAGGAAGTCCTCCTCCTTCTCCTTGCGCGTCAGCGCCGTCACGATCCGGGGCATCTCGGGCCGCGCGGCGACCACCAGCTTCTGGAGCTCGCCTGCCCCCGCCGCCGCCTGCTGAGGCTGCTGAGGCTGAGGCTTGGGCGGCTCGGGGACCAACGGCGCCTTCCCTTTCTCCTTCTCCGTGGCCTGGCGATGCGGCCTCTGCTGCTGCTGCCTCGCAGGCGTCACCGACGGGTGCGGGTCGCCAGAGCCGGCGCCGGCGCGGGGCTCCTCCGCGGATCTGATCATCACCATCATAAGTAAGAACAGCAAAAACTTGAGAGCGACGCGACGCGAGCAAGACTATCAAAAAGTTTGTCGATGGATGGATCGGCAGCGGCTCGGTGGTTGGGGTAAATGGCAGGCCGGGTGGGGGTTAGTAGAAGCAACTGAGCAATATCTATCTGGGCTGTTCCAGTACTGCAACGCGACGCTACGACGGTGGAACGGAAAGAATGGCGGACGCGGCAGCGGCGGCGGCGGCTACCCCGGTCGGATAAACAAAGAGAGCTGCGACTGCGAGGGGGGACACTGGTGGTTGTTGTCTGGATGTACTACGTATCTATCTATCTATCCCTGACCTGTACTTATACACGCCAGGAGTCAAATCCTGCTAAAGATTAGCGGTGCAGCCGCGTACGACCTGCTTCATACACCACACGCCAAGAAACAAAAGCTGGAACCCATTAATGGAGTACGAGAGAGTGAATGGCCATTTTTTGGAAGTGGTTGATGAGAGGTTAGTGAATAGATATATACACCAAATGATGTACTTAGCCAAGAGATAATCTCTGGAGAGTAATTAGTAGTGACGGCTAATGTGTGACGAAATCGAACCAGTTACTACTGCTGGAGTGGTGATGATGGAAACAAAAGATGCTTAATAATAAAGAAGCGTACAAAAAGGTGTGAGGTGAGGGTGAGGGGTAGTAGTATCTTGTCATCTAACGAAACGCACCTTCGGTTTCCAAACATGGTGAGGTGAGGGGGGGCGTGACACCTCGCCGCGACCGGACCTGACCCGAACACACTAAACATGACCCGACCGGACCGGAAACTGGCCCGCCCGCCCCACCGACCCCATGGGCAGCAGGGCACGCGACTCAGACTAGACCGGCCCCCGATCAGAGACGAGCGAGACGAGACCCATGGTGGCGTCGGACTCCGGCGAATGATCAGAACTACTAGTACGATAGTGCACTGAGACGGGTCCGAGGGGTACCTGTGGTGCTGGAGCGCGACGGTGGTGCGGCCGTAGAGGGCGTCCGCGGCGGCGACGGCGGAGGGGCGGGGCTGGAGGGACGAGGCGGCGCGGATGACGGGCCCGCCGCGGGCGCCGGGCGGCGGCATCAGCTTCTCCGCCGACGCAGCCGCGGCCGCGGCCGCGGCGTTGCGGCGCTGGATCTTGAGGGACGCGCGCCGGCGCGCCTGGGCGGGGGTCTCCGGCGGGGGGGCGGGCGCGGGCGTCGCCGGCGACTCGCGGCGGCCACGGGAGCGCTTGTTGTGGCCCCACTGGAGCCGCACGGAGACGTCCGCCGCAGCCACGCCGATGGTGCTGGCGCTGGGGTTCGGGGCGGCGGAGGGCTGCTGCACGTGGTCGCGGATCACCAAGGCTGCTGCTGCAGCGGACGAGGACGCCGCCGGGGCGCGAGCGCGCGGCTTGTGCTGCTCCAGCGAGGTGTTGGCGAGGTAGGACGCGAGGCGCGAGGCGTCGGCGGCGACGGCCGGGGCGTCGTGGACAAGGTCCGCGCTCGATCTGGGCGCCAGCGCCGGCAGCTTCCGGCTCGCGCTGCTGCTGCTGCTGCCGCTGCCGCTGCCATTGGCGAGTGGGACGCTGTCCGGGTTGATCCTCTGGAACCTGCGCGGAAAACAAGAACAGACAATCCAGACACGACGTTAGCCAGCGATTGGATCGCACCAGAAAACCAAGGTCGGACATTTGGGATGGATACAGCATCAAGCCAACAGCAAAAGCTTGCCCCTATCTGATTCCCGAGAATTGCGAATCAAAATCAGAAAAATAAATACTACTACTGACAGGCGAGAGCTTCCCCCCGAATATCTGACAGCAATCTAGTTCACGAACTGCAAAATTGATGGTCTGACAAGCATTCGAAGATCTGTTCGGGAGATAATACAGAGCAATCAGGCGAGGACTGAAATCTTTTTTCTCCCGCATACACAGACAAAACAAAAACTCTGAAATCGATTGGGAACTCAGAGTATCGGTCAAAACAGCCATGGGGTGGGGGAAAAGCAGGGAATTTGAGACAACCGAACCAGTATACCAGCAAAGATTGGTAAAATCGAGCATCGAGACGAGATAGGCAAACACCAGTGGAACACAGATCAACAGCCGCGATGACGAACCAATCAAAAACAAGACGCGCAGAGGACCGGGGAAGAAGAAGCAAAAGAAAGGGGATAAACTTGGCTGAAATCGCCGGCACGAGCCTCTCCGAACAAAGAGCAAAAAAAGAGGCAAACCAAAAAATAAAATTCTTGACCTGTTGATCTCCGCAGGAACAAGAAAACGGATAGAGGAGAGGATTGGAGGGGATTATTTCTCGCCGTACCTCATGACGTCCAATGCGGAGGTGTTCTTGGAGGGGCTGGAGGAGGCAACCGCGACAGCCTCCCCGGCGCCCCGCATGTCGAATCCGCCTGTCCTCATTCTCACCCCGCTGCCGACTCTCGGATCACGCACGCGCACAGAAACACAGAGAGAGAGGGAGAGGGATAGATACTCGAGCACTCTCTGTCTGCAGGCTGCGCCTGGCTCTACAGATCGAGCATTTTTATAGCGAGGGAGGAACAGAGCGGAAGGAGAAAGAAACCGCACGGGAAAAGAGGGGCTCTTTGGGGAAAATCTGACAGCGAACGAAGGCGAGGGCCGCCGATTCGCAGCAGAGACAGCCGAGACTGAACTCCACGGCCTTTATCCGTCATTCCGTTCTACCCATATTGCCCTCCGCTCCCGGCTCCAATCTCATCGGCTATGCCACTCTCTCCGCATACTCGTGCACACACAAGCCAGAGAGAGGGAGGGCTAGGGCATCGCCTGATCAGTGGCAGTGCCCTGTGATTAACTCGGAATTCGGTGGGGGTTTTGGGCCGCCAGGTTTCTCCGTGGGCAGCCGCACGACTGACCCCTCCTGAGGTCACGTGACCCGTCAATGCGTGACGTGGCCGTGGGCGGTGGGTGAATGGATGGATGAGAGCACGCGTCTGCCGTCGCTTCATCCTCATCGTTGGCTCGAGATCCAATGGTCGTTATGGTTTTTCACAGAAGGAAACAAACGTTTTTCACATAAGACCATGTGTGTATATTAGTATATGGCATGTAGTTCCTCCTAAAGAGGCAAAGATTTACATCTTTAATGTTTGTAGCCGTTGTGAAATCCTTGTGCTAAAACGATATCGTGTTTTCATACTGTATATGAAAACAATGTGCTGTTCACTTCTATACATATAAGCTGGAACGCAAAAAAAAAGGTTTCCATTAATGAATTGGAGAAAAAAAATCACTCCATCGTGGTGTGCAATCTTAGCTTGAAATATTACCAAGGGATAAACATGGCATTGGAGATTTTATCTGGTATGCATATATGCAAACAAATCGATGGTTGAATTCTGGCTTAACTACACGCACAAAGATGGACCAGTAATGTATGCGGAACTATGTACTAGTGCACTGTAGAGTTGGTCAGGTGTGCACAAACAACATTGTGTGTTCGTGTTAATCACAAGTTTGGCCTACCCTAGAATGTGCACTTTGGCCGCAGCTTTCAGGTTCCATAGGTGCGATGTCTGAAGAATGATAGGCACTCTTGGAACAGTGGAAATCAGATCGCTAAAGCTAGAATCCTTGCAGATTCAGGATCTACCGTAACTAATGTATACAAGATATTTTCCATATAATTTTGAAATGTCGAGTCACATAAAAAATATGATGTTTTTCTCAGCCACATTATTATATTACGCACGCATGTTAAGAAAATGTTAGGATGATTAGCAACAAGAAACGCACGTATGGAAACATCCATGAGCAAAGTGTATAGCATATCTTAATCATATAAATGTAATGTATGATTAAAATCTTCCCCTCGTAGTAGGTCCATATATATCCCAAGGATATCACACTTTTAATGTTGGTAGCCATGCATGGCACTACTGTTATGATCTTGTTTACTAGTGACAATGTTTACATATAAAAGGAAAATGCCTTTCACTTCACTAAAAGAGGTAGTGTATATTTGGGGGTATCTTGTGTGGACCCGCGAAAAGGTTTTTGATGGTGATGTGCATGCAAGGTTGGCTTTCTAAGTTATAGAAGGATCAACCTTTCTGTTAGGAACATGCCAAACAAGTATGGTGTAGTACTTCAAGGAACTATTTCGTGACTTACTCGAGAGTAAGATAAAAAATATCCACTCGACTATATGTATTGTTGCACACAAATGTCTACTAGTCTTCACTTCTAGGGAATGAAAGAAAAAGATTTATGCAAAAACTATCTTTAAGAGATACCAACAATCAATTCCACCAAAATAACATGCGTCTCGAAAAATACATGCAAAAAACACCTTCAAGAGATACCAGCAATCAATTCCACCAAAATAACAAGATGTCTATATTATTTGCTAAAAGATTTTGCCACTTTGGTATCAGAATTTGGTTCTTTTGGAAAAAACACTTCATATAGGTAAGTTTTTGTGATAGAATACAGCCAATTTGCAATGTAGACTACATACGGAAATGCACATTAGTAGTTTTTTCACTAGACCATAATGGGTATAGGTAGGTAAATTGTTGAATCTTGCGCATTGGAACAATTTTTTGTATTGCAAAGTGGCAAAGGTAGGTTAGAAGAAAGATGAGATAGTAGGCCGTAAGGAATTGCAAGAATATGTAATGTTCTTTGCATCTATGAATTCATATGCCAAAAGTTCTATTTCTAGAAAACACAAAAACACTAAAAAATCATCAAAATTTGTAAAATTGTTTACCAGTGGTATTCGTAGAAATAAGCACAAGTTATCAAATAAGGAAATATTACATCATCTATCTAGACACAAAAGCATACAATAACTTATTTGATATGGTTAACCAAATTTAAATGTGGCGCCTACTTTGCTCTCTTCCATTTAAAATCAAACTTGTATGACCAAAAGTTTGGTGTATCAAATCCAACAACTAGTTTAACATTGTTGAAATAACTAAACATGATACATGCCCTGTTAGACATTTTTACTTATTAAAGAGATTTACTTTAGTTTATACTGAATGTATATTGTTAATTAATTTTAAAGGTACATATGATGTTGAACAATGACAAAGGATGAACAAGATGATAAATAAGACAGAAAGAACTTGATTGTACCTTCCTTTTGATGTAACCACATTGTTTCTTCTTCTTGTATTGCAACCATAAACAAAAATATTTCATCTTTATTATTTGAACCCTCTCTCTAGAATGGACAAACATGTTTCAATTTCCTTTATTTTTCCTGGAAAGTGAGAAAACTTATGTCTATCAATAAAAATAAGGGTCTAAAGAAAAACATAAAAATTAGTCTATTAGAAGACAAATAAAACTGCATGATTATTTATAGGTATGTACAATGCTTTAAAGTAGATGAAAGATAGTAGTTAATGATCTTGTTGGACCATGAAAAAAAATCTCATTAAAAATAGAAAACATGTATAATGCTTGTCTACAAATCACTGAAGAAGTTTGAGTGAATCATGGTTCATCAAATATACGAAGCTATGGCAAGAACTCCTGATAAAACATGAAGATATAGCTGATATAAAATATTTGCAAGAATTTGAATAAATCTTGAAGAAATAGCACTACCGGATAAAGATGGATCAACAGTGGGGTCTCGTATATAGATTGCCATGGATAAAACATATATTGGACAAATGAATGAAACATGTATGGGTTTTATGGCTTAGCTTTTATATCTTTAGAGAAGTAATATATTGAGGTATGTTAGATAAGAAATAAATTTTTAGAGCACAAACAAGTTAGTGTGGGATTGATCTAGAATAATGAAACAAGCATGGCCACAAGTTCAAAAAAATAAGGGTGAATCCGTGAGATTTTTTGCTAGTAGAAACAATAGAGAAGTGTAGTCTCGACTATAAATATTATGAATAGGACATACAACATAGAAAAGATCATTAGGTAAAAAACTAATTCACAATGGCCACATACCTTCAATATCTACATATCATTAAGTAAAATGGGAGTATATTCAAAATATAGAACTCGGCAAAAGCAATGCTTTGAGAAAGATCATGCCACATGCAAATTTCAAGTATTGATCTTGTTGGAAAAATGCTTCGAGACTTATCGCTGGAAGCCGGTGTTTTCAGATAGATCTAGAGACAAAGTCAAAGTATATGTCTCACGCTCCATGATTTGAGGTGCATCATGAAATAAAACTAGGAATAGCTATTATGTAAACACTGATAGTGATGCTTTCAAATGGATCATGAGGGGAGTCTATAGACCTTGAAGCAAAAGGGACGGGTATTGCTCATGTCATAGATATGAGAATATTGATGCTTTGACATATATTCAAAGTTTAGATCTCATCAGAAACAATTTCTTGAGAGATATCATAACATTGACTTATTATATATATATCACCGAAGCAAAGCTTTGATACAGATCATAATAAGTCAAAGTATAGATCTCAAGCGTCATGCTTTGAGGTGGATCAATGAAGTACGGATCTTACCTGCACACCAGTAGCAATGCCTTCAGATGGATCATCGAGGAGGAGTCTACAGATCTTAAAGTAAAATTGGAAAGAACTGTTAAAAATATAGAACTTAGTAGAAGCAATTCTTTGAAATAGATCTTGATGTAGGTCCAAAGTATAGTTCTCACTAAAAATGACATATGCATTATAGATCTCACAAAAAAAAGCTTTGAGAAAGATCATGAAGGATCATAAGCGCCATTCTTTGAGATGGATCAATGAAGTATAGATATTACTGATAGTCATGCTTTTAGATGGATCATGAGGTGAACCCTACATATCTTGAAGCAAAAAGGGGCAGGTATTGTTGAAATCATAGATATGAGCAGGAGCGGTGCTTTGACATAGATTCAAAGTGTAGATCTCGGAGGAACAACGCCCAGAGAGAGATCATAACACAAAATATTATAGATCTCATCGAAAGCAAAGCTTTGAGAAAGATCATGATAAGTCAAAATATAGATCTCAAGTGCCCTGCTTTGAGGTGGATCGATGGAGTATAGATCTTTACCTAAACACCGTTAGCAATGCATCCAAATGGATCGTGAGGCGGTGTTTACAGATCTTGAAGCAAAAGGGGCAGGTACTGCTCAAATCAAATCATAGATCTTAGCAAAAGCGATACTTTGACATAGATTCAAAGTATAGATCTTGACGGAAAAAACGCCTTTAGAGAGATCATAAAACCAAGTATAATATATCTCACCGAAAGCAAATCTTTGAGGAAGATCATGATAAGTCAAAGTATAGATCTCAAGTGCCATGATTTGAGATGGATCAATGAAGTATATATCTTTACCTAAGCATCATTAGTAATGCATCCAGATGGATCATGAAGGCGGAGTCTACAGATCTTGAAGTAAAATTGGTAGGAATTGCTAAAAAATATAGATCTCGGTAGAAGCAATTCTTTGAAATAGATCTTGTCGTAGATCCAAAAGTACGGATCTCGTTGAGACCGATGCTTTGAGATAGATCATGAAAAAGAGTATTATAGATCTCGTCGAAAGCGGCGCACTGAGAAAAAACATGAACATAATCAAAGCATAGATGTTGCACGCCTTGATTTGAGGTGAATCGAGAAATAAGATGCGAAAAGATCTTACCTAGACCTTGAAATCGAGGCTTTCAAATGGATCATGAGGTAGATCTTGAAGTTCAGATCTGGCTAGAAGTGATGGTTCTAGAAGGATCATAGAGTAAAACAAAGAATATATCTCGGCAGAACACCAGTATCGGCACTTTCATATGGATGGCGAACCTCGACAACATATATCTCACTATAAGGCATCCTTGGAGGTGTATAATCAAGACCGTAATAGAAAAATGGGGAACATTCGAAGGTGGAACCACAGATGCGGATATATATAACATTCACCTACCGCAGTTTGTCCGACAGAAAAAAAATGATACATAGCTTGTGACAAATTACGCTAACACCCACTCCCTGATATGTGGGCCCTTATCATACAACTAGGCCTAAATATCAATAAATCATGGTTGGGTATAACAAAGAGGTATTTATCTAATGCTTGTCACAAGATAAGTAAAGGAGCTGTCATAGGAGTTATTGGACCGCTAGGGGCATGTGGTACATTTTTGCAATTATTTCCTTTTTCAAGAATCTTTGTTCCGCTCCACACTACCACATGCTCTCCAAGCATATAGTTTTCATTGATAATGCGGTAGAGGTTTCTGTGATACAATGAAGAGTCGATATATACGCAATTGTATTTATCAAACTCGACCGTGAGCATAAATGATACACCCCCACATCTCGATGACATATCGTTTCTCGTTGTTAGTTTTACTGAAATCACCAACTACTCATTGGTTGATAGTACTAATCTCAAACAATGTTGTGACTACTAACTTTAGACTGACATATACTTCTATTTTGTACATTATGCTTTAACTCATTTCAATTTTAATTAGAAAGACGAAGCATGATTCTCTAACTACTGCACAAGTGTGACTCTTGAGATAGAGAGAGAGAGGGGAGAGAGTTTGGGTAGATTGTGGACACCTAGTTTTATACTATGCAGCATGAAGTACTTAGAGACAATTGCTAGAGAAGGATGCTTTAGAGGGTAATAGTTGAAAACAGATCTTGTGCACTACTCTTCCATGGTTACTTCAATGTAATTTACTTAATAATCAATTTGAATCATAGACATTTGGATTTTTTCAAGATTT
This sequence comes from Avena longiglumis, assembly GCA_030063025.1. NCBI lineage: Eukaryota > Viridiplantae > Streptophyta > Magnoliopsida > Poales > Poaceae > Avena > Avena longiglumis. Next base: position 570,526,996 of record CP125974.1, read on the forward strand.
CTATTGTATATTATTACATAATAAGCATTTTGTAGAGGCTATAATACACAACACAATCAATATGGCTTATGCTGAGAACAATTTGGAGTCAAATGCTCACTTCTCTAGTATATCAAATAGTTAATCCACATGAATTTGTCGACTTGTTCCTCCTAGCTTCAACTGGTTCTGGTGGCAGAGTCACAAAGGGATACAAATGAATCATAAAAATGATAAGATGGAAAGGTGTTTCTAATCTCCAAACCATATTTCGATCTTGTAAGGACAATAAAGGTAGCCTACTATACTTCCTAGGTCATGGAGGGAGACTTAGCTCCTGAAGATCCAACGGGCCCCTAGTGTGTCACCGACTACATCTTCCTGAGAAGAAAATGAAAGAATGAATGTTCCCTTAAGACATTAAATGCTACCGAACATGTCCTCACAAACACAACAAAAGGATTAAAGGCCTTGTGCAGTTGTGAGGTTATAGGGGTGGAGATGGCTAGGTGCAAGCTACGAGTGTTTAGGCTGGGAGAGTAGAGGGGTATTTGATGGGGATAACCAATCATTCTTAGGTTCAACACTCTTGAGCTGTCTGCTACAAAAAATTGGAAAATGGTGTTTCTATGCTTTCTCAAAACTATTTATTGGATATGCTTGTACCCGGTCTGTGTCGTCATCAGGGTGCCTAGGACACACCTGATAGTATGCGACACTCCAAATTTAAGTGAAGAGGGAATGCCCAACATGGTAGGCCTAGAAGGTGGAGTTGTCGAGGAGACTGCAGGGCCAAGCGAAACCCACGTGAACCAAGCTCGGTCTGGAAAGCCTAGTTAGTCGACTTGGCAAGCAAGATATGGTCTAGTAGGCCTCATAGGCAACCTCGGATCCTCAACTGATTTGGATCTTATCATACAAACCCTAGACAAGGTGCTCATATAAACCTCCATAGGGAACCCTAAAAAGGATATCACATTATTCTCCATACCTTAGCGCAACATTACCTAATTCCTAGCCAACTCGCCTCCATCGACGACTCTGTAATAGATCTAGTGCAATGCAATATCAAGTAGGAGTATGCCTTTACCTCCATAGAGAGGGGACAAACCTAGGTAAACTCCGTGTGCCTAATATCGTTCCGAGAATGCCTAAACTCTCTCCACTCTCCACCTCTCATAAACTACACCTGTTGCATCTACCAGATGAATGCACTGACATTAAGTGTGAAGCCTTTGTGATTTAGATTTGGACATCAAGTAATTTTCTTTGTGGGTTTGTTTCTGGTTTGAGTTACAATTATGATATATGTATAGAAACTTTCAAGACTGGTGTATGGATAGAGAATCTATACACCTAGGGAGTGGCATGGTGCAAGAACATGTCCACCTGTTTTCAGGGAATAACGGTGTTACTCATCTCTCCTACAAGGTAAAAGCAATGGCATGTCCAGCTCAATATAGTCATAGATCCAAGAGGTACGAAGTCCCAAGATTATAGAATTAAACAAATTACAAAGAGTACCTCATTTTGGTTAATTCTTGCCCTAAGTGTTCTCCACTCTCTCTTTCAAAATATAAGATGTTTTAGCTTTGTGAAGCAAATGTATCTAGACTACTTTTAGTGTGTAGGTTCACTCTGGTTTGAAGTGAATCTACACAATAAAAGATGTCTAGATACATTTTCTTCACAAACCTAAAACATCTTATATTTTGAAACGGAGGGAGTATTTTTTCTCTTGGGATGACAAGTGCAACTCAATACTCCCTCTCTCCATAATACACTTTTTTGCTCGAAGATAAACTTCATATGGTTTAACCAAGTATATAGAAAAAATATCAACATCTATAATATCATCTAAATTTTATTATAGCCATCAGAAAAAATATATTCATATGATATGCATTTTGTATTGCATATGTTTATATATTTTTATCAAACTTTTTTAAGTTTGATCTTAATAAAAAAGAATAGTCAACATAATTTGAGGGGGTTGGTATACCTACATTCAACATCTACAATATCATGTAAATATTATTAGAGCCATCATGAAATATAATTTCATATGTACAATTTGTATTCTAGATGCTTAGATTTTTATATATTAAATAAAACTTTATAAAGTTTAATTTTGAATAGAAAAATAGTCAGCAAAATTTGGTAGAGAGGTGTACATTCATTTATCAGTGTTTGGTTCTCTCCATTTTCTCCGTGAGTGCTTCTTCTTTCTTAGATTAGAGACATAACGGGCCACTCCTAGCCTCTTCTTCTCACCTTTTTTGAGAGTCGTCCTGAAGTTTCTTAGCTCGTCGCTTCTATCCCCCTCCTCCGAAGGTGGTGCCGCCCTGAATGAGCATGGGAGAGGTAACCAGGTCCCCTATGTACAATAGGGTTAGAATTAGATTTAGGTTCTGGTTTGCCCTAGTGGGGTTCAACGAGATGTCGACCAGGAAAAGGTTGGTGGAGCATGCAGACTACATCGAGCGGCTAGCATCGGGATTCTCTCTAGCATGGAGCTTCAGAGGTTGATACCGGAGATGGAGGGGATGAACTTGTTGTCTTCTTGATAAATGAAGAAGTGAAGGACATCAGCCGGAGCTCTAGCTTCCATTCTTAAGGAGGATTTCCAGCCTGCTGTTCTTGAGGTTGCAGTCGGGAAGTTCATTAACAACATCGAATCTTCAAATGATACGCCGCCCATTGTGATGGTCAAAGGGCATCCCTTTTTTGGATGCTACGCCGCCCACTGCTCTTGTCGGTTTGCGCCATTGTTTCTTCTAGTCGAATGGTGGCCCATATTTTTCCTCTCGGCTATTGACCCACAGGGGAGGCATTATTTCTTCCTCTCGAGTTCTATGGTGAAATTCCATGGAAGCTTCACCGTCCCAAGTGGCAGTCCCTAGCATCAGCGATGTTGTGCTCGTGCGGGAGAAGCCTTGGACTCAGATTGCAATTTCCATCAGGTTGTGGGGTCCTCTTTTGCAAAAGACAAGGGCCAATTTGTAACATCATGTTTCCTTTGAGTCTGCATGTAAGATGTACCCTTCCAGTACCGTATTAACATCGAGAACCATGTGATGCTGCTATACGCCTATACATGACCTCTTTTTGCACAATATAAGATGTTTGAGTAGGCTATTTTAACCTTAAAAAGAATGAAAATCTTATATTGAGAACGGCGGTTGTATATCGTAAACGATTAGCATCAATGGGGTCCTTCAAACAAAATTCAACACTGCTGGGGTACGTCATTTTGCAGCTGTTTGTTGGGTTGCGTAAGAGGTGATTTAATTTTGTTTGGCACATCTCGCGTAATGCACTTGCTTACCGAAGGAGAAAAACGCATCAGCGATGCGCTGAGCACGCAAAGGCAAGCGGCCCTTGTCGCGACGGGGTTCAAGGCGGTACAGCCCGCGCGCGCTAGCTACCTGCCGTATCGTCTGCAGTGACGCCACTGCCGCTTGCTGCTGGATCTCGCCGTCCGGCGCCGGCCTCTCCTCGTCCGTTTTACCTCCGTTTCCTGGCGCCGCGGGAGCGTTGGCAGGCGAGCGGCGACCGGGGGATGCAGCCCACCGATCCGCGAGCGAGTTTGTTGTTTTCTGCGGTGGTGAAGCCAGCAGTGCAGCAGGGAAGTAACTGAAACCGAAACCCAGGTGCCGCTCGCCCGTCCGTTCATGTGACGGCCTCTCCATCCCTAGGCTGCAAGCAAATGTATCTGCAGTACCGCCACCGCCGCGCGCGCCGCTCCCTGCCGGATCTCGCCGTCCGTTGCCGGTCACACTCGCCGTCCGTTACGGCGTTTCCTGGCGACGCGGGAGCGTTGGCAGTCGAGCGGCGACAGCCCATCGATCGGCGCCTGAGTTTGTTCTTTTCTGCAGTGGAAAGCCAGCGGCACGGCAGGGAAGTAACTGAAATCGAGACGCTGGACGTCTCTCATCTATCCCCAGGCTGCAGATGCGTCAGGAGCCCGGGACCTCGATCGATCGACGGTGATCTCAGGGCGCATGAGTCACTCAACGTTGCATGAGTCATATTCAGTGTTTCATTTCTACTTCGATTATATTAACCTCGATTGCTTACTAGTACTAGAGAAGAAAAGGAAAACGCATCAGCAACGCAAGGCGCCGAGGACGCGACGCACGCGGCCTCTGTCTGTCGCGACGGGGTTTAAGGCGATGTATGTATGTACAGCTACTGCATGTCTGTATGTGCACTGTTGTGACGCCACCGCCGTTTCGGCCAGACCCTCCGCGGTCCGCGCGCGCGCTTGGCTCCTCGCCGGCCCTGGACGCGCGGGAGCGTTAGCCAGAGGCGAGCGGAGGAGGCTGCATGGATCGCCGAGCAACCTTGTTCTTTTCTGCAGTAATAAAGCAGCAGGACAGCTGGGAAAATAACTGAAGCCGAAACGCCGGCCGGCGAGGTCTCCGGTGATCGATTGTCCGTGGTCCCGCTCGCTGACGGCCTCTCTACCTATCCCCAGGCTGCAAAGGCACGAGGAACCGAAATCTTCCACAGCCGGTGGTGTGATCTCATGGCACGAGTCATGCTTTGGCTGCCATCCTTAAAACTGAAAAGCAGCACGACAAAATGCGTTTGACCACATCTCCAGGCGTGTCCATGCCACATTACGCAGTTCGCCAGTACGTGTCCTGTGTACTGCTGGCTCATGAGTGGCCTGGAGATAGCAGCGGAGGGTGTGTTTTTTTTTCTTTGAACGAGTTCGGGTGCAAGCATCCGAAAAGCTGCATTAATAATCATCAGCGGCCGTACAGTTTACAGGAACAACCCCTAAAAAATAAAAATTACAAAGAACTCCTGCAAATTATAAAAAGGGCCTGAGAAGACCGTAGAAAACGCAATCAAGTTCTTCTAGATGACCAGCTCAACGCCAACGACGCCCAGGAACACGGCAAGCCTGGAACACCGTCGGAACCTGTAGAGACGGAGCAAGCAGCAACGAGCGACTGCCCTTCAGCCTATTGGTCCGGCGGGACCATGGAACAGGCCGCTGAAGCCGTCGGAGAGATGCTCCCGAACATCTTCTCCGCCAGGCATCACTGCAGAAGCCGCCACCTGCCGGGAAAACCACCATGACTCGACAAAGCAGGAGAGGGACATCGAGTCGTCCGAGACGAAGAAGACGACGAACCGCCTACACACCGTTGGGGAAAAGCAGGGGCGCCTCCACTCCTCCTCGCCACCACGGCCGGCCAGGAGGGACGACGCCCACCGCTAAGCACCTAGCACACCGCACCTCCTCGCCACCACGGCCGGCCAGGTGCGAAGGGCGTAGGGACTCGAATCCATAGCAGAAGGAAGCCCAAAGCAGCCTTATTCAAGAGGAGACAACGACCCTCTCCAGCCCGAGCTCCTCTAGCCAGAGGAGAAACCGGCGGCGGCGAGAACCCTAGGATCCAGATCTGGCAGCCAAGATCTGCACCACACTCCAATACTACAGGAAAAAAGCCCAAAGACCTATCCTAATCTACTCCGGCGCCTCCTCTCTGCCATCTTCGGACGACAAAGCCGCTGGAGAGGCTCGGGTTCGGCCCAGTCTGGTGGCGGGCTCACCTATCTACTGTGGCGAGGAGAAAGAGCGCAGAGGGAGGAATAGGCTTTTTCAACATGCTTCCGAATAAAATAAGGTCAAACGCTAATCAAAGGAAATTTTTATCACCGCAGATAAGTGTATATTTCAGTGTTTACTGTCAATTGGCATATAAACGGTCTTCAGATAACATATTGCGTATAGTTCTTATCAAATCCACAGTTCACAGTTATTTTAACCAAACAACTTCCTGATTAGCCATAGTTCACGTCTCATAGCTGATTTTTAACGGTTCACATCTTACAACAGCTTTATTAGAATCCATGGCTCAACCAAACACATCCTTAGTATGCTTCAAGGCTTGCACACATGTACAACACCACATGTGTGTTCTCCTCGTTCTTATTGTTTTCATTTGGTCCTAAATAAACCCGCAAGGTCCTTCTTGCAATCCAAATCCTCGCTTTCGTTTCTCCGAAGTTTTTTTGCTCATTAAAAATGCTTCTCAGTTTTGGCCGGTTCAGAGCATTACATTGATCGGCGGAGTAGGTTCTTCTTGTAGAATTTGTGATGGGAACGATACCCTTTCCCTGGGTTCGGTTACGTGTTGATATAGTCGGGAAAATCCCCCAAACGTGGCAGGTGTACAAGATACAAGCGTTAATGTGTTGGAGTACTACTCCATACACGTTACCGATCTATTACATCTATACCCCCCTTAATCGAAACCTGGGAGAGGTTGAGATTACGTTTAAACTCATCTAGTTTCTTATTACATAAATTCTTGGTGAAACCATCTGCAATCTGATCCTCGCTAGAGATAAACTTGACATCAAGTTGCCTAGCATGAAAAACTGGATTAGCAGACATGAAGGTAGCACCAAGATTATCACACTATAGACACGGTTTTTCCTTTAGAGAGATGCCAAGCTCACGAGCAAGAGCCTCAACCCAAATAAGTTCAGCTGTTGCATTATCTATGGCTTTGTATTCTTCCTCTGTACTAGAGCAAGATACTGTAGTATGTTTCCTAGCACTCCAAGAAATAAGATTAGGACCAAAAAATATAGGAAAACCACCTGTAGAGCGTCTATCATCAAGATCACTTGCCCAATCAGCATCAAAATATGCACTGAGAAGAGTAGAGTAGGATGGCTGAAAAGTGAGTCCAATCTGTTTAGTGCCATTTATATACCGCAAGATCCTTTTTACAGCAGTCCAGTGAGCAGTAGTAGGACATGAAGATATTGACAAACTTTGTCAACAGAGAAACATATATCTGGCCTTGTTAAAGTAAGATATTGAAGAGCTCCAACAACACTTCTGTACTGAGTGCTATCCTAAGGACCAAGTAGAGAACCCTCAGTTAAGGACAACCTATCATGTACAGCAAGAGGTGTAGGACATGGCGAGCAATGTTTCGTACCTACACGCTGAATTATGTCATTAGCATATTTTTCCTGATTTAGCAATATGCCATTGGAGTGCTTGTGAACCTCAAGACCCAAGAAATAATGCAAGTCTCCAAGATCTTTGAGAGCAAAATATGAACTAAGAGTGCACAGTAAAGCTGATATGGCAGAATCAGAGGAGCTTGCCACAATAATGTCATTAACATATATGAGAAGAAACATAATAATACCTTCCTTTTTGAAAAGAAACAAGGATGTATCAGACTTTGATGGAGTGAAACCCATAGTATAGAGCTTGGAACTAAGACGAGAGTACCATGCTCTTGGTGCCTGTTTCAATCCATATAGAGCTTTATTAAGTTTACATATGTAATTTGGAGCAGTGGAAGACTGAAAACATAGGGGTTGTTTCATGTAAACCCCCTCTTCCAGAACACCATGTAAGAACGCATTTTTTACATCTAGCTGCCTTAAACTCCAACCTTTTGATACTGCAACTGAAAGAACAAGCCTGATGGTTGCAATTTTAACAACAGGACTGGAGATGTCTTTGTAATCAATACCATAGTGTTGTTTGAAACCTTTTGCAACCAGCCTTACCTTATACCTGTCAATACTACCATCAGCATGCTTTTTGATACGATAAACCCACTTAGAGTCAATAACATTCTTATTGGACCTTGGTGGTACAAGATGCCAAGTTTTATTTGCAAGTAGAGCATCATATTCCTCCTGCATTGCTTGCTTCCAATTTGTATCAGAAAGGGCATCTTTAAATTTTGTAGTTCTCCTACAGATGTCAACAAAGCATACCTAACAGTGCCGTCAGTATATTTTTAGGCTGTCGAATACCTTTCTGCAGACGTGTCTGGACCCCAACAACAGAAGGTGTTGCAGACTCGTGTGGCGCAGAAGATCCAGACAGCAGATCCTGGACAGGAGTATCTCCTTCACATGTGTCACTTTCCGTGTCAGCAGAAGAATGATGAGCAGCAGAGCTGCTGCTCCTCTGATCTGTAGCATCTCCTAGGTTGCGCATTAAATCCGAGCGAGGGGCGGCGTGCGTGACGCGGAAACAAGTGGTGTGGCAGAGTCTGGTTCGCGCGTTGACGAGGTGGGGGACCGGGCGTGTCGGTGAGATCCTGCCCGCTGCAAGGTGTCGTCCGCAGAGTCGTTGGTGTGCGTGGCCCGAGGCGAAGTGTAACACCCTCAGAATCGGCCCTATGCAAGTTTTAGCGAAACTCGCCAAACCCGCATAGAAACGATTCAAAGGTGCCCACCAGGCACTTTCGTGCGGGTGGAAAACGAAGTAATAACATTACACAACAGTCCTTGATGGGACCCACAGAACAGATATATATACAACACGACTCCATGAGTCAAGATTACGAATATCGACAAAGATCCAAATCACCTTGAAAAGACGGAGCGTCCGACTACGGACAAGATGCAAATGGGGCTAAGAGCCCTGAAGAATAACCAATGGCGTCCATAACCCTGCCCAGGCCAAGACGGAAGGGTAACCCTGCTAACGACGTCGATCTCACAACCTGCTTAAACAAAAGGGTGCCGACAAAGGGCAAAGGAAAAAGAGGAGCGTCAGTACTGAGGCCAGTACACGGCGAGTCTAGAATTCGGCGGTCCTCGCCTACATAGGTATGGTGGATCGCAGCGTGGCAAAGATGCACTAAACAACCTATAGAGACTCGATACAACTGGCGACTATCAGAGAGGGATAAGAAAGACCTATTCGGAACCAACCTGATTCTACCATCAGACAAACCCATCCTGGTGTTTCCCCCTCGAAACCAAACGAGGAAGTCAACCGAGGAACTCACACCGCTGGCGCTTTATTTATTCGATTATCGTTGCGACAATTACTAGTCGTTTAGATAATCATACCGATTAAGTAAGCAAGGGCACTTTTAGTTAACCATTCATTGTAGTTTCGACACTTACTAGTCAAATACAATTAGCATGAGATATCCCAAAAACCCAATAGTTGTTGGTACTTTTATTTAGCCATTCCGTCGTAGTGAAGCTGATTACTAGTCATATCGGATACAAGTCAATTTATAACAAGAACTTTAGTTTTAGTTGTCTATGATCAAAACCGTGCTCCAAGTCGTCCATAACCGCGGACACGGCTTCGAAAAGATTTAACCCTGTGGGTGCACCAAAGTATCCACAAGCACTTCACCCTTTTGCCGATCGCTAACATACACCCATCGGTATGTCACGGGCCTAAGTCATGACGTTCCCTGCACCCAAAGCAAGCACGGGGCCACCCCACTAAGTCTACCCGCAACTAAGTCGGCCGGTCTCGAGACGGACTCGGGTTTGACGACATGCAGAACGACAAATCCCAAACTGGACTGTCGATACTGCGAAAACACTCCGCTTACAAAAAGACAAAGGTGTGCTCGCACAATCGTAAATAAAGCAAAGAAGCATGGCATAAGTACAGGATAGTAAATAAAACCTCAAACTAGTTTGTGGCCCCCAGTACAATACTTTGAAATCAGGTAATAATCAATGGGGGGCCCATATCTCCCCACCTGTGGTTAGCGCGCTCGATCTCGGAACAGGTGTCAAGAACTCGGGGTCCTACGGGACACAAGTGGGCGGTCGGAAACCAACATTATCTATCACCCACCGATGCCTCTGCTTACTTACTTCAATTTTAGTTGTTAAACAGTAATTAAAGTGAACGAAAAGTAAAGCCAAGATCATCTCCAACATAAACATATGGCAGTCTTCCAACAACTGAGGTACTTGACGACACGCAACAGCACTTGAGCAAGCGACTACGACGCGCAAGTCCAACTATCTACCAAACATCAGGTAATAGGATGTGTCCAAGGCAATATAGGGCTGCAAGGGATATCACGGGTACGGAAACTAGAGCATCGCAACACAGATAGCAATAGATCAACAGGAGGGAATAAATACTATAAAGTAAGATAGGTAGAAAGAGGGAGATGCTCGCCTGAAAACATTGCCGAAGGTTCAATCCGAAGATCGGGTCGACTCTCGCATCAACTCAACGGCCTTATCCGCGAAGAAGCAAAACACTAGAAGAAACACCGGATGCACTATTTAATACTACGGCAAAAGATCGGGCATGATGCATGTATGATGTATGGCATGGCAAAGATGCGATGCAATAGACAATATTAAGTGGAACCGGGGTCCCGACATTTAATTAAACGGTTCAAGTTGTTTATCTACCCCGCAAAATTAAATGTTATTTTAACATGGCAAAAGATAGCACCGGTTCGCTACGCAATTTTAAATGAGGCCAATATAAGACTAGATTTGTCCGCATATGGGCCCCATATTTAATTATATGAACCATTATATAGAGGGCATTTATAAAAATAGGGTTCTCGGATAAGGGTCACACATTAGGGTTCGGCGATCTTGGTTCCGGGGTTCGGGGTCCGGTCTCAGGGTTCAGGGTTCGACGGGATCGTTCTCGGACTCCGGGATCGTTCTCGGATGGCAGAGTAGATCTTGGCGTTCGGTTAGACGAACTTGGCGTGGCGTCGGGGCGCATCGGTCTCGTCCTGGATGGTGTCGAACTTGTCGGGGCCGCGCAGCTGATCTTGGTGTTTCCGGATGATCTTGCCGACTCCATGCGAAGGCCTTGGCGCTCTAGATCGGTCTTCAGGGTCTCGGCCATCGGATCCTTGAAGGAGGTCATGGCGTCTGTGAGGCGATCTTGGCGTTCACCGAGAGGGGTTCGACAGGATTCGGGTATACGGACGCCGCGAGGGAGATCTTGAGGTACCGACGGGTTCGTGGTCGGATCGGTCTTCGGAGGCTCGGGATCTCGACGCCTTTGGGTCGGGGAAGGCGATCTTGGGTGTTCCTGATGGGTCTTCGGGTTCCGCAGCAGAGTACTTGGTGCTCCGAGAAGGCGATCATGCGGGTTCCAGGCAGAAGATCTTGGCATGCTTCACACGATCCTGCACCAACAGGTGTCCCTGGTACTGCGGAGGGGTGTTGCGGTCGAGTTGTTGACTTCAGGTAAAGGCGCACGGGAAACCTGTGTTTTGGCCGTGCCAACACGGGCACCTAGCGGTACTGGAGATTGGGCAACGCAGGGAACAGCGTCACAGCTAGAAGACGCGGCCGGAGGCGACGGAGAGGACTCAGGCGCGCGGCCCGACGACGGCGAGCGAGGCGCGCTCAGGAAGGAGATGGCCGCGGACGGAGGGCCGACGCGGTGGAGGAGGCTCGAGGCAGCGAGGGTGCTGGCGGACGGAGGAGGCGACGGGGCCGACGCCGGAGGGGAGGACAACGCCGGGCGGCTGGCGGCGCTGCTCGGCGGTTGTCGGGCAGAGACGGGAGGCTCATGGCGCAGGAGGAGCGGCGTCGGGCCGAGCTCGGGCAGCGGGTGGTGGCTGGCCAGCAGGCGAGGGAGGGCGGCCGGACTCGAGGAAGAGGAGGCCGGGATGCGGGCGCGATGGAGCTCGGGAGGTGGGCGGAGCCGCCGGGAGGCGCAGCGAGGCGAGGTGGGGACGATGGCGACGGGGATGACAGACGGAGGAGGAGGGCCACGGAGCTGTTGGCGAGGTGGAGGCGGTTAGGGCGAGCCCGAGCGGGAGGTGGCCGTCGAGCGGAGAGGAGGGTCGAGGAGGACGGGACTAGGAGGCGGTGGCGAAGGTGCCTGAGGCGGAGAGGACGGAGGGCTGGCGGCCAGTGGGAGGAAGACGGGCGAGGAGGAAGAGGACGGGTACTGGGGAGAGGGAGCGGGTCGTGGTGGGCCAGCAGGTGGGGCCAGCGGGGGTGGGGATTCGGTGTGGGAGGGTGGCGTGGTGTCTTTGTGTGGGTGGGTTGAGTGGTGTTGAGTGTGTGAGATTGGGGGGGTGATGTGGCAGATTAGGAGTGGCTAGGAGTTTGGGTCAGGGTGACGTGTCGGGTGGGGATTGGCCGGGGTGATGTGGAGGCAGGGTGGGTAGGATAGGATTGTGTAGGCTAGGGATTTTGGGTGGACCGTTTTTATTTCGGGGGTGGTCGACTGGGTCGAATCGGCCCGTTCGACTGCCCCACTAAAAATAAATAAAAATTTTATTTATTTCAAACAGGGCTTTTTGCAAACCGATAGCAGACAAAACAAAATAATCCGGAGACCCGGGTTTTGTGTTCGAACAAAGACGGGGCGTTTAGAAAACAAGAACAGGTTTTTCCGCAAATAGTTTTATGCAAGCAAATGCAAGATGATGACGATGCTCAAATGCAATGCGGCATGATGACATGAGCATGCGGTCATGATGATGCAATGCACAAAAACAACGCGATTTTCTAGTAGTGGTTTTACGGGATGCCACAATTCGACACCACTAACAATGGATCTCGCCCTCGAGATCCGCCTCATGGTACCGGAAAGAAGGTCGGCGATCTGCATCAACTCGCTTCGTGTAGATCTTCGCGACACCACTAACAATGATTCCTTATCCATCTTCTAATCGGCGACACCACCAACAAAGGGTCGTTGTTCACATTCGTCAAGGGAACACTCCGGTTAAACAACGGACGAAGTTAAAGGTAAGGCCACCACTAACTTCCATGGAAGGAGTAAGAGTTGCATCGATCCACCATTCAATGTACAAAAGCGAATGGTATGAGTAGTGGTATGGTCGCGACTCCATCCCGCACTCAAAGCATTACTATGTACACGAATAATAGATTATGCAACCAACTCTCAGAATTCAGACTGAAGATCTCGACAAGCGAGGTTCAGAAACAAAGGAGTGATGCAGACTCTACATCGGATCTGGCGTAGATGATGTCGTCGCGTCGGAAAACACCGGAAGGCACAAACAAGGAACAAAGAAACACCGTTATCAAAGGAGGAAGCGAAACCCTGAAGGTACGACGGAACCCAACCACGAGAAATCCTGGACTCGAAGAGAGAGAAGAGAGCGGAGTCAAAACACGCAGAGGTAAGAGGAGAATAGCAGAGGGTAAGGAGTAAATTCAGACCTAATCAGATCTATCCAACCGATTTTGCAAAAATAGTTTTGACACTCTACTTCGGCCGTTAAATAGGTTATCCTATAGGCTGGACTTGTGGGGTATCGCAACTGCTGGGCTCTGATACCACTCTGTAACACCCTCAGAATCGGCCCTATGCAAGTTTTAGCGAAACTCGCCAAACCCGCATAGAAACGATTCAAAGGTGCCCACCAGGCACTTTCGTGCGGGTGGAAAACGAAGTAATAACATTACACAACAGTCCTCGATGGGACCCACAGAACATATATATATACAACACGACTCCATGAGTCAAGATTACAGATATACAGTACAAAGATCCAAATCACCTTGAAAAGATGGAGCGTCCGACTACGAACAAGATGCAAATGGGGCTAAGAGCCCTGAAGAATAACCAATGGCGTCCATAACCCTGCCCAGGCCAAGCCGGAAGGGTAACCCTGCTAACGGCGTCGATCTCAAAACCTGCTTAAACAAAAGGGGTGCCGACAAAGGGCAAAGGAAAAAGAGGAGCGTCAAGATCGAGGCCAAGACACTACGAGGCTAGAATTCGGTCCTCGCCACATAGGTATGGTGGATCAGAAGCGGCAAAGATGCACTAAACAACCTATAGAGACTCGATACAACTGGCGACTATCAGAGAGGGGTAAGAAAGACCTATTCGGAACCAACCTGATTCTACCATCAAACAAACCCATCCTGGTGTTTCCCCCCTCGAAACCAAACGAGGAAGTCAACCGAGGAACTCACACCGTTGGCAGTTTTATTTATTCAGTTATCGTTGCAGCAATTACTAGTCAGGTTTAGATAATCATACTGATTAAGTAAGCAGTGGGCACTTTTAGTTAACCATTCTGTTGTAGTTTCGACACTTACTAGTCAAATACAATTAGCATGAGATATCCCAAAAACCCAATAGTTGTTGGTACTTTTATTTAGCCATTCCGTCGTAGTGAAGCTGATTACTAGTCATATCGGATACAAGTCAATTTATAACAGTAAACTTTAGTTTTAGTTGTCTATGATCAAGCACTGTGCTCCAAGTCGTCCATAACCGCGGACACGGCTTCTCGAAAAGATTTAACCCTACAGGGGTGCACCAAAGTATCCACAAGCACTTCGACCCTTTTGCCGATCGCTAACATACACCCATCGGTATGTCGGCGGGCCTAAGTCATGACGTTCCTGCACCAAAGCAAGCACGGGGCCACCCCACTAAGTCTACCCAAGCAACGGTCGGCCGGTCCGAGACGGACTCGGGGTTTGCGACATGGCAGAACGACAAATCCCAAAACTGGACCGCCGATACCGCGAAAACACTCCGCTTACCTAACAAAGATGTGTGCTCCTCGCACAATCGTAAATAAAGCAAGAAAGCATGGCATAAGTACAGGATAGTAAATAAAACCTCAAACTAGTTTGTGTCCCCAAGACAATACTTTGAAATCAGGTAATAATCAATGGGGGCCCATATCTCCCCAATTGTGGTTAGCGCTCGATCTCTAATGTGTCAAGAACTCGGGTCCCACGGGACACAAGTGGGCGGTCGAAACCAACATTATCTATCACCCACCGATGCCTCTTCTTACTTACTTCAATTTTAGTTGTTAAAAAGAATTAAAGTGAACGAAAAGTAAAGCCAAGATCATCTCCAACATAAACATATGGCGTCTTCCAACAACTGAGGTACTTGACGACACGCAATACAGACTTGAGCAAGCGACACGACGCCGCAAGTCCAACTATCTATCAAACATCGTGTAATAGGATGTGTCCAAGGCAATATAGGGCTGCAAGGGATATCACGGCACGGAAACTAGAGCATCGCAAACACGTATAGCAATAGATCAACAGGAGGGAATAAATACTATAAAGTAAGATAGGTACAAAGGGGAGATGCTCGCTGAAAACATTGCAAGGTTCAATCCGAAGATCGGGTCGACTCTCGCATCAACTCAACGGCCTTATCCGCGAAGAAGCAAAACACTAGAAGAAACACCGGATGCACTATTTAATACTACGGCAAAAGATCGGGCATGATGCATGTATGATGTATGGCATGGCAAAGATGCGATGCAATAGGCAATATTAAGTGGAACCGGGGTCCCGACATTTAATTAAACGGTTCAAGTTGTTTATCTACCCCGCAAAATTAAATGTTATTTTAACATGGCAAAAGATAGCACCAGTTCGCTATGCAATTTTAAATGAGGCCAATATAAGACTAGATTTGTCCGCATATGGGCCCCATATTTAATTATATGGTGAATCGGCATAAGGCCCCCAAACCACAGGCAAGTATGCATGCATGAACAATTATTATGCAACCATTATATAGAGGGTATTTATAAAAATAGGGTTCTCGGATAAGGGTCACACATTAGGGTTCGGCGATCTTGGTTCCGGGGTTCGGGGTCCGGTCTCAGGGTTCAGGGTTCGACGGGATCGTTCTCGGACTCCGGGATCGTTCTCGAATGGCAGAGTAGATCTTGGCGTTCGGTTAGACGAACTTGGCGTGGCGTCGGGGCGCATCGGTCTCGTCCTGGATGGTGTCGAACTTGTCGGGGCCGCGCAGCTGATCTTGGTGTTTCCGGATGATCTTGCCGACTCCATGCGAAGGCCTTGGCGCTCTAGATCGGTCTCGTGGTCTCGCCATCGGATCCTTGAAGGAGGTCATGGCGTCGTGAGGCGATCTTGGCGTTCACCGAGAGGGGTTCGACAGGATTCGGGTATACGGACGCCGCGAGGGAGATCTTGAGGTACCGACGGGTTCGTGGTCGGATCGGTCTTCGGAGGCTCGGGATCTCGACGCCTTTGGGTCGGGGAAGGCGATCTTGGGTGTTCCTGATGGGTCTTCGGGTTCCGCAGCAGAGTACTTGGTGCTCCGAGAAGGCGATCATGCGGGTTCGAGCGGTAAGATCTTGTCGCTTCACGCGATCCTGCACCAACAGTGTCCTGCTGCGGAGGGTGTTGCGGTCGAGTTGTTGACTTCAGGTAAAGGCGCACGGGAAACATGTGTTTTGGCCGTGCCAACACGGGCACCTAGCGGTACTGGAGATTGGGCAACGCAGGGAACATCGTCACAGCTAGAAGACGCGGCCGGAGGCGACGGAGAGGACTCAGGCGCGCGGCCCGACGACGGCGAGCGAGGCGCGCTCAGGAAGGAGATGGCCGCGGACGGAGGGCCGACGCGGTGGAGGAGGCTCGAGGCAGCGAGGGTGCTGGCGGGCGGAGGAGGCGACGGGGCCGGCGCCGGAGGGGAGGACGACGCCGGGCGGCGCTGCTCGGAGGTTGTCTGGGCAGATGCGGGGAGGCTCGCGGGCGAAGAGGGGAGGAGCGGCGTGGGCCGAGCTCGGCGGGTGGTGGCTGGCCTGCAAGGCAGGAGGGCGCGGCCGGGACTCGAGGAAGAGGAGGCCCGGGATGCGGCGCGATGGAGCTCGGGAGGGGCGACGAGCCGTGGGAGGCGCGCAGACGAGGCGAGGAGGTGGGGACGATGGCGACATGGGATGACGGACGGAGGAGGAGGGGCCACGAGCTCACGGCGAGTGGAGGCGGTTGGGCAAGGCCAGCGAGCGGGCGGGAGGGTGGCCGGAGCGCCAGAGGAGGAGGTCGAGGAGGGACGGGACTACTGAGGCGCGGTGGCGGGCTGGCGCTGGAGAGGACGGAGGGCTTGGCGGCCGCTGGTGGGAGGAAGACGGGGGAGAGGAGGAAGAGTACGGGGTACCTGGGGGAGAGGGCGGGGTGGTGGGCCAGCCAAGTGGGGCCAGCGAGGCAATGGGGGATTCGGTGTGGGGAGGGTGGCGTGGTGTCTTGTGTGGGTGGGTTGAGTGGTGTTGAGTGTGTGAGATTGGGGGGGTGATGTGGAAGATTAGGAGTGGCTAGGAGTTTGGGTCAGGGTGACGTGTCGGGTGGGGATTGGCCGGGGTGATGTGGAGGCAGGGGGGGTAGGATAGGATTGTGTAGGCTAGGGATTTTGGGTGGGCCGTTTTTATTTCGGGTGGTCGATCGGGTCGAATCGCCTGCTCGATCATTCCCACTAAAAATAAATAAAAATTTTATTTATTTTAAACAGGGCTTTTTGCAAACCGATAGCAGACAAAACAAAATAATCCGGAGACCCGGGTTTTGTGTTCGAACAAAGACGGGGCGTTTAGAAAACAAGAACAGGTTTTTTCGCAAATAGTTTTATGCAAGCAAATGCAAGATGATGACGATGCTCAAATGCAATGCGGCATGATGACATGAGCATGCGTTCATGATGATGCAATGCACAAAAACAACGCGATTTTCTAGTAGTGGTTTTACGGGATGCCACACGAAGACAGTGGGGACACGCCAGACGCGGATGACGCGGGAGATCTGGCGTCAGACGTGACGTGCTGGTCGTCGCCTCCGTGAAGAAATTCTTCTTCTTCCTTTTGACACACCTATCTCAGAAACACATGATGGGGGTGCATATTCTAATGAACAATATTAGCAATGTCCATACCTTGTCCACTAGCATTGTGAACTTGATCGCGACCATTGTAGGGCTCATGAATTTGAAGCTTGTTGAGTTGTCCTGTGGTATGATTGGTGGCTCCTGTGTCAATCACCCAATTTGAGTCGACACCATAGGCACCCTTGACGTCCTTGGAGGTATCATCCTCATCATCATCTCCATAGCGCCACCAACAATCATTAGCTGCATGTCCCTCCTTTTTGTAGATTTAACAAAACACACCTTCCTGCCATGGTGTAGCAACACGGCCTCAATCCTTGCGCCCCCTCTTTGTTGCGACGCTGATTGGTGTTACGAGGAGGGTCCTGGCGCGGTTGCTGAGGAGGTGGGCGAGGTGGCTGTGGTGGGGACGGTAGAACGGCTGGGGAAGATTTGGCATATAGGGTTGTTGGGTGGGTGGAAAAGGAAACAAAGGTGGCTGATATTGTATGACAGGAGGTTATGGTTGTGGGTAGGGTGCGTGGTATGGGGCATAGTATGGATGAGGCATAGGTGTAGGGTAGGGCGCCGATTGTGTATATGGTACAGGCGGTGGTGGTGGTGGGCGGGCATAGACATCAGGGGGACACTACTAGAGAAAAGGCTATAGGAGACATGCTTATGCGAGGCACATTTAGACCATATGCGCCTCCTATAAAATAGACGAGGCACACTCCTTCTCCATGCGCCTCTAGTATAAAAATAGGCGAGGCGCATATGATAAGAATGCGCCTCCTATAATCCCTGTACGGACTAAATCTAGCAGCCACATATTATGCGAGGCGCATTCCAGTCATATGCGCCTCCTATATATTAGATAGGCGAGGCGCATATGGGCAGAATGCGCCTCGCATAATCTGTGTGGGCCCGTGTGTTGGTAGGTGCACGAATATGATGCGCCTCCTATATTTGATAATATGCGAGGCGCATATGGTCATATGTGCCTCAAGTAACTCCTGCGGACCCGGGCGGTGGTAGGTGGCCGCATATGCGAGGCGCATATTGCTATATGCGCCTCCTATAGTTTGAATTATAGGAGGCGCATATTGTGATATGCGCCTCCTATAACCTGGCACCACTTTTTTCCAGCTTTTTGCACATGGAGCCAACTCTATAAAGTTACATTATACATATAATACTGAATACATATAATATACTCCGTATCAATATTCTTTATGACCATTCTAGTAATATAATTTTTTTATTATAAATATTGATGTGTTTTATATGTTACTTGGTTCAACTTTACAAAGTCAAACTGACAAAAATGTAATTTCGCCAAAAAATGAGAAAAAATGTACGCAATGTATTTTACTCACAGTTGGCGTTCATCCAGAGAATGCACAAGTCTGAAGAAACCGGAGAATCCACTTGAACACGTAACTGGCTTGCTCGGACGTTTGACATCACCAAACCCGAAACCCCCATCCTCCCCTCCAAAGAACGAACCCTCTCGTCCTCTCGCCTCCATACTCCCGCGAATCCTTGTCCCCAAACCTGAAATCCATTTCCACCCCAATCGAATCGCAGATCGTCCCAGTACAGGAACTGGTCGCAAACCCTAGCCCGATGAAGCCGATCCATTGCCCGAGCCCCAGCACGGAATGGATACCGGAGATCTTCACGGCGGTGGCGCCAACGTCGTCATTGCCCGTCGTCATGGCTGCTCCCCAGCCGAGAGCCAGTGCCTCGGTCTCGTCCGCCCTCGGACTCGCGGACCAGCTCGCCTCTCGTCAAGAACCCCCTACCTCCCACAGCCTACTACTGTTTCGTCGCATTTCCATTCTTGTGCAGCCGCGGGCTCTGTTTCGATTTCCTTGTCTCACGCGTCAGGTTGCTGCGAAAATGAGTTCCTATTAATTAATTCGTTTGGGGCTTGGCTTGCAGCGCGTCACAAGGCCGAGCAGGGGGATCAACGAGTGGCTGCACTTCCTCCCAATTTCCATGCACAAGCTAATAGACCAGGTCCTTAGGCAGCTCTTCCGCAACACAAGGTTCGCGATTGTGGTTCAGGGGAGGAAGCCGTACCGTGTTCTGAATGGCGGATATGTGGGTTGTCTTCTGTTCTGGAGGTCGATACCAAGAAGATCGTGGCCACAGCTCGTGGTAAATTCGACAAGTAATGACTCATTTCCTTTTATACCTTTGACTCTCTCCCTTTATTTGTATGAAATGAAATAGCATATGTTGGGGATTTTGTTTTTACTCCGGTGGCCAAGTTGAATCGCTAAAATGGTCTATGTAGTCCATGAGTTTTGACAACTAGTTAAATTGGGCTTTGTTATGCTGATTGTTTAGAAGTTACAACACATAGGAGTTCCAGCAAAGGTTTGACTACCTCGGTGAATTACGCTCCTAGTTACAAGCCTGGATGAGCGGAAATGGTTGAAATAGTACGGTGGGGCCCAATTGCCACTCACAGGTAGACCTTTCGGCCGTCCCAACCATTTTCAAACATCGGGACAAGAACGGGCGGCGTAATCGGCAGGAGAAGGGATCAACTACATACACAAATGAGTATGTATGCAAGCCACCATACAACAGTACATCAGAGCCATTCCATCTAAAAAGAAAGGAAATATAGCAACGCCATACGGCAAGATTCAAATGTCCTAGATAGATATAATAGTTTAGGATATCTCCTCATACATCAAACATCAGAGTATCAGGCGGAAGCGGCAAACAAGATCCGAGTACGGATAAGAAGCAAATCGGCATAAGATGCCCCATAAATAAACACATCCATACAGATCTCACGGATCCCCGTCCCCGGAAACTCTACACCGAACGATCGTTGCCCACATCGTCCGCCTCCTCCACCCAGTATCCATCTTGTGAGTGTACCTGTTCATCTGAATCAAATAATTTATCGTGTGAGACCCTAGGGGTACTCAGCAAGTCTTTATGCCTCTAAAGGGGACACAACCTGGGGTGACGCAATTGCAGCAAAAGATAAACCCTAACAGTTCTATAGATACTCGCTAACCATCCGGCTAACCAAAGATAGACGGATGTCCGGGAATTAATGGCAATAGTTATAACAGTAATATCGACAGATCCATCCTCCTCCTCGCTTACCAACGAGGAAGCGGACGAACAACCCCCATCCGTTGGCAGTTTTATTATCCATTCCATGAGTGTTGCACTATTTACTAGTCAGTTTCTTAGTCAAATTAAAAGCGGTGCTTTAGTTATGCTTGTCTATGATCGAGAAACTGTGCTCCAAGTCGTCCATAACCGCGGACACGGCTTTCAGAAAGTTTTTACCCTGCAGGGGTGCACAAATAGCAACACACACTCGATCAACCTCGGAAAAACCAAATCAAAACCCAACGAGGTTTTCACGACAAAGCAATCACAAGATTTAGAAATATTTCAGGGGGCCACCCCATTAAGTATACCATAGCAAGTTAGTGACTTGAGACGGACTCAAGGTTTGTGGGCCGGTAAGAACGATCGGGAACCCGAAAGTGTGACTGGCTTGTCGATCATGCAAAACGGGTCACGATCCTAAAAAGACAGTGCTCCTCGCAATCGTAAATAAAGCAGTAAAGCATGGCATAAGTACAGGATAGTAAATAAAACCTCAAACTAGTTTGTGGCCCCAAGAAATAAGAATGAATCAAGCTCTGGCTCAGGGGGGTCCCATAAGCCTCCCAGATGTGGATAGCGCGAATATTCAAGGAACAGGAATCAAGTACTCGGGGTCCTACGGGACACAAGTGGGCAGGAAAAACCAAATAGCAGATATTGCCCACCGGTGCCACTTTCATTAGTTGTCCCATTACTACTCAGGTTAAGTTGTTTAGGTACCTTGTTATCCATCAGACACTTACATACCCTACACATGCTGTTCTACGACTCGCATGGCTCAAACAACTCCTGTAGTAATGGCTCATGGGATGGAGGAACAAGCTTTGGTGGGGTTTTAAAATAAAGGCTATGCAATACTTGGGATTCAATTTAATGCAATCGCGACTCAATGATGCAAGAATAAGATATAGGCAATAGGTACTATATGTATGCAGACATGTGGTAGTGCTTGCCTGGCAGCTCAGTTGAAGCGAGAGAAGGATCTGGGTAGTGCTCCTGGGTCTCTTGGTATATCCCCTGCTCAGTGTCTATTCGAAGAAGAACCAAACAAACAAGGGCCAACATAAATAGAGTGCACAAGCATAGAAATAAAATGCGACAAACAAACAATCATGCCATGATGAATGAAGCACAATTTACATGGCAATAAAGTAGCATGGCATGGGTGAGGTGTAGAATACAAGAAATAAACATTTTATTGAGTTTTGGCCACATTTTATCCTCATATTAGTTGCTGTTTACATTATATTTATATGATGCATGCTGCAAAACAGAACATGGAATGCATAAACAGAAAGGTCTCGTCGACATATCATTTGTTAAATTTGGAGTTATTAGTCAAAAGTTATTAATTAATTAAGAAAAGGGCATTTTATTGTAATTTAATTCAAATTGAAATTTTAAGGGCTCAAAATATATTTTGGATGGCATATTTGAAATCCTCACATTTTTCTGATTTGAAAACATATATCATTTTTTTATTTGGAATTAGAATTCAAAAGTTATTAAAAACAGATTTAAATTTGAAATTTGAATTAATTTGAAAAAGTTTGAATGGAAGCAGAAATACAGAAAACTTTTCACACCCAGAGGGAGCCAGCCACTGTCACTGACAAGTGGGGCCAACAGCTGACTCAGCAGCAGGTGGGGCGCAGCGGCCGAGCGGGCTTTTCTCACATCGAGCTGAGCTAGCTCATGCGGCTGACAGGTGGGGTTGGCGGTCTCGCGGGTCCACTGCGCGCACGGCCAGCTGGTGGTCGACACGTGGTGGATCCGGGGATGGGGGAGGGAGGAGGGCAACCGGATCCTTTAAAAAAACCGCCAGTCGGAGGCGACATGTGGCCTAGGAGCGCGGGTTTAGGCGAGAAAAAGGGGAGGGCTATCTGCGAATCGCCGACGATGCGATCTCGACGAATCGCATGTCCTCGACAGAGAAAAGAAGCCGGCTGGGTTGCGGCTGCGACATGGCTAAACGGCGTAGTCTCACCGTGTCGTAAAAAGGAAAGTTGGAGAGGGATCTCGATCTACAATTCTTATTCGTGGCGTCGAGGAGAGGTCTACGACGCTGGGCACGATGAGGAATAGAGGCGGACCAAGCGGCGGTGGCGACGCTGAGGCACGGCGTCTGTAAGCCCGGCTGTTCGACGGATGACAGCGGCCACGGGCACCAGAGAGGGCAAGTCCGGGAGCTTGAGAGGCTCACCAGGGGGGCATCGGCGAAGCCGTGGAAGCAGGGTTGGCGGGGTACGGTCGCAGTGCTGGCGCTCTGCTCCTTTGTAACACCCTCAGAATCGGACCTATGCAATTTTTAGCGATTCCCGCCAAACCCGCATAGAAACGATTCAAAGGTGCCCACCAGGCACTTTCGTGCGGGTGGAAAACGAAGTAATAACATTACACAACAGTCCTCGATGGGACCCACAGAACAGATATATATACAACACGACTCCATGAGTCAAGAATACAAATATAAGGTACAAAGATCCAAATCACCTTGAGAATGATAGAGCGTCCGACTACGGACAAGATGCAAATGGGGCTAAGAGCCCTGAAGAATAACCAATGGCGTCCATAACCCTGCCCAGGCCAAGCCGGAAGGGTAACCCTGCTAACGGCGTCGATCTCAAAACCTGCTTAAACAAAAGGGGTGCCGACAAAGGGCAAAGGAAAAAAGAGCGTCGATCTTGAGGCCAAGATGGAGAGGCTAGAATTGGCGGTCCTTGCCTACATAGGTATGGTGGATCGAAAGCGGCGGCATGCACTAAACAACCTATAGAGACTCGATACAACGCGGCAACAGAGGGGTAAGAAGGACCTATCCGGAACCAACCTGATGCTACCATCAAACAAACCCATCCTGGTGTTTCCCCCTCGAGACCAAACGAGAAAGTCAACCGAGGAACTCACACAGTTGGCAGTTTTATTTATTCAGTTATCGTTGCAGCAATTACTAGTCAGGTGTAGATAATCATCCTGATAAAATAAGCAGTGGGCACTTTTAGTTAACCATTCTGTGATAGTTGCAACACTTACTAGTCAGATACAATTAGCATGAGATAACCCCAAAACCCAGCATTTGTTGGTACTTTTATTTAGCCATTCCGTTGTAGTTGCTATACTTACTAGTCAGGTACAAGGGTCGCAAGCGACACTCCAAACAAGCAATTATGGGCAGTATTATTTAGCCATTCCATTATAGTGAAGCTGATTACTAGTCATTATAAAGTCCAATTTATAGCACTACTTTAGTTATGCTTGTCTATGATCGAGATACTGTGCTCCAAGTCGTCCATAACCGCGGACACGGCTTTCAGAAAGTTTTACCCGACCGGGGTGCACCAATAGCAACACACGCTCGATCAACCTCGGAAAAACCAAATCAAAACCCAACGAGGCTTTCATGACAAAGCAATCATAGGATTCGGAAATATTTCAGGGGGCCACCCCATTGAGTAGACCCGCAACGAAGCCAGCTGACTCCGAGACGGACTCAAGGTTTGCGACAATGGCTGTAAACGACTAGGAACCCGAAAGTGTGGCTGGGCTTGTCGATACCGCGAAAACATTCCGCTTACCTAAACAGTACAGTGTGCTCCTCGCACAATTTAAATAAAGCGGTAGCATGGCATAGGTACAGGATAGTAAATAAAACCTCAAACTAGTTTGTGGCCCCAAGAAATAAGACTGAATCAAGCTCTGGCTCAGGGGGGTCCCATAATCCTCCCGGATGTGGATAGCGCGATAAATCAAGGAACAGGTATCAAGTACTCGGGGTCCTACGGGACACAAGTGGGCGTTCGGAAACCAAATATTATCTATCGCCCACCGATGCCTCTGCTTACTTCAATTTTAGTTGTTAAACAGGAAATTAAAGTGAGCGATAAGTAAAACCATAATCATCTCCAACATCAACATGCGGCAATACACCAACAACTGAGGTACTTGGCAACACGCAACAACACTTGAGCAAGCGACTACGACGCGCAAGTCCAACTATCTACCAAACAAAAGGTAATAGGGTGTGTCCAAGGCAATATAAGGCTGCAAGGGATATCACGGGTACGAAAACTAGAGCATCGCAACACAGATAGCAATAGATCAACAGGAGGGAATAAATACTATAAAAGTAAGATAGGTAGAAAAGGGGGAGATGCTCGCCTGAAAAACATCGTCGAAGGTTCATCCGAAGATCGGGTCGACACTCGCATCAACTCAACGGCCTTATCCGCGAAGAAGCAAAACACTAGACGGAACACCGGATGCACTATTTAATACAACGACAGAAGATCGGCATGATGCATGTATGATGTATGACATGGCAAAGGTGCAATGCAATTAGGTCAATATTAAGCGGAACCGGGGTCCCGACAATTAATTAAATAGTTCAAGTTATTTAGATACCCCGCAAATTAAATGTTGTTTGAACATGGCGAAATATAGCACCGGTTCACTACACAAATTTAAATGAGGCCAATATGAGACTAGATTTGCCCGCATATGGGCCCCATATTTAATTATGAGGTGAATCGGCATAAGGCCCCCAAACCAATGATATGCATGCGAGAATGACAATTAATATGCAACAATTTTATATTACATTTATAAAAAATAGGGCTCGGGAGGGGAATCACACATTAGGGTTCGGCAGATCTTGGGTTCCGGGGTTCGGGGTCGGTCTCAGGGTCCAGGGTTCGACGGGTCGGTCTCGGCGGAAACGTTCTCGAACAACGGGGCAGATCTTGTCGCATCCGGGTTCTCGGCGGACTCGGCGTCCGGGAAGGAGTACTTGGTTCGGTGTCGGGGGCACATCGGATTCTTCCGGGTCGGTGCCGATCTTGTCGTCGCGAAGACCTTGTCGGTTCCGTGCCATCGAGTCGGACTTGGCCTTCGGGGTGAAGTACTTGTCGCCCCGGGGTCTCGGTGTCCGGGTGAAGAACTGGGCGTCCTCGAGGAAGTACTTGGCGCATCCGTGTCGGCGACCTTGGCGTTCAGGGGGGGAAGTTCTCGGTGTTCCGTGAGGTAGACCTTGTAGTTCCGTTGTTGGTTGCGATATTGACGGGGCGCGATGTTCTTGGCTTTGCGTCGGTACGAGTCCGGAAGATCTTGGCGAACAGAGACCTTGTGGGGCTTCGCTATTCCTCGGGTGGCGTCATCGTCATACTTCACCACCATACCGCCACACCGATTATTTTGGTTGTGATCAAGACAACACCTCACTCCAAAACCAACCGATCCAACACTTGAATAGCACATACAAATCCATCATGTGTCATAGTGCCCATGGTTCACTGCAGAACTTGACGTTCGGGTACTGAGCTGCAAGGAGCGGGCCTTGGCAAAAACACTCGACGCCTGAGGACGCGCTGGGAGGAACAGAGGGGCGATCGCCGCCGCAGGAGGTGGTGACGCTGGAGGTGGGCGCGCCGGCGGTTCCGCAGAGGGGCAGGAAGCAAGCATCGGTACGGGGACGTCTTGGCGGAACAAGGGCAGGCTTGGGTAGCAAAGGACGGTGGAGGGTGGCGGAGAGGCCGCAGCGGGCGGCGCTATGAACGGAGGAGAGGCCGGGCGCCGGAGGAGGGAGGCCGAGGGAGGAGGAGGCGAGGCGGGCGGGCAGAAGGGCGGAGGCCGACGCGGGTCGGGCGTGCGGAGGAGAGGAGGGCGGTGGAAGGCCACGACGCTGGAGGGAGCGCCCGGGGAGGGAGGCGAGGTGGCGGCCAGGGAGCGTGGTTGGGCGGGGCGCCGGGAGGCGGTGACGCAGGACGGGCGCAGGGGAGTCCGGAGGAGGGGCAGAGGGAGAGAGGGTCGCTGGCGTGGCACGCTGGGAAGGGGAGGCGAGCGGCGGGGGAGAGGAGAGCAGCTCGAGCTGTGAGGAGAGGCAGGCGCAAGCCCATGAGGGGCCGGCGGTGGAGAGGAAGGTGGCGCGGCGGTGAGCGAGAGGTGAGGGAGGACGCAGCGGGAAGAGAACGCGTGGGGGAGAGGGAGGATGGGGACAGGCGGCCACGGGTGGGGTCGGTGGTGGGACCGCGCGGGGGCGTGCGTGAGTGGGGGGTGGGGCCAGGGCGTGGGGTGTGTGCTGGGTGGGTGTGGCCGGCTGGGTGAGAGAGGTGGAGAGAGAGGGCAGGTGGTGGCGTGTGGGCGAGAGGGGCCGCTGAGGTGGCGGCCTAGGGTTGGGTAAGGGAGAGGGGTGGAGTGAGGTGTCACGAGGGGAGTGGTCGGGGTGAGGTGGAGGGGGGTGTGGGTAGATTAGGTTGGGTAGTTTTAGGATTTAGGCGGACCGATTGTTTGGACTGGGGGTGGTCGTTCGGGTCGAATCGGCCCGTTCGACTGCCCCTACTAAAAAATAATTTAATATTTTATTTGTTTAAAACAAGGCTTCTGCAAACCGACAGCGGACAATACAAAATAATCCGGAGACCCGGTTTTGCGTTTGAAACGAAGACGGGGAGTTTTAGAAAACACAAAATAGGTTTTTCTGCAAATAGTTTTATGCAAGCAAATGCGATGACTATGCTCAAATGCAATGTGGCATGATGACATGAGCATGTGGTCATGATGATGCAATGCACAAAAACAACGCGATTTTCTAGTAGTGGTTTTGCGGGATGCCACATCCTTCGGCCACCTCACGGACACGGCGGCGACGGTGAGACTCCGGCGACCTCCGGTTGCTGCTCCGCCTGCAGGGCGTCGAAGAGGAAGCAGAGGGGCTCCTGGGGCTCCTGGATCGCCTTGGGAAGTTTCAAACCGACGAGGCCAGGAGATAGATAGGTCTAGGGTTTGGGTGGGAAGGAGATGAGCATGGTGGGGAGGAGGAAGAAGAAGGGAGGAGGGTGCCTGGGGATCTCGGTCTGGTTGTGGAGTAGGCAGGTGGGGGAGCTGGTTAGCAGATAAAGACCAGGGAGGAAAGGGGGAAGCACATGGGCTTGGTTGATTTTGCAAAAGGTGGAGAGGAGAAACATGGGCTAGGTCTCCCTTTTCCTCTCTTTCTTGTCTTGTAGCCGAGAGAGAGGCTGGGGAGGGAAGGGGTAGCTCGGTTTAGCTAGGTTTAGAGAGATGAGAGATGGCCTCGGGTTAGGTTAAGGGCTAGGGGGCCCTCATGACAGGGAGAGAAGAGAGGGAGAGAGAGAGGGGAGGCTCGGGCTAGATTGGGGTAGCCTCGGGTTAGGGTTTTAGAGTTGGGGTAGATGGGGTGTGGAACCAGGGAGAGGGGGTGGCCAGGTGGGGCAGCAAGGGAGAGAGAGGGGTGAGAGAGATGTGGGTAGCTAGGGTTAGCTTAGAGGGCTCGGTTTAGGTTAGAGAGGAACTAGGGTTAGGAGGGAGGTGAGGTTGGGTGTTTTTGACAAGACCAAGCAAGATCAAGCAAAGATCCAACAAGTTCTAGTCAAAGGAGTAGAGAGATAAAAGGTGGTGAGGGTGTTTAGGGTTAGAGCATGGCCAAGGCAAGACCAACCAAGGGGTTTAGGGTTTTTGCATGCATCAAGCTAGATCAAGCAAAAGAAGGAGAGAGAGAGAGGTGAGAGAATGATCCACTCAAAGGATTTCACATAAAATCCAAATGACTTGTTCTTGCATGGCCCATGCATGAATAGTAGATGCCACATTTGATTTTGTGAGAACAAAATTAAATCCCATGGCATTTATTTCCATGCATTCCCAAATATGGAATAAGGTCAAGCAAAAGAAATTAGATTTAGATCCATCCCAACCCACATGGGCTAGAGTAAATGCCAAAATAAATAAAAGCCCATGGGTAATTAGGGTGGTAGAATTATAAGGTGGTGACAAAAAAAGGTGGTGGAGTTGAATAAAAGATATGCCCCCAACTCAACTTGGGCATTAAACCATATATCAAAAACCAAATACAATATCAAGAGGAAAATACAATTTTACAATGCATATGAGAGAAGAACCAAATCAAAAAGGGTTTTATATGATGCTCAAATGCAAGGTGGCATGATGGCATGAGCATGATATAATGATGATGCAACAATTATATATGTGAAGTAGCCATTATATTACTAGACCAAGTAGCATTACAATTTGTTAGACAAATGGGATGCTACAAAAGGCACCTAATTTGATTGTGTTTTGGTGTAACTTTTTCATTTTTTGTAACATGTTGTCATTACATATGGAATGCCCACACCTTTTTCTACGGATTTTCCAGTCATATAATCATGTACAATGTGGTTCAAGGAGGAAACACTGGGACCTTTTGTTCTGACACTTGGAATATTATTCATGTGTCAATTGATTATATCATCTCAAGTGCATTATCTAACTGTATGGTGTCTTTTGCCAGGATGATTTTTTGCCAAGAACGCCAACACCATTGGAATACATATTTGGTTCTGTATTCTGGTAAGTTGTAACATATCCCTTGTTCACATTATTCAGGCATGTCTGTTATACTTTCCATCTGTAAGAAGATATATACAATTGTTAATTTCTTTTTCATTTATTCTTTGGACAGCTTGCCCTGCTTGATATTCCTTGTTTGCTTGAGAGATACATTTAAACAAGACAATAAAAGGTTCAAAGATCCTAGAAGATTGTATGCTCCTGGTCGAATATATCATATCGTTGAGAGGAAATTTTGCAGGTAACTGGTGCATTTGGATAGTCACTGCTAGTTCTAGTTAAGTTGTGTTGGTATGTTAGAAACAATAAACCTGTTATTCATGTTTGTCCAGCATAAGGGATTTTCTGGCTGTGGCGGCAGGGTGACGGCAGGATGTTCATGCAAATGGCGAAAACTCGGTCGGGCTTCATCATGTAAAGTGGGTGGGAGCTCTTTTTTAATAGTGGATATTAAAACAGTGGGAGTAGAAAAGCGTCAACATCGTGGAGGAATTCCCCTCCAATAAAAGAACTACGCGGAGGAATCTGTAAACATTGTTAAACCTGATGAAAAAGATCTTTCTCTCACATGGTCAAGACTGCAGTTGGTCCTGCTGAATTATATGAATGAAGATACCTGTGGTGACGGTCTTGGCACATCAGAAACGACTGCATTTTATGGAAAAGGTATGTGTTGTATTGATGCTTCTATTCAGTTAGTCTTGAAGCATTCTTTGAAGCATTAATAATTGCTATTGTGCACTCTAATATTACCTGTAACTATTTGTCTATGCCCTACTTCTTGTGGTTTGCTTTCTTTGTCTTTCTTCGAAATGCCGATGATTAGAACGTGTTGTGATGTCATGTGTATGACTATGCCGCTGTTCGATCTGGTGTGCCAAGTAGACTAGTAATTTGGGCATATACTCTACTTGCCGCATGAGATCGAACAGCGAGCATTGTTATTTCCGTGCCCAATCTAAGTATGAGGCACTAATCCAAGTCATTCTTGGTTTGCTTTTTTTGGTCTTTCTTCGAAATACCGATCATTATAACCTGATTTCTTACATCTTGTTGCACCCATATATATATGCATGATTCTATCTTGTGAACTGCTATTGCTTTCCACTGACACAACTTCTCGGGCAACAACTACCTAGGCTACGAGAGTAGAGAGGTGGCGGAAGAGAAGTGGAGGAGGCATAGAAGGAAGAAGTGGAGGAACTTCCTCGTGATCACCACCTTGTTGCTCTTCATGGTAGGTTATGTGCTCTACTTCATCTAGCTAGAGCTCCATCGTCGGAGTTGTAATGTGGTTGTGAACTTGTAATCGGAGGTGTGATCTTGTGGCACAAACACTTGGTGTTGTGTGAAAACTTGGCACTTGTTGATTCTACTTGATGTATGAACTTGTATGTCATGATTGATGTGTAATGTATTGTATTCATGTTGGTTCTATTATGCTTTGGCAAATTGCAAGTTTCTGAAAAATTATGTGCTCTTTATACTGTATTCTGGACTATATTGTATATTTGAATATGTGTATATTATTATTTATAGTGGTCTGTAAAACTTGAATTTCGAAAATATTACCGGAGGCGCATATAGGACACTATAGGAGGCGCATATACTATAAATATACGAGGCGCATTGTAAAACATATGCGAGGCGCATATCATATGCGCCTCGCATAAAAAATAGCCGAGGCTTGAAGCTAGAGGCGCATATGATATGCGCCTCGCATAAGCTTTTAGGTGCGCCTCGCATAAGCTTTTCTCTAGTAGTGGAACGGCGAGATGCAATATTGACAAATGAAGTAAAAGAGCCTGTAGCCTATCCTGTAGACTGAAGCATGTTTTCGCGATTTTCACAAGCCAGAAGTTGAGAACACATATCAGTGAGAGTCGTCGAGGGGACAACATTGATGGCCGACACCAGATGGTTGAAGGAGCCATCCAAGCCATTGAGGATGTAGTCCTTGAGCTCATCGTCATCAACGGCCTTGCCCGCAGCAGCAAGCTCGGAAGCAAACCCCTTCATCTTGGTAATGTATTGTTGGGCGGTGAGATCAAGCTTTTTTGTGTTGGTAAGAGCACCGCGGAGGCTAGAGACCTTGGACTAGGATTGCGAGGCAAACAGGGAGACCAAGGCCTTCCACACGTCAGCAACATGATGGAGGCCATAGACGTGGGGAAGAACATCTTCAGACAGGGAGTTCACAAGGAAACTGGCGACCTGCTGATCTCTAGTGATCCACACATCATAATTGGGATTTGGCACGGTGATCTTCTTGTTGTTCCCATCTTCAGCTTCAAGTGTTTGCGGTGGTTCCTGTCGGTGCCCTCGAGAACCCCCATGACACGGGCACCACGGAGTGTGGGCATAACTTGAGTTTGCCAGGAAAGGAAGTTGTCGCAGGTGAGTTTCATGGCCGGAGGAGTACCGACCGAGCTTGCAGCAGAGGAGGATGAAGATGGCGTTGACATAGGTCCTGTAGAAAATGATCTAGGGTTTTAGAGAGGGGCCAAGATCGGCAGGCGTTGGGAAGGTTTTTGAGTGGGAATTGTTGGGGAATTGGTAGAGGAGAGGGAGATGATCCTGTTTGTGGAGAGATTGTAGAATTTTTGTGGAAGAGATGTGGCGGCAGCGGTGGAGAAGGTCACCGGCGGCGGCAAGAGCTAGATGTACGGAAGAGTTGGCGTGATACCATGTAGAATTTGTGACGGAAACGATACCCTCTCCCTGGGCTCGGTGTAACACCCTCAGAATCGGCCCTATGCAAGTTTTAGCGAAACTCGCCAAACCCGCATAGAAACGATTCGAAGGTGCCCACCAGGCACTTTCGTGCGGGTGGAAAAACAAAGTAATAACATTACACAACAGTCCTCGATGGGACCCACAGAACAGATATATATACAACAGCGACTCAAAGAGTCAAGAATACAAATATACGGTACAAAGATCCAAATCACCTTGAAAACAGTGGAGCGTCCGACTACGGACAAGATGCAAATGGGGCTAAGAGCCCTGAAGAATAACCAATGGCGCCCATAACCTGCCCTGTGCCAAGCCGGAAGGGTAACCCCGCTAACGACGCCGATCTCAAAACCGCTTAAACAAAAGGGTGCCGACAAAGGGCAAAGGAAAAGAAGGAGCGTCGATCGAGGCCAAGACAGCGAGACTAGAATTCAGGTCCTCGCCTACCTAGGTATGGTGGATCGAAGCGGCAGATGCATTAAACAACCTATAGAGACTCGATACAACCGGCGGATATCGAGAGGGATAGAAATGACCTAACCGGATCCAACTGAAGCTATCACCAAACAAACCCATCTGGCGTTTCTCGAGACCAATCGAGAAGTCAACCGAGGAACGCACACAGTTGGCAGTTTTACTTATTCGGTTATAGTTGCGGCACTTTACTAGTCAGGTTTAGATAATCATCCTGATAAAATTAAGCAGTGGGCACTTTTAGTTAACCATTCCGTTATAGTTGCAACAATTACTAATCCGGTACAGATAGCATGAGATAAAACCCCAAAACCCAGCAGTTGTTGGTACTTTTACTTAGCCATTCCGTTGAAGTTGCAATACTTACTAGTCAGATACAATTGTCGCAAGCGACAATCAAACCAGCAATTGTGGGCAGTATTAATTAGCCATTCCGTTGTGGTGGAGCTGATTACTAGTCATTATGAGTCAAATTTATAGCAGTAAACTCTAGTTATAGTTGTCTATGATCAGACACTGTGCTCCAAGTCGTCCATAACCGCGGACACGGCTTCTCGAAAAGATTTAACCCTGCAGGGGTGCACCAAAGTATCCACAGGCACTTCGACCCTTTTGCCGATCGCTTAACATACACCCATCGGTATGTCGGCGGGCCTAAGTCACGACGTTCCGCACCAAAGCAAGCACCGGGGCCACCCCACTAAGTACACCCATAGCGAAGTCGGCGGTCTCGAGACGGACTTAGGGTTTGTGGGGCGGCGGTAAACAGTATGCCCCCAAACGGGATGCCGATACCACGTAAGCGGGTCACAAGTCCTAAAGCGATGCGATGTGCGAGACCTCGCAATCGTAAATAAAGTAGTAAAGCATGGCATAAGTACAGGATAGTAATAAAACCCCAAACTAGTTTGTGGCCCCAGACAATACTTTGAAATCGGTAATTATCGATGGGGGCCCATATCTCCCCACCGTGGTTAGCGCTCGATCTCTAGCAGTGTCAAGAACTCGGGTCCTCAGGACACAAGTGGGCGTTGAAACCAAATCTTACCTATCACCCACCGATTCTCTGCTTAATTCAATTTTAGTTGTTAAACAGAATTAAAGTGCTCAATAAGTAAACCATGATCATCTTCAACGCCAACATGCGGCAATTCTCCAACAAAGGTGGTGCTTGACGACCAACAAAACACAGGAGCGACTACGACACGCTGGTCCAACTATCTACCAAGCAACGGTAATAGGATGTGTCCAAGGCTATATATGGTGCAAGGGATATCACGGTGCGAAATCTAAAGCATCGCAACCACGATAGCAAAGATCAACAGGAGGAAGTAAATACTATAAAAGTAAGATAGGTAGAAAGGGGAGATGCTGCTGAAAACATTGTCGAAGGGTTCACCAAGATCGGTAAGCTCACATCAACTCAACGGCCTTATCCGCGAAGAACCAAAACACTAGAAGAAACACCGGATGATATTTAATACGGGAAGATCGGCATGATGCATGCATGATGGATGGCATGGCAAGTGCGATGCAATTAGGTCAAGATTAAGCGGAACCGGGTCCCGATTAATTAGGTGGTTCAAGTTGTTTAGAAACCCCGCATTTTAAATGTTGTTTAACAAGGCAAAAGATATCACCGGTTCGCTACACAAGTTTAAATGAGGCCAATATAAGGCTAGATTTGCCCGCATATGGGCCCCATATTTAATTATTAGGTGAATCGGCAAAAGGCCCCCAAACCACACAAGATGCATGCGAGATGACAATTAAATGTGCAACAAGTTGTTATGTTATAAAATAGGGTTCGAGGAAAAGGGGTCACACATCAGAGGGGGGCTCGACGATCTTGGGGTTCCGGGGTTCGGGGTGGTTCTCGGGGTTCGGCGGATCTGGGGTCCAGGGTTCGGCCAGTTCGGGCTCGGCGGGATCGTTCTCTCGCTCGCGGTAACGGGGCAGATCTTGAGTTCCGGGGAGAAGGACTTCGCGTTTGGTGGCGATCTTGACGGCCTTCGGGTACGGGATCGCCTCCGGGTTCGGGAGTCTCGGCGTTCCATGAAGGAGTACCTGGCCTGGCGTCGGCATCGGGATCCGCGAAGAGCTTGGCGTTCGCGACCTTTGGCTCCGTGGCGGATCTTGGCGTCCGATGGCACGGTCTCCTACCGGATGGCGATGAAGTTCTCGCCCATGAGGTAGCACTTGTCGCTGGTTTCTTCCGGTCGTCTTCCAAAGGTACCCCAACGTCGGAGATCTTGTCGGGTTCTGTTGTAGTGGAGCTCATGGTCATCGGGTCCGGTCTTGGTCGCCGGTAGCTCTTGGTATCCGAGGGTTCGCCCGGGAGGTGGATCTTGTCGATACGGCGTCATCGCCTAGTTCCTCGATGAAGTACCCGAATTCCACTTGATTGTCGATGTAGAACTTGATTAGGTAGTCTCCAACCATCATACGCCATCGCAACGCCTTCGCTGAATCAAGCCTACACCGGGGCCCACCGCCTACAGAGGCAGGAGGCAGCCAGCGGTTCACCGAAGATCGCGACCGCGGGCCCGCAGGGAGCGCGGGAGGGTGCACAGCTGGCGGGCAGGGAGCGCCGGCGACGCAGTGGCCGAGGAACGGGCTGCTGGCGGTCAGCGGTGTCGGAGTCTGCCGGGCGAGCCGCAGGCGGGGCGAAGCGAGCCGGCGCGGCGGCGACGCTGCCCGGCCGGAGGAGAGGCGGCCGGGCGGTAGGGGGCGGCCGGGAGGAGCACCGGCGGCGGCCATGAGGACGCGGCGCGGCCGCTGGAACCCACGCTGGCGGGCGGAGCTGCCAGGAGGGCAAGGCGGGACGCCGGGCGGGGCTCGGCAGAGGCGAGCCGCCAGCGGTGGAGGCGGGCGATCGTGGCGCGCGGACGTCAGGGTCCGCCGGGCGGGCGCTCGGAGGAGCGGGGCGCGAGCTCGGGCCTGGGACGGGAAGCGAGCACGGCGACGCGAGGCGATGGAGGCAGGGTCGCGAGGCGCGGCGCCAAGGCGGTGGTGGCGGGACCAGTGGGGACGTGGGGTTGTGGCGCTGGGTGGTAGGCTGGTGCGGGGGGCAGGCTGGCCGCAGCGGCCAAAGGGACCAGGGGTGGTGGGACCCGGCAGCCGCATGCGGCGCTGTGTGGTGCGGTGTCTTTGTAGTGTGCACTGGGTGTTTGAGTGGAGAGCGTGGGGTGGGAGGGTTTGGTGAGAGAGAGGGTAGGTGGCGCATGGTGATTGGTGAAGGGTTTGGGTGGGAGGTGGCGGCGTAGGATAGGTTGGGGTGATGTGGAGCTAGGGGAGGTAGGATTTTAGGTGGGTTTAGGATTAGATGGGGCCCAGTTGGACCGATTAGAAAATCGGGCGTCGTTCGGGTCTACTCGCCCGCTCGACCGCCCTACTAAAACAAATTAAATCTTTTATTTAATTTCATTGGGCCGTTTGCAACCCGAATGCAACAAAACAAAATACTCCGGAGCCCCGGGGTTTTGGCGTTTGAATAAAGATGGGCGTTTAGAAAACAACACGGGCTTTGCAAACATAGTTTTGACAAACAATGCATGATGATGACGATGCAATGCACAAATTCAACGCGATTTTCTAGTAGTGGTTTTTGCGGGATGCCACACTCGGTTACGTGTTGATATAGTCGGGAAAAGCCCCCAAACGTGGCAGGTGCACAAGATCTAAGCGTTAACGTGTTAGAGTACTACTCCATACACGTTACCGATCTATTACATCTAATACTTCTTTTCTGAAGTAAAGTTTAGCAACAGAAAAGTGACTATTGAATCACTTAGGGCGGTGGATCTGAGAGGTCTTTGTAGAACGATAGAGAGGGATTGACGGAATATGATAGATACATTATTGAGTCTCATGGGTGAGTTTATATAGGCGTGCAGGGATCATCTTAGAGTACAAGTCAAGTTAGGTTAGAGTCCTAACTATCCTAAACTATCATAACAACCGTATATGTATAATACTCTAACATTCCTAGCATTCGTAGCGGTAGCATCGTGAACAACTGAAACGTCGCGGACGGTCAGCCTAAGTAGCATCCAGTAAGCAGACATTCCCCGCAGTAGGACTGGGAACATTGCAGACGATGTCGCGTCGTGGTAGCTTGGACTGTAGAGAAAGCTGATGATGCTCAAGCGAGGTGGTAGCCCTTGTGCTGATGTCGAGGGAGCCGAGAGCGTTAGACAGTGTCATCGTCAAGATAGCCGTGTGAGGGGTCGCCGTGGTCGACCAGTATCTTTCGAGGGTTGAATCCTGACCCGTCTAGTCGGGGTTTGAGGCCCCAGCCAGTTGTGCCCTCTTGACTGGTCGGGAGTTAATCCCCTTGAGGCCATGCTAGATTTCGAAATTACCAATTGCGTGTATTATTCATGAGATTAATTAATTTTATTATTATTTTTAAAAATTAGCTGATGTTTTAGTACCCTAATTTTAGCCTACCAAAATATTTATATTGAAAAACGGAGGTGTATAATGTAAACGATTAGCACCGTTTGTGTACGTCATTTTGTTGCTGTTGTTGGGTTTAAAAAAAGGAAAATGATACTGTTTCCCCGGGGGATCGCATCGTCGCATCCCCCGGGTGCGCGCCCGTTGGATGGAAGCCCATCGTGAGGTACACAATCATTGGCTCCACCAGCCCACGTTGGTCAAAAAAAAACTCAACCTTATCTCCTCCTTGATCCTGGTGACTTCGTCTTCTACATCTTCCTGTCCATCTCAAAATCGCAGCCAAGAGCCACCACCACACCGTCTCAATCTCACGCCGCCTCCACCTCATCTCTCCCCCGCTGACACGCCTGCTCGCCTCCCTCTCCCTGTGCCGCCTCCGCCAACCTCACGACATCCTCCTCGACAAGGAAGCCATGGTCGCTGCTCGTCCCGTCGTGCCGCCGCTCGTCCCCATACTCGCCCGCGCCGCCGCAGCCTTGCCGCGCCTCAGCTCGTCCCCATACACGCCCGCCTTGCCACAGCCTCGGCGCGCTGCAGCGGCCTCGTCTTGCCTCATCGCTGCTAGAGCGTATGGAGCCGCGCGCGGTCGCTGTAGCCTGCGCCGCCGTCTCGTACATGTCTCTTCGCCAGCGCCTCCGTCCCGCCCACCCCCTGCAGGTCACGCCGCCGTGCCGCCCGCCAGCGCCGCCCACCAGCTGCAGATCTCGCCGTAGTCGACGGTGGTGCTACCTGTGGCCAGTGGTGGTGCTACAAGAAGCGTCCGATGTTGCTACTTAAGGCAACCCGACTTGCTACTTGGAGATGCTACCGACGACGAGAGTTGTGTTTGGATTTTTTTTGATGTGGTGGGGATTTGCTACATGCATGTATTTATTTTGCTAGAACTGTTTTATGTGTTCGCTACAATATTGTAAAAAATTTGCTACATGATGTCCAAATAAGTCCAATAAGTAGTTTTTGCTATGGTAGCAAATTTTTTTGCTACAAAGTCCCGCGATGTCTCTGGCGAAATGGATTTTTGCTACATTTTGAATTTTTTTGCTACAATATTTTTACAGATGAAGAGTCGCGATGCTACGACCAATAAATGAGTTTTGAGATTTTACAAAGCGATGCTACAATAGTAGTAATTTTTCGCTATTTTTGTTCTATATTTTTGCTACAATAGTATAAAGTATTTGCTACGACATTTTTTATGAAAGTCCCTAGCAAAATCGGTTTGCTACGGCAGGCACCGATGATGTCTCCGGCGAGGTCGTTCTTTTTGCTACATTAGTACTTTTTTTTTGCTACCGCCGTTTTACAGTTTTGCTACAATAGCGTAACGTTTTTGCTACCCGGTCTCCGGTGATGTCCACCGACGAAAGTTTCCGGTGAGGTCGGATATGCTACATTAGCACAACTTTTTTGCTACACGGTCGCCGGCGAGATCTCCGGCAAAATCTCCGACGAGGTTCATTCTGTTTTTTTATTTTCTGGACTGAACCGTTTTCTGCTACAATGTAGCAAAAGCGGGACAAATGTAGCAAAAGCGATGCAAATTTAGCAAAAGCAGGATTTTGAATTCAAAAAAGGACACGTGGTTGGCTGGGGACCCGGGGGATGAAAACCGCAAATCTCCCGGGGACGCCTAGCACTGTCTTAAAAAAAAGGTGATTTTTTTTTTTGGCACGTCTCGCGTAACGGCACTTGCTTACCAAAAGAAAACGCATGAGCGATGCGCGGAGCACGCAAAGGCAAGCCGCCCTTGTCGCGACGGTGGGAGCGCGCGCGCTAGCGCTATACCTGCTGTATCTGCAGTGACGCCACCTCCGCGCGCGCCGCTCGCTGCTGG
Source organism: Avena longiglumis (assembly GCA_030063025.1). Taxonomy (NCBI): domain Eukaryota; kingdom Viridiplantae; phylum Streptophyta; class Magnoliopsida; order Poales; family Poaceae; genus Avena; species Avena longiglumis. Next base: position 570,565,380 of record CP125974.1, read on the forward strand.
ATCTCGCCGTCCGGCGCCGGCCTCTCGCCGTCCGTTTTACCTCCGTTTCCTGGCGATGCGGGAGCGTTTGGCAGACGAGCGGCGACCGGGGGATGCAGCCCACCGATCCGCGAGCGAATTTGTTCTTTTCTGCAGTGATGAAGCCAGCAGTACACGCAGCAGGGAAGTAACTGAAACCGAAACACTGGACCCAGGTGCCGCTCGCCCGTTCATGTGACAGCCTCTCCATCTATCCCCAGGCTGCAAACAAATGCATCAGTAAGCCAGGACCTCGATCGGTGGTCGGTGGATGGTGATCTGACGGCGCCTGAGCCATGATTTCGCTTGCCATACTTAACTGAATCTGCAAGTGTGTCCAGGCGAGCGTGCTGTATCTGCAGTGACGCCACCGCCTGCCGCGCGCTTCGGTCAGAGCCCCCGCGCGGCGCGCGCCGCTCTCTGCGGGATCTCGCCGTCCGTTACGGCGTTACCTCCGTTTCCTGGCGACGCGGGAGCGTTGGCACTTGGCAGACGAGCGTCGACAGCCCATCGATCCGCGCCTGAGTTTGTTCTTTTCTGCTGTGTAAAGCCAGCGGCACAGCTGGGAAGTAACTGAAATTTCGAAACAGTGGACCTCTCTCATCTATCCCCAGGCTGCAGATGCGTCAGGAGCCTGGGGCCTCGATCGGTTGACGGTGATCTCACTGCGCATGAGTAATTCAACGGGCCGGGAATCAACTTAGAGAGAGTTATCTTAATTCTGAATCAACCGAGAATTAGCAAAAATGTTATTCTTAACGATCCTATTATTCGGTGTTTCATTTCTAATTAATACTCTAGATGATTAACCTCAGTCTGTCGCGAGCAAGGCGCCGAACAAGCGCCCCCTCTGTCTGTCGCGACGGTACAGCTACTGCATGTCTGTATGTGCACGCCATTTCGGTCAGAGCTCCCTGCTGGATCTCGCCGTCCGGTGCCGACAGCCCATCGATCCGCGACTGAGTTTGTTCTTTTCTGCAGTGGAAGGCCAGCGGCACGGCTGGGAAGTAACTGAAATCTTAAGGCTGGACGTCTCTATCCCTAGGCTGCGAATGCGTCGGGGGCCTCGATCGGTCGACGGTGATCTCACGGCGCATGAGTAATTCAACGGGCCGGGAATCAACTTAGAGAGAGTTATCTTAATTCTGAATCAACCGAGAATTAGCAAAACTGTTATTCATAATGATCGTATTCGGTGTTTCATTTCTACTAGTACTGATGATTAACCTCAGTTGCTTACTAGATTAGAAAAGGAAAAAGGGCATGAGCAAGGCGCCCTGTGTCTGCCAGCTACTGCATGTCTGTATCTGAACTGCAGTGACGCCACCACCGTTTCGGTCAGAGCTCCCCGCCGGATCCTCTCTCCTTGTTCCGTCCGAGTCCGACGCCGGCCCATCACCGTCGGCTACTTCCGTTTCCTTGACGCGCGGGGGCGTTGGCCAGAGGAGGCTGCATCGATCGGTGAGCAACCTTGTTCTTTTCTGCAGTAGTAAATCAGCAGGACAGCTGGGAAAATAACTGAAGCGGAAACGCTGGCCGGAGAGGGTCTCCGCTAGACTATGGTCCGCGTGGTCCCGCTCCCCGTTCATGTGAAGACGGCCCCAGGCTGCAAATGCACGAGGAAGGAACCGAAGTCTTCGACGGCCGATGCTTTGGCTGCCATCCTTAAAACTGAAATGAAAAGCAGCGCGACAAAATGCGTTCGATCGACCGCATGATCTCCAGGTGTGTCCATGCCACATTACGCAGCAGTGTGCCAGCCAGTACGTGTCTGCTTGTGTACTGATGTCTCATGCCTGGCCTGGAGATAGTAGTATGCATGCTTCAAGGATTGCACACATGTACAGCACGACCGGCCAGTTCTGAACGTTCCATCGACCGGCGGAGCGTAGGTTCTTCTTTTCTGAAGTAAGTAAAATTTAGCAGCAGAGAAGTGACTCAAACTGAAACACTGGGGGTGGTGGACCGGAGAGTTCTCCGCTGAGGTCTTGTTTGGTACTAGAGTATTTGTGGGGATTAGAGAGGATAATCCTCTAGAGGATTGGGTGAAACCCATCTACACCCAAACCCCTCTAATCCCCACAAAATCTCAATCCCCACCAATCCACTAGGTAAGGGTAGTGTATTGGATATGGAAAAAAAATACACTATAAGTTGAAAAAAATGGGGAATAGTGAGGATTGAATCAATCCAATACTCTAGAAACAAACATACTATTTATTTGAACTAAGTGGGAATTTGGGGTTTGATGGGAATAATCCCCTCTAATCCCCACAAAACCTCTACTACCAAACAAGGCCGGAAGGATCCAGGGAGGGAGGCGCTTGTTCATATATGACGGCCCTCTTTCTATCCTCTGGCTGCAGCTAATAGCGCATCAGCAACCGAAGTCTTATCGATTATCTCACGGTGAGTCATGCTTTGGATGGCGCGACAAATCGCGTTTGGCCGCATTAGCAGACGCGTACAGGCCACATGACGCGGTACTCTACCATGACAGTGTGCTGTGGACCTTATATATGGTCGTGATTTTTTTTTTTTGGAGTTGGCGTGCGTCGCTTGCTTTGCAGCGGCAACAAACGTACGGCGCCTGACCGGCCGCTCATCGTGTTTCATGACCGGCCTGGGTATTGTTGGGCTGGGCATGGGCATGATGCACAGCACCGCGTGCCGGGCCGGCACCATTGGCCGCGGGCCAAGAAGAGCCATATGGGTCACTCGCACCCACAAAGTTGCAACCAACCTTTTTTTTTTGAATTATGTCAAACAAAATCCTGCATTCTCTCCAACCGCAAAACAAGGGTTCAAGAATTTCTGCTGGTTAAAAAAAAATGCTTCGGTTGGATTACTACTATGCAGGAACTTACCAACAGTGATTAAGCGAGATCCAGGATATAGCTAGATCTATTATGAAATTCATGTTTGTATAACGAGGAAGGATTTATGTTTATGTGAATCAACATAGTTTCTCTCTTGTTAGAGTAGTACCTTTTTAATCAAAGTTTCAACTTTGAGATAGCGTCGTTGTTCACAAAACTTGTGGCTACTAGTTAAGTTATATGCGCTCTTAAGGTTTACTCCTCTCTATTTTCCTCCATGAGACAGGCGACGTGTGTGGCATCGGCTCTTCTCCTGCAAGAAACTCGTCCCTGCTTTCCGTCGGCATGACGTTGCTGATCTTCCTTTCCTCCTGTGGCCATAGGGCCATGGAGACACGGTGGATCTTTGTTCTTGTCGGCGAGAGGACTCTGCTTTTTTGTGTTAGGGTATGTGTCCAACTCAAGAGAAGACGTGGTTGTGGCGGCTCCCTAAGGATGGAATAAAGTCATCTCCTTTTAGCATCGTCGGAGGGCGTGTGAAGGTGTGTATCCAGCGGATCTCGTTGGATTTCGTCGGTGATCCTTTTGATCTACGCTTTTCTTCATCGATGACGGCTGCTGCTCTTATGTGTTGGTTCTTTGGGCCTTAGCAAGATGACTTCTCATACGTGTACCACAACAAGCTTTATTACAACTAGTTTTGCTCGGCTCCACTGAGGACGACGACGTGCCTTCGGGCCAAGAAGAGCCATATGGGCCACTCTAGGCACACATGCTCAATCGCACCCACAAAGTTGCAACCAACCTTTTTTTTTGTTGAATTATGTGAAAAAAAATCATGCATTCTCTCCAACCGCAAACACAAGGGTTCAAGATTTTTCCTGGTAATTTTTTTTGCTTCAGTTCGATTACTACTATGCAGGAACTTACCAACAGTGATTAAGTGAGATCCAGGATATAACTAGATCTATTATAAAATTCATGTTTGTATAATGAGGAAGGATTTATGTTTATTTGAACCAACTTAATTTATCTCTGATTAGAATAGTACCTTTTAGTCAAAGTTTCACCTTTGAGATAGCGTCGTTGTTCACAAAACTTGTGGCTATTAGTTAAGTTATATGCGCTCTTAAGGTTTACTCCTCTCTATTTCCTCCATGAGACAGACGACGTGCGTGGTGGCGGCTCTTTTCCTCCAAGAAACTTGTCCATGCTTTTCGTCGGCACGACGTTGCTGATCTGCATTAGGGCCATGGAGGCACAGTGGATCTCTGTTTCTTGTCGACGAGGGGGCTCTGTTTTTTTTTGGTTAGGGTGTGTGTCCAACTCAAGAAGACGTGGTTGTGGCGTCTCCCTAAGGATGAAATAAAGTCATCTCCGTTTAGCTCCCCTCTAGCAGTGTGCATAGCATCGTCGGAGGTCGTGTGGAGGTGTGTATCCAGCGGATCTTGATGGATTTCACCGGTGATCCTTTTGATCTATGCTTTTCTTCATCGGTGACGGCTGCTTCTCTTATGTGCTGGTTTTTTGGGTCTTAGTAAGATGACTTCCCATATGTGTACTACAATAAGTTCAAAACATTTTAACTTTGTAAATTACTCCCTATGTTTTAAAATATAAGATATTTTAGCCTTTTTCTAAACACATGTACCTAGACATATAAGATTTTTAAAATCTATAGCCTTACATATTGCTTATATGGTACTCCCACTGTTCCACAATATAAGAGTTTTTAGCAAGCTGTTTTAGATTCCTCCTCGAAACCGGCTTTACGCCCAGCTTTATAAATAAAGCAACAGTCATCCAACATACAAGCGAGTCACTGACGCCCGGGCGTCAAACGAAAAGAAAATGAGTCTGCTGGGGCCACAACACAACACGCCCAAGGCAACAAAAAGGAAAAAAGGAAAGCGCGGAGCTTGGAGAGCTCCCACTATGAGGCCGCGGAAGCCAAAGCAGGTGTCGTGAAACGATGCGCCGATGCCCTGAGCGCCTGCATGATGCCGTCCACGCTCTCCCGATCCCGCTGCCTAGACAGGGGGTACCACTGCTAAAGGTAGGCAAGCAAAGAAAGCATAGTGTTAGAAGCCCGACGAGGAAAAATTCGCTCAATCACCATCTTATTTCGAATATTTCATAGCGTCTAGGTAATGGCCGTGAACACCAACCAGAAGATGGCGCATTCTTCTGGTACGGTTCGCCTGATCTGTCTCCACGAACTCGCCGAGGTCCTGGGCTGCCAAGTAAGCCCAAGAGCTTCTCGGATGAAATTCCACAAAAACTAAGCGGCGGGACAAGTAAACATAATGTGGGTGTACGTCTCTGGCGTCCCATATAGCGGACACCGGCCATCGCCCAGACCATTGCGTTTTGAGACCTCCACCTCCGAAGACAGACGATCGCGCCGCAATTGGCACACGAAGATCCACAGGCTCAGAGGTAGGGGTATTTTAGTTTGCTAAAAAGACTTATATTGTGGAATTGAGATAATACTAATGTGTTGCTTGTGTCTTTTTGGTGCCACTTGTTTTTTTCCCTTGTATGTTACTCCATTCTGTAGCGGACTTGTACCGCTGTATGGCTGCATTCATGAGTTGTTTAAGATTTCTCTGTACATTTTGCACATCGTAAAAGTACATCCAAACTTTTGTAGACATACCATGCTTAACTGGACCTACTCACAATTATGTTTCGGTTGTCATCAACATTACAATATGTCGAGAAACACAAAAACCAATAAAAATCACACCGTGACACCCGAAAAGAAGAAGAAAAAAAGAATTAAAAAAATAGGTGCATCCTCGTCGCCTGAAGAGAGCCCAGCTCCGACCGAGCTCAGTATGTTGGCGTGGAGGTGCTATTCTTGGACCATCTCGTCCATAGCATGAACTCGAGTCCGACGACCGCGGCGAGGAGGATGGCGAGGTTGAAGCCGTAGCCGATCCTCCAGGACTGATGGTTGCCTCCGACGTGGATCCCGAGCACGATGTTGACGGCAGCAAAGAAGAGCACCAGCCTGCCCGCCCAGTGGTGGTACCAATTCCAGTACTTCCGATACTTGGAATCCGTGTTGGGCCTCAGGAAGAAGGCCAAAACCTGTAACCAGTTTGTGCAACATTCAGAGTCCATCCAGTTATGCCATAATTCAGAAAATCAAAACATATATGCAGAGGGCAGTGAATGTGACAGGCCTGCAGGATGCCGAGGACAAGCACGAATATGCCGAGGCCTCTGTGCGCGGGGATGTCGGCCTGAATCTTGCTGTACAGCGCTACGCCGGCGACGACGCCGGCGAGGCCGAGGATGAAGCCGGTTAGCTGGATGCCGACGTGGAGGTAGAACCAGAGCGGGTCCATCCGCCGGAAGTAGCGCGCGAGGATGGCGCCGATGGGCATCAGGATTCCCCACGCGAACAGGTTGAGCCCGCCGTGCGCCCGCCTCAGCCCGTAGGGGAAGGCCCCGTCAGCGAAAGTCTTCCCTGCAGATCGTGAACATGTTAACTACCGCAGAAACAATAATGACGAGAAAGTCCATTTTGATGTTGATTTGGGAACTATGCAGATGTGATGGATGAGTGATTACGACCGATCACCGATGCTTCAAGAAACAATAAACTTTTCTGTTAACCGACACATGACTTGAAGTTCGATCGAGCTTGCTATTCAAGTCTCGTCTGGAGCACACAGATATAATATGAGTACTGGAAAAGGCTAACTTCTTACAAGACGAAAAATTGGTTAAGAAAATGCATGAGCATTACACTCAGTTATCTGCATTTTGGTACAGTTAAACACTAGCTAAGCTAAGCTGCAAATTATGCTGCAAGCAGAGTAAACATGGATGCATACCGGTGGTGAAATCGAATGTGAATGATGTCTTGTCCTGGTGCTTGGTGAGCTTGTTCTTGACCGGAATGCTGGGCCCGAACGCCAGTATGATGTGCTGGTGTGATAGCCGGTAGGAGAACTTGAGCTGGAACGCGACGTAGATCTTGGCCTGCTGCACGACGACGGTGTGGTCGTGGTCGTTGGAGACGAGGAAGCCCCTGTCGACGACGGCGGCCTTGGAGCCGGACTTTGCCCGGAGCGCGAACTGGCGGATGTGAGGGAGGCCCTTCTTGCCCATCCACCCCACCATGGCGCTGGAGCCGATCATGAGGCCGTCCCGCGAGAAGCCCATCCCCACCCACCCCGTGCTGTACATGGTGGACAGCACCACCCGCAGCACGTTGTTCTTGTCCTGCTGGTACTGCAGGTTGCAAATGGAGAGTGCAGAGGTGAGAGACATGTACTACATCAGAAATTGAAGTATGGGGGTTATTGTCACTTTACTGCTTGGTGGTACCAGATTTCTTGGCTCTGACAGTACCAGAGCAGTTCATAGATATCTGCAGCTCTAGCTAGTACATGGTTTTTCTCGCATAAATTTCCTTACCGCTGCTAGTTCAGTAACACAACAAGTACTTCAGGTAAGCTACTCGCATATCTGCTCTGCTCCCAAAGTGAGATCATGTGCATTAGTACTACTATGTAACTTGAACAGGATATCAGGAATCTAAGTTCTGCCCCTAGCTACACCAGCAAAGATCACAACCAATTTGAAGCCCAAAACACACACTGAACTCTCCACCGTCCGGTGCAGACTGCAGAGTACATACGCTCGCAGAAGGAGCTAAAATGAGGACGTGCAGCCAAGCCTGAACTAACAATGACGACGCACGTACCCGGAGCACGAAGTTGTTCCAGACGGGCTGGCAGGCCATCCCGGAGTAGTTCCCGACGAGCGCGGCCGGCAGGTCGCCGCTGCAGCTGTCCATCTGCGCCGTCGCCGCCGCCGCCAGCACCGAGACCAGAAGGGCCGCCAGCGCGGCAGCAACAACCGCGTCGCGCGCCATGCCGACCTCTGTCCTCCTCTCGACCGGCGGCGGGGTGGCAGCTAGTGGCGACAATGTCCAATTGCCAATGGTTGTCACACCGACGAGGAGGCAAGAACTGGCCTCAACAGATAGCTGTGCGGCAGGTCCGTCCAGCAGTGCGGGAGGTGGAGCAGTTTAGGAGGGCGTGGGGCGGGGAGTTGGGAGGTTGCAGTCGGTTGGTAGCACTGATTTTCTAATCACTGCTGTTGTTCTTGCGGGTAGAGTCGGATATGGGGAGGTTGTTGCCGCTTGCCGGTGGTGCGTCGGTCAGTCAGTGAGCTTGTCACTGCGGCTGGGGGCGCCCCCCGCGCGCAGGATTATATGATTGATCGTTGTGTCGGGGAGAAGCGTGGTTGGTGGTGGTGCGGGTTCGGGTGTCCCGATCGCCGTGTGAGATATCCTCCCTCCCCAGATCTGGAGCCGGACGGGAGGAGAGGTACGGGAGCTAGGTAGGAGTAGGAGTGCGGAAAAGGCAAAGGGCGTGTGCGTTGTATTCTAGCTCGTGTCAATGTGTCATGTGCGCCGCTGCCATGTCGCGCTTTCTGGGAGTGGCGTCCGTGTGGCTATGGGCGTCGGTGTGCGTATGAGGGAGGATACGTCGAGGAGGACGGGAACAGCTGATACGTACGGAAGTTGTACGGTGGGATGTCCTGCCAAGGGGTTGTTGGGGAGCTGCTGTGAAAAAACAAAACCAAAAGGTTGCTGCAGAACTGATGTAACTGACGGATAACCTGAAATCCTTGCATAGGAAGGCTTATTCACATCATCACCATGAATCTAAAAATTCATGGAAGGCATATTATATTGGACGTTACCACCGCTACTAAGTGTCACCTTTGTAAGGCTCAGGATCTCTCTATATATTGTAGTGGCTCGGAGTTCGGATACAAGGGAAAACATAGTAGAGTTTACAGAGGAAGTAACGAGAGAGAGATAGAGAGAGATACGGGAGTTCAGTTATCTATTCGACCCTTCCTTCTCAGGATCGCCACTATTTGAAGACCCAATCCTTGGGGTCCAGTCTCTTGCTTGGATGGCGAGGTCGCGTCGATCGTCTGACGTGTTCCGTGGTGATAGGCGCACTTCCCGTTGACGTGGCAGCTGATGTAGACATGGTCGTACCGGGCTGGGGCTGACATTCCCCTCTCCTTCACTGCCGGCTTGACCCCAAGCCAGAGCTTGCGGAAAACGAGCACGGAGCTGCGCTTCATCCTCCCAAGTGGCCAAGGAAACAGGCAGCGACGACCAATGGATCAGCACTTGAGAACGCACCGTCGACCCGCGCAAGTACCGACGATGTTGGAGAACATGAAGTGGTTCGTCCGGGCTCGCTGTTGTATCCGGCGCATCTTCATTTGGTGTAGGTAGCAGACGCACTTGATTATCCCTGAGAGGAGGATGAGCTCGACGCACGAGAGAGACATGCACCACTGGGTGAATCAAAGCCCTCTCCGGCAGCCTGATCTTGTAAGAGACCGCGCCCACCCGTGCTTCCACCTGAAATGGTTCAAATTAACGAAAAGCCAGCTTGTGACTAACCCTGTTAGCCACCGAGGTTTGCACATACTGTTTAATCTTGAGAAACACCCAATCTCCCACATCAAACTGTCATTCAGAGTGATGTTTGTCAGCCTGATCCTTCATGATCTGTCAAGCACGAGTGAGGTGATGCTTCAACATGTCCTGCATCAGAGTCCGCTCCTCCAAGGCTCCAACCAAGTGGCCAAATCAGAGGATTGGCAGACATATGTATCAATGATGCCAAAGTGTCGCGGTGGGTGCGTATAGAGAGCTTCAAAAGGCGATGTACGAATGGCAGTGTGGTAAGAGGTATTCTACCAGTACTCCGCAAGAGGAAGCCAATGACGCCATTGTCGCAGGCAAGCATGCACGAAGCAGCGCAAGTATGTCTCCAGACACTGATTGACGCGTTTAGTTTGGCCGTCCGTTTGCGGGTGGCGCGAAGAACTCATGGCCAGTTCCGTCCCAGTCAGGCGGAACAATTCCTTCCAGAGAGTGTTGGTAAAGATGGGATCACGATCTGACACCAAAACCTCCGGCAAACTATGCAGCTTGAACACGTTGTCGACAAAAGCCATGGCCGCTTGCTGTGCATTGAACGAATGAGAGAGGGCAATGAAATGTGCATACTTAGTGAGCTTGTCAACGACCACCAAAATGCAGTTGCAGTTCCGTGAGCGAGGGAGACCTTCAATAAAATCCATAGTCGTCGTATGCCAAGCGTGGCGAGGTACCGGAAGAGGTTGCAAGAGGCCGGGATACTTGACGCGTTCAGATTTAGCTTGTTTGCAGACTGTGCAGTGATCCACATATTCCTCAATTGATCGCTTCATCCCTTGCCAAGAAAAATGACGGTGCAGCTGATGGTAAGTAGCTCGATGTCGTAGTATTGCCGACGAGTACGCCATGGAGAGGTCCTCACAGTGCGTGTTTAGAGACGTGGGGTAAGGCGGGCGGTTGATGGGTACGAGGTAACACAGCTTACCCAGGTTCAGATCCCACAACCGTGGCGGAATCCTACTCCTGCTATAAATCACTATAAGGGCAATACGCCGAGTTACAGAGATTGGTTCGCTATGCGAGGTTGTATGAATCGATGCCCTAAAGGCTCCCATAGGCCCGACTTATATAGTCGCCAGGTCCTAGGGTTACAGGGAAAAGTCCTAGCCGGACAGGTTACAGAGTCCTACACTGTCTATTACTAGTCTTATTGTCACATCCCAAGATTTTCCAAATCTTGTTATGTGAAAAATAAATGAATAAAATAAAACTTTGTTGATTTTCAGGATGAGAAGAAACTTTTTGATTCCAATTGGAAACCTTCAAACCTTTTTGATCAAACAAATCCTAAAGGGATTTGAAAAGTTAAACAATTAATAAAGAAAATATTTTGAATAAGTGGAACTACTATTTTTGGATCTTTAAATAAAAGATTTGGTTTTCAAAATAAAAGGTGGATTTATAAATAAAGATTATTTTATAAGCCAAATTAAAACTTGGCCAAGCTTTTGAAATAAAATATTTCTATTTGATAAAAAATAGTAAAGGTTTATTTAAATGAAATAATAAGGATTTAATATCCAAGTTTGTTAAAAATAAAAAGGTTTTACTATTTTAAATAAACACTAAAACTTATTTATTTATTTTAAATAAGTTTTACAAGTATTTTATATTCTCAAATAAAACCTACTGAAGTGTTTTGGTTTTAGATTTCAAAATAAATATTTTAATAAAACAAATCCTATTTGATTTAATAACTAAGGTCCATTTTATTTAATTATTAATGGACCCTAAAATAAAAATGTTATTTTATCTTAAATAAAGTTTTCCAAGTGTTTATTATTTTCAAATAAAACCTACTGATTTGGTTTGGATAATATTTAGTTTTCAAGTGGAGTTTTTATTAATTAAATCAAAACCTATTTGAATTATTAACTAAGGTCTATTTTAATAGATCCTAAAATAAAAATATTATTTTATTTTGGGACTTTGGTTTGTGTTGATTAAACAGAACCAAACTTAATATAAAGTTTGGTAGAAGTTGTTTTGAATTGGTTGTTTGATTTGTTTGTTTGAATTTCAAAACAGAAAAAGAAATAGAAAAAGAAAAAGGGTTCAGAATAGGAAAAAATATAGAATTGGACTCGACCCAACCCAGCAGCCCAACTAGGCCCAACGGCCCATTTCCCTCTCTCTCCCGAAGAGTTTTTCTCTCACTCACCAGACGACCCGCAGAGCCAATGACAAGTGGACCCCTCCCCCTCACTCCCTTTATCGCTGACAAGTATGCCCCACCCCTCCTGTTTATCGTCTACACCCACGACCTGTTCTTCCTCCCCTCGTCGCCGTTTCTGGCTTTGATTTCGCGGCTTGAATTCACCTTAACGCGGCCACCATTACTTGCAGTGATCACGCCCATTTAAACGCCAGCGTCTCCCTTCCATTTCCCCTCTGTCTCCTCCCCCAAGTGCGCCCCCAGGCTGCCGAATTTCGCCAGACACCGCCCACTATCCGACGACGCTCCGACGAGGATTCCAGCAGCTCCACGCCATCTCTTGCCTCCTCGAGCACGCAGCTGTGATCACCATCTCCCGGCGGACCTTTCTGCAGCCGCAGCTCGCTCGCGCGCGCCCCTGAGCGTCGGCAACGACAACAACCGCCTCCGCCACCGTCTGGTTTAACTCCGGCGAGTACCTCAGGTAGTTTCCGTCCGCCCCTTTCCCTCTCGTTCACGCACGCATCTTCGCCAGGACTGTGCGCATCTGACCCTGCTTCCGTTTGCCCTAGTACGCGCTGTAGCCTCGTCCTCGACGACGCCTGAGCAAGCCCGACGCCGACGACGTCTCCGACGAGCAATCGCCGCCGTTCCCGTGCGCCCCCTGCCCAACGACGAACACTTTAAGCATCAGAACGTCACCGCGATCACTGTAAGCACCCTCACCTCCTCCCTCGCTTCTTAGATCGCCGCATCAGACACGTCGATCAAGCCGCCATCACACAATACCGCCAAATGGTCAAAGCAATAGGGTCCATTGGATCTCGATCTGACGGATAAGATTAGAAATAAGCGAAGAGGTAAGTAGCCTCTGCGCGCCGTGCGATATGACTTGATCCAACGGTCTATGTTAGTCGATCTACGCGAAACGTTTTCGACGAATAGGAATCAGACGCGTGTCCCAGAGTTGTTTTAAAAACAGAATTTGATCAATTAGACTCGAGATTTTGTAAATTGCACAACTTTTAAACCACACGTCCAAATTTTGCAAACTTTATATCAATGGAATCAGTGGAACAAGCCCTAGCCAACGATGCCTTTTGTTTAGTAAAAAGCTTCTGGTAAAATGTTTGTCTTTGTAGAAACATTTGTATGCTTGTTAAGGATGTGAAAATTGTTCAAAAATGATTTTGGGGATAAAATCTTTTGCAAATGGAGTGATTTGAACCTACTGACCATAGGAAACACTTTGTGGATTCAAAAATGTATTTGGTGATGCAAAAGAATGATTCTTTGATTTAAAACCATTTCTAGTCAAATAAAAATATAATTTATTTATTAAAAATGGTTTTGGAAGAAAACTTTTGGGAAATGTTTTGTTTTAAACTCTCTGACCCCAAACACCAAGTTTTATGGTTTGAAAACATATTTGGTGAACCCTATAGATTAATGCCTTAGTAAAAAAAAACATTTGTACACCACATAAAATGATACTTTGTTTTGAAGATGGTTTTTGAAGTGAAATCTTTTGCAAATGACTTTAACACTTTATAAAATGACCAATAGGTATTTTCAAATGTTTATGACCCATTAGGAACCAATTTTTCAAATAAAACAAAGCTTGGCATGCTTGCATGCATTACTTTGACTTTATGATTTTATGTGATTGTTTTGCTTGAATGGTAGATTGAACTTGTGCCTTGCTTGATTGAATTGTAGTGACTTGAAGAGTGTGATTGTAGCAAGGACAAGGAGTGAACCTAAACTCTACCAAAAAGGCAAGTGATGCTTCATACTTTTGTCCCATTACTTTCACTATGCATTAGTGATTTTTCTAAGTAAAACTTGCATGGAATTTTGCTAAGTATAAACCTTGCTATAGGAAAACCTAGTAGATGAAACCTTAGTAGAAATTTTCCTAAGATAAGATTCCTACTACTATCAAGCTTAGCCTAGCTAATAGAAAACAAGGGTGGAATATATATCCATACTATGAAAAATTTCTAAGACTGAGGACTTGTGTTTTTGTTTAATAAAACAAGTAAGTTAATGAATCACCTGGGTGGAATGGTAATTGCTTGGTGGTTTTTGGTTGAGTGATTCACAAGGCCCATGTCTATGGTTGACCTTGTGTATCTCACTTGTGGATGGCCACCCAGGAACAAAGAGATTTGAGATGTCAAATGTTGAGAAGCTTCAAGTGCAACCACTTGGCATTATGGGCTCTGCCTGGATCATATAGGTTGCAAGAACTTAGCCATATGGACAGTTGGTGGTAGAGTTTGATAGGTTGGAACGCGTCCATTTTGGTCTAAGGGAAGGCTTCTGAAAGATCTTGTCTTGGTGAAACCAAGTCTTGTGGGGAAAGTGCACCACCTCTGCAGAGTGTAAAATCTAAGTACTTAGCCATGTCCCTGGTAAAGGACAATTTGAGCATCAAGACATGGAAGCAATCAAGAATCTCATCATTCAAATTTCAAAGTTAAAAACTTGTGGTTGAACAAGGGTTAAAGGATCTTCAATCTTTGATTGGGAGATGCCTTGGAAAAGATTATTTTGTCAAGCAAAAACTTAGTGTTTTCAAATGATAAGGAAAATCTATTTTGAGCAATGCAAGCCTCAACTCCACTTAGACAAAAGCATATAGATGATAGACTCCACTATACTACCATAGTATCACTTGCCAATACAATTCAAATGTATTGACCCTTGTGGCTGTAACTTGTTATGTTGCAGGTTTGATTGATATTAGTGAAGTTGATTGATTAGGATTACAAGTCTACAACCAACATGTCTGCCTGTGGCACTTTGAAGATGAAGGACCCCATGCTTATAGATATTTTGCTGCAATGTAATGTAATAGCCAAATGAGCTATGTAAGATGTAATAAAATTATGTTATTCCTGGTTATAAAGTTGTATTATGACCTTTGTTTCTTGATATTACATCTTAACTGTGGATGCTAGCTATTGATCCAGGGACTAGCATTGTAAACACAGGGGACTCTACCTTATTAAAGGTTGGGACCCTTACAGATGGTATCAGAGCATTGTGTTTCCTGTAGGATTTGTAAACCCTAGGATTGGACAAAAACCCTTAGAAAAATAGGAGTTGTATTTGTTCCAAAACTTATTTACAAACATTCTTGTAAACTCTTTCCTCAACCATTTTGGAATTGATTCTACATCTCTTCTATTTTCAACTTGATGGATAAAAGCCTACCCCATGACCAAAGACTTCACCATGTGCAAAGGACTCCATCAACTCTAATGACTTCAACATCTTCAACTCTAATGACTTCAACATATTCAGTACATCCACGAAGGACTACAAGTGAGACAAGGGAATCTTGCTCAAGATGTGGAGACTAAGGAAATGCAAAATTAGAAGGAGTTCACTTCACTTGAAGTTTTGTGACCAAGAGTTTTTCCAAGGAAACCATGATCTCATGCAAGAAGGAATCAACCAAGAAGGATGGAAAGATCACAAGTAAACCATATAGATGGACTACCATATTTTAGTTAAGTCAAACACACCAACTTAGGTAGTGTAACAAAAATAATTTTGGTTGCCTAAAAATATGCTTGAAACTTGTTGTTTGAGTGGAATGTTTGTTTGTGATTGATTGCACATTGCTTGAATGCATTGTGATGTGTGTGATTAGAATTGATTCCTTAGAAATATTTTGCCTATTCTAATCCCAATCCAACCCAAACAGATGACTTCTCCAAGAAACTCCAACAACAAAGTTGATGACACCAACAACAACCAAGAGGACAACATGAGTGAACTTATAGCAACCCAAAACCAGTTGAGCCAAGAAACAACTCAGCTTTTAGCCAACAACAATGGATTAGACCCAGCCATACAAAGGATTTTGAAACTTCAATCCCAATTGTTGCAAGGATTGGTTATTCAAATGATCAACATGGGAGAAAACTTTTCCCAAAGAGCTAATGACAACAAGGATGACAAAGATGCTATTCTAGAAGGAAACCAAGCTAGCAATATTTGTGGAGACAAGGATCATACATCCAAGGAGCATGAAGAAGACTGCCCCAAGAAGAGAGAAAGATTTTCCACCTATGAAGAACATGAACTAGAAGAACTCCTAGCTATGGAGAGACCCAAGAAGAAGAAGAAATGCCCCAACCCTAACAAGAAGGATATTACTCAAGTGCAATGTTACAATTGCAAAGAGATGTGACACTATGCCAATGAATGCCCAGAAAAGAAGAAGAATCAAAGAAACAAACAAGAGGCAATGATACCAAAGGAAAAGAAAGATATCAGCCAAGTGATGTGTTTCAAATGCAAGGAACTAGGCCACTATGCAAACTTCTGTCCAGGAAAGATGAAGCACAAGATAAACCAGCCTATAAAGGATCTCAACCTTGTCACATGTTTCAAGTGTGAAAACAAAGGACACTATGCAGATGTTTGCCCAGAGAAGTTTCCCGAGGACCCCAAGAAGGCCAATATGTAATTTAGTTTGAAATTTTTTAAGGGTGGTAGTACCCTAGATGTTTTGAGACTACTTGTAACCCTAGCCTCCCCAAATCTCGGGACGAGATTTATTTTAAGGGTGGTAGCCTGTCACATCCCAAGATTTTCCAAATCTTGTTATGTGAAAAATAAATGAATAAAATAAAACTTTGTTGATTTTCAGGGTGAGAAGAAACTTTTTGATTCCAATTGGAAACCTTCAAACCTTTTTGATCAAACAAATCCTAAAGGTATTTGAAAAGTTAAACAATTAATAAAGAAAATATTTTGAATAAGTGGAATTACTATTTTTGGATCTTTAAATAAAAGATTTGGTTTTCAAAAGAAAAGGTGGATTTATAAATAAAGATTATTTTATAAGCCAAACTAAAACTTGGCCAAGCTTTTGAAATAAAATATTTCTATTTGATAAAAAATAGTAAATGTTTATTTAAATAAAATAATAAGGATTTAATATCTAAGTTTGTTGAAAATAAAAAGGTTTTACTATTTTAAATAAACACTAAAACTTATTTATTTATTTTAAATAAGTTTTCCAAGTATTTTATATTCTCAAATAAAACCTACTAAAGTGTTTTGGTTTTAGATTTCAAAATAAATATTTTAATAAAACAAATCCTATTTGATTTAATAACTAAGGTCCATTTTAATTAATTATTAATGGACCCTAAAATAAAAATGTTATTTTATCTTAAATAAAGTTTTCCAAGTGTTTATTATTTCCAAATAAAACCTACTGATTTGGTTTGGATAATATTTAGTTTTCAAGTGGAGTTTTTATTAATTAAATCAAAACCTATTTGAATTATTAACTAAGGTCTATTTTAATAGATCCTAAAATAAAAATATTATTTTATTTTGGGACTTTGGTTTGTGTTGATTAAACAGAACCAAACTTAATATAAAGTTTGGTAGAAGTTGTTTTGAATTGGTTGTTTGATTTGTTTGTTTGAATTTCAAAACAGAAAAAGAAATAGAAAAAGAAAAAGGGTTCATAATAGGAAAAATATAGAATTGGACTCGACCCAACCCAGCATCCCAACTAGGCCCAGTGGCCCATTTCCCTCTCTCTCCCGAAGAGTTTTTCTCTCACTCACCAGACGACCCGCAGAGCCAATGACAAGTGGACCCCTACCCCTCACTCCCTTTCTCGCTGACAAGTATGCCCCACCCCTCCTGTTTATCGTCTACACCCACGACCTGTTCTTCCTCCCCTCGTCGCCGTTTCTGGCTTTGATTTCGCGGCTTGAATTCACCTTAACGCGGCCACCATTACTTGCAGTGATCATGCCCATTTAAACGCCAGCGTCTCCCTTCCATTTCCCCTCTGTCTCCTCCCCCAAGTGCGCCCCCAGGCTGCCAAATTTCGCCAGACACCGCCCACTGTCCAACGATGCTCCGGCGAGGATTCCAGCAGCTCCACGCCACCTCTTGCCTCCTCGAGCACGCAGCTGTGATCACCATCTCCCGGCGGACCTTTCTGCAGCCGCAGCTCACTCGCGCGCGCCCCTGAGCGTCGGCAACGACAACAACCGCCGCCGCCACCGTCTGGTTTAACTCCGGCGAGTACCTCAGGTAGTTTCCGTCCGCCCCTTTCCCTCTCGTTCACGCACGCATCTTCGCCAGGACTGTGCGCATCTGACCATGTCTTCCGTTTTCCCTAGTACGCGTTGTAGCCTCGTCCTCGACGACGCCTGAGCAAGCCCGACGCCGACGACGTCTCCGACGATCAATCGCCGCCGTTCCTGTGCGCCCCCTGCCCAACGATGAACACCTTAAGCATCAGAACGTCACCGCGATCACTGTAAGCACCATCACCTCATCCCTCGCTTCTTAGATCGCCAGATCGCCCATCACGTCGACCACGCCAGGGCCGCCGCGTGCCGCCAAATGGTCAAAGCAATAGGGTCCATTGGATCTCGATCTGACGGATAAGATTAGAAATAAGCGAAGAGGTATGTAGCCTCTGCGCGCCGTGCGATATGACTTGATCCAACGGTCTGTGTTAGTCGATCTACGGGAAACATTTTCGACGAATAGGAATCAGACGCGTGTCCCAGAGTTGTTTTAAAAACAGAATTTGATCAATTAGACTTGAGATTTTGTAAATTGCACAACTTTTAAACCACACGTCCAAAATTTTGCAAACTTTATATCAATGGAATCAGTGGAACAAGCCCTAGCCAACGATGCCTTTTGTTTAGTAAAAAGCTTCTGGTAAAATGTTTGTTTTTGTAGAAACATTTGTATGCTTGTTAAGGATGTGAAAATTGTTCAAAAATGATTTTGGGGATAAAATCTTTTGCAAATGGAGTGATTTGAACCTAATGACCATAGGAAACACTTTGTGGATTCAAAAATGTATTTGGTGATGCAAAATAATGATTCTTTGATTTAAAACCATTTCTAGTCAAATAAAAATATAGTTTATTTATTAAAAATGGTTTTGGAAGAAAACTTTTGGGAAATGTTTTGTTTTAAACTCTCTGACCCCAAACACCAAGTTTTATGGTTTGAAAACATATTTGGTGAACCCTATAGATTAATGCCTTAGTAAAAAAAACATTTCTACACCACATAAAATGATACTTTGTTTTGAAGATGGTTTTTGAAGTGAAATCTTTTGCAAATGACTTTAACACTTTATAAAATGACCAATAGGTGTTTTAAAATGTTTATGACCCATTAGGAACCACTTTTTCAAATAAAACAAAGCTTGGCATGCTTGCATGCATTACTTTGACTTTATGATTTTATGTGATTGTTTTGCTTGAATGGTAGATTGAACTTGTGCCTTGCTTGATTGAATTGTAGTGACTTGAAGAGTGTGATTGTAGCAAGGACAAGGAGTGAACCTATACTCTACCAAAAAGGCAAGTGATGCTTCATAATTTTGTCCCATTACTTTCACTATGCATTAGTGATTTTTCTAAGTAAAACTTGCATGGAATTTTGCTAAGTATAAACCTTGCTATAGGAAAACCTAGTAGATGAAACCTTAGTAGAAATTTTCCTAAGATAAGATTCCTAGTACTATCAAGCTTAACCTAGCTAATAGAAAACAAGGGTGGAATATATATCCATACTATGAAAAATTTCTAAGACTGAGGACTTGTGTTTTTGTTTAATAAAACAAGTAAGTTAATGAATCACCTGGGTGGAATGGTAATTGCTTGGTGGTTTTTGGTTGAGTGGTTCACAAGGCCCATGTCTATGGTTGACCTTGTGTATCTCACTTGTGGATGGCCACCCAGGAACAAAGATATTTGAGATGTCAAATGTTGAGAAGCTTCAAGTGCAACCACTTGGCATTATGGGCTCTGCCTGGATCATATAGGTTGCAAGAACTTAGCCATATGGACAGTTGGTGGTAGAGTTTGATAGGTTGGAACGCATCCATTTTGGTCTAAGGGAAGGCTTCTGAAAGATCTTGTCTTGGTGAAACCAAGTCTTGTGGGGAAAGTGCACCACCTCTGCAGAGTGTAAAATCTAAGTACTTAGCCATGTCCCTGGTAAAGGACAATTTGAGCATCAAGACATGGAAGCAATCAAGAATCTCATCATTCAAATTTCAAAGTTAAAAACTTGTGGTTGAACAAGGGTTAAAGGATCTTGATTGGGAGATGCCTTGGAAAAGATTATTTTGTCAAGCAAAAACTTAGTGTTTTCAAATGATAAGGAAAATCTATTTTGAGCAATGCAAGCCTCAACTCCACTTAGCCAAAAGCATATAGATGATAGACTCCACTATACTACCATAGTATCACTTGCCAATACAATTCAAATGTATTGACCCTTGTGGCTGTAACTTGTTATGTTGCAGGTTTGATTGATATTAGTGAAGTTGATTGAT
Organism: Avena longiglumis; assembly: GCA_030063025.1. Lineage (NCBI taxonomy): Eukaryota > Viridiplantae > Streptophyta > Magnoliopsida > Poales > Poaceae > Avena > Avena longiglumis. Next base: position 570,585,227 of record CP125974.1, read on the forward strand.
TAGGATTACAAGTCTACAACCAACATGTCTGCCTGTGGCACTTTGAAGATGAAGGACCCCATGATTATATATATTCTGCTGCAATGTAATGTAATAGCCAAATGAGCTATGTAAGATGTAATAAAATTATGTTATTCCTGGTTATAAAGTTGTATTATGACCTTTGTTTCTTGATATTACATCTTAACTGTGGATGCTAGCTATTGATCTAGGGACTAGCATTGTAAACACATGGGACTCTACCTTATGAAAGGTTGGGACCCTTACACTTATGTATCTTGTACTCCAAGGCTCCGGGTACGCTGGTGACTCCACCGTAGCCTTCCTTTATCCGGCATGGGCCTCCCTTCTGAATCCATCTAACTGGGCCGCCCAGCAGGCCATAGGACATGCTACCAACTATGGGCCACCCGGTTTAGCTGAATAAGAGACATGCTATAAGGATACCCATACAGCATATCCCCAACAGTAGCCCCCGGAGAACTCCGAGATCTTGCGCCGTCTTGCCTCTTCACGTGGAATGCTCCGTCTAGATGGATGTCGGCAAATCGTCAAGCAATATCTTGTAGTCCTCCCAAAGAACCCTGCAAGGTTTTCTCCGTCTTCGATTCGTAAGTCGGAGAAATGCTGAATCTTCCATCGTACTCTTCCGTAGTCGGATTAAATCCGTCCATGCCGGAATCTTCGATGTGACGGCTCATCTACCCATGTCAGCTAGGACGACGTAGGCTTAGGTCAGCGACGCCTCGTAACTCACACATGCAGAGAACACAATCATATCCTATTTTCCCGCGCGAGCGATATGAACCGTTGGCGGCGGCGGTTGGAGACATGGCGAAATTTCCGCGCACGTTCGCGAACACGTCGTCTACGCGGCAACCGCCCGATCAAGTTGCACGAATCTTGATGCTGAGGATGATAAATAGTAACCGTGGGGCATCTTCCAATTTTTACCTCATTCTCCTCGCATCATCGTCTTCTTTCTCAAGCCGCACTTCTCCTCGAGCTCCCCGCGAGAAACCTCGAAAACCCTAGCTTCCATCTGCGTCAGTCGCACCCATCCTTCACTCCATGGCGAGCAGCAGCACATACCCATCCATGGCAGCGTCGAGCAAAGCCGCGACAAAGACGGCGCGCTCCATCGTCGTGCCCCCGGAGGGTTTGGTCATCCCTGCATCGGTGGTGATCGAGTCCACCGGCGGTGACCAAAACTTGGCGGCGCTAGAGCCACTGTAGGAGGAACCAGATTCGCATAAGGGCGACTGGCGCGGCTTGGACATCACCGACCGCGACATCCAGGAGATGGTCGCCGAAGGCTACTTCCCCGCAACGGAGGGGCTCGTCTGACGGGCGGCGCCGGCCGGCGAGGTGACACCTTCTCCCCAAGCCGGAGAAAAGGTGTACCTCAGGGCTCAACTGGTACGCGGCGTTTCCTTGCCCATCTCCCACTTCTTTCTCTCCGTCTTAAACCACTACAAGGTCCAGCCCCATAACCTCTCCCCCAATAGTATCCTAGTGCTTAGCAACTTCGCGGCACTTTGCGAGGGTTATCTAGGGATAAGGCCTAGGTTAGACTTGTTCGTGTACTTCTTCACTGTCAAACGTGAAGCCAGACATAGTAAGGAGGAGCTTAGGAACTGCGGCACCATAAGCTTCAAGATTCGACCTGGCCGGCGGTTCCCCGACATTGTCGGCCATGAGTCCTGCAAGAATTGGTAGCAGACGTACTTCTACGGCCCCGACATTCCTCTGGCGGGCCGAGAAGTGACGTACCCGGACTTCGCGGATGGAGCCGCCACTGAAGTTTCCACATGGAGATCCCATGCCTCTCTTCCTTCCGACCTCGACACTTCTCGCGCAATAAGGCGGATCGAATGGTTCGTAGAGACGGGTTTGACCGGCTTGGACCTAGCCATGTGCTGGTTCATCAGGCGAATCCAACCTTTGCAGCACCGCGCGAAGTTCATGCACGAGTATACCAGTGATCGAAGGGATACCCTCCGGATCTCCGTGGATAACTTCTCGAGCGACTCCGTCAAGCTCCGCCTGAAGGACATCGTCAAGGTGAAGGATAAGAAGCGTGGCTTCACCATCACCTACGACATGTTCGTAGACGACAAGTGCCCAAAGTTAGGTATTTATTTTCCGTGTACGACATATGCTCCAGTTCTTCCGTCTTGCGAACACCGTTTTGTCTAACATGGTGATTTATCACTTAACAGCTTAGCGATCTAGATGAGGACAACCTGGCTACCCAAATCTACGATCCAAAGATGAAGGAAGTCACGGTCGTGTCCGACGATGATGTCTCGTTGGCGCGAAAGCGGAAGAGCTCCACCTCTGACGCTGCCGACGGAGGCAAGAAAAAGAATACGGAGGGTGGAGCCTCCAAAAATACTACCGCCGCCCTGGAGGCGGAAAAGAGAAAAGCCACTGGGATTTCTGCCAAACACTCCCCCTAGTGTAAGCTTCTCATTCTCCGACATTTTCTATCTGTCTGTCTTGTTCCTGTACTTATGCATTTGCACGTTTCAGAAAGAAAGCCACGAACATCCTCAAGAAGACCTCCAAAACTTTGGGGGCTTCTCGAAATATCAAGGATATGCTGCATCGCGACGCCTCCCCCGCCATCGCCCCCGCTACTCCTACCGTCAAGCCCTCTTCTGTCCCGACGAGCTCACAAGCTAAGGAGGCACCAAGCCCTTCCGTCATGGAAGTGGATTCTGGCGCCTCTACCAAACTCGCTGTTGTCGGCGAGCAGGCGACGCTGGAGAGCACTGCTCAACAAATGACTGAAGCTCCGGCTAAGGATGCCATCAGTGGCGGCAAGGCGGTGGTGGAAGCTGGTACCTCTGCCGAAGGCGGCGCCCTTGCTCCCCAGAAACCCTTTGAGTTCCCAAAGATAGTCTATCCAGCACTTATGCCGAGTAACACAACTCTGGTTCCTGGAGGAGTATCGTCATCTCCAACATGCGGTCTTGAGGAGCTCCTCCGACAAGCAGAAACATTGCGAGGAAATAGCGTTTCCATTGGCAAGCTGCTAGCCGAGAGCGCTACAAACCTTAAGATCATCGCACTTGTAAGTTTACTTTGCCTTTTGCATTTCATATGAGTATCCCACTGTAGCCCCCGAGGATGTAGACGGAAAACCATAGGTTTTGCATCTATATGCTCTAAGAGTGACTAAGTTAGAAAAAACTCTCACTATAGCCCCCAAGAATTTAGATGGAACAAACTATTCCGACTAGATGCTTTAAGAGTAGCATACGCAGTGTTTATAATTTTCAATACTGTATCCCCCAAGCCTCTAGTTGTAACTGAATTAGTTCCGACTAGATGCTTAAAGAAAAGCTAAGCATTTTCCGAGTTAAAAACTTTATACTGTAGCCCCCAAGCTTCTAATTGAGAACTGAATTAGCTCCGATTAGATGCTTAAAGAAAATCTAAGCATATTGCTAAGTAAAAAACTTACGCTGTAGCCCCCGAGCGTCTAGGTGGAAAGATTCTGACTAGATGCTCCAAGTAGACTAAACAACGGTTTTACTTTTTTCCACAGAAAGAGAATGCTCGGATGGGCATGGCCAACGACAAGTACCAGAAGATGAACGCAGTTCTTGAGCCGAAAAGGGAAAAACTACCATCTTGAAGGAACAGATCATCAAAAACAAGAGTCTGTTTTCTTTTTGCGCATTCCGTCTTGGTTTTGTGCCTTCATTCTCCGAGTACTCACTGTGTACTTTGTTTTCTCCTACTTTTTCAGAACATGTCGCCAAGGCCAAGGACATGGTCGAGCAGTCTAAGCACATCCAGCAGCTGGACAGCGAGAACAAGATCCTTAAGGAGGAGAGGAAAGAAATGCTGAAAATGCATGAGGATTCCATGAAGGACCTGGAGGACTCCGCCTCCGCGGAAATCAATCGCTTGAAGGAGGAGCTTGCGATCTTAAAAGATCAGAAGCAAGCTGCCGATGAGAAAAACCAACGCCACAGTGAGGCGTTTAAGCTCCTTCAACAAGAGAAAGAATCCCTGGAGGACACACTCTGGCAGGCTAAGGCCAGCATCTTCAGTAAGTTTCCTACGCCTTGTATTTCTGTAGTCTGGATACTTAGAATTTATTGAACTCATGTGCTTCTTTATCAGAAATTGCAGCTCCTATGGGTTTAACCCGATCGCCTCCTTCGGACAAGTAATGCATGGTTCTTGACGACAACTTCATCAACACCGCCATCACCCAAGCCAAAGAGATTGCCAAGCCCCTCCAGATACACATCAAGGTCTCGGACTCCGTGGCGAAGTACTCGGAGATTCTGCGCCGAGCCCCGGCGTATCCTGGTGGAAAGCTTCATGTGCACGGGCTGGCGCAAGGATGGCGCTGTCCATGGTGAAGGCACACTACGAAGATGCCGACATCGACACGGTGACCTCTGATATCCCCGACGTTGACGATGATGGCAAAGAGATTGATCACGAAGCCATCTTGTCATCACTCGCGGGTTACGACACCAGAGTTGCCGAGTTGGTGGACATCGACGTCTTCGTGCCCATGAACACCATCGACAACGTCAACCAAGATTCCTCCGAGTCCCACCACAGTGCCAATTCTGAGGGTGATTCTTCGGCTGGTGACGATGCTGCTTCCAAGTCTCCTGCGCCAAAGGAATGAAAAACAACTTTGTAATATTTTTTTCATCTTTGGTGTATGCGCGGAAAAAACTTGATGATGTAACTTAAGGCGGAAAACAATGGTTGTTATTTCCTGCTACTTAAGAACTAGTTTCCAGCATGTATATATTTTTTAAGCAAGTGTTGGCTTATCCATTACTTTGGTTCTTATGCTTGACTTTTCGTGAGTCAGAAGACTCGTTGTCGGAACCATGCGCTTAGGTGATGATGCCCAATGGTACCGTCAATAACCTGAGCACGAAATCGCCGACAATAAGTGCCGAAAGTCACTACTCCAGAATCCACATAAAAACAACAAAGAACGTGTAGACCAGAAAATTTAAGCTAACGCCCGTAGGTGGAATTTTCACAAGTGCAAACGCCAAGCTTGTGCATAAATGTTTTACATGATCCAAAAATGAACACTAAAGGAGGTAAAAGACTCAGAAATATGAGTGAATCAAAGAGCTTTATTTCATTGATCATATAAGAGGTACACAATTAGATAAAAAGTGCTAAGTGTAAAAATGACGTAGTTGTGCTATGTTCCATGGACGATCAAGCTCCGGGTAGTCATCATCCGGGTCACGTCGCTTACGTTTATGATCCTTGTTGGGTCTATCCTTTAGTTCACGATTGTCAACAAGGTAGTAAGACCCATTGAGTAACGCCTTGCTTACGATGAACGGTCCTTCCCATGGCGGGGATAATTTGTGTGACTTCTTCTGCTTAAGTCGGAGCACCAAATCCCCCTCTTTAAACGAGCGATGTCGAACGCGGCGACTATGGTAGCTGCGTAGCTTCTGTTGGTAGATGGCGGATCTTTGGCATGCCAAAACGCGCTCCTCCTCGAGAAGGTCCACATCCAGGCGTCTGGATTCTTCAGCGTCATCCTCGTCGTAGGCGGCAACTCTTGGTGCATCGTGGAGGATGTCGGAAGGCAGGATGGCTTCTGCTCCATATACCATGAAATAAGGGGTGTAGCCGGTGGATCTGTTGGGTGTAGTTCGTAAACTCCACAACACAGATGGTAATTCTTCCGCCCAGGCTCCAGCTGCTCTTTGTAGCGGTGCCTCAAGACGTGGCTTGATTCCCTGCAGAATTAATCCATTGGCTCACTCAACCTGACCATTGGATTGTGGGTGTGCCACAGATGCAAGGTCAAGTCGGATGCCTTTCTCCCAGCAATATGCCTCCACTTCTCCGAGTGATAAATTGCTGCCGTTGTCGATGATAATGCTATGTGGGAGACCAAATCTCACCACTAGATCTCGGACGAACCTGAGGGCAGTTGCCCCATCAAGCTTTCTAATGGGTTTAGCTTCTATCCATTTAGTGAATTTGTCAACTACTACAAGAAGATGCATAAATCCACAAGGTGCCGTCTGTAACGGTCCCACCATGTCCAGCCTCTAGACTGCAAACGACCAAGTTATTGGTATTGTTCGCAGTTCTTCAGCAGGAACATGTGGTTGTCGGGCATAATACTGGCATCCCATGCATGTCTCAACCAGCTTGTCGGCGTTCGCCTTCGCGGTCAGCCAGTAGAATCCTTGCAGGAAGGCTTTCGCGACCAACGATCGAGGAGCGGTGTGATGCCTGCAATCTCCGAGATGGATTTCGTGTAGGATTTCCATACCTTCTAGCTGGGAGACACACTTTAGGTATACACCAGTAGTGCTTCTTTTGTAGAGTTACCCATTGATTATGGTATAACCCTTTGCTCGTCGTACTATTTGCCATCTTTCGACTTTGTCGTCGGGCAAAGTTCCGTGTTCGAGGTATTCCATGAACGGTTTTGTCCAAGCCGGAGGGACCTTAGTCACTATGTTGAAGAAAGAGTCAGCTCTATCCGGGTTGTCGATGTCGGCTCCTTTCACGGATGGTGTGCGCAGGTGCTCTAGGAAAACTCCTGGCGGAATTTGCTTGCGCCCTGATCCTAGCTTAGAGAGCAGATCAGCCGCCTCGTTTTGTTCCCTAGACACATACTTGACTTTGTAGCCCAAGAAGCTCTTGGCTATATCGTCCACTTCGTCTCGATATGCCGCCATCATAGGGTTCCGCTCATTCCAGGTGTCAGCCACCTGCTGGGCAACCAAGTCGGAATCTCCACAGCAAACTGTGAGCTTGATGCCAATATCCTTGGCTACACGTAGTCCGTGAATGAGTGCTTCATATTTCGCCATGTTGTTTGTAGCCTCGAAGTGGATCTGCAGAACGTAGTGTAGCTTGTCTCCTGTTGGTGACTGTAGCAATACACCAGCCCCCGAGCCGTTGAGCAGCTTTGATCCGTCAAAGTGCATCACCCAGTACTCTGGTTTTGGCAACGGAGTAGCGTCTGGCATCTCCGTCCAATCTGCAACAAAATCTGCCAAGGCTTGGGATTTGATAGCGTCGCGTCTCTTGTAGGTGATCTCGAAGGCGGCGAGTTCAATGCCCCTCTTCGTGTCAACACCCGGATTTTTCAATCCTAGATGCCTGTTATGCCATACATCGCAATCCTAGGATTACCATTTTTGCGAGACATAACAGAATTGGATACCATAGTACTTCATCCATTACAACGATACATAAGTTCTTACACAAATAGGGATCTCATGATCCAGTTCTTTATACAACATCAAGCAGCGGAATACGTAATAATAACGGTAGCGTAGGTGAAGCTCCATCTTCGGGGTCACAGGCAATGCTGACGATGGGAGATGATCCTAGTTGTCGTAACCTTCCTGGGGTCCATCCTCCAGGTACTCCTCTTCATAGTCTGGCCATGGGAATAGCCAGGGACAAAGCCATGAGTACTCTTTAAGTACTCGCAAACTAATACTAACAAGTAAAGGGGTTTTTGGAATATAGGACACTAGGCTCTAGGGTTGTTTTGCAAAAAGCCAGGTTTATCTCTACTAAGCTCCAAAGCTAGTCACAATTTTATAACTCCTAAGTGGGATCTTGTAGTTCAGGTCACAACTCTGTTGTGGTCAAGTCAAAGTCTCAACTCATTTCACAAGTCATTTTAAAAGTCTGACGGGGGAACAGTATGGCCACTCCAACTGTCCATAACCGCGGACGCGGCTATTCGAATAGTTTGACACTCTGTAGAGATTGTACACTTTCACCACAACATTCGATACATCCGTCAGGAACAAATCCTGAATTCACCATACTCAGTATGCGGATAATCAATCTTAACCTTTCAATTACACTCCCTAGTATAAGCACCTCTCCTGTGAGTTTGGACTCCCAACCATGACCACTGTCATCTTGGGTACTGCACAGGTGGACAATCTTCAGAAGGTAGCCTCAGCTCAGACCTTGGCCGTGAGGGAACTAATACTAAGGTATATAAGTTTCTAGTCAAGCCCTACCCAATATTCGGGTATTGTGGTTGTACGATAAAATTGGAATGGTATCGCATCCAGACAACCATCAGTTTTATAAAGGGCTAAGGCTCATGCCTCAAAATTTTCATCACCAAAATCATCAAGTGTTTGGAAACACATGTCCAAAACATTTCAATAGAATGATCCATCATTCCAAGGTTTTCATAACCATTTTCCACCAAGTAATCCCAGCTAAAGTTGATCAAGTTTTATGCTTAGCACTAGCATCTACAGTTGGGAAGGGTAATAATGAGGGGTGGTAACTGGTGGGGTTTCACTAAGTCCAACCTTATATCTTAAATGAGATCAAGGTTTCTAGCTTAGGCCAAATTTTATGCTCTTAGGGCAAACTTGAGCACAGCTGTCTAATATCTACCAAACTCTTAAGTAGACTCTAAGTAAGCTTTGATAAAGAAAAAAAAAGAAGCTTGCCATAAAACTAGGATTGGTTTAGCAAGTTGGTATGATCACATACGCTTAAGGCATATGGTATTCATATCACAAGCATGGGTTTGTGACAACAATAGGGTATCTTGCAAGTGTTAGCTTGCACTGGTATAGTATCTTGCAAGTGTTAGCTTGCACTGGTATAGTATCTTGCAAGTGTTAGCTTGCATTGGTCAACTTGGTTAGTAAAGCTTGCCTTGTGCAGAGCAGTGGTTGAAGTTCTCTTCAGCTTCCTCTTCGTAGTATCCTCCTTCCTCCTCGTAGTATCCTTGGTCGGTACTAGCGTCTATGAATAAATACGAGGTACACAATCACCAATCAATACTTAACTACTTGCAATCATCACACACAAGGGTCCTATAGATGATCTAGCATCATCTCTAACATTACAAGGTCAAGGATTGGTTTAAGTCCTTTTATTTTAGAAAAGTAATTTCTACTCATTGAAAAACTACTTAAGATTTAATATTCTCCAAACTAAACATGGGATCATGTTGACACATGTCATCACCACATATTTTAGTCCATGGGAATGTGATTTAAAGTGGTGTCACAATTTAATAAGGTTTTACCCTTTTATTTTAATTGATTAAAGTGGCTAGAAATGCTTATGTAGCATTCTTTTATTCCTTGAACAATATTTCTGCAAGTAAACCTATATATTTTTATATATTCTGAAAGGTATGGTTAAGTGTGATTTTTGAGAGTTGGAATCAACTCAAAAGCTTTTATAGTTTAAATTTGAAAAATGTTTGAATGCAGAAAAGCTTCTGCCTTATTATTTTTGCTATGGGTGATCTACAGATCCAAATGACTTGAATCCAACGGGATTGGATTAAGCATTCACAGACCTTTCCAACAAAATTGGTTTCATCCAATTTGGTGCACTGAATCGACCTGGGTTGATTTTTGAAGTTGGGTACAGAAGTGTGTTTGAAATTAAAAAGAAAAAGGTTTAATTTGAATTGCTGGGCTGCGCGGGAAATTCTAACGGGCCGGCCTGCTAAGCGCAGTGCTCCCGCGGGCTGCGTAAGTGGGTGTCCCCACTCGTCAGTGACACGGGGCTGGGCGAAGCGGTATGGGGCAACGTGGGTCGTTCGATCTAGTTCTAATCCAACGGCTGAGGGTCATCGTCGACGCGAGACAGCTCCGGCGAGAACGAAACCTAGCGCGGCCAGTGGGGGGTGCTGGGGGCTCACCGGGGTACGGGCGAGGGTCGGCGAGGCGGGCGACGAAGTCGACAACGACGATCCTCCTGGTACCGGTGGCTTCTCCCAGGCGGCTCAATCTGGCTCCCTTCTTCTCCGAGGCGGGCTCGGTGAAATTCCGGAAGTGGTGCTTGCCTTGCTCGAGGATGGTGTGGCACGGTCGGTGGGGAGAGGGTGAGATGGTGTGAAGAAATCGCGGGGTGGCCTCTATTTATAGTCGGCGAGGGACCGTCGGGCGCAATGTGAGCTCGTCAAGCGACGTTACAGTGACTAAAGGCATGGGCAAGGGTAGGGGCGGTCTTTGGTCTCTGGCGATGCTCAACGACATGATCGCGAAGCATGGGGGGCAGTATAGTTTGATGCAGGCGGCGGCGCTCTGCAGCGGCGGTCGCGGGCGGCGGTGTGGTGATCGTGCGCCGCGGTCGAGGGCGCTGGTCGCTGGTGGTGCTCTGGCGCACGCTCGGCATGGTCTGGGCGCGGCTTGTGCGCGTGGTCCAGGGCTTGGCAACGCTGGGCCGGGACAGCGGTGACGCGGTGGGCGCCTCCTAGACATGCTGCTAGGCTTGTCGCTGCTCCTAGCTGTCCACATTGGGGTGACATGGGTGTGCTCATTGTTCAACATTAATGGCAATGGCAAGCTCACAGGGGTGCTAGTGTTGGGCTAATCTTTCTAGATGATCTACTGGTCTGTGTGTGAGCTAACTAGGGAACAAGTTAGGGTCAAAACACTGCACACTATAGTGTTTGTGGTTTTGTTTGATTTGTGTCTGCAACCTGTTTGATGAAATGGCCGCATGAAGTCAAGTTTTGAATTTTGAAATGAATTTTGGTGAGTTTGCTAGATTGGTTCTGGTGAGTCTACAGATGCTTGGGTTTTGAAAGTTGAGCTTGTTTGAGTGGGTTTTGAAAAAGTGGGATCTTCCCATATGAAGAAGATTCAATTTTGAATTGTCATTTAAACTATGCATTTGAAAGTTTCTGGATGATCACAAAGTGGGCCTTGATACTCTGTTATGAGTACATTCAAGGGGTGCAAAGATCCAGAAAAGTTTCTGTTGGGTTTTGAAAGTTTGAGACAGCCAAAGTAGGCATGGGAGTTAAATTGGCCAAAATGACCATTCACTTAATATATTTGTTTTGATTTACTTATCCTTAGGAAAAGTGTGGGAAATGTTTTAGATGATGTTATTTTCACCTAAGAAACATTTTACAAGCAATGGTTCACACAAACAAGGTGGTTTTTAAAGAAATTCAAAATCCATGCATACACATATACATGCATTCATGAATTCATTTAGAAAAGTTTTTGTTAACCCTAATCTTGTTGATTAGTGTTTTGAATGATCTAAGTTTGATATTTTTGGGATGTTACAAACCTTCCCCCCCTTAAACAAAATCTCGTCCCGAGATTTGAAAAAGGACGAAAAGATTACCTAGGATTTGAAGAGATCTGGAAACTCCGTTCTGATGTGATCTTCGCGTTCCCAGGTAGCCTCCTCTTCTGTGTGGTTGCTCCACTGAATCTTGAGAAACTTGATGCTTCGGGTTCTGGTAGTTCGAAAGGCTTCTTCTAATATACGGATGGGTACTTCAGGATAGGTTAGATCATCATTGATCTCTATGGTCCGGTGATCGATATTCTTGAACACTTCGGTCTTCTCGGGGACTTCGAGACATTTGCGAAGTAACGAGATATGGAACACATTATGCATAGCTGACATCTCTTCAGGTAGTTCCAGTTGATACGATACTTCTCCTCCACGGTTCAAGATTTTGAAAGGTCCGATATATCTGGGGGCTAACTTTCCTTTGAGTTGGAAACATTGCATTGATCCCTTCAATGGCGACACTTTCAGATAAACAAAATCTCCGATGTTGAAGGCGAGGTCTCGATGTCTCTTGTCGGCGTAACTCTTTTGTCGGGATTGGGCTGTCTTGAGGTGCTCACGAATCTTGTGAACCTTCTCTTCTGCCTATCGTAGAATGTCGGGTCCGAAAATCTGACTCTCTCCTACTTCCGACCAATTCAAAGGGGTGCGACACTTTCTTCCGTACATAAATTCAAATGGGGCCATTTGCAAACTGGCTTGGTAACTATTGTTGTATGAAAATTCTGCAAACGGCAGACAGTCTTCCCATTTGGATCCATATTCTAGCACACATGCTCTAAGCATATCTTCGAGTATTTGGTTTACTCGCTCCGTTTGTCCATCGGTCTGAGGGTGATACGCGGTACTGAAATCTAGGCGGGTTCCTAAACCTTCTTGGACTTTCTTCCAGAATCTCGAGGTAAACTGAGTTCCTCGATCCGAGACTATATTCTTGGGGACTCCATGCAAACTAACGATTCTAGCGATGTATAACTCCGCTAGCTTCGAACTCTGGTAGGTGGTTTTGACGGGCAAGAAATGGGCTACTTTGGACAATCTGTACACTATGACCCAAATAGAGTCATTTCCCCTACTAGAAGTAGGTAGTCCAGTGATAAAGTCCATTCCTACAGAATCCCATTTCCATTCCGGAATCTGCAAAGGTTGCAACAATCCAGCGGGTCATTGATGTCCTGCCTTGACTCGCTGGCATATGTCACACTTGGCGATATGGCTTCCGATTTCTATCTTCATCTTATGCCACCAAAATTGCTCTTTCAAATCTTGATACATCTTGGTTCCTCCGGGATGGATAGAATAAAGAGTATCATGAGCCTCCTTCAAGATAACTTCTTTCAACTCCGAATCGGCTGGTACACAAAGGCGTCCTTTGTACCACAAAACTCCTTCTTCGTCCTCGGTGAATCCGGGTACTTTGCCTGTACCGATACGACGCTTAATTCCGTCGATACTAGCATTTCCTTTCTGCACCTCTTTAATCTGACTGATCAAAGTGGGCTGAAGTTCGATGCTAGCCAAAAATCCTTCACTTACTAATTCCATTCGAAAATCTTCCATCTCTTTGTGCAAACTTGGTTGCTCCTTTAAAATCATGGAGTTCAAGCGGCACAGCAATCTGCTAAGGGCATCGGCTACCACATTGGCTTTTCCCGGGTGATAGTGAAAGTCCAGGTCGTAATCCTTGATTAACTCAATCCATCTTCTCTGCCTCATATTCAGCTCCTTTTGAGTGAATATATACTTTAGGCTTTTGTGATCCGAATAAATCTCACAACGGTTTCCCATAAGGTAATGTCTCCATGTCTTCAGGGCTAGAACTACGGCTGCGAGTTCGAGGTCATGTGTTGGGTAATTTTGTTCATGTTGCTTCAGTTGTCGTGATAGATAAGATATAACTTTGCCTTCTTGCATTAGCACACATCCAAGACCAATCTTGGATGCGTCACAATACACATCGAAGGGCTTCGTAATATCTGGCATGATCAAGATTGGGGCTGAAATCACTCTCCTCTTGAGTTCTTGAAAACTCGCTTCGCACTTGTCCGTCCATTCAAACTTCTTGTCCTTCTTCAGCAATTGGGTCATGGGTCGGGCTATACTCGAGAATCCTTCTACGAATTTGCGGTAATATCCCGCCAATCCGAGAAAAGCACGAACTTGGGTTTGAGTGGTTGGGGCTTGCCAATCTTATACATCTTTCACTTTGGCAGGGTCTACGGCAATTCCTCCGGCTGATACAATGTGACCGAGGAATCCTACTTCCAGAACTGAATTCACATTTGCTAAACTTTGCATACAACTGATGCTCTCTAAGGGTTCCAAGAATGGTCCTTAGGTGTAGCTCATGTTCTTCTTCCGATTTGGAATAAATCAGAATGTCATCGATGAAAACAACAACAAACTTATCCAGGAAGTCCATAAAAATCTTATTCATGAGATTCATGAAGTAAGCGGGGGCATTGGTTAATCCAAAAGACATGACTGTATACTCATACAATCCATATCGGGTGGTGAAAGCAGTCTTTGGAATATCCTCTGCACGAATTTTGAGTTGATGATAACCAGTTCTAAGATCAATCTTAGAAAACACCTGGGCACCGGTCAACTGATCAAACAAATCTTCGATCTTAGGCAAGGGGTACTTGTTCTTGATGGTGGCATCATTCAACTTCCTATAGTCTGTACACAAACGGTTAACTCCATCCTTCTTGTCCACAAACAAGACAGGTGATCTCCATGGGGACGCACTTGGTTGAATCAATCCGATTTCCAACATGGAATCCAATTGCTTCTTCAGTTCTTCTAGTTCTGACGGGTTCATACTATAGGGTCTCTGGGCTATGGGTCCTGTTCCGGGGATTAGTTCGATGATAAACTCGATATCCCAATATGGGGGCATACCGGGCAAAACATCTGGAAATACATCGGGGTATTCACAGACTATCCGAACTTGGTCAATGGTAGGTTGGGCTAGACTCTGGTTACACTTGAATTGGCGAGGTAAGGTTTCAGATATATGCTCGACTGATACTCCGGTGGTACTGGTCATGGTAATGGCTTTCTTGGCACAGTCAATCAATCATTTATGCTTGGACATCCAATCCATTCCTAGTACTACTTCCAAACCTTTAGTCCCGAGTACTATTAAGTTAACATAAAAATCTATGCCATGGATTCGGATAGGGACGGCTTTGCAAATTTGCCTATCCTTGGTGGTTGATCCGGGAATTTGTACAATCATCACATGCTTCAATTTGGTTGGCTGAATTTTACTAGTGCAGGCAAATTCTTCGGTGACAAATGAATGCGATGCACCAGAATCAAATAACACTCTTGCAAGTACTGAATTAACAGAAAACATACCCAGCACGACGTCTGGCGCTTCCTGAGCTTCTTCAGCATGCATGAGAAAAAGACGGCCATTGCGGTTGAGTGAATTTCCTGGGGAAAATCTTCTCCCCACATTGGACACGACTTCTTTGAGCTAGGACATTGGCATTGGGGGCGGTAGAATTCTTCTTGTTGGGGAACTCATTGGAATAGTGGCCTTTATTTCCATAGTCATAACAGGTCACTTGTGACTTGTCCTTGGCTGCGATAGGCCTGACATTGCTTCCAAGTATTGGGGTTAGTGGTAGTATTGTTGGTGTTGAACTTGGGCACGGTGAAATTGCTAGAGTTGCCGGGGTTGTTGTGATTTCCTCGGGTCTAGGGTTTCCACGGTTGGGATAGGTCGACGGGTCATAGGGGTCCTTGGTTCGTGGGGCAAATCGGAGATGGGTTGAAGCGATACTTTGGGGTCCGATGGGTTCTGGTTGATGCATCATGCACGCTTGCTTTTCATTGGCTTGGTTGATCTTTCCTTCCATTTGGATAGCGAGTCGACAAGGGCTTCAATATCCACAAAGGGATATTGACTAACACCGTTCATCTCGTCATGTAGACCATTCAGAATCTTTCTTTCTTCTTGGCTTCTATCTCGTCCGGGGCATACCTAGCTAATGACAAAAATTTGTCACGGTATTCCACTACAGTCATCCTTCCTTGCTTCAACTCTCTGAACTCGTCTCTCATTCTCTTGATCAAACCTGGTGGCACATGGGTTCTGCTAAACTTTACCTTGAATTCCTCCCAGGTCATCATCTGGCCTCCGGTCATTGCACGAACACTGTTCCACCATGCCCTGGCATCTCCGACTAGATAATGGGTGGCGAACAAGACTTTCTCGTTGGCTTCCACTCCAGCTACTTCTAAGTTGTTTTCCATGGTATGCAGCCAATCATCGGCATCTAGGGGTTCTTCCGACTTGGTGAAAACGGGTGGGTTGGTATTCTGGAAATTCTTGAGTTTAGATCCGTGGTTGTCCTGGTTTCCATGGCCTTGGTTGTTGTGGGTTAGTTGGGCTATCTGTTGCAGAGTGGCTAGGTTGGCTTGACGTTCGGCTCTTTCAGCTTCGCGGTCAGAAGTCAACATTTGCAGGATCTGCAACATCGGGTCTGGGGCTGAACCACTTCCTCCACGTGGCATCTGAAGATTGATATCGATTATGAGAAAAGAGGGAAATTGCTAAGGTTTTGGGTTTTTGAAGGTTTTTTTTAAAGGTTTGACTCATATTTTTCTAGCAACTTGCTTTTTCATTCATTCACTCATAGCACACAGTACAACACACACCACAACAAGGAAAAACAGATGGTTTTAAGAACCATTCTGAAATCTACGATACAGTGGGACCTACTACTACTCACTACGCTAGTGCTCAGTGCTACTACTACTCGAAGTTTGTGGCTTCATCATCTTCAGGATCATCGATGAAGGCGAAATCATCCTCACCGGTGAAGAAGTCCATGGCCTGATCCTCCAGAAAATTATCGTCATCGCTGAGATAGGAGTAAGGGTCTCCACGAAGATCTTCTCCGGCATTCTCCCTTTCCTCTAGCTGCATGTCTCTCTCGTGGATGGTCTCTTCCAGAGATGAGATGCGATGGCGAAGACGGGCAATAATGCGCTCTTTCTTGTCGAGCTGACGGCGGCGAGACTTGCGATCCTTTGCGAGCATGGCGATGGTTTGATCCTTCGTCTTGATGATGGCAGACTTGTGGTTGCAATAGTCACGGCAGTTGTCCAAATCCTGCTGACGGTCGTACATCATGAAGCTAAGGTGGTCCAATTGAGTCTTCAGCTCGGGGTGGTATGGGGCTTCCAGTGGTTGTCCATTTGCATCACGTCTTGGGAAAAACTCAAATCGAGTACCCTTGATCTGATTGATGCTCTATCCACACAGACGGGAAAGAGCTTCCTGCATTGCTTTGGCAAGTCCATCGAGCCAGTTGTTTTCCCTCAAGGTAAACTGAATTCCCTCCGCTGTGGGAGGTTCTTTAAATCTTTCCTCGGAGACTTGCAACAATTAGCCACTACAGATCTTCTCCTCCTTGATCATTGAGCTGAGCTCCGAAGAACTCGGGGTGCGACGCCCGCTCGAAGTTCAAAGTCGATCCAGATCCTCTCAAAGATAAGGTCTCCCCATTTCGAGTTGATAAAACTTGCTGTACTTCACGTCCATCTATAAAAATAGAGGATGAGTAGATTAGCAGAGTGATCAAGTGTGTCAAAATTTTATTTATTTTGCAAGAGTTTTTGAGGAACATGAAGTTTTATGAAAGAATTAAAGAGATAAGAATGAGAATAGTTTTTTGTAAATATTTGCTTTCTTTGGTTTTTGAAACTAAGTTTTTGGTTCAACGTCCAACCTAACTAGGGTCTCCTATGGTCAGGATGGCTCTGATACCAACTTGTCAACACCCGGATTTTTCAATCCTAGATGCCTGTTATGCCATACATCGCAATCCCAGGATTACCATTTTTGCGAGACATAACAGAATTGGATACCATAGTACTTCATCCATTACAACGATACATAAGTTCTTACACAAATAGGGATCTCATGATCCAGTTCTTAATACAACATCAAGCAGCGGAATACGTAATAATAACGGTAGCGTAGGTGAAGCTCCATCTTCGGGGTCACAGGCAATGCTGACGATGGGAGATGATCCTAGTTGTCGTAACCTTCCTGGGGTCCATCCTCCAGGTACTCCTCTTCATAGTCTGGCCATGGGAATAGCCAGGGACAAAGCCATGAGTACTCTTTAAGTACTCGCAAACTAATACTAACAAGTAAAGGGGTTTTTGGAATATAGGACACTAGGCTCTAGGGTTGTTTTGCAAAAAGCCAGGTTTATCTCTACTAAGCTCCAAAGCTTGTCACAATTTTATAACTCCTAAGTGGGATCTTGTAGTTCAGGTCACAACTCTGTTGTGGTCAAGTCAAAGTCTCAACTCATTTCACAAGTCATTTTAAAAGTCTGACGGGGGAACAAGATGGCCATCTAATCGTCCATAATCATGACGCTGCTATTCAAATAGTTTGACACTCAGAGATTGTACACTTTCACCACAACATTCGATACATCCGTCAGAACAAATCCTGAATTCACCATACTCGATGCGGATAATCAATCTTAACCTTTCAATTACACTCCTAGTATAAGCACCTCTCCTGTGAGTTTGGCCTCCCAACCATGACCACTTGTCATCTTGGTACCGCAGTGGACAATCTTCACAAGGTAGCCTCAGCTCGACCTTGGCCGTGAGGGAACTAATACTATGGTATATAAGTTTCTAGTCAAGCCCTACCCAATATTCGGTATTGTGGTTGTCGATAAAATTGGAATGGTATCGCATCCGCACAACCATCAGTTTTATAAAGGGCTAAGGCTCATGCCTCAACATTTTCATCACCAAAATCATCAAGTGTTTGGAAACACATGTCCAAAACATTTCAATAGAATGATCCATCATTCCAAGGTTTTCATAACCATTTTCCACCAAGTAATCCCAGCTAAAGTTGATCAAGTTTTATGCTTAGCACTAGCATCTACAGTTGGGAAGGGTAATAATGAGGGGTGGTAACTGGTGGGGTTTCACTAAGTCCAACCTTATATCTTAGGCTGAGATCAAGGTTTCTAGCTTAGGCCAAATTTTATGCTCTTAGGGCAAACTTGAGCACAGCTGTCTAATATCTACCAAACTCTTAAGTAGACTCTAAGTAAGCTTTGATAAAGAAAAAAAAGAAGCTTGCCATAAAACTAGGATTGGTTTAGCAAGTTGGTATGATCACATACGCTTAAGGCATATGGTATTCATATCACAAGCATGGGTTTGTGGCAACAATAGGGTATCTTGCAAGTGTTAGCTTGCACTGGTATAGTATCTTGCAAGTGTTAGCTTGCACTGGTATAGTATCTTGCAAGTGTTAGCTTGCATTGGTCAACTTGGTTAGTAAAGCTTGCCTTGTGCAGAGCAGTGGTTGAAGTTCTCTTCAGCTTCCTCTTCGTAGTATCCTCCTTCCTCCTCGTAGTATCCTTGGTCGGTACTAGCGTCTATGAATAAATACGAGGTACACAATCACCAATCAATACTTAACTACTTGCAATCATCACACAAGGGTCCTATAGATGATCTAGCATCATCTCTAACATTACAAGGTCAAGGATTGGTTTAAGTCCTTTTATTTTAGAAAAGTAATTTCTACTCATTGAAAAACTACTTAAGATTTAATATTCTCCAAACTAAACATGGGATCATGTTGACACATGTCATCACCACATATTGTAGTCCATGGGAATGTGATTTAAAGTGGTGTCACAATTTAATAAGGTTTTACCCTTTTATTTTAATTGATTAAAGTGGCTAGAAATGCTTATGTAGCATTCTTTTATTCCTTGAACAATATTTCTGCAAGTAAACCTATATATTTTTATATATTCTGAAAGGTATGGTTAATTGTGATTTTTGAGAGTTGGAATCAACTCAAAAGCTTTTATGGTTGAAATTTGAAAAATGTTTGAATGCAGAAAAGCTTCTGCCTTGTTATTTTTGCTATGGGTGATCTACAGATCCAAATGACTTGAATCCAATGGGCTTGGATTAAGCATTCACAGACCTTTCCAACAAAATTGGTTTCATCCAATTTGGTGCACTGAATCGACCTGGGTTGATTTTTGAAGTTGGGTACAGAAGTGTGTTTGAAATTAAAAAGAAAAAGGTGTAATTTGAATTCTTTGGCTGCGGGAAATTCTAACGGGCGGCCTGCTAAGCGCAGTGCTCCTGGCTGCGTAAGTGGGTGTCCCCACTCGTCGGTGACACGGGCTGGGCGGTATGGGGCAACGTGGGTCGTTCGATCTAGTTCTAATCCAACGGTGAGGGTAGTCGTCGACGAGACAGCTCGACGAGAACGAAACCTAAGCGCGATTGGGGTGCTGGGGCTCACCGAATGCAGGCGAGGGTCGAGGCGGCGAACGACGAAGTCGGCGATGGCGATCCTCCTGCACCGGTGGCTTCTCTGGCGGCTCAATCGCTCGCTCCCTTCTTCTCTCCGAGGCGGGCTCGGTGAAATTCTGGCAGTGGTGCTCGCCTTGCTCGAGGATGGTGTGGCACGTTCGGTGGGGAGAGGGGAGTGAGATGGTGTGAAGAAATCGTGGGGTGGCCTCTATTTATAGTCGGCGAGGGACCGTCAGGCGCAAGGTGAGCTCGTCGGGGCGACGTTCTGACAGCTAAAGGCATGGGCAAGGTAGGGACGGTGCTGTGTCTCCTGGCGATGCTCAACGACATGATCGCGAGGCATGGGGCGGTGTGGTTTGGTCTGGAACGGGCGGCGCTCTGCGCGGCAGAGGCGGCGTCTTCGACGGCGGGCGGTGGTTGTATGGCACGGGGCTGCTAATGGGGATGTCTGGCGGTCTCCTGGGTCGGTGGTGATCGTGTGTGAGCGCGGTGAGGGCGGCGCGCGGTATGGGGACGCTGGTCGCGGGTGGTGCTCTGGCGCACGCTCGGCATGGTCTGGGCGCGGCTTGTGCGCGTGGTCTAGGGCTTGGCAACGCTTGTGGCTGGGACAGGCAGTGGCGATGGACGGTGGGCTGCCTCCTAGACATGCTGGCTAGGCTTGCTGCTGCTCCTAGCTTGCTGTCCACATTGGGGTGACATGGGTGTGCTCGGCTGTTCACCATTAATGGCAATGGCAAGCTCAAAGGGGTGCTAGTGTTGGGCTAATCTTTCTAGATGATCTACTGGTCTGTGTGTGAGCTAACTAGGGAACAAGTTAGGCTCAAAACACTGCACACTATAGTGTGTTTGGTTTTGTTTGATTTGTGTCTGCAACTTGTTTGATGAAATGGCCGCATGAAGTCAAGTTTTGAATTTTGAAATGAATTTTGGTGAGTTTGCTAGATTGGTTCTGGTGAGTCTGCAGATGCTTGGGTTTTGAAAGTTGAGCTTGTTTGAGTGGGTTTTGAAAAAGTGGGATCTTCCCATATGAAGAAGATTCAATTTTGAATTGTCATTTAAACTATGCATTTGAAAGTTTCTGGATGATCACAAAGTGGGCCTTGATACTCTGTTATGAGTACATTCAAGGGGTGCAAAGATCCAGAAAAGTTTCTGTTGGGTTTTGAAAGTTTGAGACAGCCAAAGTAGGCATGGGAGTTAAATTGGCCAAAATGACCATTCTCTTAATATATTTGTTTTGATTTACTTGTCCTTAGGAAAAGTGTGGGAAATGTTTTAGATGATGTTCTTTTCACCTAAGAAACATTTTACAAGCAATGGTTCACACAAACAAGGTGGTTTTTAAAGAAATTCAAAATCCATGCATACACATATACATGCATTCATGAATTCATTTAGAAAAGTTTTTGTTAACCCTAATCTTGATGATTAGTGTTTTGAATGATCTAAGTTTGATATTTTTGGGATGTTACACTTCGCGACCCTTCCTGTAGCGTCGCTGTTATTGATGATGTCGGACAGTGGAGTATTGCTCACCACTGTGATTGGGTGCTCCTGAAAGTAATGCCTCAGCTTCCGAGAAGCAAGGAATACTCCATAAGCTATCTTTTGGTAGTGCGAGTAACACTGCTTGGACTCCGTCAAGACCTCGCTCACATAGTAAACTGGTCGTTGAACTCTGTGCTCATAGCCTGGTTCCTTCCGCTCTACCACGGCGATCTTGATAACCGGTTGGTTGCCGCCATGTAAATTAACAGGGGCTCACCAGGCTTGGGTGCTGCAAGGATGGGCACTGAGGAAAGAATCTCCTTGAGCTGCTTCAATGCTGCATCTGCTTCGTCCGTCCACGTGAATTTTTCCGCCTTCTTCATCAACTTGTACAGTGGCAGAGCCTTCTATCCAAGTCGGCTGACGAACCGACTAACTGCTGCAACACAACCTGTTAGTCATTGAATGTCCTTTAGGCATGTAGGACGGTTTATGTTCAAGATGGCCATGATTTTCTCCGAGTTGACCTCGATTCCACGCTGGGAAACGATGAAGCCCAACAATTTGCCGGCTGGAACCCCGAAGACGCACTTCTTAGGGTTGAGCATCATGTTGTATTTCCGAATATTATCAAAGGTTTCTTGTAAGTCAGAGATTAAGTCGTTTGACTTTTTAGACATCACCGCGATATCGTCCACGTAGGCATGAACGTTCCGACCAATTTGGTCGTGAAGGCAACGTTGCATTGTCCGCTGGTAGGTAGCACCTGCGTTTTTCAGCCCAAAGGGCATCGTGACATAGCAAAACGTGCCGTATGGGGTAGTGAACGAAGTGGCCAATTGGTCCGACTTCCTCATCTTGATCTAGTGGTATCCTGAGTATGCATCGAGAAAACACAAAAGTTTCGAGCCAGCCGTCGAGTCAATGACTTGGTCAATGCGAGGCAAAGCAAACAGATCTTTGGGACATGCTTTGTTCAAGCCGGTGTAATCAACGCACATTCTTAATTCATTGGTTCCCTTTTTGGGGACAAGTACATGATTGGCCACCCATTGGGTGTGAAGGACTTCTCGGATAAATCTAGCCTTAAGTAACCTAGCTATCTCTTTGCCAATGGCGCGTCTCTTCTCATCTCCAAAGCGTTGTAGAGGTTGTTTCACTGATTTGCATTTTGGATCAATGTTTAAGCTGTGCTCGAGTTCCCTAGGTACACCTTTCATGTCGGCAGGTTGCCAGGCAAAGATGTCCCTGTTCTCACGGAGGAACTCGACGAGCGCGCTTTCCTATTTGGGATCTAGGTTCGTCCCAATGGCGGTGACCTTGGAGGCATCGCCTACCACAAGTTCCACCGGCTTGGTCTCGATGGTGGCCTTGAACGCAGGAGCGGAGTCAGAGATCCGCTTCTTTGACGCGGGCATCTCTGAGTCATCGACCTTGCTCTGGATCTCTTTGAATTCTTCGCTATAGAGGACAGCTTCTACAACGGCTGCTTCGTTGATCTCGCAGTCGCTTGCCTTGGTAAAGCTTCCGGATACGGTGATGATGCTGTTTGGTCCGGGTATCTTGAGTTTGTTGTAGACAAAGCATGGCTTGGCCATGAACGTGTGGAATATGTCGCGGCCGAATATGATGTGGTACACGCTCTTGAAGGGGACCACCTCGAAGGTCATGCGCTCTTGACGGTAATTATTAACATAAACAAAGGCAACCTGAAGTGTAATGCACCCAAGGGACCGAGCCTCCCGGCCAGGAACTACGCCGTGGAAGATGGTGTTGGTCCGCCTTAGGTTTGCCTCCGTCAAGTTCATCTTCTACAGTGTATCCAGGTACATGATGTTGATGCTGCTTCCACTATCCACCATACACTTGGTGAACTCCACGCCGTCAATCAAGGGGTTGATGACCATGGCGTACTGGTTCTCCGTGGGTATAAGGTCTGGGTGGTCCGTCCTGTCCGAAGTTATTGGAACCTCCGACCAGCATAGGTACTGGGGAACTGGGGGGAGAGTATCCATCAGGATCCTCAAAGAGGTCTTCCATTGTCGGACGGTGGGGGTGCCAAGGAAAGTGTGGTAGACCGTGGCCTTCTTTGCGAAGGGGTTCTTGCCCTTGTCGTCGCTCTTGGCGGCGTGCTTGGGGTCAACGTCCTCGTCCATGTCACTTGAATCCTTGGAATCCTCCTCCTTCTTCTTCCCCTTGCCCTTGCCTCGCGGTCTGTTCTTCTGACTTCGCTTGTAGCCGGACTCCGGGTCTTCCTTGAGGTCGTTGACGAACTTGCAGTGTCTATTGGTATGGGTGGCCTTGCCGTTGGCGTCGAGGTGTACGAGGCACGACATATCGCGGTACTCTTCGTAGGTTTGGGGAACGCGGAGCGGCGCCGAGGTGGTTTCACTTCCTCGTTGCTTCCCACGACCATCTCCCTTTCCTTGGCCACGTTGTCCGCCTTCTCCTCGTCCTGCAAAATTCATAGCGACCATGTCAGTAGATTGCTTTTCTTCTGGAGCGGTCTTCCACTTTGTACTGCTGTTCCTCCGAGCTTGAGTTGGAACGGCTGTTGCCGGCAAGGAGCAGCTGCGAACTCACTAGCCAACTGAATCATCTGGTTCAAGTTGAGCTGGTGATTGTCCTGCAAGCGCTTCAGCTTATGTCGGAGCAACGTGCCTCTTTCCAACCCATCGATGAAGGCGGCCATGGCGGTCTGAGCGTGCACTCATGCGCAGGAATTCTTCATATCCAGCCAGCGGGAGAGGTAGGCGCGAGATGTCTCGTCTTTATCTTGCACGCACCGCTGTAGATCGCCCACAGTGCAGGGACGCTTGTATGTACCCTCAAAGTTCTTGGTGAATGCTTCTTGCATGTCGAGCCAATTGTAGATAGATTTCTCCGGCAAGTCGTCGATCCATTGACGGGCCGTGCCGGCCAACATTAACGGGAGGTACTTGACGGCGACGTTGAGGTTGCCTCTGGCAATCTCCACCGCGTTGTCATAGTCCTGCAACCATGTGGCTGGCTTGGCGGTGCCGTCATAGGGCTTGATGGTCTTGTCAATCCGGAAACCTTTGGGGTAAGTTGCGGACCGTATTGCAGGTCCAAAGCAACGTGGTCCCAGGTATGGTCCTTCCCGGGCCTCGTGGATCTTATCGATCCGCGAACGTGCATCGTACGGCTCCGGGTTCTTCTTCTTTTTGTCAACAGGGGATGGGCTGCGTGAACGATGCGGGCCTCCTCCGCCATGGTGACTGCTTGGTGGTGACGGAGGCAGAGGTGGCGGTGGGTTAGCCTTCTTGCTGTTACCCTCATGCGACGCCTCACGCCTGTCACGGTTGCTTGTCGGACGCGGAGGATCGTAGCGTGACCTGCTCTTGTGTCCTTGGTTGCGCTCTCCGTCATGACGGGTCTGCTCCGCTTTGTCGCGAATGATGATGCCACACTGCTTTGGTGGGGGCATATCCGTACGATGGTGAGCCTTGTAATATTCGCGATGTCGGGGAGATCGGGGCGGTGGCGATGGGCGACGAGGTCGGGCCTTTTCTCCGTGGTCGGAGGATATGGGGATGGCATCCTTCCTGTTGCGTGCATCCCTCCATCTTCGTTCTGATGAACCCGTCTGGGACCCGACATCAAGAGGAGATCTGTCCCTTGGCGGATTGTACTAGCTAGATTGGCAGAGCGCTGGGTCAGACTCAAGCCTCTGAGAGGTGGCATTTTCCTGTTGCTTCACCGCCTTGGCCACTAGGTCGTAGACATGTTCCACTGCCTCAGGTGATCTATCCTGCTCCAGAAGGTTCTTGGCGACGGCGAGGTTAAGTAGTGGGGTGGGCATCACCTGCTTGCCTTCACTGTCAATGTATGGTTTGGCCTGTGATGGCTTCGAGGGAGCCCATCCTAGGTTGCGCCATACGGCAGGATCGTTGATGACGCGAGCCGGAGTTTTCTTAACCTTCTGCTGTTGTAGCAGAGTCTTGTACTCGGCCTCCATTGCTCTAGCTTTTTCTATGGACTTCTGCGCGTTGACCAGATCTCGATCTAGTTCCGCGCCTTGCTCCGCGATGGCTTGCGCTTCCTCCAGCAGCTGCTGGCGCTTCTTGTCAAGCTAGGTCACGTTCCGGATATGAGCGACGGTTAGTGGCTCGACGAGAAGATTGTCGTACATCACTCTATCAGTTGGAGTAACTTGGGATGCTGCAGACGTAGATGCTGGAGGCGGCAAGTTTGCAATGTTGTTGTTGCTCGGGCCGGTGCCGAGTTCCTACGGCTGCTGCACTGGGTTAAGCGGAGGAGGCATGACCTTTGCGCGATCATCGTCAGCAGCAATAAGTGGCCCCTTCCCCTTTTCCAGCCCCGTAGGCAGAGCTCGTCCGGGTTGATCTTCATCCATCGTTGTCCCAATGGTGACGAACACCCCTCGAGACGTGACGGCGTTGTTGGCTTGCTCGTCGCGCGAGTACTCCTCCTCCATCTCCTGCATAGCGGAGTCTAGCTCTTCTGGACTGAAGTCTATCTCCTCTGAATCTGCACTAAAATCAGCATAAAGCGCGTCAATGACAGAGTCGGAGGGTGCCGGGACTTCCTCGATGACGGGCGGTGGAGGTGCAACGGGCTCGACGATGACTGGAGGCGGTGGTGCTGCTGCGAGGATGGCGGCGGGAGGCGGTGGCGGCGGCTGCTGAATCGTGTAGGGGTTCGTAGCATGGAAAACAAAAAATTTCTACCGCACGCAAACAAACAAGCCAAGATCTATCTACTAGATTGTAGCAATGAGTTGATAGAGGAACTCACCCTCGAAGATTCCAAAGCTGTTAACGAGAGCAGATTCTCATGGGTGATGTAGTCGTACTCTTGCCGATCTCAAGATCGCGTAGACGATCCTTCCGGCAGCGTTCGGCAGCGCCTTGATCGGTCACGTTTCGTGTCGATGAAGACCTTCCTCTCCTTGTTCCAAAGAGGCGGAGGTTGTAGCACTCTCCTCGCGATTCCGGCAGCTCGACGGCGTGGTACTGGAAGTAGAGGGGAGATCTCGCAGGGCTTCGCCTTAAGCCGGAGCGAGTATGGTGGACTATGAGAGAGGCCTTGGAAATCTAGGGTTTGGAAGGCACCAAGGGGCGGAGCTTGGACGACGGCTAGGGCTTGGGGAAGCCCTAAGTAGGCGGCTAGGAGAAATCCTAGGGGCGGCGGCGACTTGGAGGAGGCCGTCGGCTAGGGCTAGGGTTTTGGTGGTGTTGGGTGTGAGGGAGAGGGGCAGCCCTGCCCCCCCTTTTATAGGTGGGAGGGCGCGGCTTGGGAGGGGGGAGTCCTCCCCCAAGTCGGCCTCCTTGGCTGACGGGTGGAGGGAGAGGAACTCCTCCCCAAGTAGGTTTCCTACTCTCCCTCCACCAAGCAAACTTGCTGTTTGACTTTTTCAAACTGGCGTTTGACTTTCAAACTAGGATTTGATTTCTCCCTTTATTTTGCTCAGCCATGTTACCTAGTACATGATGCAAACATTCCATATTGTTATGACACATTCATGTACCCTTCCCCTCCGGAGTGCCGGACCTTCCGGACCCTTCTAGAACATTCCCGATGAAAACACCGGAATCATTCCCCAACTCTAAAACAAGACTTTCCTTATATGAATCTTATTCTCCGGACCATTCTGGATCTCCTCGTGATATCCCGGATCCCATCCGAGACTCCGAACAACATTCGGTCTCTTTCTCATCATTCCATAACTACTCAACAATATCGAATCCTTAAGTGTGTCTCCCTACGGTTCGTGAATTATGCGGACATGATCGAGACACTTCTCCGATCAATAACCAATAGAGGAATCTGGAAATTCATATGGCTCCCACATATTTCTACGATTACTTTGCGATCGAATGAACCACTTACATACGATACCAATTTCCCTTTGTCTCACGATAGTTTACTTATCTGAGGTTTTGATCGTCGGTATCTCTGCATACCTAGTTCAACCTCATTACCGATAAGTACTCTTTTCTCGTTCCCGTGATATGTGATCCCTTGTGAGCCAGTCACATGCTTTCAAGACAATTGGATGACATTCCACCGAGAGGGCCCAGAGTATATCTATCTGTCATATGGATGGACAAATCCCACTCTTGATCCATGTGTCTCAACCCATACTTTCCGAACACTCAATGCCACCTTTATAGCCACCCAGTTACGGTGTGGTGTTTGATGTCATCAAAGCATCCTTCCGGTGATGGTGATAAGCATGATCTCATGGTCGAAGGAATTAGGTTACTATGTATCAGAAAGCTTATAGCAATTGAACTATTTAAAATGACTTGATCTTTATGCTACGCTTATCTATAGGAGTATGTCCATCATACCATTCTCCTAATGATATGATCTTGTTGTCAATAACATCTCAATGTTCATGATAGGGAAACCACAATCATCTATTAACCAACAAGCTAGTATTATGAAGAGGCTTTACTAGGGACACTAATTTAGTTTACAAATCACACAAGTATTAATGTTTCCTGGTTAATACTATTATACCATTAATGTAAACATTTATCATAAACACAAAGATATAATAATAACTACATTTATTATCGCCTCTAGGGCATATCTCCAACAAATCGGAGGTTCTCCGTCTCTGAGCGCAAGCTCCATCTGGGCTGCCGCATTAGCTGCCGCGTAGCTGTTGACGGTGCTCACCATCTCTTTGAGGGTAAGGCGTCCTATTGCCTGCTGTCGTCTTAAAGAATGTCGGAGAAGCGTGTCATGGTCCAGTCCTTCGACAAAGTGATAGATAGCATCCTCATTGGGGTAGTGGGCCAGATCGGCTCGTATACGGAGCCACCTGACCAGGTAATCGCGGGGGTTTTCGCCCTCTCTCTGAACGCAACGCACCAGATCAAAGATAGTAACCACGCCGATGAACTTGGAGATCTGCTGTCCAGACGCACGAACGAAGCCGACGGATTTGTAGTGATCTTCCACCTTTATATCCTGCACAGGGGCGGTTTGGGTGGGCCTTGAATTTTTCTGATCTTTGCCGGCAAATTCCGAAGAGAGATCCGACATCGATCCTTCCGCGAACGTGTCCTGCCCGTAGGCGGTCCGTGCGGGCCTTGAGTTTTTCCGATCTTTGTCGGCAAACTCCGAAGAGAGATCTGACATCGATCCTTCCACGAACGTGTCCTGCCCGTAGGCGGTCCGTGCGGGCCTTGATGCTCCTCCGACTCCCACGGAACTAGTGCCCGAGTCGGTTTCGCCGATGAAGAGGTGGATATCTCCGATAGGAACGATCGAACACCGCGTAGGGTTCGTCTTCGCCGGGATCCATAACTCGTTGGGAGGGACGATCGGAACGTTGCCGGAGAAGAGAACGCGATCGATGGCTACGGTTTCGCCGATTCCCACGAAGATCTTGGTCCTCGCCCGCTGAAGAGCCTGAAGGGCCTCCTGCCCCATGGTGGGCGCCAACTGTCATGGTATTGTCGACGAGTACGCCATGGAGGGGTCCTCATAGTGCATGTTTAGAGATGTGGGGTAAGGCGGACGGTTGACGGGCACGAGGTAACACAGCTTACCCAGGTCCAGATCCCACAACGGTGGCGAAATCCTACTCCTTCTATAAATCACTACAAGGGCAATACGCCGAGTTACAGGGATTGGTTCGCTATGCGAGGTTGTATGAATCGATGCCCTAAAGGCTCCCATAGATCCGACTTATATAGTCGCCAGGTCCTAGGGTTACAGAGAAAAGTCCTAGCCGGACAGGTTACAGAGTCCTACATTGTCTATTACTAGTCTTGTGTATCTTGTACTCCAAGGCTCCGGGTACGCTGGTGACTCCACCGTAGACTTCCTTTATCCGGCATGGGCCTCCCTTCTGCATCCATCTAACTGGGCCGCCCAGCAGGCCATAGGACATGATACCGACTATGGGCCACCCGGGTTATCCGGATAAGAGACATGCTATAAGGATACCCATACAGCATATCCCCAACACTCGCTGGCCAGAGTGGCCACCCACATGACTGTCATGAACCGATCGAAGGATCATATTCCGGAGTACTGGATCCTTGCCAATCCAGACGCGGACATTCTTGCGAATCAACCCATTTTGCAACTCAAAATCGACCACCGATGCATCACCAGCAGCAATCTTGGCCAGCAACTCTTGAATCTCCGATTCTGAACTGTAACTCTGAATGACCTGCTCAAGCGAACTGGGCACACAAACAGTAAGGGCGAGCAGTTCACCTCCCGCGACAAGGCGTCTGCGGCATCATTCTATCATCCAAGTCGGTACACAATCTTGTAACGGAGACCCAACAACTTAGTCAACGCTTTTCTTTGCCATGGTGTGTGCAAGCGTTGTTCATCCAAACAAGCTAGACTACGATGGTCATATTGAATTGTGAACTCCTGAACCTACAGGTATGACCACCAGTGATCAATAGTAAGCAGAATCGCCAAGAATTCTTTTTTGTATGCGGATAATCCATGGTTCTTTGGGCCCAATGCCCGACTCAAGTAGGCAATAGGGTGCCCTTCCTGGGATAGAATCGCACCCACACTACCATCTGATGCATCAGCCTCCACCACAAAGGGTTTGGCAAAATCCGGAATTGCAGAACTGGGGCTATCACCAGGGCCTGCTGTAACTGTCGGAAAGTTGTTTCTGTCACTTCTGTCCAGCGAAATTCCACCCCTTTGTTCAACAAATCTGTCAGTGGCCTGCTGATCTGGATGAAATGGCGCACAAATTTGCGGTAGTATCCCGCCAATCCAATAAACCCGCACACTTCTTTAACTAACCGAGGAGAAGACCATTTCTGTACCGCTGCAATGTTCTCAGGGTCGGTTGTGACGCCTGATGCACTGATCACGTGTCCCAGGTACACTAATTGTTGTTGTGCAAACGTACACTTTCTCTTCTTTATATTGAGATGGTGTTGGTTGATGGCGCCCAGCACTTGTCGTGGGACGCTTCATTGGAAACCCCAATAGGAAGGTCTGATGAGAACAACAACAAGTTTTTCCTCAGTAAGAAATCGAGGTTATCGAACCAGTAGGAGAAAGGAAACGTCACACAGGTGTTGCAAGCAACGTGGAAACCTGTATAACACCAAAAGAGAACTAAAAAAGGAATCAATAAGAAGCAAATGAAAATAATGGCGGAAATCTGTCAAAATAGACCAGCAGGTAGAAACTAATTTTTTCGAAAATCTTCTGTTGCTCAAATGAAAAAGTGTTGAAGTAGCGAAAGTTAGCTAACATATTGGGGGATTTATTCGTAAATTTTCAGCTCAATACGACTTACATAGACTCCTCACGAATTTTTGTGGTGGAGGACAAAAATCTGTTTCGGGACAGCAACTCCCTAAATCTTACTTCCCTCTCATTAGAGCTCATTCTTGGCACAAAAAGCAAACAAAAAGGATAAGAAGAGGTCATTACTAAAGTAATAACTTCCAAGACTCAAGGAAACTCTTGGATTATCTCCCAACAAGTGCTTTTCTTTAACGCCTTCAAGTTAGGCACAAGAAGCAAGAAATCAAGTATTTTCAAATGAAGAATTAAGATCAGTACTTGTAAAGTCTTCAACTATGAGAGGTATCTCATCCAAATGAGTCTTGGAGGATCCCTTCTCATCTCTCTTTGGTTTACTACTTTCATCAAAAGTATTTTTAGGAACAATCCAATCAAAATTCTTTTCAAAGGTTTCATGCATTACAACAAGCTTAAAGGGTATGGGTATCTTAAATGCCTCTATAGGATTGGTTTTATCTAAAGTACCCACAACATGTACGCATGAGCCTAGCAAGGCAAGAACAGACCAGCAACTAGAGTAAGAACTATTTTTTTGTGTGTTTTTGAATAAAGAAAGCAAACCAAACTAGACTAATTTTTTTGAAGTTTTTTAAAAGAGGCAAACAAAACCAAGCAAAAGAAACTAAGCAAACTAAAAACAAAGTAAAGAGAAAGGAAGTTGATGACTCTCCTTGTGAAGACGTCCTTAGCCTCCCCGGCAACGGCGCCAGAAAGAGCTTGATGGCGCCCAACCCTTGTCATGGGACGCTTCGTTGGAAATCCCAAGAGGAAGGTGTGATGAGCACAACAACAAGTTTTCCCTCAGTAAGATACCAAGGTTATCGAACCAGAAGGAGAAAGGAAACGTCACACAGGTGTTGCAAGCAACACGGAGACCTGCACAACACAAACTCAATAATTTGCCCCAACGAATCAGTGAGGTTGTCAAGCTCACCGATTTGCTGTAACAAATGATTAAACATATGGTGTGGAAGGTAATGGTTTGCAGAAAGTAAACAAGTAACAGTGGAAGATGTATGAATGGTAAATATTGGATCGGGGTGCATAGTTCAGTAGAGGTGCTCTCCTTAGATAAACAACATGGCATGAAGGGTAAACAAATTACAGCAGGCAATTGATAGGAACTGAGCAAGGCATAACAATGCAATAACCAGTCAGAAAGATCCTATGAGATTCGATTGGGCAATACAACAAGATACATATACCGCTATCCAACTGCATCTATGACTAGAAGTCCACCTTCAGGTTATCATCCGAACCCCCTCCAGTATTAAGTTGCAAGCAATAGACAACTGCTTTAAGCAAAGTGTGTAAGGTAAACAGTCCACATGTTCCATGAACAAGAGATCGTTGTTTTTCCCTAGTAGCAACAACACATCTACAACCGAAGAGATTATTGTCACTTCCTTTGGAAACTAGAGGCATGAACCCACTATCGAGCATAAATACCCCCTCTTGGAGTCACTAGCAACTACTTGGACAAGATAGCTACTAACAACGGAGAGCATGCAAGATCACAAACAACACAGACATGATAGTATCAAATAGACAAAACCATTAACCAATCTGACATAGTAATCTCAATATCCATCGGATCCCTGCAAACACAACATGCATGATTACAAATAGATTAGATCTTGATCATGAACGGAGCTCACAAGATCTATACATGAAAGCACAAGGAGGAGATACAACCATCTAGCTACTACATGGACCCGTAGTCCAAGGTGCACTACTCATGCTTCATACCGGAGAAGAAGGCCTCCGGGATGATTTCCCCTCCGACAGGGTGCCGTGAAGAACTTCAGATCCCCCCGATCTAGGGACGATGGTGGTGGCGGCTACACAAGGTTTCGTGGAGTTTTGATCGGGTGCCTAGGGTTTCTGCATCGGAGGCTTCTTATAGGCGAAGAGGCGAGGCTAGGAGGCGGCCAAGGGGCCCACACCCTACCCAGGCCTGGGGTGGGCCCACCCGATCCTAGGGGGTGTGGCGGCCCTGGTTTGCCTCTTTGTCTCCCC
Organism: Avena longiglumis; assembly: GCA_030063025.1. Classification (NCBI taxonomy): domain Eukaryota; kingdom Viridiplantae; phylum Streptophyta; class Magnoliopsida; order Poales; family Poaceae; genus Avena; species Avena longiglumis. Next base: position 570,617,459 of record CP125974.1, read on the forward strand.
TCTGGAATTCGTGTCGCCCACGGTAAAATATTGACTTTGGCTTTTGTCCCGTCCAATTCCGAGAATATTGATTTTCTGCATTTCTGGAACCAAAAACAGAAGAAAACAAGCAACTGGCACTGTGGCAACTTGTTAATAGGTTAGTTCCAGAAAAGATATAAAAACACTTCAAATGTAGACAAAGAAAAGCAAAATTGATACTAAACAAGCATGAAACATAAACAATTATAGATACGTTTTCGACGTATCATTGGTCCAACAGCTCTAGCACTTGACACATGATGCGAGCATGCTCCTCCAAGGTCTTGCTATATACCAGAATGTCATCAATAAACACCAACACCCCTTTGCGTAGCAATGCTGCCAGAACCATGTTCATGGTGTTCTGAAACGTGGCTGGTGCGCCCGTCAAGCCGAAGGACATAACCCGAAACTCATAGTGACCATTATGTGTTTTGAAAGCTGTTTTCCCCTCATCCTCAGGTTGCATCTGTATCTGATGGTAACCGGCCCTCAAATCCAAACTAGTGAACTATTGTGCCCCATCAAGTTCATCAATCAGTTCCTCGATAATAGGCAATGTAGAACGGTTCTTGATGGTAATCGCATTGAGGTGTCGATAATCGATGCAGAAACACCATGTCAAATCCTTTTTTAGCACTAGAAGCACATGTGAAGCAAAGGGACTAGAACTGGGCTGAATAATCCCTTGTTTCAGCATTGCTGCAATTTGCTTCTCAATCTCATCATTTTGAGCAGGACTATAATGATACGGTCTGAGATTGACTGGTTTAGCACCATGAATCAAAGGTATAGCATGATCAAATGTGCGTGCTGGTGGTAATGTTACAGGAGCAGCAAAGACAATGTCAAATTCAGCCAAAACCTTGTCAATTTCTATTGGCAAACTCTATGATGGGAACAACTATGTACCAAGATCTATCTACTAGATACAAACAACGGGCGGATGTATATCCGTAGAGAACATACCCTTGAAGACCGACAAAGCTTAACGAGTCCAAACTCGTGGTTGATGTAGACGATCTCTTGCCGATCTCAAGATCGAGAGGAAGTCCTAGCGCCAAAAAGCAGTAAGATCCGTGCTCGCACACACGCTCGAGGCACCGAGCAACCTCCGCCTCGCTCCAGCGATGCAGGAAGCACAACTCTTTCTTGCCAAAAAGCCACTGGAACATGTATCTCGCTAGTCCGAGACCATGGGGATAAATTCTAGAGGGGAGAGAGATCCTTCACGAGGAGGTGTGGTGTGAGAGGAGAGGGGGCCTTTATAGGGAGAGGGGGCACCCAAGGGGCATGGCGCCCAGCCATGGGGCTGCCCCACCTCTTCCACATTCATGTGGGTGGAGCTCCCACTCAAAATGAAAAGCCTCCACTCCCATTAAAAAGCCTCCACTCAAAAATCCACTCACATGCATTAAATTTCCACCAAATTTAATGCAAGCTCTCATTTAAATAAAACTCTTTTATTTATTTATTCAGAATTTTGTTAATTACTTTAATTAACAAACATTCACATAAAACCCTTGCTAGTATTCCATTTCACATGCGTAACCAGTTTCGGCAATTTCAACCAAACAGCTTTGTGTCTAGTGAAATAAATTCCTCGCTTTCCTTTTCTTTTCGGCATGAAACTTTTGCTCCAAATGGATGTCGGTGTCTCTTAAGTGTGTCACCCTACGGTTCATGAATAATGCGGACATGATCGAGACCCTCTGGATCAATAATCGAAGCGGATCCGGAGACCCATACCGACTCCCACACATTCAACGATGACTTTCTTGTGATCGCTTAACCTTTACGCTAGTATCTTAATCCCTTTGTTTCACGATATATTACATGTCCGAGATTCGATCATCGGTATCTCCATACCTAGTTTGATCTCGCATCGACATGCACTCTTTTCTCGTTCGTGATATAACATTCTAGTGATCAAATCACTTGCTTGCAAGCTAACCAATGTGATATCACCGAGAGGGCCCAGAGTATATCTATCCGTCATCGGGATGAACAAATTCCACTCTCGATCCATGGGCCTCAACATAACACTTTAGTAGTTCGAATCCATCTTTATAATCACCGTTACGGTGTGACGTTTGATGTTATCAAGAAACTCTTAGGTGTTAGTGATTGACATGATCTCATGGTCTAAGGATTAGGATCACTGTAAGATGTTATAGCAATATAAACTCAATGACTTTGATCGTAATGCTATACTTCGGATGAATGTTCATCACACCATTACACTAATGTTGTGACCTCGTTATTAACAACATCCAATGTCCATGATCAGGAAACCTATGATCATCTTGTTAATCAACGAGCTAGTTTATAAGAGAGGCATAACTAGGAACTTTCTTTTATTTATTAAACACACATGTATTAATGTTTCCGTATTAATACAATTATAGCATGTAAAATAAACATTTATCATAAATAGGAATACGATAATAACCACTTTATTATTGCCTCTCGGGCATATTCCTTGATCTCCCACTTGCACTAGAGACAATAATCTAGTTTGAAAACTTTGTGTATTGAACACCTATGGCTTTACGGTGTTCCAAATACGCAATTGCAAGTGGTTAACATAATCTACGGATCCGACGCTTGTGTCCGTGTGTATTTGCATGTCTTTGCGTCCACGCATCACTCATTCTCCAATGAGATGGCATTGTATAAATTTGGTCTTTTGGTGAGACCTTTAGTTCCTTGGGGTTAAAACACATCGATACTATTGTCATACAATATATCTTCAGTGTTAGCCCGCTTGAACCACACCTTAGTTTGATAACAAACTACTTGACACAAATTCCTCCTTTGTCGCTACTATAGCGTCATATACTTAGCCTTTGTTGTAGTATTCGTCACAATGTCTTAATTTTGGAACTCTTCCAAATACATCATGGAATCTCCTTTCCATTACATTGTGCCACCCATAGTTTAAATTGAGATAAACTTAATTTGTATCTTGTGACAAAACTAGTATCAATGTAACGCTTTACAATGAACTATTTGTAATTGTTTGTCACCTCTACACAAATATATTCTTAGTTCTTCCAAAAGATCATAAGAATATCCTCACTATCGTCCAATGATCATTTTATGATTCATTCTGGTATATGCTCATAACACTTAGAGCATAGGACATATCTGGATGTGTACATATCATGGTATGATTGATCAAAACATTCTCGTGATTGCACTCATCAAGTGTCAAAGCACTTGAATCTTGTTTCACTTATCAAGTGTCGATACACTTGAATCTTGATACAATTCCTTTCCATGCAACAAGAACTGTTTCTCGTCATTTCTATATTGAACTCCTTCAATATCTCATATATGTACGTTTGGCATAACCATATTGGCGTCACGATCATCCACTATAGACATTCACGCTAAATATTCGGGTTTTGCCTAAGTCTTTCATCAAAATGAAATTCTTAACCTTTGTCAATAAAAGATACATCATTTCCAATCAACAAGATGTCCTCCACATAATGTATTAGAAATATGTCTTAGCGCTCCCACTTAATTTCTTGCAAATGCAAGCATCTTCATCGTCTCCTGATGAAAACTCCTTTTCATCACGGTGAAGATTCCAACTCATGATGCTTACTTCAACCATTGAAGTTTGCATGCCCTTTTAGCATCCTTTGAATTAACAAAACCCTTTGGATCGTGTCATGTACACGTCCTAGGTAACCATTCTATTAGAAGAACTTTGTTTTGTTTATTCATCTACCATATATGATTATATGTAGTGGTTGCTACTTTAATCCGTCCAGACTAAATATCGCTATGAAAGATAAAATCTTGTCATAGTCAACTCTTTGAACATTGTCATAAAATACTTTACAACATGTCGAATATTTCATAGATGTGAGACATCCATGTCTGTTCTTTATAGATCCAAATACGTAGATAGGTTTTACACCTTTAGGAGGGTCTTCCAAGTTCAAAACTTGATTTCTCGTGTATGGAACTATCACGGATTTTATGGCTTCAAGCCATTTGACGGAGCCAGGGCCCATCATCGCTTCTTTGCATATAGTCGGTTAATCATTGTCAAACAATGATGATTTACTCTCAAATCTAAATATTTGATTGTTTATCCGACCGACTTGGTTCAATAAGAACTTAGATCTCCGTGACCACAACCTTTGAGGCACATAAGCTATGAGCATTATGGCAGCCTTCGGAACGATTTCCGGTGTTGCGCAACTCCTGTCACATCCCAAGATTTTCCAAATCTTGTAATGTGAAAATAAATTAATAAAATGAAACTTTGTTAGATTTTCAGAGCCAGAAGAAACTTTTTGAATTCAATTGGAACTTCAAACCCATTTGAATTAAATAAAATCCTAAAGGGATTCTTAAAGATAAACATTTAAATAAAGGAAATTAAAATATTTTGGAATTACTATTTTGGATCTTTTAATAAAAGGATTTGATATTCAAAAGAAAAGATGGATTTTCAAATAAGGATTATTTTATAAAACCAATTAAACCTTGACCAAGCTTTTGAATTAAAACATTCTATTTTAAAATAAAATAGCAAAGGTTTAATTAAAAATAATAAAGGATTTCTTAAATAAAATAATTAATATCCAAACTCTTTTAAAATAAAAGGTCTTACCAATTTAAATGAAACATTAAAACTTATTAATTTATTTAAAATAAGTTTTCTAAGTATTTTATATTCTCTAATAAAACCTGCTAAAATGTTTTGGCTTTGTTTTAGATTTCAAAATAAATATCTCAATAAAACAAATCCTATTGGATTTAATAAAGAAAGTCTATTATAATAATTAATAATGGATACTAAAATAAAAGGTTATTTTGTTTTAAACAAAGTTACAAATATTATATATTTCCCAAATTAAACCTACTAATTTGATTTGGAAAATATTTAGGTTTCAAATAAAGATTTTATTAATAAAAATCAAACCCTATTTGATTTAATAACTAAGACCCATTTTACTTAATTGTTAATGGACCCTAAAATAAAAGGATTATATTATTTTAAACAAGTCTTCAAAATATTCTTTATTAACAAATAAAACCTACAGATTTGAATTTGAAAATATTTTGGAATTTAAATTGAGATTTATTAAATAAATCATAACATATTTGATTAAATAACTATGGTCTATTTTATATTAAATAGATCTTAAAAAGGAATAAAAATATTATTTAATTTGGAATGTTGGTTTATGTTGATAAACACAACCAAGTTCAAAGAATTGAAATGTGGTGTTTGTATGAATTTATTTGGATTGATTGAATTGTTGTTTGAAATCCAAATCAGTAAATAGAAATAGAAAAAGAAAAGGAATCAGAAAACAGAAAAAAATAAAAAGAACCAACCCAACCCAAGAACCTGAAGCCCACCAATGCCCAGCTCCTTTTCCCTCCGAAACGTTTTCCTCACTCATGAAACAGCCCGCCAAGTCGCCGACATGTGGACCCTCCCTCCTCTTTTCCCAACGACAACGACCCCACTGCCCTCCTTCTTCTCCACCCCGCACGAATGTTCTTCCCTTCTCCTCGCCGTTCTGACATAAAGTCTCGACTTGATTACGCATATAACGCCTAGTTAATTCCTCGCCGCGATCAAGCACCTTAAAGCGCCTCTCCCTCTTCTTTCCCCAGACGCCCTCCTCGACACGCCCCAGTGCCGAGGATTTTGCCCGCACCTCCTGTCTCCGGCGACCCTCCTCACCGATTCCGCCAACACACGCCTCTCCGCCTCCTCGAGCACGCAGCCGTTCTCAGAAATCCACAGAGAACCTTTCTCACATGCAGCTTACCATGGGCGCCCAAGCGTCGGCTTTGAAGCCGACAGCGCCGCCGTCCGTTCCTTCTCCGACGAGATTTCCCGGTGAGTACAGACTGCCTCAGCACCTATCCGTGACACTACTGTGACCCTCAATACCGTACGCAGCTAACCGTCTGGTTTGTTTGCCTCAGCACGCCCTCAAACCTCACCTCCGACGACAACATCTGCAGCGGCCGCCCGGCTCAACTCCGGCCGCCTAGGAACCATTCCAGAAGCAAGCAGACACCGCTCAACGCCACCGGCCTTGCCCGAACTTCACGCATCGTCTCCGTCTCCAACGTCTTGAGAACCACCGAACCTCGCCCGTACACATCCGGCGTCGCCGCCGTCCTCATCGCCGGTGACCAGAGCCACCGGTGAGCCAGCTCCCTCTGTTCCCCACCCTTTGATCTCACTTGACGGACACGATTAGGCAGAGCGCGCCTAGCCGAGCCACGCCGTGAGCCAAGCCTCCACCTAGCTCAAGCTGGATGAATCCACACCGTCCGTTTTATGTGAATCGACCCACACCAGCTATCCACACTGAACGGTATGAACCAATGGGAATCGAACCGTGGCGGAGATGTTATAAAACAGATTTTTGAAAACAGATTTAAATGCCATTTTCAAACCTTTATATCTTTTGAACCACACGTCCAAATTTGACAAATTTTATATCAAAAGATTCAGGAGAACAAGACCTAACCAACCCTACCCTTAGTTTGTCAAATAGTATTTGTTAGCTTGTTTGAATTTGCAGAAACTTTTGTGAGCTTGTTTAGAGTATAAAAATTGTGTAAAATTGAATTTAGGAGTAAAACCTTTGCAAAATGTTTAGTTGTGACCTTACTGACCCTAGGAACCAAACCATGCCCTTATAAATGTTTTTGGAAAGATTTAGAATGGATTACTTGATTTAGTCCCTTTCTAGCTAAATAAAACTATTGATTTGATTATGAAAAATGGTTTTGAAAAGAAAACTTTGAGAAAATAGTTTGGACCAAACCTCTTGACCAAAACACCAAGTTTTGCAATAGCAACTCATTTGGTGAACCCTATGGGCTAATGCCTTAGTAAAAATATTTCTACACCACATAAAATAACACTTTGTTTTGAAAATGGTTTTAAGGTGAAACCTTTTGCAAATGACTTGGCCACTTTAGAGAATGACCATTAGATGTACCCAAATGACTATGACCCACTAGGAACCACTTTTTCAAACAAAACAAAGCTTGGCATGCTTACATGCATTTCTTTGACATTGTTATTTATGTGTGTTGTTTTGCTTGATTGGTAGATTGAGTTTGTACCTTGCTTGATTGATTTGTAGAGACTTGAAGAGTGTGATTGTTGCAAAGATCAAGAAGTGAACCTATACTCTACCAAAAAGGCAAGTGATGCTACATACTTTCTATCCCAATACTTTTATTATGCATTAGTGATTTTGCTAAGTAAACTTGCATGGATTTTGCTAAGTATAGATCTTGCTATAGGAAAATCTAGTAGATGAATCCTTAGTAGGATTTTCCTAAGTTAGAGATTCCTACTACTACCAAGCTTAGCCTAGCTAATAGAAAACATGGGTGGAATATATATTCACACTATGGAAAAATATTCTAAGTCTGAAGACTTATGTTTTTGTTTAATAAAACAACTAAGTTAATAAATCACCTGGGTGGAATGGAAGGATTGGGTTATGTTGAGTGGTTACACAAGGCCAGAAACCTTGTGTATCTCACTTGTGGATGGCCACCCAGGAAACAAAGAGATTTGAGATGTCAAATGTTGAGAAAAGCTTACAGTGCAACCACTTGGCAATATGGGCTCTGCCATGATCATATAGGTTGCAAGAACTTAGCCAAATGGACAGTGGGTGGTAGTGTTTTGATAGGTTGGAACGCGTCCATTTTGGTCTAAGGGAAGGCTTCTGAAAGATTTTGTCTTGGGAAACCAAGTCTTGTGGGTAAAGTGCACCACCTCTGCAGAGTGTAAAACCTAAGTACTTAGCCATGTCCCTGGTAAAGGACAATTTGAGCATCAAGACATGGAAGCAATCAAGAATCTCATCATTCCAATTTCTAAATAAAAACTTGTGGGTGAACAAGGGATTGTGTGTATTCTTCAATCTTTGATGGAAAGATGGCTTGAGACAAGGATCTTGAAATCTTAGATTGAAGAAAATTGTTTTGCCAAGCAAATCTTCAGTCTCTGATTGGTAGATGCCCTGAGTGGATCACCAGTCTTTGATTAGTAGATGTCTTGGAAAGTTTTTGCCAAACAAAAACTTAGTATTTTCAAAATGATAAGAAAAATCTATTTTAGCAATGCAAGCCTCAATTCCACTTAGCCAAATGCATATAGATGATAGACTCCACCATACTACTAAGAGTATCACTTGCCAATACAATTCAAACGTATTGACCTTTGTGGCTGTAACTTGTATGTTGCAGGTTTGATCGATTTTAGTGAAGATTGTTTGATTAGGATTACAAAGTCTACAACCAACATCTGCCTGTGGCACTTTGAAGATGATGGACCCATACTTATTGTTATTCCGCTGCAATGTAATGTAATAGCCATATGAGCTATGTATGATGTAATAAAATTATGTTATTCCTGGTTATAAAGTTATAATATGACCTTTGTATCTTGATATTACATCTTAACTGTGGATGCTAGCTATTGATCCAGGACTAGCATTGTAAAACACAGAGGACTCTACCTTATCAGGTTGGGACCCTAACGGATGGTATCGAGCATTGTGTTGCTGTAGGATTTGTAAACCCTAGGATTGGACAAAACCCTTAGAAAAATAGGAGTGATATTTTGTTCCAAAACTTATTTACAAAAACAATCTTGTAAACTCTTTCCTCAACCATTTTGGTTTCAACTCTACATCTCTTCTATTTTCAAACTTGATGGAAAAACCTACCCATGGCCAAAGACTACATCATGGGCAAAGACTTCTTCAACCTCATCAACTCTAATGACTTCAACATCTTCAGCATATTCACCAAGGAATTCCAACTTGGAAACTACTAAGGACTACAAGTGGGACAAGGAAAACCTACTCAAGATTTAGAATACAAAATAAGAAGAAGCCATTAACAACTTGATGTATAGTGACCAAGAGCTTTTCTCAAGGAAACCAAGATCTCATACAAGAAGAATCATGAAGGAAGGAAAGATCACAAGTGAACCATATAGATGGACCACCAAATTTTAGCTAAGACAAAACCACCAACTTATGTGGTGTAACAAAAATATTTTGTTGCCTAAGTATGTGCTTGAACTTTGTTGTTTGAGTGAAAAGTTGTTTGTGATTGCATGCACATTACTTGTGTGAATTGTGATGTGTGTGATTAGAAATATCTCATTAGAAATATCTTGTCTATTCTAATCTCCCTTCAAACCCAAACAGATGACTTCTCCAAAGGACTCCAAGGTTGATGACACCAACACCAACCAAGCTGACAGCCTTGGAGAACTCATAGCAACTCAACATCAATTGAATCAATTGACAGCTCAGTTCTTAGCCAACAATAATAATGAAGATCCAGCCGCAAAGGTTTCTAGAGGAACAGTCCCAATTGATGCTTAAGGTGACTAATCAAATGATTAGCATGGAAGAAAACTTACCTAGAAGAGAGTATGATAGCAAGGATGAAAGGAATGTTGTTCTAGATGGAGCCCGCTTGCATTATTTGTGGAGACAAGGATCATACTTCCAAGGAGCATGAAGGACAATGCCCCAATTGTGATGAAGACCATCCTGTTGGAGAATGCCCTACCTCTCAAGCTACTTGCTATCTTTGTGAAGGAAGTGATCATACTCCTGGCCTATGTCCTATTTATGCCATGGTAGAACAAAGGAAACAAGAAGGATCCAAGTCTACCAAAGGGAAAGGACCACTACTACTTCCAAGCAAGACAACCCAATTCAAAGGATCAAGGAAAATCAAGAAGCCCAAACAAGACATGAGCCTTGTACAATGTCGTAAATGTAATGAAATGGGACACTACTCCAGTGGATGCCCAGGGAACATAAAGAACAAAGGAATTGACCAAGTGTGGTGTAACAATTGTAATGAACCAGGTCACTTTGTAGCAACTTGCCCAAAAGAACAACGCAAAGAACTCAAGGACATTAACTGTTTCAACTGCAAGAATCCAGGACACTATGCAAGCAACTGTCCAGAAAGGATGAAGAACAAGTTGAACAAGCCTATGGAGAAGCTCAATCTTGGTCCATGAGTCAAGCATAGGAATAAAGCAAAAGTTTAACATAGAGAAATTCCAGGACCCAAGAAGGCCAATATGTAAATTTTGTTTGAAAATTTTTAAGGGTGGTAGTACCCAAGTTGTTTTGAACTTGCTTGTAACCCCAGCCTTCCCAAATCTCGGGACGAGATTTATTTTAAGGGTGGTAGCCTGTCACATCCCAAGATTTTCCAAATCTTGTAATGTGAAAATAAATTAATAAAATGAAACTTTGTTAGATTTTCAGAGCCAGAAGAAACTTTTTGAATTCAATTGGAACTTCAAACCCATTTGAATTAAATAAAATCCTAAAGGGATTCTTAAAGATAAACATTTAAATAAAGGAAATTAAAATATTTTGGAATTACTATTTTGGATCTTTTAATAAAAGGATTTGATATTCAAAAGAAAAGATGGATTTTCAAATAAGGATTATTTTATAAAACCAATTAAACCTTGACCAAGCTTTTGAATTAAAACATTCTATTTTAAAATAAAATAGCAAAGGTTTAATTAAAAATAATAAAGGATTTCTTAAATAAAATAATTAATATCCAAACTCTTTTAAAATAAAAGGTCTTACCAATTTAAATGAAACATTAAAACTTATTAATTTATTTAAAATAAGTTTTCTAAGTATTTTATATTCTCTAATAAAACCTGCTAAAATGTTTTGGCTTTGTTTTAGATTTCAAAATAAATATCTCAATAAAACAAATCCTATTGGATTTAATAAAGAAAGTCTATTATAATAATTAATAATGGATACTAAAATAAAAGGTTATTTTGTTTTAAACAAAGTTACAAATATTATATATTTCCCAAATTAAACCTACTAATTTGATTTGGAAAATATTTAGGTTTCAAATAAAGATTTTATTAATAAAAATCAAACCCTATTTGATTTAATAACTAAGACCCATTTTACTTAATTGTTAATGGACCCTAAAATAAAAGGATTATATTATTTTAAACAAGTCTTCAAAATATTCTTTATTAACAAATAAAACCTACTGATTTGAATTTGAAAATATTTTGGAATTTAAATTGAGATTTATTAAATAAATCATAACATATTTGATTAAATAACTATGGTCTATTTTATATTAAATAGATCTTAAAAGGAATAAAAATATTATTTAATTTGGAATGTTGGTTTATGTTGATAAACACAACCAAGTTCAAAGAATTGAAATGTGGTGTTTGTATGAATTTATTTGGATTGATTGAATTGTTGTTTGAAATCCAAATCGATAAATAGAAATAGAAAAGAAAAGGAATCGAAAAGAAAAAATAAAAGAACCAACCCAACCCAAGAACCCACGAAGCCCACCAATGCCCACTCCTTTTCCCTCCCCAAACGTTTTTCCCTCATCACGAAACAGCCCGCCAAGTCGCTGACATGTGGACCCTCCCTCTCCCTCTTTTCCCACTGACACAACGACCCCACACTGCCCTCCTTCTTCTCCACCCCGCACGAACTGTTCTTCCCTTCTCCTCGCCGTTGCAGACATAAAGTCTCGACTTGATTACGCCTTAACGCCTAGTTAATTCCTCGCCGCGATCAAGCACCTTAAAGCGCCAGTCTCCCCTCTTCTGTTTCCCCCAGACGCTCCTCCTCGACACGCCCCCAGGCCGGAGGATTTTGCCCAGCACCTCCTCTGTCTCCGGCGACCCTCCTCACCGATTCCGGCCAACACACGCCCTCTCCTGCCTCCTCGAGCACGCAGCCGTTCTCAGAAATCCACAGAGAACCTTTCTGTAACATGACTTACATGGCGCCAAGCGTCGGCTTTGAGCCAAAGCGCCGCCGTCCGTTCCTTCTCCGACGAGATTTCCCGGTGAGTACAGACTGCCCCAGCACCTATCCGTGACACTACTGTGACCCTCAGTACCGTACGCAGCTAACCGTCTGGTTTGTTTGCCTCAGCACGCCCTCAAACCTCACCTCCGACGACAACATCTGCAAGCGACGCCGCCAGCTCAACTCCGGCCGCCCCTAGGAACCATTCCAGGAAGCAAACAGACACCGCTCCAACGCCACTGGCCTTGCCCAGAACTTCTGCGCATCGTCTCCGTCTCCAACGTCTTCAGGAACCACCAGAACCTCGCCAGACACATCCGGCGTCGCCGCCGTCCTCATCGTCGCCGGTGACCAGAGCCACCCGGTGAGCCAGCTCCCTCTGTTCCCCACCCTTTGATCTCACTTCGACGGACACGATTAGACAGAGCCGCGCCTAGCCGAGCCACGCCGTGAATAAGCCTCGGCCTAGCTCAAGCCTGGATGAATCCACACCGTCCGTTTTATGTGAATCGTGCGACCCACACCAGCTATCCACACTGAACCGGTATGAACCAATGGGAATCAGACACGTGGCCAGAGATGTTATAAAACAGATTTTTGAAAACAGATTTAAATGCCATTTTCAAACCTTTATATCTTTTGAACCACACGTCCAAATTTGACAAATTTTATATCAAAAGATTCAGGAGAACAAGACCTAACCAACCCTACCCTTAGTTTGTCAAATAGTATTTGTTAGCTTGTTTGAATTTGCAGAAACTTTTGTGAGCTTGTTTAGAGTATAAAAATTGTGTAAAATTGAATTTAGGAGTAAAACCTTTGCAAAATGTTTAGTTGTGACCTTACTGACCCTAGGAACCAAACCATGCCCTTATAAATGTTTTTGGAAAGATTTAGAATGGATTACTTGATTTAGTCCTTTCTAGCTAAATAAAACTATTGATTTGATTATGAAAATGGTTTGGAAAAGAAAACTTTGAGAAAATAGTTTGGACCAAACCTACTGACCAAAACACCAAGTTTTGCAATAGCAACTCATTTGGTGAACCCTATGGGCTAATGCCTTAGTAAAAATATTTCTACACCACATAAAATAACACTTTGTTTTGAAAATGGTTTTAAGGTGAAACCTTTTGCAAATGACTTGGCCACTTTAGAGAATGACCATTAGATGTACCCAAATGACTATGACCCACTAGGAACCACTTTTTCAAACAAAACAAAGCTTGGCATGCTTACATGCATTTCTTTGACATTGTTATTTATGTGTGTTGTTTTGCTTGATTGGTAGATTGAGTTTGTACCTTGCTTGATTGATTTGTAGAGACTTGAAGAGTGTGATTGTTGCAAAGATCAAGAAGTGAACCTATACTCTACCAAAAAGGCAAGTGATGCTACATACTTTCTATCCCAATACTTTTATTATGCATTAGTGATTTTGCTAAGTAAACTTGCATGGATTTTGCTAAGTATAGATCTTGCTATAGGAAAATCTAGTAGATGAATCCTTAGTAGGATTTTCCTAAGTTAGAGATTCCTACTACTACCAAGCTTAGCCTAGCTAATAGAAAACATGGGTGGAATATATATTCACACTATGGAAAAATATTCTAAGTCTGAAGACTTATGTTTTTGTTTAATAAAACAACTAAGTTAATAAATCACACAGGTGGAATGGAAGGATTGGGTTATGTTGAGTGGTTACACAAGGCCGGAAACCTTGTGTATCTCACTTGTGGATGGCCACCCAGAAACAAAGAGATTTGAGATGTCAAATGTTGAGAAAAGCTTACAGTGCAACCACTTGGCAATATGGGCTCTGCCATGATCATATAGGTTGCAAGAACTTAGCCAAATGGACAGTGGGTGGTAGTGTTTTGATAGGTTGGACGCGTCCATTTTGGTCTAAGGAAGGCTTCGAAAGATTTTGTCTTGGGAAACCAAGTCTTGTGGGTAAAGTGCACCACCTCTGCAGAGTGTAAAACCTAAGTACTTAGCCATGTCCCAGTAAAGGACAATTTGAGCATCAAGACATGGAAGCAATCAAGAATCTCATCATTCCAATTTCTAAATAAAAACTTGTGGGTGAACAAGGGATTGTGTGTATTCTTCAATCTTTGATGGAAAGATGGCTTGAGACAAGGATCTTGAAATCTTAGATTGAAGAAAATTGTTTTGCCAAGCAAATCTTCATCTCGATTGGTAGATGCCTGAGTGGATCACCGTCTTTGATTAGTAGATGTCTTAGAAAGTTTTTGCCAAACAAAAACTTAGTATTTTCAAAATGATAAGAAAAATCTATTTTAGCAATGCAAGCCTCAATTCCACTTAGCCAAATGCATATAGATGATAGACTCCACCATACTACTAAGAGTATCACTTGCCAATACAATTCAAACGTATTGACCTTTGTGGCTGTAACTTGTATGTTGCAGGTTTGATCGATTTTAGTGAAGATTGTTTGATTAGGATTACAAAGTCTACAACCAACATCTGCCTGTGGCACTTTGAAGATGATGGACCCATACTTATTGTTATTCCGCTGCAATGTAATGTAATAGCCATATGAGCTATGTATGATGTAATAAAATTATGTTATTCCTGGTTATAAAGTTATAATATGACCTTTGTATCTTGATATTACATCTTAACTGTGGATGCTAGCTATTGATCCAGGGACTAGCATTGTAAAACACAGGAGGACTCTACCTTATCAGGTTGGGACCCTAACAACTCAGCACATTTAGCTAAGGTTCGTTAACCTTATCAAAGTTCTATTGTCCTCCCACTTAACATTTATGAAAAATTCCTTCTTCAAGAAATTTCAAATTTCAAGCGACAAACCCTTTTGTCCTCGGTGTTATGGAGGAATAACCAATTGTTATTCGAAATAACTTACAAAGACATGCTCGTCCGACTTCGATTGTAAACATCTTACTTATGTTTAGCATACCAAAATTTAAGAAATGACAACTTGGGTTTTACCCCAAACCATAACTCATATGGTGTCATTTCAACGGATCAAGATGGAGCTCTTTTCAGTGTAAAAGCGGTAGTATCTAAAGCTTTAATCTTTTAAAATATAATGGCAGTTTTATGAATAACACCTTTGATCCAACCATGTCAAACAAGGTTTCCTTACAAATCTCAAAACATTCCATATTCCTATGGTGTTTCAGGAGATGTAAATCTAGGTGTTTTGCTAAACTTGCAACTCAAATAAATCCCTTTATGATAAAATCATAATTCATTTATTTTCTTGTTACACTTGTAACTCAAATAAATCCCTTTATGATCAAATCATAATTCATTTATTTTTCTTGTTACAATGATTTTCCACTTCATCTTGAAAGTCTTTGAAACATTTTCAAATATTTCATACTTCTTTCTCATTAAGTGAACATTCACTCAAAATTCCGGAGAAAGCATATGAAGTTGAAACCCATCGCCATTTACTACACATAATGGATTACATACATCGATATGTATAAATTCCAATAATTTAGTCGTTCGTTCTTCTTTGGCCTTTGAGCGAAGTTTTAATTATCACGTGGAAAGTCTCACAAGCGTCACTTGATCAAATCAAAGACTCCAAAATCCATGAATATGGAGATTCTTCATGTTTTCTTTCCAATATAATTTAACATGATGTCACTTCATAAGTGATCTTTCAATCATTTGTCTTGCGACATTTTAGCATTAGGTTTTATGGATGTGATTTCTTCAACTAGATTTGTAAATCATCCATCTTATATGGAATACGGTAATTATTTGAACAACCTTTGTTCTTATAATACCTGATTCAAATAACAATTATTAAAACAAATCTTGAATTCAAGCTTTGATGTCAACGAGAAATACAAACAACGGTTTGTTTGTTTTCGATGAACATCATCACATATTCTCTTGCTAGTTACTTAGGCCATTGTGGTTCATGAATTGCGTCATTCCGTATGAAATTTCATACCAACCAATTCGGTATCCAATACCCAAGAACCACATTGTTTAACAAGCAAAGAATACAACCATAACATGTATATCATCCATATACCTAAATTGGATATTTCCAATCTTTTCTTTTCTGCCAAATATATTTTATAGATTCTCTTTCAGCATTTCCTTTTCCTTTTAAAACAATCTATCAACATCAAAAGTGGCGCCATATACATGACACATAGTCCAAAGCGTGTATATTCAAATAATAATACCTTTGGACTTGCACTTTGAAGTAGATCACCATCATCAAAATGATCGGTATTCTTTCAAAATCCATTCTTTAGTAATCTTTTAGTGTAGTAAACACTTTACATACATCTTCTATTCATCCTTATCATGACGACTTTCATGATCAAGCCATTGTAGCTTATAAAGGCGAATCATGAGTATAACATTACTTTCCAAAACCCTTTTGGATGATTAGGATGTCTAGCATCTCCAACCTTCAAATTCTCATCCAATATGAGAACATATATTATACTCTATCATATTGCAACTAAAGCATTGTTTGAGATATCGTTATATCTCACACACATGATGGTTTCAAACAATTCTTTCAGCTCCTAGATAAACTTGATATTAAAACAATCAAGAATCGTGGAGGCGAACATGATACTTAAGATACTAACACTGGAATTGTTACTCTCGATTTAATACCAATTATTAAATTTCACGGAGTAAATAGAGTTTGCTGAAAGTTTGCAATAGGACTTTAAACTTTGATTGACACTCAACACAATACGATACCAGTTCGTAAAGTAAATATCCAGAATTCTATAGTTCTATTATCTCAATTACAACTATGCATAAGGTGGTGAACGAATGCCAATGACTACAACAAATTATGCAAATTCACTTTGATTTAATTTATGATAAATTGAGTTCTACTAATCCAAATTAGAAATGAACTCCCACTCAAAAACGACATCCCTCGTGTCCTTTTGGTGATTACATGAACCAAATTCACTACACCAAGTCCGATCATCACGTGAGTCGGCGTAGCTTCAAAGGCGAGCATCCATATGGTCATCATATCAAAACATATGACTCATGCTTAACCTTTCGGTCCGTGTTCCGAGGCCATGTCTCAGACATGCTAGGCTCGCCAAGTAAGAACCTTAGTATTCGCGTGTGTAACTCTTACACCGAGATATGCTCGTGGATTCAAGTACACCCGATCATCACGTGATGTCTTGAAGCGACGAAACATTGTCGGTGCATACTTAAGGAAGAACACATTTTATCTTGATATCTAAATGAGGGATCATCTTATTATGCTAATAAAACGCCAAACAAGCAATATAAGATGCTATCAAACATCACATGTTTATTAGTGGAATGATATGGTTCTGCATATGATCTCTATCATGTGCACCGTGGTATGATCACTATCATACCTTTATGTGTAAATCCAAGGTCTATGGAGTTTACACGTTATGTATGTAAGAGTATCATCTCATACTTCTACTTACAACATCACCATATCATAACACTAGCCCGAGAACAATCTAAACTAGACGCCTCTAATTTATCCATTGCAAGTTTTACGTGGCTTAGGGCTTTCGAGATAGAACCGTTCTTACCTCGAACATGAACCACAACGAGGATAACCAAATTGTTGACAACTCGTTGCAAATTAGATATTGACTATAGTAGGAGAGAGACACCCGCTAGCCACTTATGCAAAACTAGTTGCATGTCAAGCGTGGAACAGGTCTCATGTGCGAGGACATGTAAAGTTTGTCCGGCCGCTTCATCCCACTATGCCACCAATATCCAAAGTACAACTAAGAAGCAATAAAATGATCATCATCGCCCACATACTCATATGTGTACTACGTGTAAAGCATCTACGCATAGATCCGCTCTAATACCACTTGTAGGGTTCATGACATAGAAAACAAAAATTTTCCTCGATGGGAACAACTATGTACCAAGATCTATCTACTAGATACAAACAACGGCGGATGTATATCCGTAGAGAACATACCCTTGAAGACCGACAAAGCTTAACGAGTCCAAACTCGTGGTTGATGTACGATCTCTTGCCGATCTCAAGATCGAGAGGAAGTCCTAAGCGCCAAGAAACAGCAGCGCATCCGTGCTCGCACACGTTCGAGGCACCGAGCAACCTCCGCCTCCTCGCTCCAGCGATGCAGCGAAGCACAACTCTTTCTTGCCGAAAAGCCACGGGAACATGTATCTCGCTAGTCCGAGACCATGGGGATAAATTCTAGAGGGAGAGAGATCCTTCACGAGGAGGTGTGGTGTGAGAGAGGAGGAGAGGGGCCTTTTATAGGGAGAGGGGGCACCCAAGGGGCATGGCGCCCAGCCATGGGGCTGCCCACCTCTTCCACATTCATGTGGGTGGAGCTCCCACTCAAAATGAAAAGCCTCCACTCCCATTAAAAGCCTCCACTCAAAATCCACTCACATGCATTAAATTTCCACCAAATTTAATGCAAGCTCTCATTAAATAAAACTCTTTTATTTATTTATTCAGAATTTTGTTAATTACTTTAATTAACAAACATTCACATAAAACCCTTGCTAGTATTCCATTTCACATGCGTAACCAGTTTGACAATTTCAGCAAAGCAGTTTAGGTGTCTAGTGAAATAAATTCCTGCGCTTTCCTTTTCTTTTCGGCATGAAACTTTTGCTCCAAATGGATGTCGGTGTCTCTTAAGTGTGTCACCCTACGGTTCGCGAATAATGCGGACATGATCGAGACCCCTCTCGGATCAATAATCGAGCGGGATCTGAGACCCATACCGACTCACACATTCAACGATGACTTTCTTGTGATCGGGAACCTTTTACGCTAGTATCTTAATCCCTTTGTTTCACGATATATTACATGTCCGAGATTCGATCATCGGTATCTCCATACCTAGTTTGATCTCGTTCTCGACATGCACTCTTTTCTCGTTCGTGATATAACATTCTAGTGATCAAATCACTTGCTTGCAAGCTAACCAATGTGATATCACCGAGAGGGCCCAGTATATCTATCCGTCATCGGGATGAACAAATTCCACTCTCGATCCATGGGCCTCAACATAACACTTTAGTAGTTCTGAATCCATCTTTATAATCACCTATTACGGTGTGACGTTTGATGTTATCAAGAAACTCTTAGGTGTTAGTGATTGACATGATCTCATGGTCTAAGGATTAGGATCACTTCGTAAGATGTTATAGCAATATAAACTCAATGACTTTGATCGTAATGCTATACTTCGGATGAATGTTCATCACACCATTACACTAATGTTGTGACCTCGTTATTAACAACATCCAATGTCCATGATCAGGAAACCTATGATCATCTTGTTAATCAACGAGCTAGTTTATAAGAGAGGCATAACTAGGAACTTTCTTTTATTTATTAAACACACATGTATTAATGTTTCCGTATTAATACAATTATAGCATGTAAAATAAACATTTATCATAAATAGGAATACGATAATAACCACTTTATTATTGCCTCTCGGGCATATTCCCTTCAGAAACAACTCAGGATCCCAGGTATTGGAGTGCGCACGCAAAGCATGCATCAGCTCCATGAACTCCTGAACATAAGCGTGTAGGGTTCGTATCATAGAAAACAAAAAAATTCTACCGCATGCAAACAAACAAGCCAAGATCTATCTACTAGATTGTAGCAACGAGTCGATAGAGGAACTCACCCTTGAAGATTCCAAAGCGGTTAACGAGAGCAGATTCTCGTGGATGATGTAGTCGTACACTTCCGATCTCAAGATCGCGTAGACGATCCTTCCGGCGCTGCGTTCCGGCAGCGCTTCCGCAATCGGTCACACGTTCGGTACTCGATGAAGACCTTCCTCTCCCTTGTTCCAGCAGGCAACGGAGGTTGTAGCACTCTCCTTGTGATTTTGGCAGCACGACGGCATGGTGTCGGAAGTAGAGGGGAGATCCCGCAGGGCTTCGCCTAAGCCGGAGCAAGTATGGTGGAGTATGAGAGAGGGCCTTGGTGATCTATAGTTCAGAGGCACCAAGGGGAGAGGTGCAACCGGCGGCTAGGGTTTGGGATACCCCAACTCGGCGACTTGGGAGGAGATCCCTAGGTGGTAGCGGCAGCAGCACTTGGTGGTGGTGGTGGCGCCTTAGGCTAGGGTTTTGAGGTGTAGGGAGAGGGGGCACCCTACCCCTCCTTATATAGGAGGGGAGAGGAGATTTGGGGAGGAGGGAGTCCTCCTCCAACTCCTCCTCATGGCCGGCGGGTGGGAGGGAGTGGGAATTCCTCCCCAAGTAGGTTTCCTACTCTCCCTCCACCAAGCAAACTTGAGATTTGACTTTTTCAAATTGGCGTTTGACTTTCAAACTTAGATTTGATTTCTTCTCTTTATTTTGCCCAGCCAAGTGACCTAGTACATGATGCAACCATTCCACATTGTCATGACACATCCATGTACCCTTCCCCTCCGGAGTGCCGGACCTTCTAGACCCTTCTAGAACATTCCTGGTGAAAACACCGGAATCATTCCCGAACTCCGAAACAGGACTTTACTTATATGAATCTTATTCTCCGGACCATTCCAGATCTCCTCGTGATATCTCGGATCCCATCCGAGACTCCGAACAACATTCGGTCTCTTACTCATCATTCCATAACTACTCAACAACATCGAATCCATAAGTGTGTCTCCCTATGGTTCGTGAATTATGCGGACATGACCGAGACACTTCTCCGATCAATAACCAATAGAGGAATCTGGAAATTCATATGGCTCCCACATATTTCTATGATTACTTTGCGATCGAATGAACCACTTACATACGATACCAATTTCCCTTTTTCTCACGATAGTTTACTTATCCGAGGTTTTGATCGTCGGTATCTATGCATAGCTAGTTCAACCTCGTTACCGATAAGTACTCTTTTCTCGTTCCCGTGATATGTGACCCCTTGTGAGCCAGTCACATGCTTGCAAGCTAATTGGATGACATTCCACCGAGAGGGCCTAGAGTATATCTATCCGTCATATGGATGGACAAATCCCACTCTTGATCCATGTGCCTCAACCCATACTTTCCGAACACTCAATGCCACCTTTATAGACACCCAGTTACGGTGTGGTGTTTGATGTCATCAAAGCATCCTTCCGGTGATGGTGATTAACATGATATCATGGTTGAAGGAATTAGGTTACTATGTATCAGAAAGCATATAGCAAATGAACTATATTAAATGACTTGATCTTTATGCTACGCTTAACTATAGGAGTATGTCCATCACATCATTCTCCTAATGATATGACCCTGTTGTTAATTACATCTTCTATATTCATGATCAGGAAACCATGATCATATATTAACCAACAAGCTAGTTTAACAAGAGGCCTTACTAGGGACTCTTTTATGTTTACAAATCACACAAGTATTAATGTTTCCGATTAATACAAGTATATCATGGTATGTAAACATTTATCATAAGCATGAAGATATGATAATAACCACTTTATTATTGCCTCTTGGGCATATCTCCAACAGTCTCCCACTTGCAGTAGAGTCAATAATCTAGTTTCAAACCTTTGTGTATTGAACACTATGGCTTTCCGGTGTTGTATGTACATGATTGCTAGTGGTCAACTGATCTCCGGATCTGACACTTCCAGGTCCGTGTGTAATTGCATGTCTTTGCGTCTCTACGCATCACTCATTCTCTAATGAGATGGCTTTGTATAAATTTGGTCCTTTGGTGAGACCTTTAATTCTTTGGGGTTCAAACATGTTGATAATATTGTCATACAACATATCTTCATAGTACTATCCCGCTGTGAACCACACCTAGTTTGATAACAAACTACTTGACACAAATGCCCTCTTCTGCTGCTATTATAGCAGTCATATACTTAGCCTTTTGTTGTAGTATCTGTCACAATGTCTTAACTTTGGAACTCATCCAAATCCATTATGGAACTTATTTTCCATTATATTGTGCCACCCTTAGTTTAGATTGAGATAAACTTAATTTGTACTTTGTGACAAAACTAGTATCAATGTAGTACTTTTACAATGAACTGACCATCTATTTGCCACTTCTACAAAATAATATACTCTTAGTTCTTCCAAAAGATCATAAGAATATCCTTACTATCATCCAATGATCATCTTATGAATCATTCTGGTATATGCTCATAACATTTAGAGCATAGGACATATCTGGATTTGTACATATCACAGTATGATTGATATAAATACTCTTTGTGATTTCATACATCAAGTATCAATCTATACTTAAATCTTTGTTTCACTTTCCAAGTGTCAATACACTTGAATATATCATAAATATTGAACTCATTCAATCCTTTCTGTGCGACAAGAGCCTTTCTTGTAGTTTCTATATTGAACTCATTCAATACATCATCTATGTACTTTCGGCACAACCATATTAGCGTCTATTGATGCCAAATATTTGGGTTTTGCCTAAGTCTTTCATCGGGATGAAATTCTTAAAATGTGTTAATAAAAGATACATCATTTCCAATCAGGAGGAGGCCGATGGCGACTCTCCTCTCCTCTCCTCTCTCTATCCCCGATGGCGGTTTCCTCCGGTGATCACCGTGGATTGATCGGGAGTTGGAGGGCCATAATCAGGGTTGTGGCTGGGGCAGCGATCAGTCCTTGTCGACAGGGCTCGATCTCGAGGGAAGATTCGGGACAGGTGTCGCTACGGGATGTTTCAGGGCGGATTCTGGTGAGCTGGTGTTCGATGGTGGATATTTCGTACGGGACGCGTTTGGTACATGAGGGTTGGCACGTTGTCGTGGGCCCAGCGTTGGTGGTGCAGGGGCAGTTTCTCGCGGTGTCGCCGGTGCGTCGCCCTATGCGCGTATGTGCCAGGTGATACGGCTCGGCGGTTCCAGGAGAGGTCTGGGCGCTGATGGTGGGGCGTCGGTGGAGGAGGGCCACCTGCCAGGTGAGGTGAGGGGTACTAGTACGCCGGAGCACGATCTCCAGTCAGTTTCCTCTCTGCATTCCATTTTCTCTAACCCTAGAACGGGAGTCGTTTCTCCTCTCGCAAACTCCAGATCTTGTGGTGTGTGTGGAGTGTTTTTCGTCCGGGAGCCTCCAATTCTCCATCCTTCGTCGCCGCGTGCTGTTTCTCCGGTGAGGTGGAGTGGGGTTGTTTCGGGAGATAACAGATCTTTCGCTCAGGTTGTGGCTGCAGATTCTGCCATGGATCGGCGGTTTCATGGTGGGCGTGGTTCCCTGTCTCGTCCTCCAGTCCGATCTGGTCCCTATGCGAGCAGATTTGGATATGGGTATGGACAAGGTCGTTTCCCTGTTGATCGTAGGGGGCTGGAAGAGGATCACTGGGAAAGTGGTTGGATCCGCGAGCAGGAACGGCGTCGCGATGAAGCGCGGCATCGGGATGCGAGGCACAGGGATGAGTTGCGGCAGGCGGAGAATGAGGCCAGATTGGAGGATCAGCGCAGGGAAGCCATGGCGCGGGAGAGGGCTCTGTCTGAGGCTCGCCATCATGAAGCAGAGCAGGCTCACAATCGGGGCCGTTGGAGTCACCGTCCGGAGATGCAGCAAGGATCAGGGCCAGATACTCTTTGCCCGTCGTTCCCAGGCGGTCGAGTAATTACGTCTGAACCCTAGGAGAGGAGAGCCGGTTTTTGCTCGTACGGTGGAGCAGGTTGCTATACCTAGGGTTGTGATGAACACATCGGTTCCTGTGACTCGTTCTGTTCCTGGCTTGAACACCTCTGCGTCAACTTCTGTTAATGTGCCTGCTGGGGGGAATCGCCCTGTGAATTTATCTCCGATCCTGTCAATTAATCAATCATATGTTGTTGCCACTACTCTGGTGGGGTCCTCTGTACCACCACCAGTAGTAAGTGTGCAGAGAGATGGTAATGTGGCTGGAGCTTCTGGAGATATACAGTTGTTGGATGTGATTCAGGAGGAAGTGGTGTGTGAGAACTGTGGGAAGGATCATAGCATTTTGGTCTGTCAAGAGAGGAAACCTTGGGAATATGTTCCTCTTTTCTTTGGCAGTACTGATTTTGAACAGGGCTTTCATTCTATTCTTGTTGTAGAATCTAATGTTCAGTCTATGGAGCAGCTTCATTATGCTCATATAAGTGTGGTCAGAGGTGATGTTACTGTAACACCCTCAGAATCGGACCTATGCAAGTTTTAGCAAAATTCGCCAAACCCGCATAGAAACGATTCAAAGGTGCCCACCAGGCACTTTCGTGCGGGTGGAAAACGAAGTAATAACATTACACAACAGTCCTCGATGGGACCCACAGATATATATACAACAATGACTCAAAGAGTCAAGAATACAAATATACGGTACAAAGATCCAAATCACCTTGAAAAGCGATAGAGCGTCCTACGGACAAGATGCAAATGGGGCTAAGAGCCACAAGAATAACCAATGGCGTCCATAACCTGCCGTGCCAAGCCGGAAGGGTAACCACCTAACGGCGTCGATCTCAAAACTGCTTAAACAAAAGGGGTGCCGAAAGGGCAAAGGAAAAGAAGGAGCGTCGATCGAGGCCAGTACACGGCGAGGCTAGAATTCGGCGGTCCTCGCCTACATAGGTATGGTGGACTGTAGCGGCAGCGGCAGCATGCACTAAACAACCTATAGAGACTCGATACAACTGGCGGTGATCAGAGAGGGGTGAGAGTGACCTATCCGGGTCCAACCTGAAGCTAACCCCAAACAAACCCATCCTGGTCTTTCCCCCTCGAGACCAAACGAGGAAGTCAACCGAGGAACTCACACCGTTGGCAGTTTTATTTATTTGGTTATCGTTGCAGCAATTACTAGTCAGGTATAGATGACCGTCCTGATAAAGTAAGCAGTGGGCCCTTTTAGTTAATCATTCCGTTGTAGTTGCAGCAATTACTAATCAGATACAGATAGCATGATGTAATCCCGAAACCCAGCAGTTGTTGGTACTTTTATTCAGCCATTTCGTTGTAGTTGCAATACTTACTAGTCAGAATACAATTGTCGCAAGCGACAACCAAACAAGCAATTGTGGGCAGTATTAATTAGCCATTCCATTATAGTGAAGCTGATTACTAGTCATTATAAGTCAAATTTATAGCAGTAAACTTTAGTTATGCTTGTCTATGATCGAGATACTGTGCTCCAAGTCGTCCATAACCGCGGACACGGCTTTCAGAAAGTTTTAACCCGGCCGGGGTGCACAAATAGCAACACACACACGATCAACCTCGGAAAAACCAAATCAAAACCCAACGAGGTCTTCTCGACAGAGCAATCGCAAGATTCAAGTATTTGAGGCCACCCTTGAGTACACCAACGGAGTAAGCAAGCTCGAGACGGACTCAAGGTTTGCGTCGATGGTCAGAACATGAGGTCCCCAATCGGGGACGTCGATACCACAAAACATCCCGCTTACCTAACAAGATTAAAGACCTGCACAATCGTAAATAAAGCAGTAAAACATGGAATAAGTACAGGATCGTAAATAAAACCTCAAACTAGTTTGTGGCCCCAAGAAATAAGACGGAATCAAGCTCTGGCTAAGGGGGGCCCATACTCCCCATATGTGGATAGCGCGATAAATCAAGGAACAGGTATCAAGTACTCGGGGTCCTACGGGACACAAGTGGGCGTTCGGAAACCAAATGTTATCTATCACCCACCGATGCCTCTGCTTACTTCAATTTTAGTTGTTAAACAGGAATTAAAGTGAACAATAAGTAAAACTATGATCATCTCCAACATCAACATGTGGCAATACATCAGCAACTGTGGCAAGTGGCGACACACATCAGCACTTGAGCAAGCACTACGCCGCGCAAGTCCAACTATCTACCAAACAACAGGTAATAGGGTGTGTCCAAGGCAATATAAGGCTGCAAGGGATATCACAGGTACGGAAACTAAAGCATCGCAACACAGATAGCAATAGATCAACAGGAGGGAATAAAGACTATGAAAGTAAGATAGGTAGAAAGGGGGAGATGCTCGCCTGAAAACGTTGTCGAAGGTTTTCCCCGAAGATCGGGGCGAAGCTCACATCAACTCAACGGCCTTATCCGCGAAGAAGCAAAACACTAGAATAAACACCGGATGCAATATTTAATACAACGGCAGAAGATCGGCATGATGCATGTATGATGTATGTCATGGCGAAAGTGTGATGCAATTAGGTCATATTAAGCGGAACCGGGGTCCCGACAATTAATTAGATGGTTCAAGTTATTTAGACCCCTCGCCATTTAAATGTTGTTTAGCAATGCCACAGATGGAACCGGTTCGCTACACATGTTTAAATGAGGCCAATATAAGGCTAGATTTGCCCGCATATGGGCCCCATATTTAATTATTAGGTGAATCGGCATAAGGCCCCCAAACCAATGATATGCATGCAAGAATGACAAGTTAATAAGAAACAGGTTTTATGTTTAGCATTTATAAAATAGGGTTCGGATAAGGGTCACACATTGAGGGGCTCGACGATCTTGGGCTCCGGGGGTTCGGGGTCCGGTTTCAGGGTCCAGGGTTCGACGGTTCGGGCTCGGCGGAAACGGTTACGGGGTCTTGGCGACTTGATGTTCAGGGGGAAGTTCTTGAGGGAGTACTTGTCGTTCCGGGCCCTCGATGAATCTTGGCGTCCGAGAAGATCATGTCGTATCCGGGTCGTCGACCTGGGTGTTCTAGGGCGTTCTCGGTGTTCCGTAGTGTCGTTATTGTCGTGGTGAAGATCTTGTCGGGTCCGCGCTTCGGATTCCGTGAGGCGAACTTGGCGTCCTTCCGGTTCGGGTTTTGGCGTCCGAGGGTGGTTCATGTCGTTCGAGGGTTCGGCCTTCGGATCCATGAAGGGGTTCTTGGTGTTCCGAGATGTAGATCTTGTCGGTCCCAAGAAGGAGAACTTGAGATCCGTGAAGGAGCCTTGATGCTTCGATCTGGTCTCGAACTCTGGTACCGGGGTTTCTCGACGGGGTTTTCCTGAAGGAGATCTTGGTGTCCCGAACGTTGGCGGCACTGAGCAACGGAGGAGACCCACCCTTCTGGACCGATGCACACGCAGGAACTGCCGAGGCGGGCCGGGAAGAGGAAGTCCACGAGGTCGGGGCGCGACGGCAGGGCGAGGATGGAGGCGGCGGCAGCGGCCGAGGTCGAGAGGGACGCAGCCAGCGGCGGCAGCCGGGCCGACGCGGGTGGCCGCCGGGAGACGACGACAGGCGACCCAGCGGCGCCGCCAGTGCTAGCCAGACGAGGAGGGACGGCGCCAGCGCGGTGGGCTCCATGATGCAGCGGTGGCGGGCCTTGGCGGCGCAGAAGGAGGATGGGTGGCGCGGAGGAGAGGGAGGCCGTCGGGGCGGCTTGCCGGCGACGGGGTGCAGAGGAGGGCGCCGGGCAGGCGAGGACGACGTAGGAGGTCCCAGGGGAGAGGAGAGCGCGCGGAGGCGGCGGGACGGGGCTCGCGGCTCGGCGGCGCCAGAAGAGGAGGACCGGAGGGAGGGGCTGCAGCGGACGGCCGCGCGTCCCGCGGTGGCGGGACGACGGAGGGCGGCAGCCCGGGCGGCGGGAGGGGCCGGAGGAGCGGCGGCCGGGGAAGGCAAGAGGGAGAGCCGCAGAGAGAGGAGGGAGAGGAGGCGGGGTGGACCGGCGGTGGCGGGGCGACGGCGGAGGCCGTGGGCGGCGAAGAGGGGGAGCGCGGCCAGACGAGGGAAGGGAGGAGGGGAGCTTGAGGAGGAAGACGACATGGGGGGAAGAACGTGGGGCGCGTGGGGGAGGCTGGGGTCGGCGTGGGGCACGCCAGGGGTGTCGGTGGGAGTGGGGCCGGGTGGGGGCCAGCGGGCAGAGGCCCAGGGGCTGGGGCGGTTCTGGTGAGGGTGTGTAGCGTGGTGTGGGGGGGTAGGTGGGGCCGGGGCATGTGTGGCCTGCGTGTGTGTGGGTGGTGGAGTGAGCTGAGGGGGAGAGAGAGGAGAGAGAGAGGGAGTGAGGGAGTGACGTGGCAGGGTGTGATTGGAGGGTGGGGAGGGGCAAGGTGAGGTGGCAGGATACTATTGGAGGGAGTGAGGTGGAGGGATGGGTTGGGTAGTTTTCTGGGTAGGTCTAGGATTTTACAGGGCGGGTTAGGTGGACCGTTTGTAAATTCCTGGGGGTGGTCGTTCGGGTCGGAACGGCCCGTTCGACTGCCCCCGCTAAAATAATTTAATATTTTATTTGGTTACAATGAACTTTGTAGATAGTTTTGGACAAACAAAATATCCGGCAACATCCGGGGTTTTGCGTTTGAATAAAGAGGGGGCGTTTTAGAAAACAAAACGGGTGTTGCGAAAATAGTTTTTACAAACAAATGCATGATGATGACGATGCGATGCACAAATTCAACGCGATTTTCTAGTAGTGGTTTTGCGGGATGCCACAATTCGACACCACTAACAATGGATCTCGCCCTCGAGATCCGCCTCATGGTACCGGAAGGAAGGTCGGCATTCTCCGTCTTCTCGCTTTGTGTAGGTCCTCGCGACACCACTAACGAGGGTTCCTTCTTCATCTTGAAAACGGCGACACCACCAACAAAGGGGCGTTGTTCCTGATCGTCGAGAGAACACTCCGGAGAAACAAAGGACGAAGGTAGAGGTATCAAACGATAAGGCCACCTCTAACTTCCATGGACGGAGTAAAACCGCTGGATCCACTGATTCGACGTACAAGAGCGAATGATAAGAGCAGTGGTAGGGTAGCTACTCCATCCCACACTCAAACCATTACTCTGCACACGAATAAGCGGATTAAGCATCCAACTCTCGGAATTAGACTGAAGATCTTCTTAGATGGTATCCGGAACAAAGGAATGTTGCCAGCAGAAATCGTATGAAGACACACTGATTAGGTTCCGCGATGGTTCCATAGGCATGAACAACACATGCTCAAGGTCGACTCCAACTTCACCAAAGCTCGTCCTTCTCATATGTTTTTCAACGACACTGATATCCAGCAAGGAACACATAGGGATAAAGAGCTCAAGATCAAAAGATTGGAGGAAGGTTCAACAGACAAGTTGCAGATTGATGATCGTAGCACCTCCGTTAAAAGGGAGAAGGCGAAACCCTGAAGGTGCGACGGAATCCCAACCACGAGAATTCCTGGACTCGAAGAGAGAGAAGAGAGCAGATTCAAAACACGTAGAGGTAAGAGAGGAATAGCAAAGGGGTAAGGAGTAAAATTAGACCTAATCAGAACTATCCAACCGATTTTGCAAAAATAGTTTTGACACTCTACTTGACCGTTAGCTAGGTTATCCTACAATTTGGACTTGTGGGGTATCGCAATCGAGCTCGATACCACTCTGTAACACCCTCAGAATCGGACCTATGCAAGTTTTAGCAAAATTCGCCAAACCCGCATAGAAACGATTCAAAGGTGCCCACCAGGCACTTTCGTGCGGGTGGAAAACAAAGTGATAACATTACACAACAGTCCTCGATGGGACCCACAGAACAGATATATATACAACAGCGACTCAAAGAGTCAAGAATACAAATATACGGTACAAAGATCCAAATCACCTTGAAAACGATAGAGCGTCCAGCTACGGACAAGATGCAAATGGGGCTAAGAGCCCTGAAGAATAACCAATGGCGTCCATAACCCTGCCCAGGCCAAGCCGGAAGGGTAACCCTGCTAACGGCGTCGATCTCAAAACCTGCTTAAACAAAAGGGGTGCCGACAAAGGGCAAAGGAAAAAGAAGGAGCGTCGATCGAGGCCAAGACACGGCGAGGCTAGAATTGGCGGTCCTCGCCTACATAGGTATGGTGGATCAGAAGCGGCAAAGATGCACTAAACAACCTATAGAGACTCGATACAACTGGCGGTGATCAGAGAGGGGTGAGAGTGACCTATCCGGGTCCAACCTGAAGCTAACCCCAAACAAACCCATCCTGGTCTTTCCCCCTCGAGACCAAACGAGGAAGTCAACCGAGGAACTCACACCGTTGGCAGTTTTATTTATTTGGTTATCGTTGCAGCAATTACTAGTCAGGTATAGATGACCGTCCTGATAAAGTAAGCAGTGGGCCCTTTTAGTTAATCATTCCGTTGTAGTTGCAGCAATTACTAATCAGATACAGATAGCATGATGTAATCCCGAAACCCAGCAGTTGTTGGTACTTTTATTCAGCCATTTCGTTGTAGTTGCAATACTTACTAGTCAGAATACAATTGTTGCAAGCGACAACCAAACAAGCAATTGTGGGCAGTATTAATTAGCCATTCCATTATAGTGAAGCTGATTACTAGTCATTATAAGTCAAATTTATAGCAGTAAACTTTAGTTATGCTTGTCTATGATCGAGATACTGTGCTCCAAGTCGTCCATAACCGCGGACACGGCTTTCAGAAAGTTTTAACCCGGCCGGGGTGCACAAATAGCAACACACACACGATCAACCTCGGAAAAACCAAATCAAAACCCAACGAGGTCTTCACGACAGAGCAATCACAAGATTCAGAAGTATTTCAGGGGGCCACCCCTTGGAGTACACCCGCAACGGAGTAAGCAAGCTCCGAGACGGACTCAAGGTTTGCGTCGATGGCTGTAAACGACAGCAGGTCCCCAATCGGGACCGCCGATACGCGAAAACATCCCGCTTACCTAACATGCGACAAAGCAGTACCTCGCACAATCGTAAATAAAGCAAAAACATGGCATAAGTACAGGATCGTAAATAAAACCTCAAACTAGTTTGTGGCCCCAAGAAATAAGACGGAATCAAGCTCGCTAAGGGGCCCATACTCCCCATATGTGGATAGCGCGATAAATCAAGGAACAGTATCAAGTACTCGGGGTCCTACGGACACAAGTGGGCGCTCGAAACCAAATGTTATCTATCACCCACCGATGCCTCTGCTTACTTCAATTTTAGTTGTTAAACAGGAATTAAAGTGAACAATAAGTAAAACTATGATCATCTCCAACATCAACATGCGGCAATACATCAGCAACTGTGGCAAGTGGCGACACACATCAGCACTTGAGCAAGCACTACGCCGCGCAAGTCCAACTATCTACCAAACAACAGGTAATAGGGTGTGTCCAAGGCAATATAAGGCTGCAAGGGATATCACAGGTACGGAAACTAAAGCATCGAAACACAGATAGCAATAGATCAACAGGAGGGAATAAAGACTATGAAAGTAAGATAGGTAGAAAGGGGGAGATGCTCGCCTGAAAACGTTGTCGAAGGTTTTCCCCGAAGATCGGGGCGAAGCTCACATCAACTCAACGGCCTTATCCGCGAAGAAGCAAAACACTAGAATAAACACCGGATGCAATATTTAATACAACGGCAGAAGATCGGCATGATGCATGTATGATGTATGTCATGGCGAAAGTGTGATGCAATTAGGTCATATTAAGCGGAACCGGGGTCCCGACAATTAATTATATGGTTCAAGTTATTTAGACCCCTCGCAATTTAAATGTTGTTTAGCAATGCCACAGATGGAACCGGTTCGCTACACATGTTTAAATGAGGCCAATATAAGGCTAGATTTGCCCGCATATGGGCCCCATATTTAATTATTAGGTGAATCGGCATAAGGCCCCCAAACCAATGATATGCATGCAAGAATGACAAGTTAATAAGAAACAGGTTTTATGTTTAGCATTTATAAAATAGGGTTCGGATAAGGGTCACACATTGAGGGGCTCGACGATCTTGGGCTCCGGGGGTTCGGGGTCCGGTTTCAGGGTCCAGGGTTCGACGGTTCGGGCTCGGCGGAAACGGTTACGGGGTCTTGGCGACTTGATGTTCAGGGGGAAGTTCTTGAGGGAGTACTTGTCGTTCCGGGCCCTCGATGAATCTTGGCGTCCGAGAAGATCATGTATCCGGTCGCCGACCGGTGTTCTAGGCGTTCTCGGTGTTCCGTAGTGTCGTTATTGTCGTGGTGAAGATCTTGTCGGTCCGTGCTTCGGATTCCGTGAGGCGAACTTGGCGTCCTTCCGGTTCGGGTTTTGGCGTCCGAGGGTGGTTCATGTCGTTCGAGGGTTCGGCCTTCGGATCCATGAAGGGGTTCTTGGTGTTCCGAGATGTAGATCTTGTCGGTCCCAAGAAGGAGAACTTGAGATCCGTGAAGGAGCCTTGATGCTTGATCCGTCTCAACTCGTACCGGGTTTCTCGACGGGGTTTTCCTGAAGGAGATCTTGGTGTCCCGAACGTTGGCGGCACTGAGCAACGGAGGAGACCCACCCTTCTGGACCGATGCACACGCAGGAACTGCCGAGGCGGGCCGGGAAGAGGAAGTCCACGAGGTCGGGGCGCGACGGCAGGGCGAGGATGGAGGCGGCGGCCGGCAGCGGGCTGAGGTCGAGGAGGGGACGCAGCCCTGCAGGCGGCGGCCGACGGTGGTGGCCGGGAGGGAGGGAGACGACAGTGGCGACCCAGCGGCAAGACGCCAGGTGCTAGCCAGCACGAGGGAGGGGGACGGTGCGCCAGGCGCGGTGGGCTCCGTGGTCTGGGCGGTGGCGGGGCTGCCGCGGGCGGCGCAGAGGGGAGGATGGGTGGCGTGGAGGAGAGGGAGGCCGTCGGGGTGGCTTGCCGGCGACGGGGTGCAGAGGAGGGCGCCGGGCAGGCGAGGACGACGGAGGAGGTCCCAGGGAAGAGGAGAGCGCGCGGAGGCGGCGGGACGGGGGCTCGTGGCTCGAGGCGGCGCCAGGAAGAGGAGGACCGAGGGAGGATCAGGCGAGACGGCCGCAAGGCGTCTGCGGCGGTGACGCGAGGGGCAGCCCAGGCGGCATGGGAGGGGCGGAGGAGCGGCCGGGAAGGCGAGAGGGAGAGCTGCAGAGAGAGAGGGAGAGGAGGCGGGGTGGACCGGCGGTGGCGGGGCGACGGCGGAGGCCGTGGGCGGCGAAGAGGGGGAGCGCGGCCAGACGAGGGAAGGGAGGAGGGGAGCTTGAGGAGGAAGACGACACGGGGGGAAGAACGTGGGGCGCGTGGGGGAGGCTGGGGTCGGCGTGGGGCGCGCCAGGGGTGTCGGTGGGAGTGGGGCCGGGTGGGGGCCAGCGGGCAGAGGCCCAGGGGCTGGGGCGGTTCTGGTGAGGGTGTGTAGCGCGGTGTGGGGGGGGAGGTGGGGCCGGGCATGTGTGGCTCATGTGTGTGTGGGTGGTGGAGTGAGCTGAGGGGGAGAGAGAGGAGAGAGAGGGAGTGAGGGAGTGACGTGGCAGGGTGTGATTGGAGGGTGGGGAGGGGCAAGGTGAGGTGGCGGGATACTATTGGAGGGAGTGAGGTGGAGGGATGGGTTGGGTAGTTTTCTGGGTAGGTCTAGGATTTTACAGGGCGGGTTAGGTGGACCGTTTGTAAATTCCTGGGGGTGGTCGTTCGGGTCGGAACGGCCCGTTCGACTGCCCCCGCTAAAATAATTTAATATTTTATTTGGTTACAACGAACTTTGTAGATAGTTTTGGACAAACAAAATATCCGGCAACATCCGGGGTTTTGCGTTTGAATAAAGAGGGGGCGTTTTAGAAAACAAAACGGGTGTTGCGAAAATAGTTTTTACAAACAAATGCATGATGATGACGATGCGATGCACAAATTCAACGCGATTTTCTAGTAGTGGTTTTGCGGGATGCCACAGTTACTGGGAAAGATTTGGAGAAGGAATTTCAAGTGTGGGTTGATGCTTTGGGATCTGGGTGGAGATTTAATGCTAGGCCTATTAATGATGTGGAATTTTTGATGAGATATTCTTCTGCCAGATCCATTGATGATTTCCACTTTGGGAAGGTGTTTATGAAAACAATTCCTGATGTTGTTATCCAATTTTCTAAGTGGAATGGGGACCTGGAACCTGTTGAATGGTTGGAGGAGACCTGGTTTAGGATTGTTGGTATTCCTATGAAATATAGGGAGAAATCAACTGTTTTCTATGTTGCTTCTTTGGTGGGCAAGCCTTTGGCCATGGACAGGAACAGTTTGAGGAATTTGGCTTATGTGAGGGTGAAGATTGCTTGTCTGGATGTATCTCTGGTTCCTAATAACAGAAGGGGGAGATGCAGGGAGGAATTTATGAATTCAAATACACTAGGGAGATTTTTGCTCCTGATGTTGTCCCCACTTTACCTTCTTCTATGGGTATTGATGGACAGGATGGTGATAATGTGTTGGATAAGAGGACTGAGGAGGGAGCTGAGCATAGGAGGCCTGATGGAAATAGTGGGCAAAATACTGGACCTGGTGCAGGTAGTGGTGGGGTTGCTGGTGGTCGCCAACATGGTGGTGGTGATGCTAGTGGAGCTGGGCTGGACAAGGGTAAACAGGTTGTGGTGGAGCAGGAGGATTCTGGGGGGTTTCTTTTGGGACCAAAATGGC
Source organism: Avena longiglumis (assembly GCA_030063025.1). NCBI lineage: Eukaryota > Viridiplantae > Streptophyta > Magnoliopsida > Poales > Poaceae > Avena > Avena longiglumis. The sequence goes on from CP125974.1 coordinate 570,651,716, forward strand.
TAACATTTGGGCTAGCTCTGGAGGTGATGGTCGTTGAAGAGGGATAGTTATCAGAGAGAATGTGGGAGGTGACAATGGTGGTGGGACAGTTACTCCAACCAGAACAACTGATGTGGGACTGCAAGTTGGTGCTCGGGAGGCTGTGTCAGATAGTGGTGGGTTGGGTGATGTTCACATGGAAGTCACCCAGAATTTATCATCTACCTTGGTTAATGAACCCAATACTGAGGTTGCTGCTGGTCCTCAGAGGTTTGATGACTTTATCAGGGGTTTGTTGAAGGATAGGAGCAGTGATAAATATTATGAGCTCAGGAAGCAATATGGTCATTTGTTGGAAGCTGAAGAAGAACATGATGAGGGTGCCCAGATAAAAGATGACAATGTGTCTACTGATGAATCCTTTGGTTCTTCTTCTGATAGTGGAAAAAAGGGATTGATGGGGGTCTGTGATGGAGGGAGCTCAAGATATGGAGGTTGTCAATCAAGACCAGGAAGTGGTGGCTGTTGACCTGTCTCAACCTGATGTTTCTACTCAGGAAAGTGTGGGTTCTCAGTCTGAGCATGTGGCTGGTGTAGAAGAACAAGTTATAAGGATGAGTTCAAGGGTGGCTGATCAAGGTGGGGCTAGAAACATGGCTGAAAGGCATTTGGCTCAACAACCTCCTAGAGATTTATCAGGTACAAATTTAACTTTACATAATTCTTTTGCTGCTTTGGATGATGATATCATTATGCATAGAGCTTTGGAGATGGGGTAGATGCTTCTTCTATATCTTTGGATCATATTAATTCTCTGAAAGAATTAGAAATTGCTAGGCATAGTTTGCAGGATAGGAGACAGGTAGAGAATGAGGTTGAGGTTGATTTGAATGAGAATGTCTTGTTTCTGGACTGGAAGGGTGATGGTAATGATGAGGACGATTTTACTCCTGTGGTTTCTAGGAAAAAAAGAAAAAGTTGAGAGCTGGTTCTGGTATGAAGGAGAGAAAGTTAAAAGCTGCTGCTGTGAAGGTTCACAATTATCACCCTATGAGTGGTGTTGTGACTGGAACAAGAGAGAGAAAATCTGTATTATGATAGGTGTTATTTTGAATATTAGAGGTGTGGGGAAGAAGGGTGTGAGTGCTTATTTGAATAATTTGTTGAGACAGTAGAGAGTGGATTTTATTGGTTTGCAAGAAACTATTAAGAAGGATTATTCTGTTGATTTTTTTAGGAGAATTGATCCAGTTGGCTGCCTTCTGTGGGAAGATCTGGGGGCATTTTGGGGGGCCTACGTTCCTCTAAACTGACTCAGCTTGATGTGTCTGTGGGCAGATTCCATGTTAAGATGAAGGTGTTTAATGTTTTGAAACAAATTCAATGGCATTTGGTGGTAGTATATGGGGATGCTCAAGAGGAGAATAAAGAGGAGTTTTTATTAGAGTTAGCTGATGTTTATCAGGATCAATCTATTCCTTTGTTGGTGGGTGGTGATTTTAATGTGATCAGGTGTGCTTCTGAGAAAAATAAGGGTCATTATTTGAATAGGTGGGGGCACATGTTTAATTCGATTATTAATGCATATGGTTTAAGGGAGATTCTCATGTCTGGAGGGCAGTTTACATGGTCCAACAACCAGAAAAATCCTACTTTGGAGAAGTTGGATAGAATATTAGTTTGCAAGGAATGGGAGAAGTTGTTTCCTCTTACTACAGTGCACAAGTTGTCTAGAGAAGTTTTTGATCATAGTCCTTTGATTCTGGATACTATGGAAGAGCAGGAAAAAGGTGGCAGGGAATTCAGATTTGAAAAAAGTTGGTTGCAGTGTGATGATTTTTTGATCAGGGTGGAGAAAGTTTGGAAAAAACGTGTGAATGGTAAAACAGTCTTGATAGGCTGCAGAAGAAACTTAAGAATGTCAGAAATGATCTGAAAGGATGGGGTGCTCATATAAGGGGTGAGGATAAAAAAAGAAGAAGAGATTGGTGGAGGAGCTTCAGGAATTGGAAAGTATTGAGGAGCTGATTTTGCTTACTGCTGGACAACTTAAACGAAAAGCAGTTATTCAAAAGGAATTGTTAGATGTGTATGAGAATGAGGAGAGATTTTGGCAGCAGAGATCGAGGGATAATTGGTTGCTAAAAGGTGATAATAACACTGAGTATTTTCACAGGATTGCTAATGGGGTGAGAAGAAAGAAAATGATCTTTTCTATGAAAGATGGGGAGAATGAGATTCAGGGGACTCATGATCTCCTACAGCATGCCACTAATTATTATAAAACTTTGTTTGGTCCTGCTGGTGGGTTCTCTATTAGGCTTGCAGATGACAATTGGCAAGATTGGGAGAAGCTTAATGATGAGGATAGGGAAAAGATGGGGGTACCATTTACTGAGAAAGAGGTTAAGGAAGTTATTGATCAGATGGAGAAAAATAAAGCTGCTGGCCCTGATGGGATTCCTATTGAATTCTATCAACATTGTTGGATGATTATAAAAACAGATGTTATGGCTGTGTTTGAAGATTTTTTTGCTCATAAGATTGATTTGAGGAGCATTAACTATGGGGTGATTACTCTGTTGCCCAAAGGTGATGATGCTGATAGAATCCAGAAATATAAACCTATTTGTCTGCTTCAAGTGTTGTTTAAGATTTTTACTAAGACTCTGACAGTTAGAACTGAGCCTGTAATGGGAAAATTAATTGACACATGCCAGACTGCTTTTATTAAAGGGGGTTTATTGCAGATGGAGTGACTTTGTTACATGAGATCTTGAAAGAATCGAAAAGCCAGAAGCAGCAGGGTGTGGTGTTGAAAATTGACTTTGAGAAAGCTTATGACAAGGTCAATTGGGATTTTTTGTTTTACTGTTGTAGGTAAAAAGGTTTCAGTGAGGATTGGATGATTTGGTTAAAAAGTGCTGTGACTCAGGGTACTCTCAATGTTAAAGTGAATGGGGAAATTGGCCCTTACTTTGGCAATTATAAAGGGGTCAGACAAGGAGATCCTTTTTCTCCATTCTTATTCAATTTGGCTGGGGAATGTTTGGCTAAGATGGTGCTTAATGCATAGGTTGGTGGGTTGTTTACATGGTTGGTTGATAATCTGTTTGATAAAGGGATTGCTATTTTGCAATATGCTGATGATACCATCCTTTTTATTAAAGATGATCCTGAGGGGGCTAGAAACTTGAAGTTGCTGTTGTATTTGTTTGAATCCATGTCTGGTCTCAAGATTAATTTTGAGAAGAGTGAGGTGATGATGGTGTTGGATGATGAGGAGAAACTTTCCAATTATGCTGAGATGTTCAACTGTCAGAAAGGTAGTTGGCCAATTAAATATTTGGGGTTGCCGGTTTGTAGCAGGAGATGCACAGTGGCTGAGATGAGTTTTATTGGAGACAGGTTGAAGAAAAAGTTAGATGGATGGATGGGGGTGCTTTATCTCTGGGAGGGAGGTATGTTAAAATCACTGCTTGTGTTTCCAGTGTGGATGTTTATCCCACGACTATGTTTCTTCTACATAAATCAAATGTGGAAGAAATTGAGAAACAAACTAGAGCCTTCTTTTGGTATGGGAAGGTGGGAAAAAGAAAATATCATCTGGTTAAATGGAAATATGTGTGTAGACCCAGGAAAAAAGGAGGACTGGGGATTAAAAACATTAGGCTTTTTAACATTTGCTTGCTTTGTAAGTGGTGGTGGCGCCTTGAAGCTGAGGAAGGTCCATGGCAAGTTTTTGTGAGAAAGAAGTATTTGAAGAGAGGACGGATCAGTGCTGTGAAACACAGGCATAATGATTCTCCATGTTGGAATGATTTGATTAAGATTAGGGATCTTTATTTGGCTGGTAGGAAAATGAAAATTGGTAATGGGGAGTTGACTGATTTCTGGCATGATGCTTGGTGTTTGGATATGCCTGTGAAGGATAAGTTCCCTGACTTGTTTGATATTTGCCAGAATCAAACGATCACTGTGGCTGTAATGGAAAGAAAAAGGTGGAGATGCTCTTTTAGAAGGTGGTTGGATGTTGATGGGTTGAATCATCAGGAACAATTGAAAAATCTGTTGTCTGGGGTGAGTTTGAATCAGGAAAAAGACAGGCCAGTGTGGATGTGGAATAAATCTGGCAAGTTTTCTGTTAAGTCGATGTACACACATTTGTCGAATGTAGGGATTGATAGAAGTTTCAAACATCTGTGGAAAGCTAAAATTCCCCTGAAGATTAAAATTTGGTTGCGGCTTATTTGGCACAATGCTATTCTCACCAAAGATAACATGATGAAGAAGAATTGGGTAGGAGATTTTACTTGTAGATTTTGTAGTGAGGATGAAAACATTGGGCATTTGTTCTTTTCTTGTGTGGCAGCCAGATACGTTTGGGGGGTGGTTGCCAGAGCTATTGGTGTTGCGAATAGGCCTGGGTCCTTTTCTCAGTACTTTTGGTGGGCTTCACAGTTTGTGGGCGTCAGCGGGAATGTGCAGATTACTATGGCGGCGGCAATTTATTGGGCTATTTGGAAGCTCAGGAATAGGGCTTGTTTTGAAAAAAAGCTTATTAATTCGCCTGTTGATTTGGTTATATATGCCGGTGTGTTCATTAGTTATTGGGCAGGGCTGCATGGGGAGGAAGATCAGGCGGTGTTGCAAGCTGGAGCTGATACTGCAATGTAATCGCGGCCGATGCAGCTACGGATGTGGCTCCTGTTCCTTTTCTGGGACTACCAGCAATCCCTGAAGATCGTACTCATGAAGCTCCGGAACTGGAAAGGGGGCGGGAGAAAAGAAGGAGAACCTGAAGAGCTGGTTTGTGAGAAGATTATGTTGGCGTCTCACGTGGATTTCTTCGCTTGGTCGGATAGTTCCTCGTTATGTTTGATAATACTGTTCCCCACTAGCCTGAGGGCGGTGTTCTTGCGTCTCCAGCCGTCTCCCTTTTTATCTGTTTAGTTGGCTTGGTTTGTAATATGGATTCCTTAAGTAGTTTTGACCCCCCCTAGGTGGGTCAGTACTACGTTTGTGTGTTTGTGGTTGTTGTTCTGTTGTCTGATGATAATGGAACCCGATCCCTCTTTTTGGGGGACTGTATGGAAAAAAATCATTTCCAATCAACAATATGTCTTCCACATAATGTACTAGAAATATGTCTTAGCGCTCCCACTTAATTTCTTGCAAATGCAAGCATCTTCATCGTCTCCGACGAATTTAAACTCCTTTAACAGTTTCATCATAGTGAAGATTCCAACTCCGCAATGCTTACTTCAATCATTGAAGTTTGCATATGCTTTTAGCATCCTTTGAATTAACAAAACCCTATGGACTGTGTTATGCACATGTCGGTAACAATTCTATTAGAAGAACTTGTTTTGTTTATTCAACTACCACATAACAAAATTATATGCAGTGGTTGCTATATTAATCTGTCTGGACTAAATATCGCTATGAAAGATCAAAACTTGTCATAGTCAACCTTTGAACATTGTTGTGAACTCTTTCCCAACATGTCGACTATTTCATAGATGTGAAACATCCATGTCTATTTCTTTACAGATCCAAACACAACTGTAAGGTATTACACCTTTCTCGAGGGTCCTTCAAGTTCAAAACTTGATTTCCTCGTGTATGGAACTATTACGGATTTTATGGCTTCAAGCCATTTTATGGAGTCAGTGCCCATCATCGCTTCTTTGCATGTAGTCCGTTCATTATTCTCAAATAATGATTCAACCCTCTGTTTGACACGAGAAATAATAAAGAACGCGACACGGATATTATCTCTCTACGCGCCAGGGGAAAATAAATACGCGGGCGTGCCAGTGTACTAAGTACACAAATAAATACATAGGGATGCGTGCATTTTTATTAATCTCTCAATGGAGAAACAAAATTACATGATCCCTTTACATATGCGCTCCGTGGCCTGCGTGCGCGGCCAATATGACTTGGGCGAATGTGTGTTCTGTTTCACGGGGCCTCGGAAGGCTCCCGATTAATTATGTCCGCAACTAAAGATCACGAACCACCTCCGATTAAGCTGCTTCAATGGTCGTCTTCGTCGTCTTCGCTTCGCGTTCTCCATGCATGATGTGATGATGGTGTGTGTGGGCGACGGTAGTAGCCGTGTCCTTGCCGGTACACGTGCCGCGAGTAGTGTGGCCTTTGCTCCGGCTACACTCGCCCTTGCCGTCATGCCTCGTCGGTCTTGACGGCGTCATGGTAGTTGAATTTGGAGTAGCATGGGTCCGCTTAGCTAGGACTTCTCGACGACCAGCAGCCTTGTCGGGGTGTGCAAGGGTATGCCTCGCGGGAGTAAGTATTGGTGGAGATCGGCGTCGGTGTGAAACCAACGCACACGTACAAGTCGGTGCAGCCAATGTGGTCGACACCTCGTCTCGGTCCGATGCCGAGTTCACGGCTGTCGTCCTAGACAAGAGTGTCGTCTCACAAGCTTTGGGAGAGGAGGTGTCGGAGGCGTTGTCTCGCGTCGGCTGGTGTAGTTGCCCGCCAACCGTTGTCGCCGCACCTCGGAAGAAGTGGAGTCGGGATCTTTGTCGCGGCTGGAGGGCGACACTCGAGCTGGTGGTGTGATGATGAAGTGGAAGATGGGGCGGTACGTCCGTCACCCCGACGAATCCGATGATGAAGATGTCTGGCCTCGTCGGCTCAGACAGGTGGGCGGCCTTCGCCTCGTCGGTGCCTGGCCAGGTGGTGTCCGCCTTGTCGGTGTCGGACTTGATGGCTTGCCTTCGCCTCGTCGGTGCCCGGCAAGCAATGAATTGATTCATCGGAGAAGGACATGTCGGTGAAGTGGCCTCGCCTCGCCGGTGCTAGGTCGAGGTTGAAGAAGAGTGTTGGTGTAGGATTCGATGTAGACTTGGGTAGCGTAAGTATGGCTCGATAGCAACGGTGTATGGTTTTGGTGATGTAGATCTCATGACGCCAGAGGTGTACTTGGGCTCGTTGGAGCTTGGTAGGTCGTGCTCACGTGATTTATCCGGGAGTGGGATACGGTATTGATGCAGTCAGTTGTCCGGTGCCGGAGAAGATGTTGATGAAGATATTGTCGTGTGTGTCGATGTGGCCCAGTGCTTGTCTTGCCTTGCCATAAGATGAGGTAGAGTAGTCTCGGGCTGCCTCCCCAATAATGCTAGTACACCTTTGCATGTATTTGCCTGATCCATATTTGTACCTGAAATAGAACATGCTCCAGACGTGCTAAAGTAATTAATAAACATTTATGTACCTTGGTAGTGGTTATTAGAGGGCCATAGACATGATGGATGAATTTGCTCCTTGCATACGTGGGCATCTCTTCATGTATTTGCATGTGTGTGAGGCGGATATTCTCCCGAGGGGGCGACCAACAAAGGCGCGAGGATGATCACCGAGTCGGTGATCGTGGTATCGTCCATCGACCCCCGGCGACGCTGTAAGCCGCCGCCGTCGGGGCGACTTTGATGGGCACGAAGGAGGATTGCAACGGCTGTCGAGGACGTCCGGACAGCTTCGGTGCGAAGGAAGATCCATGTCATAGTTCCATGAAGAAGCGTCGCCAACAGCGCCATCTTCACGTACTTAGAGGAAGCAGGTATATGTGCATGTTTCATGTCCTTGATCAGCAGGCATGTCAATCCACGCGCTGCATCAATGCCTTCCTCAGTGGAGAGCGCGTCGGCGGTCTTCCTGCTGCTAGCTTCGGCCGTGAAGTTCTTGCCAAAGAAAGTGAGCCAGCGGGAGACGCTGATGTAGACTGTAGTTGATCTTGTCGACGCCCTCGCTAACAGCCCCGCGGCCTGGGAGAAGAGTGCTTCCATGCACGGGCTCATCGTCATGATGGATTCTCTTCATTAGCGTTGTGGCCGGCAACAGCGAGCTCGACCGGCGATCTTTCCAAATAAGCCAGTGGTGCTGCCGCCGTGTCCGCCAGCGTCTTGGCCGACCGGCACCAACCAACCTCCATCTTCACGTCCTTTGGAACGATCCGCGCCGCGGCTCTCCTGCATGTGCATCGGCCGTCGCCGTTCGCCTCCGGTTTTACGTGGCGTGGTCGCCGTCGCTGGGCGAGTCGCGCTGCCCCCATTTCACTAGTGCAGAGCCCCCCCTTTAACTCCGGTTGGGAGGGCCCTCTAACAGCGGTTCCCCAACCGCTGTTGAGGGTTCGGTGTTAGAGGGGGTCCCCTTTAACACCGGTTCCTATACGAACCGGTGTTAATGGGTGGCGCACGTGGGGCTGCCGCGTTCAGGCCCTTTAACACCGGTTCGTGACCGAACCGGTGTTAAAGGTTCTTCTGCCATAGATTTAGGCCGTTTTCCGCCTGGCAGAAAACGGCCTAAATCTGCCGCCTGCTCGGGCGTATTTACGGAGGGGGGAGAGCGAGGGAAATCGATCGGGGCGGTATACTTATAAATCGTCATCGGTACATACAGTACATGAATAATTAAAGCAACTATTATTATACACAAACATCGCCATCGGCACATACATCGCCATCGGCACATACATCGTCATCGCTCATTTTGGTGGATATCTAAAGAGTTCTCCGCCAGCGTGACGACCTCATCAAGTATGAACCCCGCCAATTCCTCTTGAATGGCTCGTATGCGTTCAAATGGTAGGAGTTGGTCCCGCATCCGTTCGATCTGAATATATATGAAGAATGGCCCGTCAATATATATATAAGAATAAAACTCAACACAATTGATGGTAATAAAATAATGTTGTGGACTTTGTTTACTTACTCTAAGTTGTTCTAGTGCGGCTTGGCCTGTCACACATATCGTGTTGCGAATGAATTCGCAAACATAGTACCCACATAAGTTATTGTCGTGTCCCTGATGCGCGCACTTTACGAGAATAGAGAGTTCAATCAAAATAATAATCAATAAAGCATGATATAATGGAATTGGAAGCTACCTAGTATTACTTATATTTTGGTCTACAAATTTTAGTTCTTCTGACCATTCACCCACGGCTCTGCCCGTGAAACTTTTCCAAACCCTGTCCGACAAAGAAAATGGATAAAGGAGTAATTAATTACTTATTGTCACGAAAGTTGCCGATCTAGTGCGATAATATGATTGAAATTACCTCGAGCATCTCTCTAAAGTCTGCCCATAGCTCTTTTTCTTTTCAAACGAGTCCATGACAAGGACTTTTCCCGAGTCGGGTTGAATGACTAGCGTAATAAAGTGGAACCTACGCACGCATAACTCATCATCGCCACTTAACATCGAGTAAGTCAAACAAAATGTGTACAAGAGAGAGGGTAACAAGACTCACGAGAAGTTGTAAGGCAATAGTATTTCCCTTTGGTTTGTTGTCTCAAGAAAGACTTTAGCAAGTAATCTTCATTTGCCCGGATTTGTCTCTTACCACTTCTTCATGAACTCTATTTGGGTCAACGAACCCAATGTCAAAAGGGCCTCCTTTCATGCATTCCATAACCTTTTTCCTGCATAATAGTATATACATATATGGTGAGCATATATATATACATGCAATTAATGAAGTGAATGAGTTGAGATAAAAATTACAGAAATAGTACTTACACACAATAAAGGCTGATGGCAGCTTTGTCGAGTTCCTTCTGATTGAATAGAAAATGCAAGTCTTGAATGTTGAAGTCGATCGCGTCGTCTCCGCACAAGAAAATCTGATCTCTTATATGCGCCGTGATCCATTCTTCTTTTCTCGTCTTGCATAAATGAAGGTACCACTTGTGCAATTTTCGCATCTTTGTTGGTAGATTCTTGAGCTCCTCTTTCTTGACTAGATTCTTCCCATACTTCCATGGCTGTATGGGGTTGACATCGCATTTGGGCAAGTTGTCTCCCATGACGTTCAAGTATGCAATGTAAGTCATCCCCATCTCATTGGCCTTTCTTTGTAGCTCTCGTAATCATCTACGGAGGAGCGCCCCGCTTGTCAAACATTTGAGCGGGCGATGATTGGTTTTCCGCTCTCCGAGCATGGGAACTGTTCGGGTGCCTCACGACTACTTTCGGTCTCCCTACGGCGCTTGCATCCGCCTTCAAAATCAAGGCCAGTAGTCCGGCACAAGTGGGGTTTCGTGTTTTAAAAGATTTTTATAAAACTTCTCCACCACCGCCGGATCTATTTTCTCCTTTGGCTCGCCCGTCCAGTGCAAAGAATTTCTTGACCTGTTCTCCGAGATCCTATTGGTCTCCTCGTCTGCGATTCCACGGTAAAACCGCAATGGCTTGGCGGAAGGCTGCGGACGTAGTTTTTGAACTCTTTGGCGACGGTTTCCTGCGGATTTCTTTGTGGCGTGCTCGATGCTCCTCGTGGCGGTGCTCTTCCGCTTACGCGAGGAGATGGTGAAGCACCGGAGATGGTGAAGGCGAGATGGCTGCCAGCAGAGATGGTCGACGGGTCGGAGATGGCCGACGGGCGGAGATGGCTCGCCAGAGATGGTCGACGGCCGGAGATGGCTGCCACAGAGATGGCTGAAGCGGCTCGATCGCCGACGCGGAGACGGGGGTGCAGTGACCTCCAATTTGGAAGCACAATGTGTTCCTTCTTCCAAAGAATGGTTGTTTTCGCAAATTTGAGTTGAGTTTCCCTTCACCGTAGCATGGTCAAGCTGTGCTTCCTCATATTCCTTCACAACCTCATCCACCCGACAATAGCATAGCCATCCGAATCGGTCGGTGGTAAGTTCCACCAGCTACAGGAGGTAAGGCATAGCCGACACCACCTTAATGGATAAGCCCATTAATCTCACATGCAGCTCAGCGTGTTCGCTCTCCGTGATCTCATCAACGGGTATCGAGGACCCGCTATTTCAAGCGTTGGCTGCACGTTCTCCGTGGAAGCCACACTGCTTCCGCCAGAGTCCGGGCCGGGCAGCTTCCAATGCGTGCTCTTCATGCCGCTGAGATGGGCCGGTAGCTTGATGGCTCTGTTAGCATTCACTTGCGTCTGCAGCCGCAAGTGCATGTTCTATCTGTGTCATCCGATCTGACGCTTTTTTTCTTTCGCCGCCATCTGTAAGAGTCGCTCCAATGGCAAACCCATCCTTCCACGCCATACCCCTGCCTCGTGCATGTCCAGGTGTTCTTTTACCGATGGCGCGGTGAGCTGGTCATTCTCTCTGTCGGGATGGAAGATCCCGCGGATGTTTCCTCGTATGCCGTGATGAGTTCAAGACGGTTTGGCAAGGATGGTTGGGAAGATACACAATCCTGTTTCGGGTCCAACCTTGCCCCGATTCCAGAGAACCAAGTCTTTGCACGTAGGTCCCACCCATCCGTCTGGGTGTGATCCTCTCAGTGGCCTCTCAGCTTCCTCCCACTTAGGCCTCGAGATATGTAGCCACCGACCCCGCCCTCCGTGATATTCCTTCTTGGGGCATTAAGCGTATTGGTTTCGACCTCTTTTAGCTATAGCACTTTTTTATATGTCTTAAATTCGGGCCGTTGAGGTCTTATCTTCGCATAATATGCGTCTTGAAATTTGAGTCTCGCCTTTGACAAATTTGTTCAATTTTGTCTTCCAGCATGGAAAGCCTCAGCCATCTTCTTTAGAGTCCACTCTTTGACCTTGTTCTTTATAACCGGTTGTTTTCATCCTCCTCTGGCGGAAGGGTGAAATTTACCAACAACGAATTCCAAAGCGTTTTTGGATCTCACATCGACAAGGTACCGCCGCCTTCTTTGGCTTATTCCAATTTTCAATTATGATTGGGATTTGGTCCCTAACAAGAACTCCACCGACGATAAATTTGTCTGCGGCCTTCTTGGGCTCCATCGGCCGCCATCAACACGGATCGCTTCGATCGTGAACTTTGCACGATCTTTCAACCGCTACCGCTTGCTTTTTTCGTAGAAGAAGATGGTTGCTGGCTGGTCGATCCAAAGGGCTAAAAGAAGAAAGAAGCGTTAATTAATACATGTAGAAGAAGATTGTTGGTGGAAGTCACCGAGGCTTAATCAATGCATATACCTCGCCGGACTTTGTAACCATTAAATTGCGCTCACCGAGTCTTCATCTTCTCCATGACTAGTACTTGAGCCGTCGTCATGTCCCTCCAAGTTCGAGATATTGTGAGGTGTCCTCATCAATAATGTTCTCCATTATTTCTTCTTCTTCAAGGTTTCTACTAAGTGGATCCATAGTTTCTAAAACAATAATATTATCACACAAATATCAGTAATACATCTATTGAAATGCTCAAGCAAGGACGATGATATGACAGGTTAAAAGTATTGAAATGTAACCCTAATACATGCTTGGTCATTTCAAACCCTAATTCGGAGAAACTCGATTCATATGAGAGGGTACATTTACTTCTTCTAATTAACTTGTCATCAAAGTTGATTAACATAGCATGGTTATTATAATGCTATATTGACAACGAGAGGTGGCGACGCTTAGGGCAGAGCGGGCGGGTGGGTGCGTTCAACCAAAGACGACGTGATGGTCTACCTAAAATGGGCGACACACCGACGCGGTGTAGGCTCAATGAGGAGAGGAGGTCGTCGACGGCATAATGGTGGCGGTGGTCGCGTGGCACAAAATATACACATGCATGGCGACGCTTAGGGCGAGAGCGGGCCGGGTGCGTGGGGTGTGCGTTCGAACCAAGACGACGTGATGGTCTACCTAAAATGGGCGACACACCTCGACGCGGTGTAGGCTCAATGAGACAGAGGAGGTCGTGGTCGACGGCATAATGGTGGCGGTGGTCGCCGGTGGCACAAAATATACACATGCATGGCGACGCTTAGGGCGAGAGCGGGCCGGGTGGGGTGCGTTCGAACCAGACGACGTGATGGTCTACCTAAATGGGCGACACACGACGCTGCGTGTGTAGGCTCGGCCGAGATGAGGGAGGTCAGGGTCGACGGCATAATGGTGGCGGTGGTCGTCGGCGTGGCACAAAATATACACATGCATATGTACAATATACATATATACATGCATATATACATATACATATATACATATACATATATAAAATATACACATGCATATATACATATACATATATAAAATATACACATGCATATATACACATACAAATATACATACACATACAAATATACATACACATATACATACACATACAAATATACATACACATACAAATATACATACACATACAAATATACAAATATACATACTCAAGGGATGGCGACGAGGGCGGCGACGTAGGGCTGGACGTGAGGGCGTGAGCGGACGAGCGGGACGGCCATGAGGTCGAGCTGAGAGGCGAGGCCATGGCGCAGAGAGGCGGCCGGGCGGTGGAGGAAGGCGAGGGCGACGGCGGGTGCTAGCTAGAGGTCGACGACTGCGGGCTTGGGCGGAGCGGCCGCGGGGTCGACGGAGTCACGGGAGGCGCGCAGACGGCGGGAGCCCGGGACGGGGTCGAGAGCTCAGCCGAGGCGCGCAGACGGGCGCAGACGCGGATGGCGACGGGCGGGTTGGGCGAGCGCCAGGTCGACGGAGCGCCGGGAGGCGCGCAGACGGCGGGAGCTCGGACGGCGGGTCGACGGAGTCAGCCGAGGCAGGACGGCGCAGACGCGGATGGCGACGGCGAAGCACGGCACAAGGCTTTCGATCCGGCTGGGGGAGAAGGAGGGAAGGTGAAGAATTCTCTTTAACACCGGTTCGTGGCTGAACCGTGTTAAAGGGGGTTTCAACAAGATATTTCTTTAACACCGGTTCCACGAACCGGTGTTAAAGGGGGTTTCACATTGGTTCCCCTTTAACACCTGCACGCACGGTGTTAAAGGGGTGTTTCACAAGATGATATTTCTTTAACACCGGTTCGTGATCGAACCGTGTTAAAGGGGCATTTATTTCAGGGCTTTTTAATTCAAAAATATGATATGAAATTTAGAAAATTCATATCTTTTTCATTTCAACTCGTAAAATATGAATAATATATCATAATTTTCAGAAAAATAATATCTATCCATTCATGTAAATCATTTTATATTTACTTTACATGAAATTTTTAAAATAAATAAACACTTATTTCATGCATTAAAGGGGCTTTTTAATTCAAAAATATGATATGAATTTAGAAAATTCATATCTTTTCATTTCAACTCGAAAAATATGAATAATATATCATAATTTTCAGAAAAATAATATATATCCATTCATGTAAATGATTTTATATTTACTTTACATGAAATTTTTAAAATAAATAAACACTTATTTCATGCATTAAAGGGCTTTTTTAAGATATATAAAAGAACTGAAAATTAAGATACATGGCGATTAAGTAACAATCTACCGAACTGAACCGAAAATTAAGATACATAAAAGAACTGAAAATCAAGATACATGGCCGATTAAGTAACAATCGGCGAACTTGTTTCGAATGTTGGAGTGATTTAGTCATGCTCCGCCACACCTGTAATACTCGCCATCGTGAAGTCGCCAGCCGCCATCGCCGTCGCTGGGTCACCGTAATTGAACCTCCGGAGAGTACGCGGGCTGGACTTGAGGGTAGCGTGGGATGGACTTGAGGGTAGCGCAGACGGGGTTAGAGTCGGCGGTGTCATAGGCCATGACGCTCGAGAGTCCGACCACGCCACCATAGCCGACGGCCGGCCTCGTTGAAGTTAGGAGGAGGTGGGCCCTCCGTGCCTGGCGAGCGCCTCTCATGCCGATCCACGAAGAAGGCTTCCCAAGTAGAGAAATAGTCGGGATGCCATCCGGGATTCCTCCGCTGCTCGGCGTGAGCTCGAAGTAGTAGTGGTTCGTGATGGCCATCCGCGCGCCACACCTAGAGGGACAGGAGGAACCGCACACCGACGCCAAAGATCCAGCCGACGGGGACACAAGAGTCTGGGCAGGGGGTAGTTCGAGGCGCAGCGCCTCCGCCTCCCTGGGGTTAGTGCTACGGTGGAAGCCATGGGAAAGAGTGATGAGGTTGCAAATATGAGTCTAGAGATGTGCAATGACAATGGAGGCCAACCCCTACATATATATATAGTGAACTAGCGGAAGAACTGGAGGGAAGAATCAAGGGAAGAAAATGGCGGGAAGAAAATGGCGGGAAGAACTGGCGGGAAGAAAAATGGCGGGAAAAAATGGCGGATGAACCTTTAGTCCCGGTTGGAGACACCAACCGACTAAAGATGAATTTAGTCCCGTTGGAGACACCAACCGGACAAAACACGAGTCAAGACTAATAATAGAGGTGAGTGCATGTCGACATTATGTCGCATGGCGTGTACCTTGTCCCGGATGGTGTCACCAACCGGACTAAAGATGAACCTTTAGTCCCGGTTGGAGACACCAACCGACTAATAATAGGGTGAGTGTCGACATTATTTTGTAAGTGTCAACACTATGTCGAGCTGCTTGTACTATAAATAGGCATCCTTGTGAGTCCGTCCTCCACCCGCTTGAGGCAGGGACACCACTACGGCCATTTGTGGAGATGCCGACGAGCCTCCCAAGATCTCCGAGAAATCGTCATAGAGGCACTCCCTAATATGTGAAATTAGTTAGCTCCTGGTGTATTGATCTAGTTAGACAAGTTACAAAGCTGCAAGATGGTTTTCGAGAGCAGACACCACTACGGCCGATTTCGTGGAGATGCCGACGAGCCCAGCCTCCGGCAAGATCTCCGAGAACTGGTCATAGAGGCACTCCTAATATGTGAAATTAGTTAGCTCCCTGGTGTATTGATCTAGTTAGACAAGTTACAAAGCTGCAAGATGGTTTTTGAGAGCGAGGACACCACTACGGCCCTTGTGGAGATGCGGAGCCTAGTCCTCCGGCATCTCCAAGAAACTGGTCATAGAGGCACTCCTAATATGTGACCGCTGCTTTGGAGATCGATCTTAATGGTAAGTACGACGAATCGACAACTTCTTCTCATACTCGGTCCATCCACAAAACATGACTAACACTCAAGACATGTATTAATATTAAAAACATGAACTAGAGTTACATAATATGAGCATGAACTTTGGCATATGCCCTTCCTTATGATCGCTTCAGTAACCATGGAGCATCTTCTTTACTTAACGGAATGCTTGGGTCAGTTCACCGTGAAGGGCGGAATTTCATCAAACTTATTATAATCTTCGACATGTCCATCTTGTCCTCGATTCCCACGATGTTTCTTTTCCCGAAAGAACTATGTGACGCTTTGGATCATCATATGATGTATTCGTTTGCATATTTTTTCTTTTTTGGTCCGGAGGACATGTCCTTCACATAGAAAACCTGAGCCACATCATTGGCTAGGACGAATGGTTCGCCTAAGTTCTTCATAAGATTGTTGAGATCCACCGTTGTCATTCCGCACTTCTTGTCTACCTCAACCCCTCCTCCTATTAGCTTGACCCATTTGCATCGAAACAAGGGACCTTAAAATTAGGTCCATAGTCAAGTTCCCATATCTCCTCTATGAACCCATAATACGTGGTCTTTTGCCCATTGTCTTCTGTGCATCGGGCGGACACCACTGCTTTTGTTGGTGCTCTTTTATCTTGGCCTATCGTAAAATGTATTCCCATTTATCTCGCACTTGGAAAGTACATACAACGAAGACGGTGTCCCGCCAACAAGTACAATTGATCCCCAACAAGTGGTGTTATTCGTGAGAAGTCTTTGCACCAACCAAAACTCGCCATGTGTTCACTTATAATCCATTCATCGATCGCCCGGGTGTTTGAGGCGTATTAAATTCTTGTGTTCATTGATATACGGGCAACCAAGATAGATCTTTGTAAAACCGTAGTGTGCTTGATTGAGAGAATGCCCGTCCCTACATATCATTGCTTTACATCCTAGGGTGCCTTTTCCACGCAGTCTCCCTCATGTCGTGATTCGAACACCAATCGCCTTAAGGTCGAATAAAATCAACAGTAACTCAATGACCTCCTGTTACATAGCCCTTGGAGATGCTTCCTTCGCCTAGCGGTTATGAACATATTTCTTTAAGACTCCCATGTACCTCTCAAAGGGGAACATATTGTGTAGAAATACAGGACCGAGAATGGCAATCTCTTCTACTAGGTGAACCAGAGATGCGTCATAATATTGAAGAAGGATGGTGGGAACACCAACTCAAAGTCGACAAGACATTGGGCCACATCTGCTTGTAACCTGGTAGGCTTTCCGGATCGACATTTACCGAGATATTGCATTGAGGAATGCACATAGCTTCACAATGGGTACTCGAACATTTTCGTGTAGAAGCCCCTCAATGCAATCGGAAGCAATTGTGTCATAATCACGTGGCGATCATGAGACTTCAGGTTTTGGAATTTTTCTCGCCATATTTATTATTCCCTTTATATTCGACGAAGCGAAGGGACCTTGATACTGCTAAGACATTCAAAAAGATTTCCTTCTTTTTGGTAAGAGCGTGGGCAGGAGTTAAGTGGCATCGTTTACCCTTCTCGTTCTCGGGATGCATAGGCTCTTCAGGGCCTTCGACGCTGGTCCTGTCGTGCTTCCGTGTATCTTTTGTCTTCCCATACACTCCTAGAAATCCTAGCAGGTTCACGCAAACATTCTTCGTCACGTGCATCACATCGATTGAAGAGCGGACCTCTAAGACTTTCCAATAGGGTAGGTCCCAAAATATAGATTGCTTCTTCCACATGGGCGCGTGTGCAGCATCGTCATTCGGAACAGATAGACTGCCAGAACCTTTTCCAAAGATTACTTCTAGGTCCTTGACCATACCAAATACCTCCTCACCGGTACGGAGGACAGGCTTCCTCCGGGGTTCTGCCAGACGTTTGAAATGCTTGCCTTTCTTTCATCGGATGCGTGTTCTAAGAAATCAACGATACCCTAGGTACACAACCTTCTTACATTTATCCAAATATACACTTTCAGTCTCATCTAAACAGTGTGTGCATGCATTGTATCCCTTGTTTGTCTGCCCTGAAATGTTACTGAGAGTAGGCCAATCATTGATGGCTACGAAAAGCAACGCTCGTAGGTCAAGTGGCTCCCCTTTGTGCTCATCCCACATACGTACACCTGGTTTGGCCCACAGCTGTAAAAGTTCTTCAACTAATGGCCTTAGGTACACATCAATGTCGTTGCCGGTTGCCTCGGGCCTTGGATGAACACTGACATCATAATGAACTTCCTCTTCATGCACAACCAAGGAGGAAGGTTATAGATACATAGAGTCACAGGCCAGGTGCTGTGACTGCAGCTCTGCTCACCAAAGGGATTCATGTCTGCATTTAGACCAAACCTTAAGTTCCTTGCGCCACGCAAAGTCCGGGTACTCTCGCCGACTTTTCTCCACCGTGACCCATCAGGGGTGTCTCAACATCGCGTCTTTCTTACGGTCTTCCATGTGCCATCGCAACAACTTGGCATGCTCTTTATTTCAAGAGACGTTTTAACCGTGGTATTATAGGAGCATACCACATAACCTTGGGAACCTTCTTCCTAGGGGCCTCGCCTCAACATCGCCAGATCGCCTCGTCGATCTTATACCGCAGCAAGGTGCATACCGGCATGCATCCAAATTCTCGTACTTCTCACCGCGTAGAGGATGCAGTCATTAATGCAGGCATGTATCTTCTTGACGCCTAATCCTAGAGGCGTACAACCTTCTTTGCTTGGTATGTACCGTCAGCAACTCATTATTTCTTGGAAGAAGATTCTTCATTTTACCAACAACTTTGAAAATGCGGTCACACACCATTCTGCCTTCCATTGCAGCAAATCCAGGTGGCACCTAGCTTTTGTGGCCATCTTCGCAAGTTGGATACAACAATGTTTTGTGATCCTTTAACATCTGCTCCAGCTTCTCCTTCTCCTTTTCAGTTTCACATTCTTCCTTTGCATCAAGAATGGCCCGACCAAGATCGTCATCACGGGCCCATCTGCTCCTCTTGATCTTCATTATCTACCTCCGTTGCATTATCATCATATTCAGGATACATATTATGATAGTTTTCATCATCCTCTTCTTCTTCGTTGTCTTCCATCACAACCCCTTTTTCTCCGTGCTTGGTCCAACAATTATAGCTGGGCATGAAACCAGATCGAAGCAGGTGGGCGTGAATGGTTCTGGTATTTGAGTAGTCTTTCTTGTTCTGACAGTGAACACACGGACAGCACATAAAACCATTGTGACCACGGTTTGCATTAGCCACAACGATGAAATTTTTGAGGCCCGTAATGTACTCGGAAGTGCGGGTCACCGTACATCCATTGCCGATTCATCTGCATTAATATGTAGTATATATCAAAAATAATAGGAGATGACCATTTATATATATAGTACATCAATGACACATGAAACTATAGTTGCCGACCTCGACCGAGACGGAAAGAGCAACAAGAAAGCTTATTTTGAGCTCTCGGGCATTTCACGAACACCTCTAGTGCATATGAAAAAACACAAACTAGCACTCTTCACACCCTCTTGCTAGGCTCCAAAATGGAAGAGTGGGGTGTGTGGCTGGGTGGTGTCTTATATAGCCTTCCCTTTAACACCGTTCGTGCCACGAACCGTGTTAAAGGGGTGCTTGTGCCACTGGGTGGAGGGACCTTTAACACCGGTTCGTGGCACGAACCGGTGTTAAAGGGGGGGCTCCTTTAATGCCGCAGAGGCCACGCTGGTACGGCCCCCCCTTTAACACCGGTTCGTAAAGCCCATTTTCGGGATCAACAAAAGCCCGCGTTTCCACTAGTGTTTACAGGTTTGGCTCGGCCTCGGCTGCCTCAGCTCGTATGTGTGACCCCTCCGGCACCACCGCGGCCTGATAGCCGTACGTGCGGGACTCTTGTTCCTGGGCATCAGACATATTGATCTGCACGTGGAATTGTTCAAGGGAATGAGTTAGAAGTAGATGTCGAGGTAGACCGTAGATGGCCCGGCTGCAGGCTAGCTCCTGCAGGCTAGCTCCGGCGGCCCGGATGAAGAGGGCACCCGTGCTCGGCGTCGTGGTCGTGACTGCTTCGAGTCATTGGTGTTGTAGCCGGCAGCTGCGAGCTTCATTGGCTTCTCCTCCAGAAATAACTTCCGGTCCGACGTCGAGTCGCCGACGGCGGCGCCGTGCCGGCGACGACCTCCGTCTTCAAGCCTTGGGCACGTTCCGTCCCGACTCGTGGGCGCGTATGTCGTGGGCAGCCTCTCGGCATGCGCCGTGTAGCTGTCGCCGTTGGGCCGGCGTGAGCACAAACGAGCGTTGCCTCCCTTTATATTTCCGGCGCGTCGTCCGCTGCCGCAGGTCAGTGTATTCTCAGTGTGTACGTATGTGTGTGTCATCTCCTCTGCTCAGTTTTTATAGACGACGAGCATCGAGCGAGAATCAACAGCGACGCGCTACGCGGGCGTCGTTGCTGAGTTGTTATACGGTTGCTCATTTTAAGGTTCAATCTGAAGGCATGCTTATCTTATCCCACGGCTTGCTTTATCCATCCACTGCTACACCCGATCGGCGCGACCTTGACGAGCGGAGGCAAACCGCCTCGGCCTGCAATTGTGACGCGCGGCCGTTGCTCCAGCTGGCTAGGATACAGACTTATACATACACATCACATATATGCGTATACATGTACATGGCTCGTGGCCAGCTTCCTGCATGCATGCAAAGCTTGTAGGCATTTAATCAAGTAAATTTATACTGGCAGGTAATTAGGTCACGCCTTGTACTCATTTGCTCAAAAAAAAAATATTCTGTGTATCGCATATTTATATGTGTATCCACGCCAAAAGCCACGAGATCTTTTAGGTGCTAAGTACAAAATCACGTCGAACACCCTCAAATCTTGGTATTTGATTGTTTTACCCGACCTACTTGGTTCAATAGAAACTTTGACATCCGTAACCACAACCTTTGAGGCACGTGAGCCATGAGCATTGTTGCTGCCTCCGGAACACTTTTCGGTGCTGCGCAACTTTGCACATATAGCTAAGATTCTTTTAACCTTATCAAAGTTCTATTATCCTCCTACTTATCTTTTCACGAAAAATTCCTTCTCAAAGAAACTTGACGTTTTAAGCGACAAACACTTTTGTCTTCGATGTTATGGAGGAATACTTAACAGTTATTCGAAATAACATACAAAGACAGGTTCATCCGACTTTGATTGCAAACATCTTTCTTATGCATAACATACCAATGTTTAAGAAAGGACAACTTGGGTTTTATCCCAAACCATAACTTTATATGGTGTCATTTCAACGGATTATGATGGAGCTCTTTTCAGTGGAAAAATGGTAGTCTCTAAAGCTTTTAATCTTTAAAATATAATGGTAGTTTTATGAATTACACATTTGATCTTACCATGTCAAACAAGGTTTAATTACATATCTCGAACGTTCCATACTCTTATGGTGTTTTGGGAAATGCAAATCCACGGAATGATTCCTTAAATCTTAGGTGTTTATGCTAAACTTATAACTCAAATATCTTCCTTTATGATCTTATCATAAACTATTTATATTCTTGTTACAATGATTTTGCACTTCATCTTGAAAGTCCTTGAACTTTTCAAATGTTTCAAACTTCATCCTTATTAAGTAAATATTCATATATTCACTCAAATTTTTGGAGAAAGTTTATAAAGTTCAAATTCATCGCTCTTGACTACACATAATGGACTTCATACAACAATATGTACAAGTTCCAATAAGCTAGTCATTCGTTCCCTTTTGGCCTATGAACGAAGTTTTAATTATCTCTAGGAAAGTTTCACAAGCGTCATTTGATCATAAATCAAAAGAATCCAAAATTCCATCCACATAGAGTTTCTTCATGTTTTCTTTCCAACATAATTTAAACGACGATGTCACTTCCTAAGTGATCTTTCAATCAATTTGTCTTTCGACATTTTTAGCACTAGTTTTATGGATGTGATTTCTCCAACGAGATTTGTAAATCATCCATCTTTTATGGATTACGGCAATTATTTGAACAACCCTTTTGTTCTCATAATACGTGATAAAACAAATCTTGAAGGCAAGCTTTGATGTTTAACGAGCAACACAATAACCCTTTATTTGTTCTCGATGAACATTATCACATATTCTTTTTCTAGTTACTTAGGCCATTGCAGTTCATGAATTTTGTTGTTTCGTATGACGATTCATATCAACAAATTCAGTATCCAATACTTAAGAACCGCATTATTTAACAAGCAAAGAATACATCCATAACACGTATATCCTCTATATACTTAAGCTAAACAATTCTAGTCTTTTATTTTTGCCATATATTTATGAGATTCTCTTTCAGTATTTCCTTTTTCTGTTTGAAAGAATCTATCAACATCAATAATGGAGCCATATATATGACACATAGTCCAAAGCATGTATAGTTAAATACCAATGTCTTTGGACTTGCACTTTGAAGTAGATCACCATCATCAAATGTTTGGTGTTCTTTCAAATTCCATTCTCTAGTAATCTATTGGTGTATTAAACATTTTACCTACATCAAATATTCACCCTTATCATGGAATTATTCATGATCAAGCTACTTTTAGCTTATAACGATGAATCACGAGTATAATGTTACTCTCCAAAAACTTTTGGAGGATTAGGACAACTAGTGTCTCCAACCTTTTGTAAATTCTCATCAAATATGAGAACATAGACTTTGCCATATTATACTCTATCATGTTGTAACCAAAACATCATTTCAGATATCGCAATATCTCCATACATGATGGTTTCTGAAACAACTCTTTCAACTCCTAGATTACCTTGATATTGAAACTATCTTTCGAATATCAAGAATCATGGAGATAAACATGATACTTATATACTAACACTGGAATTGTTACTCTTGATTTAATACCAACTATTAAATTTCACGGAGTAATCGAAACTTACTAAAAGTTTGCAATGGGACTTTTAAACTTTAGATTAACACTTCAAAACAATATGATACCAGTTCGTAAAGTAACTAACCAGAATTCTATAGTTCTATCATCTCAATTATAACTAAGCACAAGGTGGTAAACAGATGCCAATGACTACAACAACTATCCAAATTCACTTTGATTTAATTTATGATAAATAGTGTTCAACTTTTAATCATATTGTTGTTGAACTCGCACTCAAAACAATATCCCTCACATTGTTTTAGTGATCACACGAACCAAATCCACCACATCAAAACCGATCATCACGAGAGTTGATGTAGCTTCAATGGCGAACAATCAACATGTTCATCATATCTACTATATGACTCATGCTTTACCTTTCGGTGATCCGTGTTCCGAGACCATGTCTGTACATGCTAGGCTCGTCAAGATCAAACCTTAGCTCCCGCATGAGCAAATCTGGCTTTCTCACGTTGTATACACTCGCAGAATCTAACACACCTGATCATCATGTGATGCTTCGAAACAACGAGCTTTAGCAACGGTGCTTACTAAGGATGAACACTTTAAAACTTGAAATTGTGTGCTTGAGGGATCATCTTATAATGCTACCGTCGTTAACTAAGCAATACAAGATGCATAAAAGGATTAACATCACATGCAATTCACAATATGTGATATGATATGGCCTTTCTTATTGTGCTTCCGATCTCCATCGTCAAGCACGAACATGATCTCCATCATCACCGGTGTGGCGTCAAGGTCAATGGCGCCGCTTCATGGTTATCTTTCACCAGCATCGACTATTACAACTACTTTGAATAATAGACACGCAGGACTTAACAGAATTAAAAGACAATCATATGGCTCCTGCCGGTTGCCTACTTACAATAAGGAACATTGCATACATCATATATAATCACAATCATGGCCATATCACATCACAACACACCCCTGCAAAACAAAGTTAGACGCCTCTAATTTTCTTTGCATATTTTACATGGTTTGGGGCTTCCAATAAGTGTCGTTCTAACTTACGAACAAGAACCACAACATTGTTACTACTATTGTCAATCACCCGTTGTAAATTTAATATTAACTATGTTGGGAGAAACAGGCACCCGCAAAGCCACTTATGCAATACAAGTTGCATGTCAAGCGTGGAGCAAGTCTCATGAACGATGTCATGTACGGTTAGCCCGGGCCGCTTCATCCCACCATCCCGCAAGATGCAAAGTACACAAGAATCAATCGACAACAAAAGCATCAACGCCCACAATGACCATTGTGTTCTACTCGTGCAACAAATCTACATATAGACACGGCTCTGATACCACTGTAGGGGTTCGTAGCATAGAAAACAAAAAACTTCTACCGCATGCAAACAAACAAGCCAAGATCTATCTAACAGATTGTAGCAACGAGTCGATAGAGGAACTCACCCTCGAAGATTCCAAAGCGTTTAACGAGAGCAGATTCTCGTGGATGATGTAGTCGTACACTTCCGATCTCAAGATCGCGTAGACGATCCTTCCGGCCATGCTCCGCAGCTCCGCAATCGGTCACACGTTCGGTACTCGATGAAGACATTCCTCTCCCTTGTTCCAGCAGGCAGCGGAGGTTGTAGCACTCTCCTTGTGATTCTGGCAACACGACGGCATGCTGTCGGAAGTAGAGGGGAGATCCAGCAGGGCTTCGCCTAAGCCGGAGCGAGTATGGTGGAGTATGAGAGAGGGCCTTGGTGATCTATAGTTTAGAGGCACCAAGGGGAGAGGTGCAATCGGCGGCTAGGGTTTGGGATACCCCAACTCGGCGACTTGGGAGGAGATCCCTAGGTGGTAGCGGCAGCAGCACTTGGTGGTGGTGGTGGCGCCTTAGGCTAGGGTTTTGAGGTGTAGGGAGAGGGGGCACCCTACCCCTCCTTATATAGGAGGGGAGAGGAGGTTTGGGGAGGAGGGAGTACTCCTCCAACTCCTCCTCATGGCCGGCGGGTGGGAGGGAGTGGGACTTCCTCCCCAAGTAGGTTTCCTACTCTCCCTCCACCAAGCAAACTTGATATTTGACTTTTTCAAATTGGCGTTTGACTTTCAAACTTCGATTTGATTTCTTCTCTTTATTTTGCCCAGCCAAGTGACCTAGTACATGATGCAACCATTCCACATTGTCATGACACATCCATGTACCCTTCCCCTCCGGAGTGCCGGACCTTCCAGACCCTTCTAGAACATTCCTGGTGAAAACACCAGAATCATTCCCGAACTCCGAAACAGGACTTTCCTTATATGAATCTTATTCTCCGGACCATTCTGGATCTCCTCGTGATATCCCGGATCCCATCCGAGACTCCAAACAACATTCGATCTCTTAATCATCATTCCATAACTACTCAACAACATCGAATCCTTAAGTGTGTGTAGCACCCCGGGTAAAACCACTACTAGAAAATCGCTTGTCTTTATCCTTGTGCATTATCATGACATCATCATGCATATTATTTTTCTTGAAACTATGTTGCAAAAGACTATGTTGTTTCTAAACTAGCTCTCCTTTTATTTTAAATTAAACCCTCGGTCTGATCGAATCTTTTATCTGTCTAAAAACAATTTATAAAAATGTTTTGAAGTAAAAATAAATAAATGTTTTTTTGTGAGGAGGTAGCTAGATGACCAGGCCCAAGGCCCAGTCAAAGGATACCTACAACCCACCTACAATCCCTAACCCTAATCCCATCTACCCCTCAACCCTAACCCTCTCTCACCTAACCTAGTTCCATCCAGTCGCTGCCGCTCCTCACTCGCGTGCAACCGCAGTGTGTGCAACGCACACACTCACCCGCTACCGACCCAGACCCACCTAGCTATCTCACATGCACGCCACACACGCGCGGTACATCCCACCCCGTCACGTTCCCTGTGACCCTGGCCCACCTCGCTTCACGCCACCAACCCCGCGTCGCCTCCCCTGTTCCACTCCCACCTCGAGACCGCCCGCGCCCTTGACCCGTTCCACGCACGAGAATCCCCATCGCGCTCGACCCCCGCTTTCCTCCTCCTCTCGCAGAGAACCGCCGCCGCCTGGGGCTCAAGCAAGCTCGATCTCGCCCTCCACCGCTCGTCCCTCCTTCCCCCGCCTCTGGCAGCAGGCCTGCGGCCGCGCGCCGTGGAGCCCCTTGCCGCCTTTCCGCCTCGGCTCAACCTCATCTGTTCGTCCTCCTGCGGTCGCTCTCCTCTCTGCTTATGGCAAGCAAGGCGCGCCTTTCCGTGGGCTTCCTCGATCCATGCCGCACTGGCGGGTCGCCTTCCTCTCGGTTTCCTGCCATCTCATTGCCGCCACCGCTCGCCTGACGTCGACCTTCTCAAGCCATCCATGGCAAGAAGCGAGCTCCGCTTCGCGCCGCTTCGCGCCGGCCAGGGCCCGACCCTCTTTTGCCCGTTCTGCTAGTCGCCGGCCTCGCCCTGGACATGGCACCACGTGAGAGCTCCCTGCCCGAACTCGTCCATGACCAACTGAAGCTGCGCAAACCCGTTCCTTTGGCTCTTGCCTCTGTAGCAGCGTAACGGGCTTGTTGAGGTGCTGATGCCTGCCTCGCTCGCCCGTGTCGAGTTGTACTCTTGTGTGTTGTGAACACTAAAATTATACCAAGATGGGGTGCGTCCTGGGCTCAGATCCCTGCTCCAACGCTCTGCTACTCCTCTCTTTTGTTCTCGGGGACCGACAAGCGACGAACCATCGACAAGATCTTGATCGTGCTGCCAAGATCAACACCGACAACGGAACCGCGATAACCCAAGGTCTTCTTCCCGGATCCGATCTCGAAGACCGATCCCGGCGAGACCGATCCCCCCAAACCCTCAGAACGCCAAGATCGCCATTCGATGTGTGACCTCAACCCGAGCCCCTATTTTATTAAATGCTATATACACTTGTTGCATATTAAATTGTCATACTTGCATACCTATTGTGGCTTGCGGGATGTTGTCGATTCACCTCGTAATTAAATATGGAGGACAAATGCGGGCTTTTCTAGTCTTATATTGGCCCCATTTAAATTTGTGTAGCGAACCGATACTATGTTTTGCCATGTTAAGTCAACATTTAAATTGCGGGTTATCTAAACAACATGAATCGTCTAATTAATTTTCGGGACCCCGGTTCCGCTTAATAATGCCTAATTGCATCGCATCTTTGACATGTCATACATCATATATGCATCATGCCCGATCTTCTGCCGTAGTATTAAATAGTGCATCCGGTGTTTCTTCTAGTGCTTTGCTTCTTCACGGATTAGACCGATGAGTTGATGCGAGTGTCGACCCGATCTCCGGTGTATCTTCGGCAATGTTTTCATGCGAGCATTCTCCCCCTTTCTACCTATTTTACATTTCTAGTCTTTATTTCCTCCTGTTGATCTATTGCTATCTATGTTACGATGCTCTAGTTTTCGTACCCGCGATATCCTTTGCAGCTTTATATTGCCTTGGACACATCCTATTACCTGGTGTTTGGTAGATAGTTGGGCTTGCGTGTCGTAGTTGCTTGCTCAAGTGTTGTTGCGTGTCGTCAAGTACCACAGTTATTGGAAGACTGCCATATGATTTATGTTGGAGACGATTATAACTTTAATTACCATCTAATAACTAAAATTGAAGTAGGTAAATAATGCAGAGGCACAGGTGGGCAATAGATGTTATTTGGTTTTTAACCGTCCACTTGTGTCCCGTAGGACCCCGAGTACTTGATACCTGTTCTTTGAATATTCGCACTATCCGCATGTGGGACCATGAATCCCCCTAGCCAGAGCTTGAGTCATATTTATTTCTTGGGGCCACAAAGTAGTTTGGGGCTTTATTACTATCCTGTACTTATGACATGCTTTACTGCTTATTTATGATTGCGCGTGGAGCGCCTATACTGTTTATGTAGCATCCCATTTGTCTAACAATTGTAATGCTACTTGGTTTAGTAATATAATGGCTACTTCCAATATACAATTGTTGCATCATAATTATATCATGCTCATGTCATCATGCCACCTTGCATTTGAGCATCATATAAAACCCTTTTTATTTGGTTCTTCTCTCATATGCATTGTAAATTGTATTTGCCTCTTGATATTGTATTAGGTTCTTGATATATTGTTTAAATGCCCAAGTTGAGTTGGGGGCATATCTTTTATTCCACTCCACCACCTTTCTTTGTCACCACCTTATACTTCCACCATTCCAATAACCCATGAGCTTGTAATTCTTTCCTTTTGATTTTTGTTCTAGCTCATGTGGATAGGATGGATCTACTTCTACAAACTCTTTTGCTTGGCTTTTATTCCACTTTTGGTAATGCATAAGAATAATGCCATGTTAATATTATTGTTTTCACAAGAATAAACATGGCATTAATTATTTGCATGGGCCATGCAAGCACCACCACATTCTAGTCCTTTGGGATTTTATATGAATTTCTGAGTGGTGTATATCTCTTGGAGCTCTCCCTTCTCTCCCTAAGTTTGGTTTATTTCTTTTTGCCTAGTGCTCATCAAGTTTCTTTTCTCACATGTGTATGCCATGCATGTTCATGAAAAATCCTTTCCATCTACATTTTTCCTCCACACTTGATCTAGTCATGACCATGCATCCTTTAGTCTACTCCTCCCTCACCCCTTCATCTTGGCTCCTTCTTTAAGCATGTGTTAAAACCTAAAATACTACATGAAACCCTAAACCTAGCTTCCCCTCTTTCAAACCCTAAACCTATCTACCATGCCACCCCTCCCTCTCGGCCTCTCCTCTCTCACCTAGCAGGCCCACCTGTCTACCCCTCTCTCTCTCTATCCAACCCTAAACAAACCCTACCCGAGGCTCCTCCAACCTAGCCCGAGCCTCCCCTCTCCTCCTTTCTCCTCTCTCCCTGCCTGCATGCCCCACACCGAACCACCTCCTTGGCCTCGCCCGTCCCCACCTGGAAGCCACCTGCCTGCCCTGCTCCTGCCCGAGCTCCAGCTCGAGCACGTGAGGAGGAGAAGAAAGGTGGCACCCGAGCCACCTTTTTCCTTCAACACCTCCCCACGGCACCCCTCTCCTCTCCCGTCCTTATCTACTCCCTCTCCCTTGCCGCTGCCTCCCCCAGATCCTCCCCAGGGCCCTGCCCTCTCCTCCCTTCTTCCTCTCCGACCACCAGCAGCCGAAGCCAACCGCCAAAGACAACGCCCTCGTCCGAACCAAATGCCAAAGACGTCAAGGGGGTGGTCTGGAAGATCGAGGACGCTCCCCTGCAACGCCCTGTACACGTCGTCGAGGAGGAGAAGGACCAAAAGACCAGGACCAGCGCCGCTCCGCCGCGAAACCCTAGCTTCGGCCAGCGAGCCCCGCGCAAGATCGCGACCGCCCCGAGCTCCTCCGACCACACCGATCAACCCGCGGTGAGCTCCCGAGTCCCCCAGACATCCTTGCAGCCACCGTCGCTTCCTGGTCGCGGCGTACATTTCGTCGAGCACCCTCGGTGCCCCGACGAGCGCGCGCGTCTGCTCGCTTCCACGCCGCGCGAAACCTACCTAGGCCCCGTCCGCCCCCCTAACAACAACCCCCACCTAGCCAAGTGGTTGCCGCGTCTGCGCGCGCGCCCCAGGTCCTGGGTTCGAGCCCGCGCGCCGCGCTCTGCCACTGACGTGCAACCACCGTCCGCAGCGCAGAGAAGATCCACAGTACGGGCGCCTTTTTGCAGAACTCCCCCTCGGTTTTCCTCTAATCATCCCGCGCTCCTAGAGGCCCCACTGGTCAGTGACCGCGGCCCCTTTTGCACATAACCCCATTCCTTTTCCTCTGCTCAACTCTGCCCGCGCCAGGTGGCACCTGCCCCTTCACCCGCTGGCTTGTGGGGCCGAACAAGGCAAGGCCCACTTGTCAACCTCTGTGGCTCGCTGTGGTCGCGGTGAGAAAGTCTGCCGCGTGTTGGTTTCGGCCAGCTCAGCGCGGTCACACCGTCAGTGACTGGGGCTAGCTGAGGCTGTGTATAAAACGTTCCCTGGTTATCTGTTTAAACAAAACAAATTCAAAATTGTTTATATTCAAATTCAAAACTGTTTTAAATAACTTTTCAAATATAAATCCATATAATACAAATGATATATGTTTTGAAATCAGAAAAATGTGAGGAATTCAAATATGCCATCCAAAATATATTTTGAACACTTAAAATTTCAAGTTGACTTAAATTACAACAAAATGCCCTTTTCCTTAATTAATTAATAACTTTTGTTTTATAACTCCGAATTTGACAAATGATATGTCTAAAATGATCAGCTCGACGAGACCTTTCTGTTTATGCATTCGATGTTCTGAATTGCAGAATGCATCATATAAATATAATGTAACCAGCAACTTATATGAGGATAAAATGTGACCAAAACTCAATAAAATGTTTACTTCTTGTAACCTACACCTCACCCATGCCATGCTACTTTATTGCCATGCAAATTGTGCATCATTCATCATGGCATGATTGTTTGCTTGTCGCATTTTATTCTTATGCTTGTGCACTTTATTTATGTTGGCCCTTGTTTGTTTGGTTCTTTTTCGAATAGACGCCGAATGGGATATATCAAGAGACCAGAGCACTACCTGATCCTTCTCTCGCTTCAACTGAGCTGTGCAAGCACTACCACATGCTTGCATACATACAGTACCTATTGCCTCTATCTTATTCTTGCATCATTGAGTCGCGATTGCATTAAATTGAATCCCAAGTATTGCATAGCCTTTACTTTTAAACCCCATCAAGCTTGTTCCTCCATCCCATGAGCCATTACTACAGGAGTTGTTTGAGCCATGTGAGTCGAGAACAGTATGTGTAGGGTATGTGAGTGTCGATGGATAACGAGGTACCTAAACAACAACTTAACTGAGTAGTATGGGATAACTAATGAAAGTGGCACCGTGAGCAATATCGCTATTTGGTTTTTCATGCTCACTTGTGTCCGTGGGACCCCGAGTACTTGATTCCTGTCTTGAATATTCGCTATCCACATCCGGGAGGCTTATGGGACCCCCGATCTAGAGCTTGATTCATTCTTATTTCTTGGGGCCACAAACTAGTTTGAGGTTTTATTTACTATCCTGCACTTATGCCATGCTTCTTGCTTTATTTACGATTGTGCGAGGAGAACCTGTCTTGCTTAGGTAAGCGGAGTTTTCGCCATGTCGACAAGCCGATCACATTTTCGGGTTCCATCATTTACGTACCACCGACGCAAACCTTGAGTCTTTCTCAAGTCACTAACTTTGCGGGTAGCTTAATGGGTGGCCTCAAATACTTACGGATCCTGTGATTGCTTTGTCGTGAAGGCCTCGTTGGGTTTTGATTTGGTTTTTCCGAGGTTGATCGAGTGTGTTGCTATTTGTGCACCCTGCAGGTAAAACTTTCAAAGCCGTGTCCGGTTATGGACGACTTGGAGCACGTTTCTCGATCATAGACAAGCATAACTAAAGTACCGCTTTTAATTTGACTAAGTAAATCGACTAGTAAATAGTGCAACACTCATGGAATGGATAATAAAACTGCCAAGCGGATGGGGTTGTTCGTCCGCTTCCTCGTTGGTAGCGAGGAGGAGGATGGATCTGTTATTACTGTTATAATCATTGTCATTAATTCATGGACATCCATCTATCTTTGGTTAGGCGGATGGTTAGCAGTATCTATAGAACTGTTAGGGTTTATCTTTTGCTGCAATTCGTCACCCGTGTTGTGTCCCCTTTAGAGGCATAAAGACTTTTGAGTACCCTAGGGTCTCACACGATAAATTATTTGATTCGGATGAATGTACACTCACAAGATGGATCTTGGGTGGAGGAGGCGGATGATGTGGGCAACGATCATTCGGTGTAGAGATTCCGGAACGGGATCCGTGAGATCTGTAGGCGGGATGTGTTTATTTATGGGGCATCTTATGCCGATTTGCTTCTTATCCGTACTGATCTTGTTTGCCGCTCACCGATACTGATGTTTGATGTATGAGGAGATATCCTAAACTATTATATCTATCTAGGATATTTGGATCTTGCCATATGGCGTTGCAATATTTCTATTTCTTTTAGATGGAATGGCTCTGATGTACTGTTGTATGGTGGCTTGCATACATACTCATTTGTGTATGTAGTTGATCCTTCGCCGACACGCCTCGTTCTTGTCCCGAAGATTGGAAATGTTTGGGACGGCCGAAAGGTCTACCTGTGAGTGGCATTTGGGCCCCACCGTACTATTTCAACCATTTCCGCTCATCCAGGCTTGTAACTAGGAGCGTAATTCACCGAGGTAGTTACAGTTTAGGAACAAAATGTGGAATGTTTTCGCGGTATCGACAAGCCCAGTCACACTTTCGGGTTCCCAGTCGTTTACAGCCATTGGCACAAACCTCTGGGTCCGTCTCGGAGCCGGCCAACTTCGTCGCGGGTAGCTTGGTGGGGTGGCCCCTTGAAATTTATATGAATCTTGCAATTGCTCTGTCGTGATGCCTCGTTGAGTTTTTATTTGGTTTTTCCCGAGGTTGATCGTGCGTGTGTTGCTATTTGTGCCCCCCTGCAGGGTAAAACTTTCTGAAAGCCGTGTCCGCGGTTATGGACGACTTGGAGCACAATATCTCGATCATAGACAACTATAACTAAAGTAGTGCTATAAATTTGACTTTATAATGACTAGTAACTAGCTTCACTATAATGGAATGGCTAAATAAAAGTGCCAACAATTGCTGGTTTGGGTTGTCGCCTGTTACCATTGTATCTGACTAGTAAGTATGGCAACTACAATGGAATGGCTAAATAAAAGTACAAACAACTGCCTGGTTTTGGGATGCCTCATGCTATATGTATCTGACTAGTAATTTCTACAACTACAACAAAATGGTTATTTAAAACTGCTCACTGCTTATTATATCAGGATGACTCATGCTATCTATACCTGACTAGTAATTGCTGCAACGATAACTGAATAAATAAAACTGCCAACTGTGTGAGTTCCTCGGTTGACTTCCTCGTTTGGTCTCGAGGGGGAAAGACCAGGATGGGTATGTTTGGTGGTAGTATCAGGTTGGTTCCGAATAGGTCTTTATTATCCCTCTCTGATAGCCGACAGTTATATGGAGTCTCTATAGGGTGTTTAGTGCATGTTGTGCTGCCGCTTTAGTCCACCATACCTATGTAGGCGAGGACCGCCGAATTCTAGTCTCGCCGTGTACTGGCCTTAGTACTGACCGCTCTCTTTTTCTTTTGCACTTTGCCGGTACCCCTTTTGTTTAAGCAGGTTTTGAGATTGACGTCGTTAGCAGGGTTATCCTTCCGGCTTGGCCTGGGCAGGGTTATGGACGCCATTGGTTATTCTTCAGGGCTCTTAGCTCAATTTGCATCTTGTCCGTACTCGGACGCTGTATCGTTTTAAAGGTGATTTGGATCTTTGTATTGTATAGCTGTATTCTCGACTCTTTGAGTCGTTGTTGTACATATCTGTTATGTGGGTTCCATCGAGGACTATTGTGTAATGATATTACTTCGTTTTCCACCCGCACGAAAGTGCCTGGTGGGCACCTTTGAATCGTTTCTATGCGGGTTTGGCGGGAATCGCTAAGACTTGCATAGGACCGATTCTGAGGGTTTTACAGAGTGGTATCAGAGCTCAGCAGTTACGATACCCCACTGGCCCAGCCTGTAGGATAACCTATCTAACGGCCGCTGTAGAGTGTCAAAGCTATTTTCGAAAAATCGGTTGGGTAGATCTGGTTAGGTCTGCTTTTACTTCTTACCCCTCTGCTATTCTCCTCTTATCTCGACGTGTTTTGAATTTGCTCTCTTATCTTTTCTTCAAGTCCAGGATTTCTCGTGGTTGGGTTTTCGTCTTACCTTCAGGGTTTCGCTTCCATCCTCTTGTAACGGTGCTTCAACATCTGACATTCATGCTATCAGACGAATCTTTCATCTGTTGCACTTTTCAATGGACCAAAAATTCACTAAAACTTTCTTTCTATCCTCCGGTGTTTTCCGATACGACGAAGTCATCTACATCGGATCTGATGAGAATCTCCATCCCTCCTTTGTTTCTTAACCTCGCTTGTCGAGATCTTCAGTCTGAATTCCGAGAGTTGCTTGCATAATCCGTCTGTTCATGTACATAGTAATGCTTTGAGTGCGAGATGGTGTCGTGACCATACCACTACTCTTATCATTCGCTTTTGTACATTGAATGGTTGGGTCAATTCAATTTACTCCTTCCGCTGAAGTTAGAGGTGGCCCTATCTTTTGAGACCTCTACCTTCGTCCTTTGTTTATCCGGAGCGTTCTCTCAACGATCATGGACAACGACCCCTTGTTGGTGGTGTCGCCGATTTCAAGGCTAAGAAATAATCCTTGTTAGTGGTGTCGCGAGGATCTAGACAAAGCGAGAAGATTCATGTCGTCGGCCTTCTTCCCTGTACCATGAGGCGTATCTCGAGGGCGAGATCCATTGTTAGTGGTGTCGAATTGTAGCACCCCGGGTAAAACCACTACTAGAAAATCGCTTGTCTTTATCCTTGTGCATTATCATGACATCATCATGCATATTATTTTGCTTGAAACTATGTTGCAAAAGACTATGTTGTTTCTAAACTAGCTCTCCTTCTATTTTAAATTAAACCCTCGGTCTGATCGAATCTTTTATCTGTCTAAAAACAATTTATAAAAATGTTTTGAAGTAAAAATACATAAAAAAAATTTGTGAGGAGGTAGCTAGATGACCAGGCCCAAGGCCCAGTCAAAGGCTACCTACAACCCACCTACAATCCCTAACCCTAATCCCATCTACCCCTCAACCCTAACCCTCTCTCACCTAACCTAGTTCCACCCAGCCGCTGCCGCTCCTCACTCGCGTGCAGCCGCAGTGTGTGCAACGCACACACTCAGCCGCTACCGACCCAGACCCACCTAGCTATCTCACATGCACGCCACACACGCGCGGTACATCCCACCCCGTCACGTTCCCCGTGACCCTGGCCCACCTCGCTTCACGCCACCAACCCCGCGTCGCCTCCCCTGTTCCACTCCCACCTCGCGACCGCCCGCGCCCTTGACCCGTTCCACGCACGAGAATCCCCATCGCGCTCGACCCCCGCTTGCCTCCTCCTCCCACAGAGAACCGCCGCCGCCGCCGCCTGGGGCTCAAGCAAGCTCGATCTCCCCCTCCACCGCTCGTCCCTCCTTCCCCCGCCTCTGGAAGCAGGCCTGCGGCCGCGCGCCGTGGAGCCCCTTGCCGCCTTTCCGCCTCGGCTCACCCTCATCTGTTCGTCCTCCTGCGGATGCTCTCCTCTCTGTTTGCGACAGCAAGGCGGTGCCCCTTTCCCGTGGGCTTCCTCTCGATCCATGCCGCAGCTGGCGGGTCGTCTTCCTCCTCGATTTTCCCGTGCCATCCCGCTGTCGCCACCGTCTGCCCGGCGTCGACCTTCTCAAGCCATCCATGGCAGCAAGCATGAGCTTCTCCGCTAGCGCAGCCCTGCAGTCGGCCAGGGCCCGACCCTCTTTTGCTCGTTCTGCTAGTCGCCGGCCTCGCCCTGGACATGGCACCACGCGAGAGCTCCCTGTCCGAACTCGTTCGTGACCAACTGAAGCTGCGCAAACCCGTTCCTTTGGCTCTTGCCTCTGTAGTAGCGTAACGGGCTTGTTGAGGTGCTGATGCCTGCCTCGCTCGCCCGTGTCGAGTTGTATTCTTGTGTGTTTTGAAGACTAAAATTATACCAAGATGGGGTGCGTCCTGGGCTCAGATCCCTGCTCCAACGCTCTGCTACTCCTCTCTTTTGTTCTCGGGGACCGACAAGCGACGAACCATCGACAAGATCCTGATCGTGCTACCAAGATCAACACCGACAACGGAACCGCGATACCCCAAGGTCTTCTTCCCGGATCCGATCTCGAAGGCCGATCCTGGCGACACCGATCCCCCCAAACCCTCAGAACGCCAAGATCGCCATTCGATGTGTGACCTCAACCCGAGCCCCTATTTTATTAAATGCTATATACACTTGTTGCATATTAAATTGTCATACTTGCATACATATTGTGGCTTGGGGGATGTTGTCGATTCACCTCGTAATTAAATATGGAGGCCAAACACTACAAGGAATGTGTCAAACTATGACGTTTTGGTAGTGACCCTGAATGAAATCGTCATAAATTTATGACGATTCTATACTAGATGGTCGTAAGATATTTGGGAGGGCCAAATCCTTATGAAACTATGACGATTTCGTGAAAAACGTCGTAATTTCTATGGACAAAATCGTCATAATTTCTAGACAGGTTGAGATATTAGAGAGGGTCAATATCAGCCGTAGGATGTAAACATAATAAACGGCTAGGATGGTGAAGTGTGGAAACTTGTTGTGGATCGGTGACCTGGCATCCAGCACGGCAGATATTTGTGCATCATCGGCACCACCAAATCCCCGCCCCAGACCCTCCATCCTCTAACCCTAATCTCTCCCCAGCCGCCACACCACTCCCATCTCCCCAGCCGCCACACCACGCCCATCTCCGGTCGCCCCTTCTCCTTCCTTGGCGGCTGCGATTTTCCCCTCCATCCCCTCCATCCTCACCGAATCTCCTCCACCCTCACGGTCGACGGCTGTGGTTCGATTTTCCTCTCCGTGCATGTGGGTCGACGGCTGCTCCCTCTCGGTCACCCCCATCCCCTGATGTTGATCTCGTGGCTTCCAGCGACCAAGATGATGATGTCCATCTTCAACCGCAAGGGCGCCTCGGGCTTCTCCTGGGCCTCCACCGCCGACCAGGTCACCCAAGATCTCACCGCCATCATCACCGGTAACACCCCTCCCATCCCCTCCTGCCTACTTAGTTTCCCCTTGTCGTCGCCGCCCACTTGTTGACGGACCGGATTCTAGAACCCAGGGGCGTCCAGCGGGATCGGCGCCGAGACGACACGAGTCTTGGCAGAGCGCAGCGCCCACGTCGTCATGACCTCGAGGAACCTCGCCGCCAAGAACCAGGTCGCCATGAACCCGGTCAACACTGTTTTCGGTGAGCAACCCCACCACCTTTGTCATTACTGTTGTGTCCGCGCTACAGATCTGTTAATTGGGGCTCTGTCATCGCTGAAGTTGGTATTCTAGGCCGGTGTAGGATGCTGTGGCCCTCAGGGCTGCTCCCTGTGCCGCCTTGGTGGTGAGATTGATGCTGGGCTAGGTGGTGGTGTATGGTGAAGCCTTCCCCGTGGTGTTCTGTGTTGCTATTTCCGTCGATACTCCTTCTGCCTCCTCTCCGGCGAGATAGAACTCGCCCCAGGTAGGTGCTCCTTCTATGCTTCCCTCCAGGCTTTATCTACCTTCCCATGTCAAGTGTGTTTTCTGTGATTCCCCACTGTCTAGATTTCATATCTGAACCTAGGGTTCACATCTGGTGAATAACTGTGTCTGGTGGAGATATCTTAGCTCTGGTTTGATGCTCAATTGACATGCTTGGTTTACTTGTGATGGTCTCAAGGCCCTGTTTTAATTCTGTACCCTGTGATTAAATGATGAGGTACTATGGTAAGGGTAGGTTTATGCTACGCTTAATCTGGGTAGATGATCTGAGAAACCCTTCTGGATGATTATAGTAGACATGAAAATTCAAACCATTGGTTTGGATTTTATCTGTTTGGGATACTTGCTGGTCTGAACATTTGCTAGTTCATGTTGATAGTTAAGAACTATTGACACTGATTCCTAGTTGAATTGGTTAGGAAAATGATCTGGAAATCATATTGGCTTGAAATTATTGTTGGATGCAAGTAGCTAGTGGATTCAGAACTTATATGACCATGGAATATTCACTAAAATGATTCCGACACTTTCTAGGAAAATGCTTTATTCTCTATCGATCCGCGGTGAAATAAGGTATAGCTTTGATTCTAGAATTCTGCTAGGAAAATGATAAAGATTATTTGGGTAATATTGGTAAGTGTAAATGGATGATCAATATGATTACTCTGTCCATATGACAACAATAATCTAAATGATTCCTAGCCAAATGGCTATGAAGATGATTTCATTTAAAGAGCATGTTTTGTGATGTTGCAAATCCCCTATGGCCTGTATTTTTGTTCAATTGCTGGAGCTATATGAGTTCTAGTTTCCTTGAATCGACTGAAGATGAGCAGTGTGTAATTCAGTTACCTTTGTTTTAAAATATAAAATGATTCTTAGATATTTTTGAATATCTAAGAAAAGGATTTATTATCAAACTTGTTGAAGGGCTGATGTTCTAGTTTTAGAGACTAGATTGAGAGTTTGGTGGGAGTGAGTTTGGGATTGTGCCTGAGGTGCAATTCCAATTCTTTTGGATTTGTGCCCAAGAATCCCTCATGCTTCTGGTTTGTGCAAAGATGATTTGTATGCTTTTATGGCCTTGGTATGATTAGTAGAAGTGTGCTATAGCCCTGCCTAGGATGCAAAGGCTGAGGCCAACTCTAAATAAGAACAGAGATTATGGTGTATCTTTTTATTTCTCTATGAGGAACATACATAGCATCTCTATGTAAATTTGAGAGAACACCCTCATCCAATCCTCCTAGATGATCATCTAGTTGAAATGGTATAGGGGTGGATTTGATGGGTATTAGTCTCTTTATTTTCCCAAGATGCTGATGCAAAAGAGAATACATATGCTGAAAATATTGTAAAGTTCTACCTGCTACAAGATATGATTGTTGATCTTGTTATGCTACTAATATAAGCTTCCATGCATCCTGTCCTGGAAATCCTTCTCCTCCTTCTTCCTTGATGGATCTATTTTGAATCCTATCCTGATACTTGATATGCTGGCTAGTTCTTCTTTGGACTACTAGTGCTTCTTGCCTCCTCCTACCTTGCAACCATGTTGCCTTTGCTGTGAATCCCTCTACTTCTAGCTCCTGGATGGCTCCAAGGAGCAACCAGAGTTGGTTGAGGGTGAGGTATAACACTCTGATGGTAACTTTGTGTGGATGTGTTGTGGAGTGTGGCCAGGTAATTGTTAGCTACGGCTGTTCCATCTTATCTGGTTTCACGTCTCTGTGGTGTTGTGACTACTTGCATGTTGATGCTAAGTCGCTTGCAAGTGGGACTGCTTGGTGTGGATGAGATCAAGTGAAAACTTGATATTTGTGGAATCTTTATCTTATTACCTTAGCTTTCATGGTGAAA
Source organism: Avena longiglumis (assembly GCA_030063025.1). Classification (NCBI taxonomy): domain Eukaryota; kingdom Viridiplantae; phylum Streptophyta; class Magnoliopsida; order Poales; family Poaceae; genus Avena; species Avena longiglumis. The sequence goes on from CP125974.1 coordinate 570,690,694, forward strand.
CTTGCCCTCTCCGACCTATGATGTTGTCTTGAGGCAAAATATCTGATATGAACAGATGCTACTTTTTTTGGTGAAACTTGCCCTTTCTAAAGTTTAGCTCAATGATGAACTTTTAACAAGGCAACACACTATTCATTTCGAGAGCAAACTAACCAACTAACCATTCTTCCTTTGGTAATAGTTTCTTGTTTCTTAAAAATCTGTACGTAACTACATTGGCTAAGTAATGGATAAGAATAGCTTATATGCTATGACTTAATTGACTTGGAGGTCCTCTATATTCTCTCTTGTAGGAAATTCATGACATACTTGTTTTAGTTTCTCATCCCTATGTATTTAACCAGTGTTTACTGTTTGTGAGACTTTGGAGTCAGCATAAAGAAAACTACTGATGTTCTTTTTCTTATTTGGGATGACATTGGCTGTTATTTTTTGGACACATGAAAACTACTGTTGTAGTTCCTAATTTTTTAGACTAGAGTTATTAGGAAGCAAACTATGCTATTTATGATAAGCAGCAGGGATTCATAAGCAGATGTTAGTATAGTTAGGGACTGATGTATATAGTAACATAGATAGAAAAGGTCCATTTTTCATGTTGTAAACATTTGAAACCCTGTTGCAACAGAAAATAAAGGGAAGTATTGGATAGTGCTTTATTTAATATCCAGAAACATGCACATTTGTTCTTTGCCTAACTTACTGTCCTATATGTGAAACCAGATGCCCACTTCAAGGATGATCTTGTCCTGGATAGTCTGGATGCAATGGAGGTTGTGATGGTGTTATCGCCATATTTTGGCCTAAGATGGAGATGGGCCGTGATCAAGATGGGCTTAGAAGATACATATATTCAAGGTGTTGTTGGATCGGCCTAGTGCGTAGATTTGGGCTGAATTGCCCGTGTATCTTGTATCATAGTAGGATTCGTGTTTGTTTAGGTTCCGTTTATGTTTAGGTAAAGATAGAGTTGTAGAGTTATTCCAAAAGTAGAGAGTCTCCGGACTATAAATATGTACCTAGGGTTATTGAAAGAAGGAGGACAATCACGTTCACAACAAACACAATCTCGGCGCATCGCCACCCCTTGTTTCTAGGGTTTTTCTCGGGTAAGTGCCATGCTGCCTAGATCGCATCTTGCGATCTAGGCAGTATTTACTTATGCGTTGTCCGGTGTTACTCGTACTAAGCCTTGTTGATGGCGAATAACACCTTTACCACAGATTTGTTAGAGCTAGCATCGATACTTTTACTATGATTGCTTATTTATGCTACCTCTAGCTATCTCGCCGCCTTTGCACCTTTTCCCGGGTGTGAAGGTGGCATCTTGCTTGATTTCTGCTTAGTCGATTTGATCTGTTATAGTTGTGCCTTGTTCATCAAGGTTTAGTTTAATATCTACGTGATTAGGCCTCACAAACGGGTTGAACGATCCGTGTCGTAAGGTATGGTTTATTGATCTTAGAGGGGACGTTCCGGGAATTGACGTTATGTTGGTTTTTAGGCCTTCTCTAGGATCGGTTTTCTACTATTTTTCGTATCTATTAGGCTCAACTACGCGTGGGACGTTCCGGTTGCGTGGTGAAAACACCAAACTATCGTAGATCGATTTAACTTGTAGTAATTAAGCAAAACCCCATGTTATCATAGATCCAATGCAGAGCCATGGGGATAATCGGCTCTGAAAGCCGATTTACTGGGAAACCTGGGAGCCGATCACGGCTCGAATTTTACGATACTTGTTTACCGTGTAGAAACCAATCGGAACAATCCATCACCTTCGACCAGGTATAGGTCAGTGGCATCTCGAACCAAGACAGACGCGCGTGCGTCGGAAGATTGCGGGCCGTTGACCGAGGGACCAGGCCCACCGGCCGCTCTGGAGCCTCCGGCTCTTCGTGTTGCTCGTCACGCCCGGTGAGTTTTGACAGCAACACATTACACGCCCGGTGGGACCTTCAACAACGTCTACATCAATGTCCGACGCTGCGATGGAGAACAGGCCGGTCACGTACGACGAGCTTCCTGCTGAGCACAAAGCGAAGTATGACGAGATTAAAGAGCTCTTCGAAGCCGACCTAATCGTCTCTTTCGAGAGGACCCGTACGCGTGGCATCAGGTGGAAGGGATTCTCCCCCGAGGGTGCTCTCGATGAAGTGGATCTGTCTGTTCCTTCGGAGGAACGCTCCAGGGCTCTACGACAGGAGGGCAACTACATGGTGGCTCATTCTCTACACCGCCACTCACGAGCACAGTGAACGCGTTCGGCGGGTCGCGGTTCGCGTGGTCAGAGATCATGAAACATCAGTACTCTCCGTCGGGGCCCGCTTTAGGAACCCACCAAGGAGAAAGACCGCTCCACACCAGGCCGCAACTGCCATTCACACTCGCGGCTCTAGAGCCGCCAAGATCAGCGGCATACATTGTCTACAAGGCGGGCGATCAGTGATTGCCAATTCTGTTCGAGCCACCCAAGGAGATCCGCATGGGTACATATGTGCCTACGTGCGGATCGCAACAACTTGGCGCGCCGGCGGATCGCAACGCGAGTGTCCATGCGGGGTTCCTCTGCGGGATCTTCGGAGCGGCGTTCGAGCAACGATGTCCAGGATGGACGACAAACAGCGTGGCTAGCCAAGTATGCCATGGAACAAGCCATGAGAGTCTAGCCCTGCAGCTCAAACAGTGGACCAAATCACGCCATCTTGAGAGATCGGTTCGCCGTGCGAAAAGGCTGTCGGCTACTCAAAGCCGTACCCCTAACGAGTTTGACCTGATTCCACTACGCCCAAATATAAGCTCCCTAAGTTCTCAAGATTCAGCGGTCGAGGGGTCAAGTTCGATCGAAGCGTGGCGATACAGCACAGCTAGGTATGATTTCGCATCGGATCAAATCGCGTGAGATTTTTGCACAATCTCTAACAGACCAGCCTTTGGGTGGTACACCTCCGCCACTGATTCAATTGCACTGAAGCAACTAGAAGAACAGTTCCACATCCAATACCATTCGGAGGCTACCGAGGCTGGCATTGCGCACTGGCGCAAATCTGACGAGGGAGAAATAGCGAATACATCCGGTAACCAGACCATCAAGAACAGATGTTACTCGGCTCGTTTAAGCGAGAAGGAAGCAATCGAGTGGCGATGTCAGGCCTCTCGGCACCCATCAAGGACGTGGCATTCCGGTAGAATACAACTCATTGGCGCACATGGCCCGAACCGACGATGTATGAGCAGCGCCACCACAGTTGTACCAAGACAAATTCAGACGTCCGATAAGCACGGTCGATCAGAAGAGGAAGATCCTCGCAGGACCAGGAGGTGGCCGTGGCTGAATGGGCTCGGGGCGATCACGTGGCCTGTAAATGGGTGAAACAGCAAGGGCCTGCGAGAGGGTTCGACTTCGATATGAGCAAAACTGAGCAGATATTCGATCTACTGCTGAAGGAGAAGCAGCTGAGGTTGCCCGAAGGCCACAAAATCCCTACGGCTCAGGAGATGAACGGAGACCATCGCAAGTGGCATCATTCGTTCACTCACCCCACCAAAAGTGCAAGGAGCTTCGCCGCCAAATCCAGATGGCTATAGAACAAGGCCGTCGATCCTCGGCGATTCGCCATGAAAGTGGACACGAACCCGTTCCCGGTGTCAACATGATAGAGCTCAGTCGCTCCGCGAGACGTCAACTGGACTTTTCGTTCGGTGTCAACATGGCTGGGTCTGGGCACCACCATGACACGTACAAGGAAGGAGGCGATCACTCTCGGGGCAAAGAAAGAGAGAAGGCTGGTCCACGCGACCGGCCCAGCCACGATGACGGGAGATACTTATCAGAGGAACAGGTGAGGAGGGTGCGGTATCAGAAGCCACATTCCACGCATCTCCTTAATAAGTATGAGCGTCAGCATGATCAACGGCGCCAGCACAGTGGAGGCAATGAAGGACATGGGCACCTCGCCAGGAGACCACCCAAAGAGAAGGAAGGCGCAGACAAACATTGGGATTGCCCCTTTTTCAAGCATTGCTGGGACGTGGGAATGAGCCGATTGCCCACAGCCGACAACTGCCCAGAATGTGGACAACGAAAGAAGGGCACGAGGCCAGTATCAGTGTTCGAACGTCTAGGACCTCTCCAACCTCAGAGCCGTCCTAAGGAGTCCGCTCGAGCGAAGGGCCTTGAGAGGCCCAGGGATGACAAAGAAGAAGACAGTTTCACCGCCCAAGGTGGTGCCCGATGGACTCGGACACACCGAGCGTAGAGTGCAACGGCTGCGTAACTTAGAAGAGGTCAAGCGCGGATTCCACGCTAAAGAAAGCACGGCCTGATCTCGCCAAAGTAAGGCAGACTACGAGACGGAGGGCCGCGACAAGGAAAGAGTGGCGACCTGCTAATAAAAGCCGATGCGTGCATCGGCCGAACAAACATGGTGTTCGTGCTCCGCGAGTTCTCGCGCCCACGAACCAATATGCTACCGGGCACATTTGATCGCGCCCACGGCCGGTTATCTTTGAGAAGCCACGTGAGAAGGGTTACAAACATCTGAAAGCGCTGTACCTGCGGGGCTACATCAATGGACAACCCGTCAGCAAGATGTTGGTGGACACCGGAGCGGCAGTTAATATCATGCCATACTCCATGCTACGACGTTTGGGACGCTCCACTGCGGACCTGATCAAAACCAACGTCACGCTAAGCGACTTCAACGGCCAGTCTTCGGAAACGCAAGGCGTTCTGAACGTGGATCTGACCGTGGGCAGGAAAACCATACCCACGTCATTTTTCGTCGTGAACAGCAAAAGTACCTACGCCGTCTTGCTAGGAAGGGATTGGATCCACGCTAATCGCCGCATTCCATCCACGATGCACCATTGCCCAATACATGGGGACGAGGATGAAGTGGAGGTCGTCCATGCAGACGATTCTATCGAGGTTTCCACTGCTGGCATGAACATCTGGGAAGCGGAAGACCAAGAGCCGATCTCTGGAATCAATCTAGACGGCTGCGAACGTATTGAAGCTACAAAAAACGGGGTGAGGCTGGTCTTATCCACTGGCCTTACAGAGTAGAAAAGCCCACGATCATCCGTGGTACGGCCGATCCCTGCGATCGGCCACAAAAAATAAAAAGCAGCGATCATACGACAAGCAGTTCATGTAGTCGTAGCAGAGAGATACTCTGCCACTGTAAAATAATAAGGTGTAAACCGTCCTTGGCAGATGCAAGCAAGAAGGGGGCCGATTCAGGCGATCGGCCCAAATTATTTTTGTTGTCCTCACCCATCGTTTGCCCTGTGTTTAGCGTCGATTTGACAGGTGACGGAAAGCTAGGGTATGGGTTTACATCAGCTGATGAGCTAGGAGAGATCGACATCGGTCCTGGGGATAAGCCACGACCAACATTTGTCAGCAAGAATGGGCTAGGATGTGCCGACGTTCAGGTACAGTTCCTGGAATCAGACGACTTGAGAGCCGATATCTTCAAATTATTGGAAAGATTCGGCTCGGGGGGCACCTAAACGGATAAGGCACAAAAGCACGGGAGATATTGAACAGCAAAAATGTAGGGGCCGATATCAAAAATCGGCCGAATAAGTAAACAATATACAGCCAATGCACGGTCATCGGCTTTAGTGGTCCACACACACAGTTACAAACAAGTGCCAGTTTACACATACAAGCTGCCAGTTTACACATATGAGCTACTGAAGAAGGCATCGAAGGCGTGGAAGGCGTCAGCCCGGATACGATCCACCTCGGCGATCTCGGCTTCGTCATCTTCATCCTTGCCCGACACTAGCTATTTGCTTAGGGCGCGTATGCCCGCCAGATCGGTCTTCAGTTGAGCTTTGAGGCCTTAGCCCGCCTTGGGAACGGGCTATGGATTCTTCCTTGTCACGGATGAGCTGTTTAGTCACCCGGGCCTTCTCCTCAAGATCTTCCAGCTCCTTTTTCAAGGATGCGAGCTCGGCAATGCTGACAGAAGTGTCAGTTCTAGCATCCAGAGATGCCTTTTTCTCATTAAGCTGCTGACATCTTTCTGCAATATCGGCTTTCAGCGGGAGTTGGGCATGGCGCAGGTGGATCCTTTCACGGGCTAGTTTCACCCGTGGCCCGAAAAGGGACAGATTTGCAACCGACCAAAGCTTCACTTGTAATATGCCTGGAAGATGATCCTGAATTCGCAAGAACGCCTTCACTTCCTCGTAACCTCGATCAACTCCTCAAGCGGGAAGACGGCAAGTTTTTCAGCGCTGAATTGAGGGGAGCAATCCGCTCGTAGTTCGGTGGTCAACAGAGGGAGTAGGTTCGATGGATTCGTGGTCGAACGACAAAGAAACCCGAAAGATCGCAACTCGCAGTAAAAAGCGCCAAGACGTCTAAACATACAAGAACGGACACGGATGTAAACGTATTCTCTCCTATCAAGGAGATAGCCATGAAGAGACCATCGGTTCGTGTGGTCACCGGAGGTTCGCCAGTTGGCGGCCGCTCCATCTACACCTTCGGGTTCCCAGATCCGGCGTCAAGACGGCCCCGCCTTCCACTAGAAGCGTCGGTTACTGTATAAAGGGTAATTTATCAATATCGAAAAGGGAGTAAGGCGGAGCATAGAAGATGAGGATTTTCAGAACCTCCGGCTTGACGAAGAGGCTTGCGCTTTGCGAGCTCTTTTGGGACTCAGATGGCCCCTCGACCGACGCCGGGGCAGCGGTTCAGGGCCAACCTCTTCTTGGAAGCCGATGGTGGTGAGTCCGGCTGGTTCGTGTGATGGTCCTCTCGAATCCGTGGGACCTAACTCCCTCGATTGGTCAGGTATCCTCATTGGAAGAGTCTTGACGGAAGCACGCAAAGGAGGGAGTCGATGGCGTGGGTGTGGCTGCAAGAATAAAAGAAGCAACAAGGGTCGACTAAAACCTAAAGTTAAGCTTACATGCGAGCTGTTCGGGAAGGGCTCCGGCCTCAAGGTTTTTCGGCAGCTACCTTCCTCACCATCGCCCTGGTTTTAGTCGGAACTCGAGGGCAGTGACTTAGGAGTTGGTTTCTTGGAAGCCGATCGTGGGGTTATCGGTTGTTTCGCATTATGACCTTTTTCAGAGGTGGCGAGTCTTTGCGTAAAAGAACCACAGGAGTCAAGCGGGAAGAATTCGAAGGGGAGCCATCACCGTGAGTAGGCTCGGGGCCATCTTGTTGCCGAAGAGAAAGAGTGAGTTAATAAAAGGATCTATTGCAGCTGCATCAAGAAAATTTGCAAGTAGGAGTACCGTCCACGGGATGTCATAGTCGCCGAGCTGTTTCAGCAACGGTCCCAGAGCTCTCCTAAAGACGTGAGTCTTCCACATCGACCACCAGTCTTCAAAGCCATCGGTTGATGAGGCAAAGGTGAGGTCGGTGGGAATTGGGATGGTCAGAGCATCAAAGAAAGAGTAGCACCTCTGACTGGTGAGAGGATCGGGCAGATCGGCTCTACACTCTGTGAGTTGATGAAGAAAGAAGTGGGGAGCTACTTGCCCAAGGTCAATTGACGAGCCACTACGATCGGCTGGTAGAATTGCACCAGGTTTGATTATCCGGTTGGATGTGCTCATGCCGATCGGAAGGAAACAGGGCGAATAACGGTGGAAAGAGTTGCCGAAAGTGTCATCGGCAAAATTGTCCACTGAAGGAGAGTGGATTCTCAAATGTTCTCGCTTCTTCCATGTAAGGAAGAAGTTGGGGTTGTCGTGCCTTGGAAGAAGATGTGAACCATTTTGACGCCTCTTGAGGGGTCAGTTTACTACCCGCAATCGATACAAAGCTTGGCCATAGCGGTGCATCGGATTTGCCTCCCTTTAACGCCGGGGAAAGTGCAACTCGCCGTAAGGGGAAGTCAGGATGCGGTTTTGGAAGTACAATGAGCCCACACCGATGAACCACCAAGGTCCACTGTTCGATTGCTATGCCCGAGAACAAATTTTAATGTACATCAACTGAGGTATCGATAGACCTCTCCAAGGAACAGTTCTACGATGCCAAGGGGTACCTTTGGCGATTCGTAGGCTAGGGAAAGATAGTTCTTAGTGGGAGCCGAGGAAGGGCCATGAAGATGAAATGCTCTAGCCGGTTGAGAAAGGTCAGTATGTTCTTTCTCCAAACAGGCCCTTGGTTTTCATATGACGTTGGATATAAGCGCCCACTTGTGCAATATGTTTTGGAAGATAGTTTGTAAGGGACCGGTCGTTTGAAAGCGAGGGGTGGGTGATGTAACGCATCAAAGAATCATCACCACGTCTAGCAAGGTTGGCGACATAGGGCCATGGCGAATATGAAACAATTCATGCTGCACTGAAGTAGCCGATGGTTTTGAGAAGATTCTCGTGTTTCTCAAGAGGAGACAATGATAGATGCAAGGCATCGGCTATTCCCAAAATTTCCCATTGGGGTTGGTAAGTTCTAGCTACTCTCTTGAACCAAGAAACCCAAATTTCGGGGATTAGGCTGCAAGCAATCGGCCCAAGAGTTCAGATCTAGGTCCCGGCTTACGAGGGATTCTATTGGCCTCGCAAGAGATTAGATGGGCAGGACTAGAATCATTGAGGGCCAAGAGAGAGAATTTGGGAGAGAAGGATGCGGCGTGAATGTCTCGAAACCTAGAAGATTTAATGGCGAAATAAAGGCATTAATTCAAGTGTTCGCCATCAAGTTTTAACATTGTGTTAAAATTACGAAGGGTAAGCGTACCTTGAATCGGAGACCTCCGGATTGGTGGTGGACGATTACGCCATCCGGGTTTGCCGCGGAGATGGATCTGCGGAATAAGGATTGAGGGTTCTTGTTGCTATGAGCTCGATCTGGTCGGTGGCGGTTGGGGATCTAGGCCGCCTTTTGAAGAGAGTCGCAGTTACCGCTTGAAACTTGAAGTGACCGTTTGGTTTTGCCTAAATATACTACTGGGTTGACCTTGTCAAAAATTTGGGGAAAGTTGATATGCATCGCTTTTGAGTTGTGGTTTGGTGTTGTGAAAACATGATAAGGTAGAAGCCGATGCGTTGCTATCGGCTTTTGGAGCATCGATTTATTTTCGACATCGGCAAAATTGGGACGACAAAATTAGCATCTTTGAGGAAACAGATTCTCATTCATTGGGAGACGGATTGATTACAAAAGGGGGTCCGGCTACTACTACTACAATTGTTGCTAATTCCTAATTTAAAGGGCGAGATCGTCGCCGCCGTCGCCGCCGTCTTCTTTGTCGTTTTCGGCCGCTACTATCATTGCTTCACTGTCAAGAAGCCGAGGGGCTTCATCGTCTTCATCATCATCTTGATCTTCGCTGACCCGCTGAAACGCTTCATCGGCGGATACTCATCGGAGGACGAATCATCCTCCGATTCTTCCTCTTCGTCAAGACTCGACGCCGCCCCACGACCAAAGCGTCGTCACTACTTTTCGGCCTCCCGTTAACCAGAACTGAAGGTTCTTCGCCGTCTGTCAGGACGCCCTCCGACCAGACGGCAAAGTCCTGGCCTCGACGCCCCACCATCGTGGGCGAAGGTACTATATGTGGCCGTGGGTGGGTGTTCCGGAGTTGGTTCGCGGTCACTGATGCTATTGGAGGCATGGGAGGATAGACCGGAGGAAGCAGAGGAGGCCATGGCAGAGAAGGGTTTTTTCCGGCGGAGAAAGAGGGTTTTCTGGCTACGGGAGGAAGATGGGGACTGTGAACTGTTCAGGCGGATTTAAATAAAGAGGGATAGTGAAGAAACGGTTCAATGCCATAGCAGTTTCTGATTGCGCCCAAAATCGTCAAATCATGCATCATGCGGAGGAGTTGAGAAGACAGGCATCATGATGAAGGGTGGCGTGATTTATCTGCCGCCACGCTGCTCGACGACGCCAGAGTCCCGATAAAAAAAAAACCCAGGAGAAGAAAAAAAAAACACACAGAGTGGTTTTGGAATTATCATTGCCAAAACCAGGGGGGCATGTGTTATCGCCATATTTTGGCCTAAGATGGAGATGGGCCGTGATCAAGATGGGCTTAGAAGATACATATATTCAATGTGTTGTATGGATCGGCCTAGTGCGTAGATTTGGGCTGAATTGCCCGTGTATCTTGTATCATAGTAGGATTCGTGTTTGTTTAGGTTCCGTTTATGTTTAGGTAAAGATAGAGTTGTAGAGTTATTCCAAAAGTAGAGAGTCTCCGGACTATAAATATGTACCTAGGGTTATTGAAAGAAGGAGGACAATCACGTTCACAACAAACACAATCTCAAGATCGCCACCCCTTGTTTCTAGGGTTTTTCTCGGGTAGCCATCTTGCCTAGATCGCATCTTGCGATCTAGGCGATTTACTATCGTTGTCCTGTTACTCGTACTAAGCCTTGTTGATGGCGAATAACACCTTTACCACATTTGTTAGAGCTAGCATCGATACTTTTACTATGATTGCTTATTTATGCTACCTCTAGCTATCTCGCCCTTTGCACCTTTTCCGGTGTGAAGGTGGCATCTTGCTTGATTCGCTTAGTCGATTTGATCTGTTATAGTTGTGCCTTGTTCATCAAGGTTTAGTTTAATATCTACGTGATTAGGCCTCACAAACGGGTTGAACGATCCGTGTACGTAAGGTATGGTTTATTGATCTTAGAGGGACGCCCGGAATTGACGTTATGTTGGTTTTAGGCCTTCTAGGATCGGTTTTCTACTATTTTTCGTATCTATTAGGCTCAACTACGCGTGGACGTTCCGCTATGCGTGGAAAACACCAAACTATCGTAGATCGATTTAACTTGTAGTAATTAAGCAAAACCCCATGTTATCATAGATCCAATGCAGCCATGGGGATAATCGGCTCGAAGCCGATTTCTGAGAAACGGAGCCGATCCGGCTCGAATTTTACGATACTTGTTTACCGTCAGAAACCAATCGGAACAATCCATCACCTTCCCGACCAGGTATAGGTCGGTGGCACGCCTCGAACCAAGACAGACGCTGCGTGCGTTTGGAAGATTTATGTCGCCGACCGAGGGACCAGGGCCCACCAGCCGCTCTGGGAGCCTCCCGGCTCTTCGTGTTGCTCGTCACTGCCCGCCGGTGAGTTTTGACAGGCAACAGATGGCCTTGGAAGAGGAATTTGGTTTCGAGATACCTGATGATGAAGCTGACAACGAGTAGCGAATCTGTCATGTTTACATCTGTTGTATTTGATGTCTTTTTGGATATTGTGTCTCAAATTTGGCTGCTGTATCTGCTATCATGTTTATATCTATTGTATCAGATATCTATATCTATTATGATGATCTAGCTATCATGTCATGTAATAGTGTTACTTATTAGCCTCGTGGCTATTATGTTTAAATTCTGGATTATATACTGTTGTTTTGTGTGAACTATATATTTGGAAATGTTGTTGGGATGGTTTGTACATTTGGGTCCGTGCTAGATCTAAAAAGTCTAATACACCCTAAAAAAAGGCCATGGCCCATAGACACGACATAAAATAAAATGCTCTACAAATGGCCTAGGCCCAAAACAGAAAAAGTCCAACATTATTGGGCCAGCCCATTTAGATCACTAAAATGGACTGGGCTTATTTTGATTTAAGACGATTTCATTTCGTCACAATTTTGCCACGTAGGATCGGCCACGTAGGATCTCGAGTTTTGGCTAGATGGTTCATGACGATATTAGATCGTCATAGACATTATGACGATTTAATATCGTCATGACGATTTTACCAAAAACGTCGTTATAGTTCATTTGCGACGCCCAGCTTTCGACGATCTCAAAATCGTCATAGAATCGTCATAAACGAACTACTATGACGATTTTGTGACGAAAATAGAGGGTCATATATAGCCAGATTCCTTGTAGTGAAATTCGGGCTTTTCTAGTCTTATATTGGCCCCATTTAAATTTGTGTAGCGAACCGATACTATGTTTTGCCATGTTAAGTCAACTTTTAAATTGCGGGTTATCTAAACAACATGAATCGTCTAATTAATTGTCGGGACCCCGGTTCCGCTTAATAATGCCTAATTGCATCGCATCTTTGACATGTCATACATCATATATGCATCATGTCCGATCTTCTGCCGTAGTATTAAATAGTGCATCCGGTGTTTCTTCTAGTGTTTTGCTTCTTCACGGATTAGGCCGACCCGATCTCCGGTGTATCTTCGGCAATGTTTTCAGGCGAGCATTCTCCCCCTTTCTACCTATTTTACATTTCTAGTCTTTATTTCCTCCTGTTGATCTATTGCTATCTATGTTACGATGCTCTAGTTTTCGTACCCGCGATATCCTTTGCAGCCTTATATTTCCTTGGACACATCCTATTACCTGGTGTTTGGTAGATAGTTGGACTTGCGTGTCGTAGTTGCTTTCTCAAGTGCTGTTGCGTGTCGTCAAGTACCACAGTTATTGGAAGACTGCCATATGCTTTATGTTGGAGACGATTATAACTTTAATTACCGTCTAATAACTAAAATTGAAGTAGGTAAATAATGCAGAGGCACAGGTGGGCAATAGATGTTATTTGGTTTTTAACCGTCCACTTGTGTCCTGTAGGACCCCGAGTACTTGATACCTGTTCTTTGAATATTCGCACTATCCGCATGTGGGACCATGAATCCCCCTAGCCAGAGCTTGAGTCATATTTATTTCTTGGGGCCACAAAGTAGTTTGGGGCTTTATTACTATCCTGTACTTATGACATGCTTTACTGCTTATTTACGATTGCGCGTGGAGCGCCTGTACTATTTAGGAACAAAATGTGGAATGTTTTCACGGTATCGACAAGCCTAGTCACACTTTCGGGTTCCCAGTCGTTTACAGCCATTGGCACAAACCTCTGGGTCCATCTCCTAGCCGGCCAACTCCGTCGCGGGTAGCTAGGTGGGTTGTCCCCTTGAAATTTATATGAATCTTGCAATTTCTCTGTCGTGATGCCTCGTTGAGTTTTTATTTGGTTTTTCCCGAGGTTGATCATGCGTGTGTTGCTATTTGTGCCCCCCTGCAGGGTAAAACTTTCTGAAAGCCGTGTCCGCGGTTATGGACGACTTGGAGCACAATATCTCGATCATAGACAACTATAACTAAAGTAGTGCTATAAATTTGACTTTATAATGACTAGTAACTAGCTTCACTATAATGGAATGGCTAAATAAAAGTGCCAACAATTGTTGGTTTGGGTTGTCGCCTATTACCATTGTATCTGACTAGTAAGTATGGCAACTACAACGGAATGGCTAAATAAAAGTACCAACAACTGTTGGGTTTTGGGATGCATCATGCTATATGTATCTGACTAGTAAGTACTACAACTACAACGGAATGGTTATTTAAAACTGCTCACTGCTTATTATATCAGGATGACTCATGCTATCTATACCTGACTAGTAATTACTCCAACGATAACTGAATAAATAAAACTACCAACTGTGTGAGTTCGTTGGTTGACTTCCTCGTTTGGTCTCGAGGGGGAAAGACCAGGATGGGTATGTTTGGTGGTAGTATCAGGTTGGTTCCGAATAGGTCTTTCTTATCCCTCTCTGATAGCCGACAGTTATTTCGAGTCTCTATAGGGTGTTTAGTGCATACTGCGCTGCCGCTTTAGTCCACCATACCTATGTAGGCGAGGACCGCCGAATTCTAGTCTCGCCATGTACTGGCCTCAGTACTGACCGCTCTCTTTTTCTTTTGCCCTTTGCCGGCACCCCTTTTGTTTAAGAAGGTTTTGAGATCGACGTCGTTAGCAAGGTTACCCTTCCGGCTTGGCCTGGGCAGGGTTATGGACGCCATTGGTTATTCTTCAGGGCTCTTAGATCAATTTGCATCTTATCCGTACTCGGACGCTGTATCATTTTAAAGGTGATTTGGATCTTTGTATTGTATAGTTGTATTCTCGACTCTTTGAGTCGCTGTTGTACATATCTGTTCTGTGGGTTCCATCGAGGACTATTGTGTAATGATATTACTTCATTTTCCACCCGCACGAAAGTGCCTGGTGGGCACCTTTGAATCGTTTCTATGCGGGTTTGGCGGGAATCGCTAAGACTTGCATAGGACCGATTCTGAGGGTGTTACAGTGTGTCTCCCTACGGTTCGTGAATTATGCGGACATGACCGAGACACTTCTTCGATCAATAACCAATAGAGGAATCTGAAAATTCATATAGCTCCCACATATTTCTACGATTACTCTGCGATCGAATAAACCACTTACATACGATACCAATTTCCCTTTGTCTCACGATAGTTTACTTATCCGAGGTTTTGATCGTCGGTATCTCTGCATACCTAGTTCAACCTCGTTACCGATAAGTACTCTTTTGTCGTTCCCGTGATATGTGATCCCTTGTGAGCCAGTCACATGCTTGCAAGCTAATTGGATGACATTCCACCGAGAGGGCCCAGAGTATATCTATCCGTCATATGGATGGACAAATCCCACTCTTGATCCATGTGCCTCAACCCATACTTTCCGAACACTCAATGCCACCTTTATAGCCACCCAGTTACGGTGTGGTGTTTGATGTCATCAAAGCATCCTTCCGGTGATGGTGATTAACATGATCTCATGGTCGAAGGAATTAGGTTACTATGTATCAGAAAGCATATAGCAAATGAACTATATTAAATGACTTGATCTTTATGCTACGCTTAACTATAGGAGTATGTCCATCACATCATTCTCCTAATGATATGACCCTGTTGTTAATAACATCTTCTATATTCATGATCAGGAAACCATGATCATATATTAACCAACAAGCTGGTTTAACAAGAGGCCTTACTAGGGACTCTTTTATGTTTACAAATCACACAAGTATTAATGTTTTCGATTAATACAATTATAGCATGGTATATAAATATTTATCATAAGCATGAAGATATGAGAATAACCACTTTATTATTGCCTCTTGGGCATATCTCCAACAAAGCGGCTATCGTCCCTGTCTGCTTGAGGTGAAACAATTGCCGTAGCAACCGCTGAAAATCATCCTTGCCAAACTGCTCACACACACACACACAATCTACTCCAAGTTAATTGGTCAAACTGAATCCCACTATTCTCAATCCACAGTTGTGCACCCCCTCGAAGTGCATAGTTGCTGAATCAACCCAATCCTCTGGTGGCACACGAAACACCCGAAAATAAGATTCACACAGACGCTGCCACGATTTTGGCCTCTCGCCTGCAAACGCAGGGAAATCCATTTGTGGCCGAGGCACATGACCACCCGAAGAACTCTCTCCTCCCTGATAATACAGCTCGCTGTAATCGTGGCCAAACACAAAAGGATCAGGAGCCAAGGATGTACCCTTTGTCGGAGGTGTCGAGAGGGATGGATCTCCTCGACCCAACAACCCTCAATGCTGATGTACGTCGCGGTGGCCATCTGGCCCGTGGTGGAGCTCGCCGTGGTGCTCCTCCACTCCCCTGCCCTCCGCGAGCTCGTGGGTTGCTCGTGGATGCAGCTCCACCGGATCGACGCCGAGGATCGGATTGAGCGCCATGTGCCCCAACTGCTGGCGCAGCACGTTTATGTCGTTGCGCATCTCCACCATGGTGCCCTCCACCTGCGGCTTCCACACCACCAGGTCCTGGATGATGCCCCGCGTCTCGGTGACAGTGGTCTTGACCACCGACAGAGAAGCCGACATCTCGCGAATCGCCACCGTCAGGTCCTCCATCCTGCTTCGATTGTCCCGGTCGAAACTTGCTCTGAGATACCGAATGTAAGTCTCATGATCTCTCTCTATATTCTGCTGGCTCGGAGTTCGGATACAAGGGAAAACAGAGTTGAGTTTACAGAGGAAGTAACGAGAGAGAGAGAGAGAGGAGTTCAGTTATCTGTTCGACCCTTCCTTCTCGGGATCGTCACTATTTGAAGACCCAATCCTTGGGGTCCAGTCTCTTGCTTGGCTGGCGAGGTTGTGTCGATCATCTAACGTGTCCTGTGGTGATAGGCGCACTTCCCATTGACGTGGCAGCTGATGTGGATGTGGTCGTACCGGGCTGGGGCTTGACAACCTTCCACCTGTCAGTAGGGTTACCACCTGTCCCGATTCTAGTTTATCTTTTAAAAAATAGTTCAACTTTTTAGTCTAAATTTAAACAAATTTTATTAAATAAATTAGAAGTGAGACTTTGACGAGATCCCGCTTGCAACCATATTGCCGAGGCATCGCACGAAATATGAACCCCACTTCACCGGGGTCGCTGGCACCATGACCCAAGCCTTTGCTATGTTCTTTTGGAAGAGTAGGGACGCGGTGTTTTGGCTTACCGGTGCAAATGAACCTATTTTAAAAAATTAAAAAATCTCAAAATATCTAAAAAATTCTGATTTTTTCGTGTTTACATTTTGAAAAATGTTTTCAAACAATAGATCCATCTGCACCCATGAGCCGAATTGAATTTATAGCTCCTTTATGCTTTTTTAATCTTCCCTTTGTTTGTTGATATAGGGAATAACATCATAGACTTCCACTGATCCTCCAATTGGATCTAAACTTTTAGTACGCCTTTTATAAATTTTTATTTAAATATTCTGTTACAATATATTAATTTATAATCAATATATAATAAACATATTCAAATAACCATTTAGCCGAAACGCCCCTTTTCGGTCTTTTTCTTATTCTTTTTCGAACACCTTCGGATCGCCAAGAACTTTTCTGGTCTCTCTCTTCTTATTTCTTCAATGATTCAAACTATCCATCTAACGATATCCAAGCTTCGCTAAGCCCTTAAGCGTGCTACCAAACAGTTCGAGAATACTACAGACATGACCAAGACTCCTCTATGACCAATGATCAGTATCGGGACATGGATGCCCATAATGACCACCTATGTACTCAACAATATTTGTCGTTGAACCTTAAACACCGTGTCTTATTCCTTTTGTCTCTGCGATACTGTATTGTCCGAGATTTTGATCAAGTGACATCCCCATGTCAGTGTTCAGCCCCGTTACCGACAATACCTTCTTTACTCGATCCGATAAGTGATATTCCATGTCCTAGTCACATTCTGTGCAACTTATGGATATAACTTATCTGAGAGGGCCAATAGTATCTTCCGCCACGCGGATGGAAAAATCCCGCTCATGACGCAATCTCCTCAACCTATTCCTCCGGATACCGAACGTCACCTTTATGATCACCATTTCATTGAGTGATGTTATCTGCCATGAAAGCATCCTCGAGTGACAGTGATTTGATATGGTCCCACGGTCTAAGGAAAGAGTCACTATGTTTCCTAGAAAACATAACCTGAACTTCGTGACACGATCCTGATTTGATGCTATAGATAGGGTATGTTCACCATCTTATTCACTAGGGGCCGAGGCATCTTCATGATCAGGAAACCTTTGATCATCCGTTGACCAAAGAACTAGTGACTAGAGTTTCAACATGAACCACTGTTTGTTTGCATATCACACGTGTATTGATGTTTTTCTATCATACAGTTATAGCATGATATAAATCTTTGATCATAAACTTTATGAAATATGTCATCTAATATTTGACTTTAGGGCATATTCCCTTCATCAACCATGTCATAAGTCTTTGATAAATATACCTTATAAGTATAACAAGAGTTATTTGCTATAGTGCCATGCTCTAAGAAATGCATACATTTAAAAGCAAGCAAATCATCTTGTACTAGAAACCTCTGCTGAGTTATGTGCTAGATTAATACGATGTAAAACACTCTATCGAGCTCCCAAGATATTTAAGAATACTATGAACACTAACACATACATAATGTCATAATTTGGCTTTCTAACTTTTTATTGTGAAATTCATTGTAACAAGAGACTTTCTCAAAGATACAAACTAAAACCTATTAAATTTATGTTTAGCACTGGAAAATGTATTTGCAACAATAGATATTATAAAATGAATATTGAGATACATTTTATTATTAATCAGCTTGTTTACATTATTACTCCACTAGTTAGAGTTAGAAAAATGTATTCATGGTATCATATCAAATGTTGTATACAAATGAAAACCACACATTTTTAATAAAAATGAGTTATACCAAAGTAAAAGAGTTCAATATAAATATAAGGATATACAGGCCCGATGCTGATCCATGGCGACCACAAGAGGCCATGTCTAGATGAGGCCCAGAATCGCATCTTATGCTATAGTATGTACCCCGTTCAGAAAAAAACCGTCGCAAAGACTCAGCCGTACGTACCGCTCGAGGAGTCCAAACGCTTGCTAAATAAAAAAGAGAAGTTGAAACGGCAGCGCACAGCCCAGGTGGCACAACTATCAAGAGACCGAGAATACCCTACCAATCACGATTAAAAAGGTGGAGCATGATATAAAACTTTGATCATAAACTTTATGAAATATGCCATATAATGTTTGACTTTAGGGCATATTCCCTTCATCAACCATGTCATAAGTCTTTGATAAATATACCTTATAATTATAACAAGAGTTATTTGCTATAGTGCCATGCTCTAAGAAATGCATACATTTAAAAGCAAGCAAATCATCTTGTACTAGAAACCTCTGCTGAGTTATGTGCTAGATTAATATGATGTAAAACACTCTATCGAGCTCCCAAGATATTTAAGAATACTATGAACACTAACACATACATGCTTTCTAACTTTTTATTGTGAAATTCATTGTAACAAGAGACTTTCTCAAAGATACAAACTAAAACCTATTAAATTTATGTTTAGCACTGGAAAATGGATTTGCAACAATAGATATTATAAAATGAATATTGAGATACATTTTACTATTAATCAGCTTGTTTACATTATTACTCCCCTAGTTAGAGTTAGAAAAATGTATTCATGGTATCATATCAAATGTTGTATACAAATGAAAACCACACATCTTGAATAAAAATGAGTTATACCGAAGTAAAAGAGTTCAATATAAATATAAGGATATACAGGCCCGACGCTGATCCATGGCGACCACAAGAGGTCATGTCTAGATGGGGCCCAAAATCGCATCTTATGCTATAGTATGTACCCCGTTCAGAAAAAAACCGTCGCAAAGACTCAGCCGTACGTACCGCTAGAGGAGTCCAAACGCTTGCTAAGTAAAAAAGAGAAGTTGAAACGGCAACGCACAGTGCATATGACACAACTATTAGGAGACCGAGAATACGCTACCAATCGCTCTGCTCTGACGACTTAGCTGCTCCTCATAGCTGGTGCCCTCTCCCCTTTGGTTAGGCAAGTCCATGGTCTGCAATTTATTTTGTTGTCCAATCTCTGATCTAATTTATGATGTAATCCCTCGCCTCTTTATCAAGCACAATAGATTAGGTTCTAAGTTTTAAGTTCTAATTTCATATATTCATTTATCTTGAGCAACATTGGTTGATATTGTCCTCAATGATTTTGCATCTAAAAAATGCTCGAAGCGGCTTTTTATGAAACACTAAAGGATTATTGTCGATGGACTCACTGTTATTTTGTTCTTATTTGAGGTAATCAAACTAGTGGTGAATCTATTCTTTTAGTCCTTTTGTCGTAGTATGACATTGCATAAGTGCTTAGCAACTCGTAGACATCTCGGACTAAGAATTTGGGTTCAATGTTAATTCTAATATTTTGCAAGTCTATATATCATTATATATTAGTATTATTAGGGGCCCATGTTCTCAACTTCACTCTTGGGCCCCGCAAAGTATAGAACCGGCCCTGAGGATATATTAGCTCACCCTTTGGTCACAAAATGGTTGGTCTAGCCTTATTTTTAATTCAAAATTACTTTGGCAATGTTCGTGACAATTGCAACATTGCCCACCATCAATGTTGAATTATCACATAATAAATACATATCAGTCTAAATCAGTTACCTCCTGAATAGGTTGAAAGATTCATTGTGGACTTGAACTTCCTTCTATTCAGCCAACGACGTTTTCAATACTTTGATCTCAAAATAATCATGGGCAGAAACCATCTCATACGGAAGGCATGGTGATGGCCGATTTCAAGGTTTTGGTTCCGGAATTATTATTTTCCTGAGAGGGCTCGGGATTGGTAACCAAGTATCCCCGATTAGAAAAAAATTGAAAACTAAAATTTTAATTCAAATTTTCTTCAGAAGTCTTTATTTCGAATGTTTACCAAAAACAAATATCTCAAATTCATAAGATCATCTATTGCCTCTAACACCTACATATACTCATCTGCCACGAGATGGGTGCACTTGAGGCAATTTATTTGTTACGGTCCATGCAATGATCATGCAAATTCGTCTCTTTTATTTGTTACAGTTCATGCAATGATCATGCAAATCCATCTCTAGGTTTCTTGTCAACATGTTTCCAAAGAAATTAGTGCTCATACTTAGGATTTTTGATTTGTCAAAATAATAAAGGGGCCTACATTTTTTTTAGATCAATAGGTCATCGCCCCATTTCATTCCCCATAGAAAACGAAATGTAAGTGTTGTTTACATCCAGGAACAAGCGCTTCATACCAAAGAATCTTAGGCTAAAGCCAGACTGATGTCTAAAGGAACCATCCACACAAAGCTCCACTGATTTAAACTAACTGACAAACAGAAACGAAATAACAACACCGTAGCAGACCAAAAACACCTACACTCTAATAAAACTGTCTATCCCACCAAGGACTGGCGGCACATGACTTCAGGAGTTTTGGGAGTGATCCCGCCCGATGTCCTTCTTTTCTTCATGCGTTTGTTAGTGCCGGGACTTCCATAGCCTTCCACTCTATCCTCTGTAAGCACACTTTCAGGTAGTTTGTATGCTTTGCCGGACATAGAGGAGTCCACCTTTTGATCATTCGCCACAGCCGATGCCAAATCACCTGCATACCAGACCAATAACATTGCCGAAAGAAAAAGGTCATTCCTTTTCTTCCAGATAGTCCACAAAAGCCCTGCTCCTACTATATTGATCACATCATTCCTATTGTTACTGACCCATAACTTCGCCACATTTTCATAGCTAGAGCCCAATTGCTTGTTCAAAATAATAGACAGATCAGTCCACATTATCTTAACAATATCACAGGAAAATAACAAATGCTCCACACTCTCATGCTCAGTACAGAACACACATGTCATGTCCTGAATTTTTTGCCTCTTACTAAGGTTGTCTCTAGTGAGAAGTTTGTTATGTGACAGCAACCATAAGAAGACCTGCACCCTAGGGGGTACAAATAAATTCCAAACTGCAGGTATATATACCGGAGTAACCCCTCTGAAATTAATTATCCCATACAAAGACTGGGTTGTGTACATCCCAGAACTGTGCAATTCCCATACCAGGGAATCATCTACATCACCAAGCTCAATTTTTGCAGCGATTTTCTCCACCTGAGACCATTGTTCCATCATAGCACAACTAAAGTTGCGTCTAAACGTAAGTCTCAGAACATTCCCATCCCAGATCTCCCTCACAGTAGCCCCTTGTTGGTTACACACAAAGTAAATATCCCAAAACATAATCGCCAGACTAGTATTACCCAGCCATTGGTCTTCCCAGAATTTGACTTTTCTCCCATCCCCAATCTTCCACTTATAACCCATTTTAGCTGCCCCTGCAGCCCACATAACTCCTTTCCAAAAAGGAGAAGCATCTACAGTTCTACAAGTGAAAATATTAGGGTTATTTGTATCATATTTCAAGTACACTATCTGTTTCCATAGTTTATCCCCATCCAAATTATACCTTTTTATCCAAGAAGCTAGCAAACAAATATTCATTTCTCTAATATTAGGGATACCAAGGCCACCACATTCCTTCTTCAAAGTCACCAAATCCCAATTAGCCAAGTGATATTTATTATGCCCCTCATAGTTGTCCCAAAGGCAATGAGCCATCTGGGAATTAATAGCTCTAATGGACCAAGCAGGAAACTTAATAACAAAAAGTAAATAGACAGGAATGCTGGCCAGACAGGATTTTACTAAAGTAATTCTAGCTGGATAAGACAGTAATCTGCCTCTCCAACCTCCTGCCCTCTTAAGAACTTGGTCAATAACAGGTTGTAAATCTTATTTTCTAAGTTTAGAAAAATGCAAAGGAACTCCCAGGTATTTTATAGGTAAAGGACTAATCTTACAGCCAAATATTTTTGTGCAAGAACATTAGTTTGTTCTGCAGGTATGTTAATAGGTACCATATCACATTTCTCAAAATTTATCCTCATCCCTGACATCTGCTCAAACACTGATAAAATCCATTTCAAATTGATAGAACAATCTACATTATTTTCTAGGAAAAGTAATGTATCATCAGCATATTGCAAACTAACAATCCCTCCAGGTCTCAATCTGGTCAAGAGACCAGAAATCAAACCTAGCCTAGCTGCTCTAGTGAGCATTTTGGAAAACACATCATCCATCATGTTATAAAGGATGGGGGACAAGGGATCACCTTGTCTCAATCCTTTTCCTGTACGAAAAAAATTACTATTCTGATCATTGATTCTAATCCCCACAGAGCCTCCATAAATCAACATATGAATTTTACCCAACCACTTTTGACTAAAACCTCTTTGTCTCAGCATTTCCTCTAAAAAGGCAAGATCCACTCTATCATATGCTTTCTCATAATCTAATTTTAAAATGACCCCCTCCTCCTTGTTTTGGTGAATATCATGAATAATTTCATGAGCTGTAACCACACTCTCAAGAATATACCTTCCTCTAATAAAAGCAGTTTGATTATAGGAAATCAAACGATCAACACACTTTCCCATCCTATTAGTACAGGCTTTGGAGAAAATTTTAAAACAGCAGTTTGTAAGGGCTATAGGTCTAAACTTCTTTAGTTTTTTAGCATTATTTTCTTTAGAAATCAAAGTAACCAAACTAAAGTTCAATCTATACATATCTGCTACATTATTATCAAAATCTCTAAAGAGATTGATCAAATCCAACTTGATAATGTCCCAAAATTTCCGATAGAACAAAAAAGAAAAGCCATCAGGTCCAGGTGCCCCCTCAGCATAAGACCCAAAAACAGCCTCTTTAATCTCTTCTTCAGAGAAAGGAGCATCAAACATAATGTTCTCCTCCTCTTTCACTAATTCATCTGGCTCCCAAAAGGAATCCATCAAGGAAATGTCCAATTTATCCTCCTTACCAAACAACTTCTTGTAATAATCTACTGCTATATTCAACATTTCATTAGTATCAACTACATCATTGCCTAATGGCCCTTCCAGGACAACAATTGTTTTCTTACGTTTCCTCTGATTGGCTACTGCATAAAAGTATGCAGCCTATCCCCCTCCAAAATTTCTTTTTCTCTTGATCTCTGCCTTGCTTTTATCTCTTCATTAGCATAAATGAGATTTATTTTTTGTTGTATTTCCTTCATCCTATCCTTTTCCTTAGGGAGCAATGTTTGTGTTTCAGACATAATATCAAAGCAATCAAATTCAGCAATCAATTCTTTTTTTAACTTCTTCTGAGCAACTTCAATATTAGCATTCCAACCTCTAAGACATTTCCTCAATCTCCTCAATTTATTTTGCCAAATAGAAATAGCATTTTCCCCTTAATAGGGGCATTCCATGAACTAGCAATAATTTGTTTACAATCTTCTTTCGCTAACCACCACTTCTCAAACTGAAAAGGTTTCTGCATTTTTTGGAAATTATTCCCAAATTGTATACATAGTGGAGTGTGGTCACTCCCAATCCTTGCTAATGCTTGGACATGGGAAGTGGGTAAATGAGCATCCCAACATGTAGAGACAAAAAATTTATCAATGGATGCCATAACCGAATTTTGCTGATTATTAGACCAAGTAAATAATCTATTCGAAGGTTTAATCTCCATTAAACCAAACTGATTAACCCAATTATTAAACTTGTCAAGCCAATTTTGTCTAATGTTCTGGTTATTTTTCTCAGATGCATCTCTAATGAGATTAAAGTCTCCTCCAATTAAAATAGGGAGAGAACTATTTCTACACACCTCTTCCAGCTCATCAATGAATTCCTGCTTATGTTCCTCATAGGCAGATCCATACACAGCTACCAAATTCTAGGAAAAGGAATCTTTTCTACTAATAACAGAAACCAAAACAGAAAAATTTCTCATAGACCAAGAAACACACTCAAAAATATCATCATAAATTCCTACCAGAATTCCTCCAGCAGTTCCCACAGCTGGAAGGAATTTCCACTGAAAATTTCCATAGTTAGTTAATTTTTCCAGGAAAATAGGACTAAAGTCCACTTTCTTAGTTTCAGAAAAACCCACAAAATCTGGTCTATGCTTAGCAAGAAACTCCATAACTTGTGTTGTCCTAATGGGATTATTAAAACCCCTAATATTCCATAGACTCCCAATCATCATTATTTTTTCTCTTGGCCTTATTCTTTCCTTTCCCACTTTTCCTAGAGCAAAGAGGTGACTCTAATGAGTCCATGTTATTTTCTATATTATATGTTTCAAAAAATTCATTATTATCATTACTATGATTACATCCTTCAGCTTCTTCCAATATATCCTCCAAAGTTATATCAATTTCAGAGGGAAGAAAAATTTCAGGTTGTTTATCAAGCGGTCTATCAATCCTTCCTACTTCCACTTGCTTTATTTTAATAATATTCCCATGCACCTTTCTTGGTTTGTCCCCATACAAATAGCAATATTGTGTGCTTTATCAGCTAGAGCTGAATTACATACATCAGCAAATTACAATATTGTCCCCATACAAATACCAATATTGTCTACAGCTGAATTACATACAATATTGTTTTAGATTTTTACCTTTCATTGGAACCTCCATATTTTTCTGTTGTAATAATTCCACAGCTTTATCCACTATCTTCCTCCCATCTTGTACCAGTCTTGAACTCTTCCTCATAGGTTGTACTAGACCCCAGTTTTTATCCCTCTTCTTAGATACCTTCATAGCTTCAGCTGGAGTAGGATCCACAATTGCCTTGATCTGATCATCCCCAGCATCATCCCTTCCATTGCCAACATCTTTTAAATCAGTTTCAGTAATGCTTGACCTTGAAATCATAACATCTTGCATATTATCCACTAACTCCTCCACCTCAATCCTAGGATAATTTTGTTCATCCTCATCAGAATCTACCATTTCCATATCAATCAGAGCTTGGAACATGTTGCCTGTGGGAACATTGTTTTTGTCTTGTCCTTCTCCTCCTCTACATGTTTTTGTTCCTGGCCTTCTCCCCACTGTCGGTGATCTGTTCCCTCCTGACTATTTATCTTGCATCATGGGGGTGTGCATATTGTTCTGTCCCCCTTCTCCATTCTCCTCCTGATCCAACTCTTCTCCAAGCAGGTCATCATTATCTCCATCAAAATCCTCCTCTCCATCTTTAGGAGGAGATGGAGGAGGAGGTATATTATTGCCTAGCTCTTGTCTTTCTTCCACCTCAAAATCTAGTACATATAACTTTTTCCTCATCACCACCACTCTCTGTTCAGGAATTTTAGCCACATTCTTCACTGTCAGCTGCACTCTCACTACCTCATAGAAGGATTTGAAGATACCTCCCCAATCCACATCTAAAATCAACCCAAAACACTTGGAAATCTGAGCTATCACTTTCCATGAGCACCATTTTGGTGGTATACCTCTGATCTTGATCCATACCTCTTCTAGAGCTCCCACATCTGGTAGATCACCTTCCCAGTTCATTATATTGATAGTCACTCTTTCTAGGTCACTACCTTCCTTTAGATTGATAAAAGGAATATCTATCAGATCAGTAACTTTCCTGTGAGGAGGGAATCTTACTAGGAACTTTTTTCCTCTTAACTGCCTCACTTGCCATGGCCAGACTGCATCCCACATCTGACACATCTTCTCCTCCAATTCTTTCAAACTTATGTGCCCATGAGTAACATAGATAATCCCCACATTCCTCAGATTCAGCCAATGACATTCAGCTTGAGTATCCACTGCCACATGGAAAAAGCCCAGCCCACTATTTGCACTACCAACATATTGAGCCATTGGAATCGGCTGCCCCCATATCGGACAGTTGTTCATGTGATGACCAGCTGTGTTACACATGAAACAGATCCTTTCCTTAATACATTTCCCCACGTAGTGCCCTGGTTCTCCACAATTGTAACATACTACATATCTATATCTAGGCTCAATTGGCTGAATTTGCTCCTCCACAGGTGTAAGACGATTACCAATTGGTTGTGGAGGCGGTCTGTTGGGCACAAGAGGGACTCGAGGTACCTGATTCTCCAGTTGTTGACCACTATTCTGAAACTGCAACGAAGGATTCCCTCCACCTCCGACCTGAGACTGTCCCGCTTGATTTCCTCCAGGTCGCGCCTGTTGGGGACGGTTGTACTGATATGGATTCCGCCGCTGCATCCCCTGGACCGTCCGCCGAGGAGGGCCGCCACCTCCACCGCCAGCCGCAAACTGCCCACGCTGATTCCCTTGCATCTTCACGACCTCCGCAAAAGTCGATCTCCCTTGGATTCTACTCCAGAAATCCCTCGAAAAACTGAAGCTCTTCGGATTCACCCTAATCTGCTCGCCAATCCTCGCCGGATAGCAAACTGTAGCTTGGAAACTGCGAGAAACAAAGAGATCTCGCCGAATCCAGACAAGGTGGGGGTGGCAGCTCTAGGGTAGAACCCTAGCCGGACGCGACGGTGGTGAAGGAATAATCCAAAGGAAAAGGATACTCCTCCCCCGGGGGATCGATCCCCCGGGTCGTTGCGAGCGATGCGGAGTCGCCGACCCACGCGCGTTCTTCTCCCTGCTTATCTTCCTTCCTAAACTGTTTTATCCTTCGCCTACAGCTTGCAGCCACGCTGCGTCGTCCACTGCCCGCGGCCCAGCATGTCGCCACCATGCCCACCGGCTGCGCCGTTGCCCGCCTTCCCCTCGCCACGCCGCTGTCCTGCAGACCCCGTCTGTCCGTCTCATGGCTTGTCGCGCCATAAAGGACGCCGCCATGGATGTCTTGGCCGTGCCTCTGAATCGCGCCACCGCGACCCGAGGGCTCCCGCCGCCGCGGCCTAATCTCCCAGCACCCTGTGACCCCAACCTTCTTCCTCCCTGTTGCTCCCCTCTCTCCCATCTCCGGCGTCGCGCACCTCCTCCTCTCCACCACCGCCGTCGGCGGTGCTTGCTACAAGCGGCAGCAGGGTTTGCAAGATACGGTGACGGAGCTTTCTACTATGGCGACGACTTCTTGCCACAAGCTGCGGTGGTGCTTGATACTACGTCGGCGGCGACTTCTTGCTACAAGTCAAGCGGTGGTGCTACGTCTTTGAGTCAGTCGGGTAGCGCTGCTACAGTGGCAGCTCTTGCTACTTCGGCGGCGACTTCTTGCTACAAGCTGCGGTGGCGCTTGCTACAAAGGCATGCCGGCCTCGCTACATAGGCACGTCGGAGGAAAGGTATAGGGGAGGCGCCTTTTGCTACAAGCGGTGTGAGGATCTGCTACAAAGGCACGACAACCTTGCTACAAAGGCATGCCAACCTTGCTACAGAGGTATGGAATCGTCTTCTAAGGCGACGACGTTATCCTTGCTGATGCGACATCACCTTCTCGGTGATAGCGTTTTGCTACAAATGGTGCAAAGCCACCTCACAGGCACAACGGCCTTGCTACAGAGCACGCAGCGTCTTCTGGTGACATCGTGTTTGCTATAATTGTTAAATTTTTTGCTACAACTGTTTTATGAATTTGCTACAAAAGTGTAAAGTTTTTGCTACATACATTTTGTACTCTTGCTACAATAGCATAAATTTTTGCTACATGGTCTCCGTGAGGTCTCCGTGAAAGTCTCCGGTGAGATCTCCCGAGGTCGGGTTTGCTACATTAGCACAACTTTTTGCTACGGTCACCGTGAGGTCTCCATGAAATCTCCATGAGGTCCGGTTGCTTTTATTTTTCTAGACCGAACCGTTTTCTGCTACAATGTAGCAAAAGCGGGGCAAATATAGCAAAAACGAGGCAAATATAGCAAAAGAGGGATTTTGAATCTAAATAGAGGACACGTGGTTGGTACGGGAATGGGATAAAACAACATATCCCCTGCAGCAGAAACTGTCCGTCCCCCACCCGTTGAGATCTCGCCATGTGTCCCCAATCTAGCAGGCGAAGGAAAACGACAAGCAGACGTCTCTAATGGAGAAGGGACCCGCAGCGCGATCGGCTCGCTCAACAAACTCCGCTCCGGCGTGTGGAAAAGGCTGCGTGCTGTAGCTCGCCGGGAAATCTCGTCGCCGGCGTGAGGCCGGCACGGAGAGTCAGGCGGCCTCATCCCTACTGTAAATCACGGATCTATTAAAGAAACTGGTAGCCTGAAAGCTGTGGTTCATCAAGAATCTATCTGAGAAACTGACAGGACGAAAGGAACAGCTGACGAATATCATATTGTTAGGAAGACAACAACAAAGATATACAATTTAATCAAGTACTATCTCTGTTCCCAGTCCAAATTAAACTACTAAAAATTGCTTATATTTTGGAATGGAGGTAGTAATTGACACTTGACAGTAGTAGGCCAATATGTGTGTGCTCGTGTGCTTTAGAAGTCTTGATCATGTTCTACCTTCTACCTAAATTCTAAGTCAAACTCTTTCTACAATTATACCGAGGCAGCCTGCCGGACAAGCCTGAGTGACTCGGCAAAGTCATCCAACAGTTGATGAGAGTCTGGGAACTGCTCGTCGTCCACCACAAGCACGAGCTTCATGATGTTCATATAACTTTGGAAATGTACGGTCAGAGCCTAAGCATATGATCAAATCAAACAGTCAGCGTACGAAAATCATGAATTAGTGTAATTGTTCAACCTTGTCTGTAACGACTAGTTATAACAACTTACATGTGGATGCCTGTAGACACTAGTGGCAATGTAGACGATGGGGTGGCCGTAGAACTCGACCTTCTCGGCAGGTCCGGGCGTCCGGCCAGGCTCGAGAACGACATGGTGGTGTTAGTGAACATGCCATAGCAGAGAGCCCCTGCTGCCTGTCAGAAAGTTCAGTTAATTTGTCTGTTAAGTACAGTAGCAAATAAAAAATTCAGTATCATTTGTACCTTAATTCCGAGTAGTTTGACCACTAGGTTTCTGCTCCAGTACGTGAAGACCTCTTCCAACGATCTCTTCTTCCTGTCGGCCGTCTTTTTCCCCTGCCGGATGTACTCGAGAGGATCGTCATGCATCGCTATGTGGAACGGCAGCACGATGTAACCGATCTGGTTCCCCCATTTCAAGGTGTTGTCCTTGCTAGAGTCCATCATCTCTCTCAATGTCTGCTCAAAGCAGAGTCACGGAGTTCAGAGTTGTGCCGAGAATCCCGAGATAACTGCAGAACTTCAGTAGATCGATTAGGCTTACATGTAGGCCAGGTGTTTTCCTGATGTTGACAAGCAGAGCCGATCGATCGCAGGCGGATGTTCTTATGTGCTTTTCTACTGACGCCGCTGGTCTCATCCGAAGAAGCTTCAGAACAGAAAATGACCATCAGATCAGTACACATTTTTGAGTAAGCACTCTTGACTGATCAATTGAAGAACACCACTCACTGGTCTTGCGGAAGTAATAGCGCGACAGTGCTGCAGAGGTCACCCCGATCAGCACATCGTTCACGGTCTGCAAGAGCACACACCATAAGCAGCATTCAGCTTGATCCTTTCGGCAGATCGAGTTGCACCGGTAATAATTAAACGAGAAAGGAAGAATGATAATCTTACACACTTCATGGCGTTCTTGACGAACTTGACGTCGTCGAGGCTGAGGGTGCAGTTGAGGAAGCGCTTGCGCCGGAACTCGACGACGTGGCCACAAAGCGCGCCACGTCCACCACCGTGTTCCACGCCAGCATGATGAGCGACCAGACCCACGCCGCGAGGAAGCCGGCCGGCTGCCGCGGCGGCCCCCCGGAGCTCGTCGGAGGAGGCGCGGGTAGCCTGGCAGGCTCGGCGGCGCTGCGGGTGCATGCCATGAGGAGGGAGATGAGCGAGACGCCGTCGCCGAGGGAGTGGTGCATGCGGAGGACGGCGGGCTGTGGCAGCCTCGGAGGTGGGGACGTCCAGGACGTGGAACTGCCAGAGCGGGCGGGAGTGGTCCATGGGCAGCGTGGAGAGGGAGGACACGTAGTCCTCGACGGCCCGGTCCGGGGTCGCCGTCGTGGTGGCCGGGTCCAGCCGAGGAAAGACCATGTGGTCGTCCAGGTTCATCGTGGTTCGTACCCACCGCGGCCTCGCGTTCTTCTTGGTGTCGTCCCTCACCCGCGGGGCAGCGCGCGTGTTACGTAGTACATTTTTCACTTGGATCACG
The DNA here is from genome assembly GCA_030063025.1 of Avena longiglumis. Lineage (NCBI taxonomy): Eukaryota > Viridiplantae > Streptophyta > Magnoliopsida > Poales > Poaceae > Avena > Avena longiglumis. The sequence continues at coordinate 570,720,974 of CP125974.1, forward strand.
GTTCCAATACAGGGAAAAATGGATAGCCGAGGTGACCCCCGAGGTCTTAACGGGCCTAGGTGGCACGACCATAGGTGGGCCCCCTCCACCTGGCCCGTTCGGCCCTCATGGCACCCCTCGTGATTGTTCCAAGATTCATTGTCCTTCTCGTGATGAAAAACTTTCCTGCTATTTTTTTAAAAGTAATTAGTGTCTAGAAAGTCATTGAAAAACAAAATCCAAAAAAGTAGGTTTTTTACCTCCCAGAAATTAAATACCAAAACAAGAGACTTTATAGGAAATTCCTATAAATCATCGAAAAATTACATAAACAATAATATAACAATGCAAATAAAAATATACACTAGTCTTATATGTGGCTATTATGATAATACAAAATATAAGTATCAGCATTTAGCAGGGTTAATTATTTGTCCCCTAATAGATTCATATGTGTCAATAGCATTCTTAAATGCTCCGCATGTCCTCCTTTTTCTTGAAAAATAGAAGTGTCACCGATAAAGAGGATATGAGATACTCTAAGGGCATGTCGGCGAGTCTTAACGTGTGAGATGCCACAAGCATTAACTTATGAATTTAGCAAAGTAGCAATCCCTTAGAAAAAAAGGAATAAGAATGGGGAGTAGATCACCCTTGCGTAGACCTCTCTCATACGGCTTCCAATAAAAATCCATTAAATTTTACGTAGTAGCTCATCATGGTCACAACAACATTATCCATTGTATCCCCTAGTGAGAGAAACAGTTTATGCATTACTTGGTGAAGAAAAGTCCAATCAATCATGTCATAAATCTTTGACAGTGTTACCAAGCACAATCATGAAAAAAACACTAAAACAATATCCATGGTTCAATCGATCACAACCAATGAGGGGAACGATGTAGATCTTTGAGATGGAGACGAATGATGTTGGAGATGATGAATATGGTGATGGAGAAGCTTCCCCCTACGCCAAGGAGGAGTGGTGATGACGATGGCTTCGATTTCCCCCTTTCTAGGGGCATCGGAGCAACAGGATCTGCCCTCTGTCAGATGCCTCCGCCATCGCCTCTGTAAATCGTGGCAAAAAATACGGCATAGGTTTTAGGGCGATACAGGGTGATATGTAAAAATAGATAGCCGGGGTGACACCCAAGGTCCGAAAGGGCCTAGGTGGCACGGCCATTGGTGGGCCCCCTCCACCTAGCCCCGTTCGGCCCTCATGGAACCCCTCGTAGTCCGGACTCACCTCTCCGGCCGCGGGGATGCGCCATCTGCCGGCGCGCAGAATCCCGGCCTCCTCGAAGGACGCCAGTAGCCCCCTAGTGCACTTGGATCTGCCCCATGGTTCGGTGGAGGGGGCCATTGGTTGGAAATTCGCAGAGGTCGGAGCTCTCTGGATCGGTTGGATCGCGATGAGGAGTGGAAAACGGAGATGGGCGAAATCGGAGGAAAGACGAAGGAGTGTTTACCCGCTCGCCTGTCATTCTCCTTATATAGCGGTTGCTACCCGCCAATTTAGGGAGCCGTTACTACGCGGTAATTACGCCAAAGTTACCGTTCGATTACCCCAACGGCTAGTTTTGACTCCACTTGACGGTCCAACTTCATCCGATCGACTCGTCGCTCCACGCGACTCGACGACTCGCCGACCCGATCAATACAACAGTGACTGACTATTCGCCGACCCGGTCGCCGAGCTGCGACTCGATCGGTCGCCGTTATTACGAATGGAATAACTAGTTTTTTCCTTTATTCAGGAGTCCGTCGCCGATTCGACTGGGCGTCCGCATTGGATCCGTATACACCGACTGCCAGCGAACACCTGCGACCAATCAACGACGGCCTCGGGGACTACTGATGGGGATATGCCTACCGGGGTAATACCCCCTAAGACGTTTCCGACTGGCCCAGATATCAGCGAGTAGGTTTGCAAGACGGCGACTGGATCAAGATTTGGCGTGGACCCAAGCGACTGGAAGCTGAAGGCCTAGAGATGTAGATAGGCCTAGTCGGATTAGGTTAAAGGATCGCTGAAACCTTAACTGATTCGGTTGAGATCTGTAAACCCTAGGGAGGTGAGCCTATATAAACCTCCCTAGAGGACGCATAGAGGATACGTTCCATCATACACCCAAGCGACTCGCTGCCTAGCCGCCGAGCTCGCCCCATTGTACTCTCACCACAATACAATCTAGTAGGAGTAGGTCTTTACCTTCCGGGGGGCCGAACCTGGGTAAATCCTTGTGTCTCCGCCCTCATCTCGCACCACAGTTGGCTGGCCGCCCTTGCCCCATGTTCTACTACTCGCTGCCGATCGCAGCATCTGTCGTGGTCATTCCCACGACATTGGCGCCCACCGTGGGGCCTGGCCGGTTAGGCCGGTGTTCTGCGGCGAGATCCAATCTACCCATCAACGAGTCGGTCACCACCGGCCGCATGATAGCGATCGGCGAGATGCTCCAGATCTTGCCGAGCAGCTACGTCCCGGCGCGACACATGTCATGCACGATGATCCGCGGTCGACGATCAGCCTCTTCGTCGGCCTCACCGACGTCATTGTCTCGGAGGACTCGGCTCGCATCCGCGAGTCGCCGCCACACGGCCGGCTCTCTGAGAGTCAGGTCCGCACGATCCACCGCCTCGCCTCCGAGTACGACTCAGCCCACAGCGACATGGCTGAAACCACCGCAGCCGCGAAAGACGCGGCCCTCAACGACGACGCCGACTCGGGGACCCCGGCGTCACTCGCCGGATCCATTGTTGCCGCGTCGCCCGCGGTGTGGCATCCCGCAAAACCACTACTAGAAAATCGCGTGGAATTTGTGCATTGCATCGTCATCATCATGCATTGTTTGCTAAAAACTATTTTCGCAAAGCCCGTTTTGTTTCTAAAACGCCCCAGCTTTATTCAAACGCCAAACCCCGGGGCTCCGGAGTATTTTGTTTTGTTGCAATCGGGTTGCAAACGGCCCAATTAAACTAAACAAAATTTTAAATTATTTTAGTAGGGGCAGTCGAACGGGCCAACCCGACCCGAACGACCGCCCCAGATTTTCTAAACGGTCCAACCTGCCTACCCCATCTAATCCTAAACCCACCCAGAAATCTACCCTCCCCCCCCTCCACCTCACTCCCACCTATCAGGATTCGCCACATCACCCTTGCCCACCCCTCACCCACTCACACTCTGACACATGGCACCCCCCAACTCCCCACCAGCACCCAACACACGCACGCACACACGCCTGGGCCAACCTCCCCCACACGCCTGCCCCTGGGACCCGCCCCTGCAGGCCCCACCCTGGCCCGCTCTCTCCCCTGTTCATCCTCTTCCTCCCGCTCCCCCTGTTCCTCGCCTCCCTCCTCTCCCTCTGCCCGCGTGCACCCCCGCCCCGCCTTGCTCGCTCGCCGGCGACAGCCGCCGCCGCTCCCCTCTTCCTCTCTCCCTTCGCCGTGCTCCACCCCACCGCTCAACCCCCTCCTCTCCACCTTCCCTGCTCCCCGCCTCTCTCCAGCAACCGCCCGCCCCGGCCCGCGCATCCTCCTCCGCGGCGCCCCGCCACCAGTCCCTCCATCGGCTCCGACCGCTTCCACCGCCGCCCTCCAAAGAACCCCGCCTTGCAGCTGCCTCGCGCCACCGGACCTCGCCACCGCCACTGCCGCTCTAGCCTCACAGCTGCCCGCGCCGAGCCTCCTCACAGCGCCACCACGAAGGCCCAGGCCAGAGCTCTGGCCGGCCTCGTCCCTCACCTCGTCGTTCCTTCCTCGAGCCGCCAGTCGCCGCCCCAGAGAGCTCGGCGAGACCAGGCCCAGCATGACGCTGAGCCGCTGCATCCGGCGCACCGGGCTGGCCGCCAAGACCACCTCGCCGGCCAAGGTTCCTGGCCCGCCGAGACCCCGCCGTCTGTCCTCAGCGCTCGCTCAAGGCCATCGCAGGACCGTGCCAAGACTCGCCGGCGCATCCGGCCACCGTCGGCCATCGGAGCCTCCCGCCGAGCTCGCCGAGACTGCCCCACCTCTCCGCTGGGCCGGCCGCTGCCAGAACCAAGACGCCTCTCCGTGTCATTGGAACCGATGGGTCGATCTCATTGCCGTCTTGTACACGCTTGAACCACCTCGGCAAGATCTCCTCGATGACAAGACCGGCACGATACGAGACCCGAAGTTCTATCCAAGGCCACCGGCGCCGGATCCCCGAGACCTTCTTCCCGGATGCGACCCCGATCCCGAACCCCGGTGAACCACGATCCCCTCTGCAGCACAGCAGGGTCTTCAAGGTGGAACCAACAAGATCTGCAACACGGCCGCGGAGTGACCCTCGGGACCGCCAAGTTCACCGAGAACCTAGACGCAAGATCTCCTTCATGGGACAACCAGTACTCCGACATGGATCCGTTTGGAGCGAACCCGAAGACGGTAGAGGCGACAAGTCCTACTTCACGGACATCGAGTGCCAAGATCGCCCACAGAGAACCGAAGTTGTCGAGACCCTGAGGACCCGTTCCCGGATACGAAGACCGAACCCGACAAGATCTGCATGCGACAAGAACAACCCCGACCAGAACGAATCCAACGCGCCCCGGCACCGGACCAAGTCCTGCTTCCGGAACGCCAAGACCTACCCCGATCCGAGACCCTAACCCCGGAGTTCGAGAACGTTTCCGTCGAACCCTGGACCCCGAGACCGACCCCGTACCCCGAAAACCCCAAGATCGTCGAGCCCCCTCTAATGTGTGAATCCTTTTCCCGCAAACCCTATTTTATAACATAATAACAACTTGATCGCATATTGAATTGTCATACCCGCATGCATATCTGTGGTTTGGGGGCCTTATGCCGATTCACCTAATAATTAAATATGGGGCCCATATGCGGGCAAATCTAGCCTTATATTGGCCTCATTTAAACATGTGTAGCGAACCGTTTCCATCTGTTGCATTGCTAAACAACATTTAAATTGCGGGGTTCTAAACAACTTGAACCGTTATTAATTGTCGGGACCCCGGTTCCGCTTAGTATGACCTAATCGCATCGCACCTTGCCATGCCATACATCATGCATGCATCATGCCGATCTTCTGCCGTGTATTAAATATTGCATCCGGTGTTTATTCTAGTGTTTTGCTTCTTCGCGGATAAGGTCGTTGAGTTGATGTGAGCTTCACACGATCTTCGGTTGAACCCTTCGACAATGTTTTCAGGCGAGCATCTCCCCCTTTCTACCTATCTTACTGTTATAGTATTTACTTCCCTCCTGTTGATCTATTGCTATCTGTGTTGCGATGCTTTAGATTCGTGACATGATATACCGTGCAGCCCTATATTGCCTTGGACACATCCTATTACCTGTTGTTTGGTAGGTAGTTGGACTTGCGCGTCGTAGTCGCTTGCTTAAGTGCTGATGTGTGTCGTCATATGCCACAGTTGCTGATGTATTGCCGCATGTTGATGTTGGAGATGGTTCTAGTTTCACTTATTGTTCACTTTAATTTCTGTTTAACAACTAAAATTGAAATAAGCAGAGGCATCGGTGGGTGATAGAAAATATTTGGTTTCCGAACGCCCACTTGTGTCCCGTAAGACCCCGAGTACTTGATACCTGTTCCTTGATTTTTGCGCGCTATCCACATCCGGGAGGTATATGGGACCCCCCTGAGCCAGAGCTTGATTCAGACTTATTTCTTGGGGCCACAAACTAGTTTGAGGTTTTATTACGATCCTGTACTTATGCCATGCTACTTTCTGTATTTAATTTGTGCGAGGAGCACACTGTACTGTTTAGGATAATGGCCCGATTCCGCGGTGTCGACAAGCCCAGCCACACTTTCGGGTTCCCAGTCGTTCACAGCCGTCCCCATAACCTTGAGGCCGTCTCGGAGCTTGCTTACTCCGTTGCGGATTCTACTTAAGGGGTGGCCCCCTGAAATATTTCTGAATCCTGTGATTGTTCAGTCGTGAAAGCCTCGTTGGGTTTTGATTTGGTTTCCGAGGTTGATCGGCGTGTGTTGCTTTGGTGCACCCCGCCGGTAAAACTTTCTCAAAGCCGTGTCCGCGGATATGGACGACTTGGAGCACAGTATCTCGATCATAGACAAGCATAACTAAAGTTTATTGTTATAAATTTGACTTATAATGACTAGTAATCAGCTCCACTATAATGGAATGGCTAATTAACACTGCCCACAATTGCTTGTTTGGTTGTCGCTTGCGACAATTGTATCTGACTAGTAAGTATTGCAACTACAACGAAATGGCTGAATAAAAGTACCAACAACTGCTGGGTTTTAAGGTTTATCTCATGTTATCTGTATCTGATTAGTAATTGCTGCCACTATAACGGAATGATTAACTAAAAGTGCCCACTGCTTATTTTATCAGGACTATTATCTAAACCTGACTAGTAAAGTGCCGCAACTATAACTGAATAAATAAAACTGCCAACTGTGTGAGTTCCTCGGTTGACTTCCTCGTTTGGTCTCGAGGGGGAAACACCAGGATGGGTTTGTTTGGTGTTAGTTTCAGGTTGGATCCGGATAGGTCATTCTTATCCCTCTCTGATATCCGCCAGTTGTATCGAGTCTCTATAGGTTGTTCAGTGCATGCTGCCGCTCAGTCCACCATACCTATGTAGGCGAGGACCGCCGAATTCTAGCCTCGCCGTGTACTGGCCTCAGTACTGACGCTCCTTCTTTTTCCTTTGCCCTTTGTCGGCACCCCTTTTGTTTAAGCAGGTTTGAGATCGACGCCGTTAGCAGGGTTACCCTTCCGGCTTGGCCTGGGCAGGGTTATGGACGCCATTGGTTATTCTTCAGGGCTCTTAGCCCCATTTGCTTCTTGTCCGTAGACGGACGCTCTATCGTTTTCAAGGTGATTTGGATCTTGTATATTATATCTGTATTCTTGACTCCTTGAGTCGCTGTTATATATATCTGTTCTGTGGGTCCCATCGAGGACTGTTGTGTAATGTTATTACTTCGTTTTCCACCCGCACGAAAGTGCCTGGTGGGCACCTTTGAATCGTTTCTATGCGGGTTTGGTGAATTTTGCCCAAACTTGCATAGGTCCGATTCTGAGGGTGTTACACGCGGGCTCCATCACCCAGGTCTCCAACGTCGGAGACTTCGAGGATCCCTCCATCCTTGGGATCTTCGACTTCGACTCCGGGTCGGAGAACTCCGCCGATCTCCGCAACGGAACCGGCCGCCACGCCGCGACCTACATGGCGAATGGCGCCGACCCGCCGGAGGATCCATTCTCCACTCTGATCCCTCCAACGCAACGGTGACGGAGGTCGAGGAACTTGTAACTACCTCGGTGAATTACGCTCCTAGATACAAGCCTGGATGAGCGGTAGTGGTTGAAATAGTACGGTGGGGCCCCAAAAGCCACTCACGGGTAGACCTTTCGGCCGTCCCAACCACTTCCAACTCATCGGGACTCAGACGGGCGTAATCGGCAGGCGAAGGGATCAACTACATACACAAATGAGTATGTATGCAAGCCACCATACAAAAGTACATCAGAGCCATTCCATCTAGAAAGAAAGGAAATATAGAAACGCCATACGGCAAGATTCAAATGACCTAGATAGATATAATATTTTAGGATAGTTCCTCATACATCACACATCAGAGTATCAAGCGGAAGCGGCAAAACAAGTCCGAGTACGGATAAGAAGCAAATCGGCATAAGATGCCACAGAAATAAGCACATCCCGCCCACAGATCTCACGGATCCCCGTTCCCGGAATCTCTACACCGAACGATCGTTGCCCACATCATCGGCCTCTTCCACCCAAAGATCCGTCCCCGAGTGTACCTGCTCATCCGAACCAATAATTTATCGTGTGAGACCCTAAGGGTACTCAGAAGTCTTAATGCCTCTAAAGGGGACACAACACGGGTGACGAATTGCAGCAAAAGATAAACCCTAGCAGTTCTATAAATACTGCTAACCATCCGCCTAACCAAAGATAGCGGATGTCCGTGAATTAATGACAATTATAACATAATTTCATCAGATCCATCCTCCTCCTCGCTACCAACGAGGAAGCGGACGAACAACCCCATCCGTTGGCAATTTTATTAACCATTCCATGAGTGTTCCACTATTTACTAGTCAAATTACTTAGTCGATTAAAGCGGTACTTTAGTTATGCTTGTCTATGATCGAAACGTGCTCCAAGTCGTCCATAACGCGGACACGGCTTTCAGAAAGTTTTACCAGGGTGCACAAATAGCAACACACACTCGATCAACCTCGGAAAACCAAATCAAAACCCAACGAGGCCTTCACGACAAAGCAATCACGATTCAGAATTATTTCAGGGGCCACCCTTGGAGTACACCATAGAACGGTTAGCTGACTCCGAGACGGACCTGAGGTTTGGGTGGACGGCTGTGAACGACTGGGAACCCAAAACTGGGCTTGTCGACACCGCGGAATCGTGTCCCGATCCTAAACAGTACAGTGTGCTCCTCGCACAATCGTAAATACAGTAGTAGCATGGCATAAGTACAGGATAGTAAAAAAAACCTCAAACTAGTTTGTGGCCCCAAGAAATAAGACGGAATCAACCTCAAACATTTTTCATATAATGTTTGAATTCAAATTCGAAATATTTAATTAGTTATGAATTTATCTGATAATATTCATTTACTGAAATTTTTATTGATTAAAGAAAATGGCTGTGGCTTTTCTTACTCGGGCTAGGGCTACCCCAGTCACTGACTGGTGGGGACACAGGTGGCGCGGCCCACTGCGCAGCGGGAGGACACGGGGATGCGCCACGTGGACGCAGCAGGACCGCGGGTTGAATATGGGAAGCTTCGGGAGCCTTTTTATAAAAACCTCTGACGCTGACTGGTGGGGCTAGGGGACTGCGGGTTGGTTACAAGGAACCCTAGGGGCCTAAACAGAAAAACGTCTGGGGCTGGTTGGTTAGTCTGACGAAACTGAAAAACGACGTGAAAACAGCTAGCTTGCTTGATCTTCGGAAGACGATGGCGACAAAACCATCGAGAATTCCGGCATCCCACAAAAACAAAAGACGGAGAGGGTTGATAGGGCTTCAACTTTGGTGTTTGGGGATTTTGCGAAGGAGGACTGCAGATGCTGAGATCTGGCGAGGAACAGAGGTACCGGAGGCACGCGAGATCGACGGAACTCATCCACACCAAATGGCGCAGGAGGAAGGCGCCACTTCGGAGGAGGATGGCGAGCGCGTTACCAGATGGTTTTGGTCGAGGGACGGCTCGTTGGACAGAGGGAGGCATGGGCTACGGACGGGCACCGAAAACGGAGCGGGAGAGGCACCACGGCGTCGGCTGGAACGGCAAGAACAGAGGTGGCAAGAGGGCAACTGCAGGTACGTTACTGACGAAACTGTCGGGTCTCTAAACTCGTGCGCGCGGCTGAGAATCGCCGGCGTCGAGGCGGCCTCTGGCCAGCGGGGAAGATGCTAGGGGGAGGGGAAAAGAGAAAAGGGGCTCACCGCGATTGATTCCCACTGGAAGTGGTGCCGATGGTGGCCCGGAGCTCCGGGAGGACGTCCAGGAAGAAGCCGGCGGTGAGGTTCTCCTGACACGGCAGAGGGGTCTTCGGGGAGGGGGATCCAGGGAGCGGTGGTCCCTCTGCCGCTTGCTGGGGGGACGGCCTGAGCGCGGAGATGAGATTCCCGCCGTCAGGTGGCCTCGACGTCGACCATGGCGACGACACGACGACGCGCTCCTGGCTGCAGCTCTCGGGCAGGGTGAGACTAGCTGGGGCAGAGGAAGGGGATGGCAGCGAAGAGGAGGGGAAAGGGAGGCTAGGGTTCGAGGGGGAGGGGACTGCGCGGCTTGGGGATAAGAAGGGCGGAGGGGGATGACGCTGGCACGGACGGCTACCTGCTCCCTCCCGTTAGCGAGGCAGAGAGAGTGGTGGCGACGGAGGAAGAATAACAGGAGACGACGTCTGGGAGCGAAGGGGTACCGGGCCAGGGAGGTGGGCTGGGCTGCTGCTGCTCTCGATCGGCTGAGGCGACTGGGCCAAAGTGGCTGCTACCAGGTATGGCTTTCCCCTTTTATTTATTTTGTCTTTTAGTCATTTGTTTGTTATTTTTATTCTATTTCAATTTTCAAACCAGTTTATAATTTCAAAAATCTTTTGAACCTGTTTACCAGGAGGTTTTTAATAGGGGGCTTGACTAAGAGGGGAGGCAAGGGCAAAGAGATGGAGGATAAGGATATGCCACATTCATGGCTTATGAATGAGCCAAGTGGGGTATTTACAAGATTAAGAAGATATGGGGTTTTTGCAGTTAGAAGAAAACATGTGTAAAATTAGGGGAACTTCACATGGAACCAAGGCTTGAAGAAAACAAAACAGAGGGAAAGAGATGAGGTGGTTCTTGCATGGCCCATGCAAATGCATTAAAGGCTAGGTCTTATCCTGTGAAAACAAAACAATACCCCATGGCATTTATTTATTTGCATCCTCCAAAGTTGGAGTAAGGGCCAAGCAAAAGGATTGGGATTGGATCCACCCAACCCACATGAACCAGGTAAAATCAATAAATGCCAGCTCATATTAATTGGATGGTGGAATTATAAGTTGGTGAAGACAAGGTGGTGGAGTCAATAAGAGATATGCCCCAACTCAACTTGGGAATTTAACAATATATCAAGAACCAAATACAATATCAAGAGACAAATACAAATATTAATGCATATGAGATAAGAACCAAAACAAAAGGGTTTTTGTATGATGCTCAAATGCAAGGTGGCATGATGACATGAACATGACATGATGATGATGCAACCATTATTTGTAGGAAGTGGCCCTTTTATTACTAGATCAAGTAGCATTACATGTGTTAGACAACTGGGATGCTACAACTCTCCCCCACTAAACAGGAATCTCGCCCCGAGATTCTAGGAAGAAGAAGACACAAAGAGGGTAGGATAGTTGGGACAGAGTTCATCTTCACGTTCCCAAGTGGCTTCATCAACAGAATGGTGTGACCACTGCACCTTGCAGAACTTGATGGACTTGTTGCGAGTCCTTCTTTCTGCGGTCTCAAGTATTTTTGTGGGGTGTTCTTGATAAGACAGGTCTTCTTGGAGATCGATTAGCTCATGATCCACGGTCCTGCCGGGATCTTTGAAGCACTTCTTGAGCTGAGAGATGTGGAAAACATCATGGACTTTTAGTTTTTCCGGGAGCTCAAGGGCATAAGCAACTTCTCCTCTTCTACCACGAATCTTGAAAGGACCGATGTATCTAGTAGCCAGTTTTCCTTTGATACCAAAGCGGTGTGTGCCTCTCATGGGAGTGACACGAAGGTACACGAGATCACCAGGGCCATACACCATGTCCATGTGCTTCCTGTCATAATTGCTCTTCTGGCGACTTTGAGCAATCTTCAGGTTCTTAAGAATGATATGCACCTTCTCCTCTGCTTGAGTTACAATGTCAGGGCCAAACCAGATTCTTTCTCCTGCACCTGACCAACCAATCGGAGTTCTGCACTTGCGACCATAGAGAGCCTCAAATGGTGCCATCTTCAGACTTTTCTAGAAGCTGTTGTTGTAAGAGAATTCGGCATAAGGAAGACATTCCTCCCACTTCATGCCAAAAGAGATGACGCAAGCACGAAGCATATCCTCCAGAATCTGATTGATCCTTTCAACTTGTCCTTGCGACTGAGGGTGATAAGCAGTGCTGAAGTTCAACTTTGTTCCCAGAGCATTTTGGAAACTTTCCCAGAACTTGGAAGTGAAGATGCTTCCACGGTCTGAACTGATCTCAAGTGGAACCCCATACAGAGAGACAATCCTGTTGATATAGAGCTCAGCCAACTGAATTCCAGAAATTGTTTCCTTGACGGGGAAGAAATGAGCCACTTTAGAAAGCCTGTCGATGACAACAAAGATTGCATTGTTGCCCTTCTGCAACCTTGGAAAGCCAGTGATGAAGTCCATCTCTACTTTCTCCCATTTCCATTCCGGGGGTTTCAATGGCTGAAGAAGACCGAAAGGTTTCTGGTGGACAGCTTTCACTCTGCGGCAGACATCACATTCCGAGACATACTTGGCACAATACCGTTTCAAACCAGGCCACCAATATTGTGTTTTCAAGTCCATGTACATCTTTGTGCTGCCAGGATGGATAGAAAGAACATAATCGTGCGCCTCCTTGAGAACTTGCTCTCTCAAACCCGGGTAGTTTGGCACAAACATCCGGTGTTCAAAGAAAAGTGTGCCTTGATCATCCACGTGGAAGGACTCATACTTCGGAAGCTCAAGTTTAGAGATGATCTTTTTGGTGTGCGGATCACCAAGCTGACGAGAGCGAATCTTTTCTTCCAAGAGAGGAGTAGCCAGAAGGTTCAGGAGATGCCCTTGTTCCACAATTTCCAGGTTGAGCTGACGGAATTCCTTGCACAAGAGAGGCTGTTGTTCTTCCATCATGAGGTTGTTGACATAAGCTTTGCGGCTAAGAGCATCGGCCATGACATTAGCTTTGCCCGGAGTGTAGTTGATGGTCAAATCAAAGTCATTGATTGCTTCAATCCATCTCCTCTGCTGAAGGTTGAGATCAGGCTGAGTGAAGATATACTTCAAACTCTTGTGGTCAGAAAAGATCTCACAACGGTTACCAAGCAAGTAGTGCCTCCATAGCTTCAAAGCAAAGACAACTGCTGCGAGCTCGAGGTCATGTGTGGGATAGTTGATCTCATGCGTCTTCAATCCGAGAGGCATAAGCAACCACTTGTTTCTCTTGCATAAGGACCGCACCCAACCCTTGCAAAGAGGCGCAGAATATCCGGAAAGGCTTAGATGTATCCGAGGAACCAAGACTGTGTGGAAGTGAGCTTCTCTTTGAGTGTCTCAAAACTTGCTTGACATGCAGGAGTCCAAAGATACTTCTTGCCTTTCTTGAGGAGATCGGTAAGAGGCTTCGCTATCTTCTAAAAGTTCTGAACGGCAATAGCTAGCCAAACCAAGAAAACTCCGCACTTCTTTGACATTAACGGAGGAAGCCATTCAACAATTGTTTTCACAGTTTCGGGTTGATCTAATGCCCTTGGCGAGATGACATGGCCAAGATAGGTTACTTCAGGCAGCCAAAACTCACACTTTGAGAACTTTGCATACAAGCGGTTCTCACGAAGCTTGTTTAGGACACACCGCAGGTGTTCTTCATGCTCTTCCTTAGACTTGGAATAGACTAGGATGTCATCCAGATAGACCACAACGAACTTATCAAGGTACTCCATGAAAACCGAGTTCATAAGCCTCGAGAAGGTAGCAGGTGCGTTGGTGAGACCGAAAGACATGACCGTGTAGTCATACAGGCCATAGCGGGTGGTGAAAGCTGTTTTGGGCACATCTTCCTTGCGAATCTTGATTTGGTGATAACCACTTCTCAAGTCCAGTTTAGAGAACACCACAGCTCCAGCTAGCTGATCGAAGAGATCATTAATCCGCGGGAGAGGATATTTGTTCTTGATGGTTTTAGCATTGAGAGCCCGATAGTCAACACAAAGTCTATCAGTTCTGTCACGCTTCTTCACAAAGATTGTTGGGCTACCCCAAGAAGAAGTACTGTGTTGAATGAAACCCAACTTCTCTTGTTCATCAAGCTGTCGTTTGAGTTCAGCCAACTCAGAAGGACCCATTTTATAAGGCCGCTTGGAGATAGGAGCCGTTCCAGGTTCAAGCTCAATTACAAACTCAACCTCACGATCCGGAGGCATACCTGGCAACTCTTCAGGAAAGACATCTGGGAACTCACAGACCACCGGTACACTCTGAATAGCTTCCATAGCATCATCATTCAGAGCCGCCAAAGAGAAAAGCTGGACAGCAGGAGTCAGTCTTGGAGAAAAGACTATATGGCCTTCAGGAATCTTCAGAGAAACCGAGCGTTCAACACAATCAATCACAACTGCATTTGCTGTCAACCAATCCATGCCCAAGATGACATCAATGTCAGAATTGCCCAGAACAATTAAGGAAGCCGAGAATAAAGAGCCACCAATCTCAATTTGATTGCCATGGCTGATATGAACAACCCTCATGTTTGCTCCAGGAGAAAGGACCATTAACCGCTTAAGGAGAGGAACCAAGACTAACTCATTCTCATTTGCAAACTTGTGAGAAACAAATGAATGCGATGCACCAGAATCAAACAAAACTCGTGCAGGGACTGAGTTAACGGAAAGCATACCCATCACAACTCCAGGTGCATGCTCAGCTTGAGCGGCGTTGACACAGTTGGCACGAGCAACAGTAGACCCGGGCTTGGTGTTGATGTTGAGAGCCCGAGGTGGTGGTGCACGAACCATAGGAGAGCTTGCTGCAGATCTTGGCGGGGGTGGAGGAAGAGCTTTGTTTTTCAACGGACAGCCCAGCTTGAGATGTCCAGATCTCCACACGTGAAGGTGCACCGTGGACGTGGAGAAACGTAGCTGTGGACTCCGCCAGCACCTGTGGTAGTGGTGGTTGTAGCCCCTGGAGCAGCGGTGATGGAGTTTAGTGGCCTTGATGCGTAACTTGCGTGTCTTGGTGGAGCCGAGCGACTGGGGTGTTAGGAACCCGGACACGCTTAGAAGGAGCTGCCATAGTCAAGAGCTTGATGCATCACGGTTGTGTTTCTTGGACTCCTCAAACACTTGCCTACTTGCTTCCTCTTGCGGTGGTGCGGTAGTTCCGTGAAAGATGCGCCTTGCATGTGTGATTGCATACTTGATCGATGCATTGAGCCCTTGCTGAACCTCTTTTGCTTCTTCTTGTCATCGACACTCATCGCCACCATAACGAGAAAGATTCATGAAGTTCTGATGTAGGTGTTGACGTTATCATTTCCTTGTTTAAGGTTGAGAAATGCTTCCTTCATCCTTTCCATTACAATCTCTCGAAGAACTCTTTGAAAGCTGCAGTGAACCTTTCCCAAGTAGGTGAAAACCAAGCAGCTTGCCTTCAAGTAATTCTCCCACCAGAGCTGCATCTCCCTTTAGAAGGTGAGTAGCACACTTTACCCACTCCTGCTCAGGAACATCAGCAGTCTCGAGCAACCTTGAAATCTCACGCAACCAATCATCCGCATCCAGTGGTCGATCAGAAACATCAAACTGACGAGGGTTTAATTTCAGAAAGCTTTTGATGTCTCCTCGCTTGGGAGGTGGAGGTAGTGGAGCAAACTCGTTCCCGACACTTTCCTCAAAGCGCTGGTTCTGCTGCATTGCTGCCAAGGCATTGGCGATGTTTGACAACAGTGAGCCCGATTCAGTGGTATGTCCTCATCAGAACAGCGTGGTGGAGCCATCCTGTGATTGATATAAAACACAAGTCAGTACTATAATGGAGAATAATAATAATCCAAAATAGTACCAAGATGGAATTAACCAAGATTAAAGGATACAATTTACTAAGATGATATTAAAATATCAACAAAGTTCAAAGCACCTAGAAGATATTAAGCATATCGCACACGACTGAAAAGGAGTGTGGTACACAAATATATCAAAGAAATTTTTTCCACAAATTTCGGCATTAAAATACCAATAGATGTGCAAAATTACTCAACGAATCAAGATTAGTGACTCTACCGATTCAATATACAAAAGCGAATGATAAGTGTAGTGGTATGGTCGCGACTCCATCCCGCACTCAAATCATTACTCCGCACATGAACAAGTGGAACACATATACTAACCCCTTCTTCTCACGTTGAACCTAGAGATTAGTAACTACGGAAACGAACACCCCAAACAAGATAACGTCGGATAACAAAGAGTAAGACAGATCGCGTCGGTATACAAAAGCCTGTCGGTAAGGAATGTACCAACAGTTGATAACCAAAGGCTGATTAGATAACAACTTGGATGCAACAGATAGACAAGGGATTACACACACACACACAACCTATGGTACTACGGAAACCCAGAACACGTGAATCCTAGTTTGAACTTTTAAGAAGAGGATTGAAAACGTTACACTTCCTTACCAGAAAAGGGTGGGTGGTGGGTAAGAAGAAAATGGAAGCAGTCCTACTCGCGTTTTTTTTTCCTAGTATACATAACTACCAAAAATATTTGCTAGACCGACAACGTTTGCTTGAGACCTCAAGGTCGGGATGGCTCTGGTACCAATTGTAACTACCTCGGTGAATTACGCCCTAGATACAAGCCTGGATGAGCGGTAGTGGTTGAAATAGTACGGTGGGGCCCCAAAAGCCACTCACGGTAGACCTTTCGCCGTCCCAACCACTTCCAACTCATCGGGACCTGTACGGCGGCGAATCGAAAGCGAAGGATCAACTACATACACAAATGAGTATGTATGCAAGCCACCATACAAAAGTACATCGAGCCATTCCATCTAGAAAGAAAGGAAATATAGAACGCCATACGGCAAGATTCAAATGACCTAGATAGATATAATATTTTAGGATAGTTCCTCATACATCACACATCGTAGTATCAAGCGAAGCGGCAAAACAAGTCCGAGTACGGATAAGAAGCAAATCGGCATAAGATGCCAGAAATAAGCACATCCCGCCTACGATCTCACGGATCCCCGTTCCGGAATCTCTACACCGAGCGATCGTTGCCCACATCATCGGCCTCTTCCACCCAAAGATCCGTCCTGCGAGTGTACCTGCTCATCCGAACCAATAATTTATCGTGAGACCCTAAGGGTACTCAAGAAGTCTTAATGCCTCTAAAGGGGACACAACTGGGTGACGAATTGCAGCAAAAGACAAACCCTAGCAGTTCTATAGATACTCGCTAACCATCCGCCTAACCAAAGATAGACGGATGTCCGTGAATTAATGACAACAGTTATAACAGTAATTTCATCAGATCCATCCTCCTCCTCGCTTACCAACGAGGAAGCGGACGAACAACCCCCATCCGCTGGCAATTTTATTAACCATTCCATGAGTGTTCCACTATTTACTAGTCAAATTACTTAGTCAGATTAAAGCGGTACTTTAGTTATGCTTGTCTATGATCGAGAAACTGTGCTCCAAGTCGTCCATAACCGCGGACACGGCTTTCAGAAAGTTTTACCCTGCAGGGGTGCACAAATAGCAACACACACTCGATCAACCTCGGAAAAACCAAATCAAAACCCAACGAGGCCTTCACGACAAAGCAATCACAGGATTCAGAATTATTTCAGGGGCCACCCTTGAGTACACCCCATAACGGTTAAGTTAGGCGACTCGAGACGGACCCAAGGTTTGGGTGGACGGCTGTGAACGACTGGGAACCCAAAACTGGGCTTGTCGACACCGCGGAATCGTGTCCCGATCCTAAACAGTACAGGTGCTCCTCGCACAAACATAAATAAAGCAGTAAAGCATGGCATAAGTACAGTATAGTAAATAAAACCTAAAACTAGTTTGTGGCCCCAAGAAATAAGATTTGAATCAACCTCAAACATTTTTCATATAATGTTTGAATTCAAATTCAAATATTTAATTAGTTATGAATTTATCGATAATATTCATTTACGAAATTTTATTGATTAAAGAAAATGGCTGGCTTTTCTTACTCGGGCTAGGGCTACCACCGATCGGTGGGGACACAGTGGCGCGCCCATCGGGCAATGGAGGACACGGGGATGCGCCACGTGGACGCAGCAGGACCGCGGGTTGAATATGGGAAGCTTCGGGAGCCTTTTTATAAAAACCTCTGACGCTGACTGGTGGGGCTAGGGGACTGCGGGTTGGTTACAAGGAACCCTAGGGGCCTAAACAGAAAAACGTCTGGGGCTGGTTGGTTAGTCTGATGAAACTGAAAAACGACGCGAAAACAGCTAGCTTGCTTGATCTTCGGAAGACGATGGCGACAAAACCATCGAGAATTCCGGCATCCCACAAAAAACAAAAGACGGAGAGGGTTGATAGGGCTCCAAATTTGGTGTTTGGGGATTTTGCGAAGGAGGACTGCAGATGCCGGGATCTGGCGAGGAACAGAGGTACCGGGAGGCACGCGAGACTGACGGACGAACTCATCCACACCGAACAGCGGCGACAGGAGGAAGGCGCCACTTCGGAGGAGGATGGCGAGCGCGTTACCAGATGGTTTTGGTCGAGGGACGGCTCGTTGGACAGAGGGAGGCATGGGCTACGGACGGGCACCGAAAACGGAGCGGGAGAGGCACCACGGCGTCGGCTGGAACGGCAAGAACAGAGGTGGCAAGAGGGCAACTGCAGTGCGCATCGACGAAACTGTCGGCTCTAAACTCGTGCTGGCTGAGAATCGCTGCCGAGGCGGCCTCCGCCAGCGGGAAGATGCTAGGGGAGGGAAAAGAAAAGGGCTCACCGCGATTGATTCCCACTGGAAGTGGTGCTGATGGTGGCCCGGAGCTCCGGGAGGACGTCCAGGAAGAAGCCGGCGGTGAGGTTCTCCTGACACGGCAGAGGGGTCTTCGGGGAGGGGGATCCAGGGAGCGGTGGTCCCTCTGCCGCTTGGCTTTGACGGCTGGCGGAGATGAGATTCCCGCCGTCAGGTGGCCTCGACGTCGACCATGGCGACGACACGACGACGCGCTCCTGGCTGCAGCTCTCGGGCAGGGTGAGACTAGCTGGGGCAGAGGGAGGGGATGGCAGCGAAGAGGAGGGGAAAGGGAGGCTAGGGTTCGAGGGGGAGGGGACTGCGCGGCTTGGGGATAAGAAGGGCGGAGGGGGATGACGCGGCTGACGGGCGACGGCTACCTGCTCCCTCCCGTTAGCGAGGCAGAGAGAGTGGTGGCGACGGAGGAAGAATAACAGGAGACGACGTCTGGGAGCGAAGGGGTACCGGGAGTGGGTGGCTGTCACGCTCTCGATCGGCCGAGGCGATCGGCCAAAGTGGCTGCTACCTGTATGGCTTTCCCCTTTTATTTATTTTGTCTTTTAGTCATTTGTTTGTTATTTTTATTCTATTTCAATTTTCAAACCAGTTTATAATTTCAAAAATCTTTTGAACCTGTTTACCAGGAGGTTTTTAATAGGGGGCTTGACTAAGAGGGGAGGCAAGGGCAAA
This sequence comes from Avena longiglumis, assembly GCA_030063025.1. NCBI lineage: Eukaryota > Viridiplantae > Streptophyta > Magnoliopsida > Poales > Poaceae > Avena > Avena longiglumis. The sequence goes on from CP125974.1 coordinate 570,739,979, forward strand.
GAGATGGAGGATAAGGATATGCCACATTCATGGCTTATGAATGAGCCAAGTGGGGTATTTACAAGATTAAGAAGATATGGGGTTTTTGCAGTTAGAAGAAAACATGTGTAAAATTAGGGGAACTTCACATGGAACCAAGGCTTGAAGAAAACAAAACAGAGGGAAAGAGATGAGGTGGTTCTTGCATGGCCCATGCAAATGCATTAAAGGCTAGGTCTTATCCTGTGAAAACAAAACAATACCCCATGGCATTTATTTATTTGCATCCTCCAAATTTGGAGTAAGGGCCAAGCAAAAGGATTGGGATTGGATCCACCCAACCCACATGAACCAGGTAAAATCAATAAATGCCAGCTCATATTAATTGGATGGTGGAATTATAAGTTGGTGAAGACAAGGTGGTGGAGTCAATAAGAGATATGCCCCAACTCAACTTGGGAATTTAACAATATATCAAGAACCAAATACAATATCAAGAGACAAATACAAATATTAATGCATATGAGATAAGAACCAAAACAAAAGGGTTTTTGTATGATGCTCAAATGCAAGGTGGCATGATGACATGAACATGACATGATGATGATGCAACCATTATTTGTAGGAAGTGGCCCTTTTATTACTAGATCAAGTAGCATTACATGTGTTAGACAACTGGGATGCTACAACTCTCCCCCACTAAACAGGAATCTCGCCCCGAGATTCTAGGAAGAAGAAGACACAAAGAGGGTAGGATAGTTGGGACAGAGTTCATCTTCACGTTCCCAAGTGGCTTCATCAACAGAATGGTGTGACCACTGCACCTTGCAGAACTTGATGGACTTGTTGCGAGTCCTTCTTTCATGTCTCAAGGATTTTGTGGGGTGTTCTTGATAAGACAGTCTTCTTGGAGATCGATTAGCTCATGATCCACGGTCCTGCCGGGATCTTTGAAGCACTTCTTGAGCTGAGAGATGTGGAAAACATCATGGACTTTTAGTTTTTCCGGGAGCTCAAGGGCATAAGCAACTTCTCCTCTTCTACCACGAATCTTGAAAGGACCGATGTATCTAGTAGCCAGTTTTCCTTTGATACCAAAGCGGTGTGTGCCTCTCATGGGAGTGACACGAAGGTACACGAGATCACCAGGGCCATACACCATGTCCATGTGCTTCCTGTCATAATTGCTCTTCTGGCGACTTTGAGCAATCTTCAGGTTCTTAAGAATGATATGCACCTTCTCCTCTGCTTGAGTTACAATGTCAGGGCCAAACCAGATTCTTTCTCCGCACCGACCAACCAATCGGAGTTCTGCACTTGCGACCATAGAGAGCCTCAAATGGTGCCATCTTCAGACTTTTCTAGAAGCTGTTGTTGTAAGAGAATTCGGCATAAGGAAGACATTCCTCCCACTTCATGCCAAAAGAGATGACGCAAGCACGAAGCATATCCTCCGTAACTGATTGATCCTTTCAACTTGTCCTTGCGATCGAGGGTGATAAGCAAGGTGAAGTTCAACTTTGTTCCCAGAGCATTTTGGAAACTTTCCGTAACTTGGAAGTGAAGATGCTTCCACGGTCGAACTGATCTCAAGTGGAACCCCATACAGAGACAATCCTGTTGATATAGAGCTCACCAATCAATTCCGTAAATTGTTTCCTTGACGGGAAGAAATGAGCCACTTTAGAAAGCTGTCGATGACAACAAAGATTGCATTGTTGCCTTCGCAACCTTGGAAAGCCGGATGAAGTCCATCTCTACTTTCTCCCATTTCCATTCCGGGGTTTCAATGGTCAAGAAGACCGAAGGTTTCGTGGACAGCTTTCACTCTGCGCGCACATCACATTCCGAGACATACTTGGCACAATACCGTTTCAAACCAGGCCACCAATATTGTGTTTTCAAGTCCATGTACATCTTTGTGCTGCCAGGATGGATAGAAAGAACATAATCGTGCGCCTCCTTGAGAACTTGCTCTCTCAAACCCGGGTAGTTTGGCACAAACATCCGGTGTTCAAAGAAAAGTGTGCCTTGATCATCCACGTGGAAGGACTCATACTTCGGAAGCTCAAGTTTAGAGATGATCTTTTTGGTGTGCGGATCACCAAGCTGACGAGAGCGAATCTTTTCTTCCAAGAGAGGAGTAGCCAGAAGGTTCAGGAGATGCCCTTGTTCCACAATTTCCAGGTTGAGCTGACGGAATTCCTTGCACAAGAGAGGCTGTTGTTCTTCCATCATGAGGTTGTTGACATAAGCTTTGCGGCTAAGAGCATCGGCCATGACATTAGCTTTGCCCGGAGTGTAGTTGATGGTCAAATCAAAGTCATTGATTGCTTCAATCCATCTCCTCTGCTGAAGGTTGAGATCAGGCTGAGTGAAGATATACTTCAAACTCTTGTGGTCAGAAAAGATCTCACAACGGTTACCAAGCAAGTAGTGCCTCCATAGCTTCAAAGCAAAGACAATCATGAGCTCGAGGTCATGTGTGGGATAGTTGATCTCATGCGTCTTCAACTGTCGAGAGGCATAAGCAACCACTTGTTTCTCTTGCATAAGGACCGCACCCAACCCTTGCAAAGAGGCGTCACAGAATATCTGGAAAGGCTTAGATGTATCCGGAGGAACCAAGACTGGTGTGGAAGTGAGCTTCTCTTTGAGTGTCTCAAAACTTGCTTGACATGCAGGAGTCCAAAGATACTTCTTGCCTTTCTTGAGGAGATCGGTAAGAGGCTTCGCTATCTTCGAAAAGTTCTGAACGAAGCGACGGCAATAGCTAGCCAAACCAAGAAAACTCCGCACTTCTTTGACATTAACAGGAGGAAGCCATTCAACAATTGTTTTCACAGTTTCCGGGTTGACTGCAATGCCCTTGGCAGAGATGACATGGCCAAGATAGGTTACTTCAGGCAGCCAAAACTCACACTTTGAGAACTTTGCATACAAGCGGTTCTCACGAAGCTTGTTTAGGACACACCGCAGGTGTTCTTCATGCTCTTCCTTAGACTTGGAATAGACTAGGATGTCATCCAGATAGACCACAACGAACTTATCAAGGTACTCCATGAAAACCGAGTTCATAAGCCTCGAGAAGGTAGCAGGTGCGTTGGTGAGACCGAAAGACATGACCGTGTAGTCATACAGGCCATAGCGGGTGGTGAAAGCTGTTTTGGGCACATCTTCCTTGCGAATCTTGATTTGGTGATAACCACTTCTCAAGTCCAGTTTAGAGAACACCACAGCTCCAGCTAGCTGATCGAAGAGATCATTAATCCGCGGGAGAGGATATTTGTTCTTGATGGTTTTAGCATTGAGAGCCCGATAGTCAACACAAAGTCTATCAGTTCTGTCACGCTTCTTCACAAAGATTGTTGGGCTACCCCAAGAAGAAGTACTGTGTTGAATGAAACCCAACTTCTCTTGTTCATCAAGCTGTCGTTTGAGTTCAGCCAACTCAGAAGGACCCATTTTATAAGGCCGCTTGGATATAGGAGCCGTTCAGTTCAAGCTCAATTACAAACTCAACCTCACGATCCGGAGGCATACCGCAACTCTTCAGAAAGACATCCGGGAACTCACAGACCACCGTACACTCTGAATAGCTTCCATAGCATCATCATTCGTGAGCCGCCAAAGAGAAAAGCGGACAGGAGTCAGACTTGGAGAAAAGACTATATGGCCTTCAGGAATCTTCAGAGAAACCGAGCGTTCAACACAATCAATCACAGCTGCATTTGCTGTCAACCAATCCATGCCCAAGATGACATCAATGTCAGAATTGCCCAGAACAATTAAGGAAGCCGAGAATAAAGAGCCACCAATCTCAATTTGATTGCCATGGCTGATATGAACAACCCTCATGTTTGCTCCAGGAGAAAGGACCATTAACCGCTTAAGGAGAGGAACCAAGACTAACTCATTCTCATTTGCAAACTTGTGAGAAACAAATGAATGCGATGCACCAGAATCAAACAAAACTCGTGCAGGGACTGAGTTAACGGAAAGCATACCCATCACAACTCCAGGTGCATGCTCGGCTTGAGCGTTGACACGCTTGGCACGAGCAGCAATGAGACCCGGCTTGGTGTTGATGTTGAGAGCCCGAGGTGGTGGTGCACGAACCATAGGAGAGATTGCTGCAGATCTTGGCGGGGGTGGAGGAAGAGCTTTGTTTTTCAACGGACAGTTCCAGTTGAGATGTCCAGGATCTCCACACGTGAAGCAGGCACCAGGTGGACGTGGAGAAACGTAGCCAGGGACTCCGCCAGGCACTCCAGGGTAGTGGTGGTTGTAGCCCCTGGGAGCAGCAGTGATGGAGTTTAGTGGCCTTGATGCGTAACTTGCAGGTCTTGGTGGAGCCGGGAGCGACGGTGGGGTGTTAGGAACCCAGACACGCCGCTTAGAAGGAGCTGCCATAGCTGAAGAGCTTGATGCATCACGGTTGTGTTTCTTGGACTCCTCAAACACTTGCCTACTTGCTTCCTCTTGCAGGGCTGTGTGCGGTAGTTCCAGGAAAGATGCCGGCCTTGCATGTGTGATTGCATACTTGATCGATGCATTGAGCCCTTGCCTGAACCTCTTTTGCTTCTTCTTGTCATCAGATACCTCATCGCCACCATAACGAGAAAGATTCATGAAGTTCCTGATGTAGGTGTTGACGTTATCATTTCCTTGTTTAAGGTTGAGAAATGCTTCCTTCATCCTTTCCATTACAATCTCGTGAATCGCTCTTTGAAAGCTGCAGTGAACCTTTCCCAAGTAGGTGAAAACCAAGCAGCTTGCCTTCAAGTAATTCTCCCACCAGAGTCGCATCTCCTTTAGAAGGTGAGTAGCACACTTTACCCACTCGCCAGAACATCAGCAGTCTCGAGCAACCTTGAAATCTCACGCAACCAATCATCCGCATCCAGTGGTCGATCAGAAACATCAAACTGACGAGGGTTTAATTTCAGAAAGCTTTTGATGTCTCCTCGCTTGGGAGGTGGAGGTAGTGGAGCAAACTCGTTCCTCCTGACACTTTCCTCAAAGCGCCGGTTCTGCATTGCCCAAGGCATTGGCGATGTTTGACAGCGTGAGCCCAGCCGGTGGTATGTCCTCATCGAGCGGCGTGGTGGAGCCATCCTGTGATTGATATAAAACAAGTCGATTTATAATGGAGAATAATAATAATCCAAAATAGTACCAAGATGGAATTAACCAAGATTAAAGGATACAATTTACTAAGATGATATTAAAATATCAACAAAGTTCAAAGCACCTAGAAGATATTAAGCATATCGCACACGACTGAAAAGGAGTGTGGTACACAAATATATCAAAGAAAATTTTTCCACAAATTTCGGCATTAAAATACCAATAGATGCGCAAAATTACTCAACGAATCAAGATTAGTGACTCTACCGATTCAATATACAAAAGCGAATGATAAGTGTAGTGGTATGGTCGCGACTCCATCCCGCACTCAAATCATTACTCCGCACATGAACAAGTGGAACACATATCCTAACCCCTTCTTCTCACGTTGAACCTAGAGATTAGTAACTACGGAAACGAACACCCCAAACAAGATAAACGTCGGATAACAAAGAGTAAGATGATCGTCGGTATACAAAAGCACATCGGTAAGGAATGTACCAACAGTTGATAACCAAAGGCTGATTAGATAACAACTTGGATGCAACAGATAGACAAGGGATTACACACACACACACAACCTATGGTACTACGGAAACCCAGAACACGTGAATCCTAGTTTGAACTTTTAAGAAGAGGATTGAAAACGTTACACTTCCTTACCAGAAAAGGGTGGGTGGGTGGGTAAGAAGAAAAATGGAAGCAGTCCTACTCTCGCGTTTTGTTTTTTCCTAGTATACATAACTACCAAAAATATTTGCTAGACTGACAACGACCGTTTGGCTGAGACCCTGAAGGTCGGGATGGCTCTGGTACCAATTGTAACTACCTCGGTGAATTACGCTCCTAGATACAAGCCTAGATGAGCGGTAGTGGTTGAAATAGTACGGTGGGGCCCCAAAAGCCACTCACGGGTAGACCTTTCGGCCGTCCCAACCACTTCCAACTCATCGGGACACCTGCAGGCGGGCGTAATTCCGGCGAAGGGATCAACTACATACACAAATGAGTATGTATGCAAGCCACCATACAAAAGTACATCGAGCCATTCCATCTAGAAAGAAAGGAAATATAGCATACATACGGCAAGATTCAAATGACCTAGATAGATATAATATTTTAGGATAGTTCCTCATACATCACACATCGAGTATCAAGCGGGCGGCAAAACAAGTCAGTACGGATAAGAAGCAAATCGGCATAAGATGCCACGAAATAAGCACATCCCGCCCACAGATCTCACGGATCCCGTTCCGGAATCTCTACACCGAGCGATCGTTGCACATCATCGGCCTCTTCCACCAAAGATCCGGCCCTGCGAGTGTACCTGTTCATCTGAACCAATAATTTATCATGTGAGACCCTAAGGGTAGTCAGCAAGTCTTAATGCCTCTAAAGGGGACACAACCTGGGGTGACGCAATTGCAGCAAAAGATAAACCCTAGCAGTTCTATAGATACTCGCTAACCATCCGCCTAACCAAAGATAGACGGATGTCCGTGAATTAATGACAACAGTTATAACAGTAATTTCATCAGATCCATCCTCCTCCTCGCTTACCAACGAGGAAGCGGACGAACAACCCCCATCCGTTGGCAATTTTATTAACCATTCCATGAGTGTTCCACTATTTACTAGTCAAATTACTTAGTCAGATTAAAGCGGTACTTTAGTTATGCTTGTCTATGATCGAGAAACTGTGCTCCAAGTCGTCCATAACCGCGGACACGGCTTTCAGAAAGTTTTACCACTAGGGTGCACAAATAGCAACACACACTCGATCAACCTCGGAAAACCAAATCAAAACCCAACGAGGCCTTCACGACAAAGCAATCACAGATTCAGAATTATTTCAGGGCCACCCTTGGAGTACACCAAGAACGGTTAGCCGACCAGATGGACCCGAGGTTTGGGTGGACGGTGGAATGACTGGGAACCCAAAACGGCTTGTCGACACCGCGAATCGTGTCCCGATCCTAAAAGACAGTGTGCTCCTCGCACAATCGTAAATGCAGAGTAGCATGGCATAAGTACAGATAGTAAATAAAATCTCAAACTAGTTTGTGGCCCCAAGAAATAAGACGGAATCAAGCTCGCTCGTGGGGTCCCATAAGCCTCCCGGATGTGGATAGCGCGAATAATCTTGGAACAGGAATCAAGTACTCGGGGTCTTACGGGACACAAGTGAGCAGGAAAAACCAAATAGCAGATGTTGCTCACCGGTGCCACTTTCATTAGTTATCCCATTACTACTCAGGTTAAGTTGTTTAGGTACCTCGTTATCCATTCGTCTCTCACATACCCTACACATGCTGTTCTACGACTCGCATGGCTCAAACAACTCCTGTAGTAATGGCTCATGGGATGGAGGATCAAGCTTGGTGGGGTTTAAAAGTAAAGACTATGCAATACTTGGGATTCAATTTAATGCAATCGCGACTCAATGATGCAAGAAAAGATAGAGGCAATAGGTACTGTATGTATGTGAGCATGTGGTAGTGCTTGCCTGGCAACTCAGTTGAAGCGAGAGACGGATCTGGGTAGTGCTCCTGGTTCTCTTGATATATCCCCTGCTCAGAGTCTATTCGAAGAAGAACCAAACAAACAAGGGCCAACATAAATAAAGAGCGCAAGCATATGAATAAAATGCGACAAGCAAACAATCATGCCATGATGAATGATGCACAATTTGCATGGCAATAAAGTAGCATGGCATGGGTGAGGTGTGGAATACAAGAATAAATCATTTTATTGAGTTTTGGTCACATTTTATTGTCATAATAGTTGCTGTATACTTTATATTTATATGATGCATGCTGCAATTGAAGTCATGGATAGCATAAACAGAAAGGTCTCGTCGAGCTGATCATTTTAGACATATCATTTGTTAAAATCGGAGTTATAAGTCAAAAGTTATTAATTTATTAAGTTCCAGTGGCATTTGTTGTAATTTACTCAACTTGGAATTTTAAATGCGCAAAAGGTAATTTGAATAACATATTTGAAATCCTCACATTTTTCTGATTTGAAAACATATATTATTTGTATTATTTGGAATTATGGATTTAAATTTATTTATGGCAAAAATAAACAAATAGGGTCAAAGTCAAAGGTTGACTAATTAAATTAATTCTGAAAATATTTGATTAAAGATTTGAATTAACATTCAAAAACTAAACATTTTTCATATAAGGTTTGAATTCAAATTCGAAATATTTAATTAGTTATGAATTTATCTGATAATATTCATTTACTGAAATTTTTATTGATTAAAGAAAATGGCTGTGGCTTTTCTTACTCGAGTTAGCTACCCGATCGACCGGTGGGGACACAGGTGCCCATCACAAGCGGGAGGACACGGGATGCTCACGTGGACGCAGAGACCGCTGAGTTGAATATGGGAAGCTTGAGCCTTTTATAAAACCTCGATCGGTGGGGCTAGGGGACTGCGGGTTGGTTACAAGGAACCCTAGGGGCCTAAACAGAAAAACGTCTGGGGCTGGTTGGTTAGTCTGACGAAACTGAAAAACGACGTGAAAACAGCTAGCTTGCTTGATCTTCGGAAGACGATGGCGACAAAACCATCGAGAATTCCGGCATCCCACAAAAACAAAAGACGGAGAGGGTTGATAGGGCTTCAACTTTGGTGTTTGGGGATTTTGCGAAGGAGGACTGCAGATGCTGAGATCTGGCGAGGAACAGAGGTACCGGGAGGCGCGCGAGACTGACGGACGAACTCATCCACACCGAACAGCGGCGACAGGAGGAAGGCGCCACTTCGGAGGAGGATGGCGAGCGTGTTACCAGATGGTTTTGGTCGAGGGACGGCTCGTTGGACAGAGGGAGGCATGGGCTACGGACGGGCACCGAAAACGGAGCGGGAGAGGCACCACGGCGTCGGCTGGAACGGCAAGAACAGAGGTGGCAAGAGGGCAACTGCAGTACGCATTTAAACTGCTGGTCTCTAAACTCGTCTTGGCTGGCTGAGAATCGCCGAGGCGTGACCTCCGCCAGGGGAAGATGCTAGGGGGAGGGGAAAAGAGAAAAGGGGCTCACCGCGATTTATTCCCACTGGAAGTGGTGCCGATGGTGGCCCGGAGCTCCGGGAGGACGTCCAGGAAGAAGCCGGCGGTGAGGTTCTCCTGACACGGCAGAGGGGTCTTCGGGGAGGGGGATCCAGGGAGCGGTGGTCCCTCTGCCGCTTGCTGGGGGGACGGCCTGAGCGCGGAGATGAGATTCCCGCCGTTAGGTGGCCTCGACGTCGACCATGGCGACGACACGACGACGCGCTCCTGGCTGCAGCTCTCGGGCAGGGTGAGACTAGTCAAGGCAGGGAAGGGATGGCACAAGAGGAGGGAAAGGGGGGCTAGGGTTCGGGGGGGGGGGGACTGCGCGGCTTGGGGATAAGAAGGGCGGAGGGGGATGACGCGGCTGACGGGCGACGGCTACCTGCTCCCTCCCGTTAGCGAGGCAGAGAGAGTGGTGGCGACGGAGGAAGAATAACAGAGGCGTCTGGGAGCGAAGGGGCACGGCCGTGGAGGTGGGCTCAGCCGCTCTCGATCGGCTGAGGCGACTGGGCCAAAGTGGCTGCTACCAGGTATGGCTTTCCCCTTTTATTTATTTTGTCTTTTAGTCATTTGTTTGTTATTTTTATTCTATTTCAATTTTCAAACCGGTTTATAATTTCAAAAATCTTTTGAACCTGTTTACCAGGAGGTTTTGAATAGGGGGCTTGACTAAGAGGGGAGGCAAGGGCAAAGAGATGGAGGATAAGGAGATGCCACATTCATGGCTTATGAATGAGCCAAGTGGGGTATTTACAAGATTAAGAAGATATGGGGTTTTTGCAGTTAGAAGAAAACATGTGTAAAATTAGGGGAACTTCACATGGAACCAAGGCTTGAAGAAAACAAAACAGAGGGAAAGAGATGAGGTGGTTCTTGCATGTCCCATGCAAATGCATTAAAGGCTAGGTCTTATCCTGTGAAAACAAAACAATACCCCATGGCATTTATTTATTTGCATCCTCCAAAGTTGGAGTAAGGGCCAAGCAAAAGGATTGGGATTGGATCCACCCAACCCACATGAACCAGGTAAACTCAATAAATGCCAGCTCATATTAATTGGATGGTGGAATTATAAGTTGGTGAAGACAAGGTGGTGGAGTCAATAAGAGATATGCCCCAAACTCAACTTGGGCATTTAACAATATATCAAGAACCAAATACAATATCAAGAGATAAATACAAATATTAATGCATATGAGATAAGAACCAAAACAAAAGGGTTTTTGTATGATGCTCAAATGCAAGGTGGCATGATGACATGAACATGACATGATGATGATGCAACCATTATTTGTAGGAAGTGGCCCTTTTATTACTAGATCAAGTAGCATTACAGGTGTTAGACAACTGGGATGCTACAGAACTCCGCCTGAAGCTGGCAGAAGCAGTCCGCAAGGAACAAGCCGAGCGCTAATTTTTTTTGCCTCGAGCAGGTGACGGCGCAGGAGCTGTCGTGCTACCACCAGCTCCGAATCAGGTCGCGCCTGAACCCCACCGTCCAGGGGCGCGCCCTGAATTTCGACGACGAATGCGACCCGGCCCGCGCGGCCGAGCACGCGATCTGCGAGAACGCGCCACCAGGAGGCAGCACCCGGCCCCCACCAGGGTCAACGGTGAATGGCGCCCCACCACCACCCAACCGTGCACCCCCAGGGACCAGGATCGTAGTCTCCTCACGGGAGCGAGACGCGAACATCCTACCATTGTTCTCCACCCCAATGGACAACCTCGTGGGCCGAGCAGCAGTCGACAACATCGCAGCCACTGGTGAAGGAGCCTTGCAGATCCAGTACGCCAGGGCCCTGCTCGCAAAAGCGGTCGAGCAACAAAACGCAGGCGTCGACTCACAGGGTCGGATGTACTCGCGTTCATTGGGCAGCAGAGCGGCCTCAAGCGGCCGCCCCATGGCGGCGAACACCCTCAACTGCCCGCCACCCGAACCACTACAACTCCAACACCGACCCGTGAACGCGGCACTCTCCACCAACGACCCCCGGCCAGCGACCAACTTTGTCGCCGCCAACGGCCAGCCCGTCGACGCCCGCACCCACATCATCAACAACCAGAGCTGGAGCGCACGCCAGCCTGACGACCTGCGGCATACCCTAACCAACTGCCGCGACGGCGAGCCGAGGGGGTCGCTAAGCCGACTCGGGCCTCGGTGCTTCGGACCGATGATCCGAGGCGAAAGATACCCGACGAACTTGTAAGCGCCGACGGAAATAGAGAAGTACGACCCCTCGTACGACCCCTCCATGTGGCTGGATACCTACCTCATGGCGATGGGGATCGCCGACCACACCGATCTACTAGCCGCCCGCTACCTTCCCCTGATGATGGAGGGAGCGTGCAGGCAGTGCATTAACAATCTCCCCGCGGATAACATCGACTCCTAGGAAGAGATGCGCGACGCCTTCGTCAGGCACTTCGAGGGTTCGTACACCCGCTCCACCACCATCGAGGACCTAGAATGATGCGTCCAGGGACCTCGCGAGTCGACCCGCAGCTGGGTCCAACGGTGGCAAGAACTATGGTACAACACGGTCGGCATCCACCCAGACACCGCGATCGACTGCTTCAAGACCTCGTGCCGTTACGAGCCCCTGGTCGCCAAGCTCAAACGAGCGTACCGCACACTCGACAACATACCGGACCTCCTAGAGATCGCCAAAAGGTACGCGGAGGAAGATCCAAACCAAGAAACAGACGACGAGTCGGGAGGACAACGCCGCACGAGCGGCAGCGACAACGGACGACTGTCCGATCTACGCTACAACAACACTCGCCTCACCGGCAAGCGCCGAAGGATTTGGCGAAGTCGACTTAGTCACCAACGCTGGATACGTGCCACATGAGCCCAAGAGCTTCCGCCGTAACAGGGGCCAACGCCGTGACGGCGGCAACTACAAGGCGAAGCCGAGGTTCGACCCCGCGGCTCTCCTTAACCAGCCCTGTGTATTTCACGAGGGAAGGAAAGCACACTACGCACGCCGATCGCCACTCTCTCAAGGAGATCGAGAAGGCACGGCGAGCGCGGGAAGACCCCAACAACAACCCGCCAAACGACGGAAAATTCGGCAGCGTGGCCGGCTCACTCCACACCTTCACAGGCTTCAACACGAAGCGCGAGAAGAAGGTCATCGCCCGCGCCGCCACAACGGTGGCCTGTGGACGTCCCCCAGTTCCTCAACTGGTCTGAGCAACCAATCACTTGGAGCCGCCAAGACCACTCGCCACGAATCGAGTACCCAGGCCGAGTCGCCCTGGTGGTCAATCCCAAGGTGGGAGACTACTGGCTCCCCAAGACATTGATGGATGGCGGCAGCTCCATCAACATCCTATACCTGGACACCTTCAGGCGACTGCGGCTCCCACAGTCGATGGTCGAGATGACCTACACCACGTTCCACGGCATCGTCCCCGGTCGGAAGGCGTACCCGATCGGCAAGGTCACGCTGCCAGTCACCTTTGGCACACCGGCAAACTTCAGCACTGAGCGGATCGTCTTCGAACTGGTGCCCTTCGATAGCCTTTACCATCGCATCTGGGCGCCAGCGTCGCCAAGTTCATGGCGGCGCCCCACTACGCGTACAACGCGATGAAGCTCCACGGACCGCGTGGCGTCATCACCATCCACGGCGACCCCGACATGGCCGCCGAGTGCGAGGCCAAAGGAGCCGAACTCGCCGACGCCGTCATCGCGGCAGAGGCCAACCACGCCGACGAGCTCGTCAAATACGCGAGCGGGGTCAACAACGATGACCCCACCATACTCAAGAAGCCCAACTCAGAGGGCGGCAACACCTCAGCCTTCGAGGCAACGACGCATACCCGCACCGTCAAGCTGGTCCCAGGCGACTCCAGCTAGACGGTGACGATCGGGACGGGCATGAGCCTAGCATAGGAAGGCGTGCTCATCGAATTCCTCCGTGAGAACATGGACATCTTCGCATGGAAGCCCTCTGACATGCCTGGTGTCCCTAGGGAACTAGCTGAGCACAAACTCAACGCCGACCCCAAAGTGCGACCTGTCAAGCAGTCGCTGCGGCCCTTCAATGAAGAGCGCCGCCGAGCAATCGCCGAGGAGGTGCAGCGTCTACTCGCTGCAGGCTTCATCCGGCCAATCAAATACTCCAAGTGGCTGGCAAACCCAGTCCTGGTCGAGAAGAAAAATGGGACCTGGAGGATGTGTATCGATTACACAAACTTAAACAGCGCCTGCCCGAAGGAACAATTCGTCCTCCCGCGGATTGACCAAATAATCGATTCCATCGCGGGCTCGGATTCGCTATGCTTCCTCGACCCCTAATCTGGGTACAACCAGATCAAAATGGCCGTTGAGGACGAAGAGAAGACGACGTCCAGAAGCTGGCCGGGCGAGTCGCGGCTCTTAGTCGCTTCATCCCCCGATTGGGCGAAAAGGCGATGCCCCTATACCGCCTGATGCGCAAGAACCCCACCTTCCAGTGGGACAAGAAGGCGGATGATGCGCTCCATGACCTCAAGAAGGTGCTACTCGCAGCACCGCTACTCGCCGCCCCTGTTGACAAGGAACCCATGCTGGTCTATGTCGCTTCGGCGAAGCGTCGTCAGCCGCCATGTTCATCGGCGACCGAGGAGGAAAGGAGCGCCAAAGGCAGCGACGATGTACTATATCGAAGTCCTCACCGAGTCGCGCCAGCTACAAAGAATACCAAACTGGTATACGAGGTCTTGAGCACAATGACGCCACACTACTTCGGGAGCATCCGATAACGGTCGCCTCAAGACCGTTGTAGGACATCATCCGCAACCGTGAGGAGACCGGCGAAGTCGCCAAGTGGGCCGTTGAGATCGGCGTCCACAGCAAGATCAATGCGACCGCGCCAGCGATCAAGTCGCTGAGCTCGCAGACTTCATCGCCGACCGGAGGAGGCCTAGCAACGTAAAGCTGCCATACCTCCATTACTGGAGTTTACACTTCGACGGCTCCAAGAATGCGGACGGTGCAGGAGCAGGCATCGTGCTAACCTCTCCGAAGGGCGACAAGCTACGCTACATCCTCTGCCTCGACTTCACCCCCTGCACCAACAACATGGACGAGTACGAGGCACTACTCCACGGCATGCGAGCTGCCAAGGAGATGAATGTCAACCGCCTACGTTGCTACGGAGACTCCGACCTTGTCGCTGGGCAAGTCGCTGGCACCTGCGACGCCGTCTCCCCCACCATGGCAGCATACCGCCAAGCAGTGGACAAGCTGGGCGGACACTTCGCAGGCTACTCCGTCGGATTGGCAGGCGGAAGAACGAGGAGGCCGACACACTCTCTCGTATCGGCTCGGCTCGACTCGCACCACCCGCTGGCGTCTTCCTCGACACCATCACCAAGCCTTCCGTCTCTCCCCCAAGGGAGATTGACATCGGAGTCCCGCTGCAACCAGAGGCAGCCCTGGTCGCACTCATCGCCGAGCCAGAGGACTGGACTATGCCGTACATCGCCTACCCGGAGGGAGGCACCTTGCCAGCAGACGAAACAGACGCCCGAATGATAGCACTCCGCTGCAAATCCTTCGTCATCATCGACGACGAGATCCACAAGCGCAGCGTGACCGGCGTGTTCCAACGCTGCGTCCAACCCGCTGAAGGACGCAAAATCCTCCACGACATCCACCCCGGCGACTGCGGCCACCACGCTGACGCCCGCTCTCTGGTCGCAAAGGCTATGCGACACGGTTTCTACTGGCCCACCGCACACGCAGACGCTGTCGACATTGTCCAGCGGTGCGCCGGGTGCCAGAAATACGTCAACCAGACCCACGTGCCGAGCTTGGCGCTCAAGACAATCCCCATCACCTGGCCGTTCACCGTGTGGGGTATGGACATGGTAGGCCCTTTCAACAAGGCCCCCTCCGGCTTCACCCACCTCCTGGTCGCAGTCGACAAATTCACAAAATGGGTGGAGGCCAATCCAGTCCGGAAATGCGACGGTAAGACCGCCACCAAGTTCCTACGCAAGCTCATCTATCTCTACGGGTTCCCAAACAACATCATCACGGACAACGACACCAACTTCGCCAAAGGAGCCATGGCCGAGTTCTGCGAGGAACATCACATCCGACTCGACCTCGCCTCAGTCGCTGACCCGGAGTCCAACGGCCAGGCGGAACGAGCCAACCAGAGCTTCCTCCATGGCCTGAAGCCACGGCTCCAAGTACCGCTCGAGCACACCGACGGGTGCTTGGTCGAGGAGCTACCCTCCGTCATCTGGGGCATTCGCACCTCCGTCAACAGGTCGACAGGGTTCACCCCCTTCTTCATGGTGTATGACGCCGAGGCAGTCATGCCCACCGACCTAGAGCACGACTCGCCCAGGGTGGTCAATTACACGGAGGCCGCAAACGAACTCGCACGCCAGGATGGAGTCGACCAACTCGACGAGGCACGTGACCTAGCTCGCTCCCGCACCGCCATCTACCAGCAAGGGCTCCGCCGCTACCATAGCCGGCGAGTAAGGACTCGCACTTTCCAGGAAGGCGATCTGGTGCTACGCCTCATCCAGGACAAGAAGGGCATGCACAAGCTCTCCCCCCCTTGGGAGGGACCATTCACCATCGGGCGAGTCCTTGGCAACGACGCCTACTACCTCACCGACATCCGAGGAGACGGGAAACTCGACGTCAAGCGACCGGGGAATGTTAACCTCCTACAGAAGTTCTACTCCTAGAACTCCCTACATGTACTCTCCACCTGCTATGAAATAAAATAGATCGGTTACCGCAAATTGCGTCTACTCTCCGTGTCTTGTGCCATTCGCACTCGTAATAACAGCGTTAAGCTAACCGCAGAAGTCAACCTCTGGTACAGCGATCGGCACGACCAAGTAGTGCGTTCCGAGGGCACTGGGTTACCCCAGGACTCGTAACGTCCACGAAAAATGCCAACCCGGAGCCCCATTGGAGTCGCCTAGCTCGACTGGCTTACCAAGCCAAGACAACTGCCCTCGCTCCTCACAGCGACCAAGGTCCTCCGCATCCTGACAGAACTCGAACGTCAAGTACCACGCCGGGATCGACGACCGATCAAGCACGACCGTGGAAAACGCCAAGTACGAGCGTGCGGGACTCGCCACGCAGCTTGATCCTTCGGTCAGCAGAGGACGTGCCATTTAACGCGCAGAGTCCTCACCGACCCTGGAGCTGCGACTAGAACCACCAAGTACCACGCTCGGGGACTCGGCCACCCGACCTCGTTTGCGCAAGGGAAAACGGTCAAGTAAATAGCACCCACGGGAGTCGCCATGCGACTGGCTCTCCGAGCTCGGGCGAGTCGACCTCAATAGCAAAACAACTGACAAAACATTCAAAATCACAAACACATGACAAATGAGGTAAAACCCATAAAAAGGGCGGACGCGCTCGGGGACTCGTCCAATCAGCATTCAAAATCGCGAAACAATTCACAAAATAACACGAAGTTTCATTACAGCAGAACAAAGTCGTTCCAAAATACAAGATGAGTCCAATGGCTAATTGTTACTAACGCCCCAGGGCACAATGCTTCTACTCCACAGGTTTCAACGGCGACTCGCCGCCACCCCTGCGGTTGCGAATGAAGGGCGTGTACGGGTTCGACGGGTACGTCGTCAACTCACCCGCCATCGCTGCACGGAACGGCTCCTCGACCTTGAAGTCCCGATGCTTTGGCTCAGGATCGTTGGGGGCGACAGTCGTCTCCTGATAGGGGAGGAGGTCGCCCATCGCCCAAACGCGATCGGAATACACCGCGACCCGGTCCGTCAGCTTCAGCACCTCGGCAATCTCCACAGAGCCCGTCGACGAGGGATAGCCACTAGTCACATCGTCAAGGTCGAAGTCCTCCGAGAAGTGGGCAAGCCCAAGGATGAGAGTCGTCGCCGCCCCGCGCCGGAAGGCCGACCGCGTCATGAATTCGACGACTAACGACGCCTTCTGCAGATAACGCCATACTTCGACGAGGTCGCTGGGAATCACTTCCGTGGGCGATATCTCCTGAAGATATGCTCGAATGCAAGTCGCGGACAACGCGGCCGAGTCGACAAGAGTGGTCACACACTGCCACGCGTCGTACGATTGCGCCTCCTCCGAGCTATCAATAATCCGACCTGCGGACAGAGGTCGGCAGTGAGTACAACAATGAATCCACAATGCAGCTATTACATGCAGAGGAAAAAGGAAGAAAGTTTTACCAATTAGCGGATGACAGAGGCCCGTGATGAAGCTTTGAAGCGAGGAGAACTTGTTCTGCAGCCCAACAACGAGCACGTCAGACACCTTACGCTCTTCAGCAGCAGCCGTAACAGCAGCTTTCGCTCGCCTCCGCCTTCGCTTCCTTGAGCTCACGCTCCAGATCAGCGATCCGCTTCTCGGCCGTGCTCAAGGCAGATTGAGCCGCCGTCAGGTCACCCGCCGGGACAAGACCCTGTCGGACCTCTTCCGCCTCGGCTACAATTGCTTGGAGTCCCTTGTTCGTCTCCTGGACGACAACAAGTTCCTTCTCCATGCGACACTTTGATGCGAGCCGATCGGCCAATTCGCGCTGCAAGCCCTGCGCACAAATCAAACTGTCAACAACAATGAAATCCTAAGTGCCCACCCGCTGAAATTCAGCGACTAGGCACTCGGGGACTGGAGATAAAAAATCCTAAGTGCCCACCCGCTGAAATTCAGCGACTAGGCACTCGGGGACTGGACGTTCCAAAAACACTAAGAATCCGACCACCAAAATTCAGTGGCCTGATCCTCGGGATCGATATACGGATGGCGCCCAAAGATGCGTGGAAGCGCAAGGCCCACGTAACAAGCACGACCGGAGTACGTCCGCGACGCTGCTCGACCTCCGTCTCGGCGACCCCAGGTGTCTGGCTTGCTGTGGCCGCCTTGGCCATGAAGCGGGGGAACATTGCAGCGGATGTCGCGATGCCACTAGGGGCCGGCTCGGCCACTTCAGGCGGGGAAACAGCCTCCTTGGTCTTCGAGGCCACCTCCGCCGCAGTCGGAGGTTCGCTCGGAGTGACTGATGTGTCATCGGAGACCGTGACGACGTTGTCGCCTTTCGCCCTCTTGGCACCGTCTGCGGGAGCAGCGACTTCTTCAGTTTTCCTCTTCCGTGAGGGGTCTTCCTCGGTGACGACTGGTGGAACCTTGGCCACGGAAGGATGGCCGATCTTTTTAACTCCAGTCCTGCAAATCAACAATATGAGTCAAGTTGTCTGATTACAACGAAAGGCAAACAGGTGAACAAGACTTACTTGGCGACTGGTATAAACCGCAGACCAGTGCGGATGCTGGCTGGCTTGTCCAACTCGGGCCCCAACTTCCGACTGAGGCCCATGTCGAACACACCGTGTGCCCAAGACACAGAGGGCCTCTTCGAAGACGAGGCCGTGGCAGGAGCCTCTGTGACGACAGCTGCGGGAGATTTCTTGGGAGGCGAAGCTGCTGCGGATGGAGTAGCCCCCAACCCAGAGACCGGGGCAAATGGGGGTGGAAGCGAAGTCAGAGGTACCTTGTCCATGGGAGCGGTAGCATCCGGTGCTACGGTCGCGTGCGCCGCTTCGCCCTTAGCCGAGCTGGAGGCGTCTGAGCTGGTCACGGATCGGGGCGGAGACGTTTGCTTCGCCGGCTTCGTCTTCTTCCTCGGCGTCGCCTTCACCTCCTCCTTCTTCTTCTTCGACGGCGTGGCCTCACGACGTGAGGTGTGCTCGGGAAGCTCGTCGTCATCATCATCGTGAGGCTCGAGGCTTCTACTCGCCTCGAGCTCGCGCTGACGTTGCCCGCGAGTTTTGCGAACCGTCGGGGCAACGTCTTCCGCGGGCTCGTCGTCGTCATCACCCGCGTCGCTCCCGACGTCGCCTTTGGCGGGTGGCGACTCGCTCCCGTCCTGGACGGACGAGCTCGAGTTATCGTCGTCTGCGGGTGGGAGCCATCCTTCCACCACTTGGAACAACTACAATAAAAATGAAACAACGTCAGCATAACCGCGACTGCGAATGGTGACAAAGATGGCGACTTACCGTCAGAGCTGGGTGCCTTGCGGTATAAGGGGCGAACCCGGCCTTCACGTCCAGGTATGCCACCTGGGTGATCTTCTTCAGGGCCAGGATGTAGTCTACGAGTTTCCACTCGGCGAGGCAGGATTTCGTCGGGTCGTCCCTACCCGCATACTCGTACATATAATGGTCACGGCGGGCCAAAGGCATGAGCCGCCGCCCGAGCCAGCAGTTGTAAAGGTTGATGGTTTGGAGGCCCTTCTTATTCAGGCCACGGATGGTTTGCAACATTTTGTCGACAACCATCCGCTGGTCCAGCGGGAGCTTGCCGACCTGGAGCCGACGTGGTTCGGGCCGGTCAGCGGAGTACCTTGGAAGCGCCACCTCACCGTCTGGAGTCGCCTCGGTGACGTAGAACCAGTATTTCTTCCACTCATTTGGCGCCTTGGCGGGCAGCATCAGGTCGAAGAACGACGCCTTCGACTTCAGCTGAAATGTCAGGCCACCCCCAGCCAGCATCGGGCCGCCTGATTCTTCGCGACTAATCCTCCCATGGAATAAATCTTGCCACAAGGGGAAGTAGGGCCTGCAGCCCAGATAGCACTCGCAGAACGCCACGAAAATGGCGAGCTGCTCGATGCTATGCGGGCCCAGGTCCGACGGCTGGATCCCGTAGAAGGCGCAGAAGCGCCGGAAGAAGAGAGAAGTGGGAAACCCCATCCCCCGCTCCAGGTGGATGGTGGAGCAAATGAATTCTCCCTCGCGCGGGTCCGGAGTCACCTCTCCGGCCACGGGGATGCGCCATCTGCCGGCGTGCAGAATCCCGGCCTCCTCGAAGGAAGCTAGTAGCGCCCTAGTGAACTTGGATCTGCCCCATGGTTCGGTGGAGGGGGCCATTGGTTGGAAATTCGCAGAGGTCTGAGCTCTCTGGATCGGTTGGATCGCGATGCGGAGTGGAAAACGGAGATGGGCGAAATCGTAGGAAAGGCGAAGGAGTGTTTACCCGCTCGCCTGTCATTCTCCTTATATAGCGGTTGCTACCCGCCAATTTCGGGAGCCGTTACTACGCGGTAATTACGCCAAAGTTACCGTTGGATTACCCCAACGGCTAGTTTTGACCCCACTTGACGGTCCAAATTCATCCGATCGACTCGTCGCTCCACGCGACTCGACGACTCGCCGACCCGATCACTACAATGTTGATCGATTATTCGCCGAATTCGTCACGAGCTGCGACCCGATCGGTAGCCGTTATTGCGACTGGAATAACTAGTTTTTTCCTTTATTCAGGAGTCCGCCGCCGATTCGACTGGGCGTCCTCATTGGATACGTTAGTGAGAGAAACAGTTTATGCATTACTTGGTGAAGAAAAGTCCAATCAATCATGTCATAAATCTTTGACAGTGTTACCAAGCACAATCATGAAAAAAACACTAAAACAATATCCATGGTTCAATCGATCACAACCAATGAGGGGAACGATGTAGATCTTTGAGATGGAGACGAATGATGTTGGAGATGATGAATATGGTGATGGAGAAGCTTCCCCCTACGCCAAGGAGGAGTGGTGATGACGATGGCTTCGATTTCCCTCTTTCTAGGGGCATCGGAGCAACAGGATCTGCCCTCTGTCAGATGCCTCCGCCATCGCCTCTGTAAATCGTGGCAAAAAATACGGCATAGGTTTTAGGGCGATACAGGGTGATATGTAAAAATAGATAGCCGAGGTGACACCCAAGGTCCGAAAGGGCCTAGGTGGCACGACCATTGGTGGGCCCCCTCCACCTAGCCCCGTTCGGCCCTCATGGAACCCCTCGCAGTCCGGACTCACCTCTCCGACCGCGGGGATGCTCCATCTGCCGGCGCGCAGAATCCCGGCCTCCTCGAAGGACGCCAGTAGCCCCCTAGTGCACTTGGATCTGCCCCATGGTTCGGTGGAGGGGGCCATTGGTTGGAAATTCGCAGAGGTCGGAGCTCTCTGGATCGGTTGGATCGCGATGAGGAGTGGAAAACGGAGATGGGCGAAATCGGAGGAAAGACGAAGGAGTGTTTACCCGCTCGCCTGTCATTCTCCTTATATAGCGGTTGCTACCCGCCAATTTAGGGAGCCATTACTACGCGGTAATTACGCCAAAGTTACCGTTGGATTACCCCAACGGCTATTTTTGACTCCACTTGACGGTCCAACTTCATCCGATCGACTCGTCGCTCCACGCGACTCGACGACTCGCCGACCCGATCAATACAACAGTGACTGACTATTCGCCGACCCGGTCGCCGAGCTGCGACTCGATCGGTCGCCGTTATTACGAATGGAATAACTAGTTTTTTCCTTTATTCAGGAGTCCGCCGCCGATTCGACTGGGCCTCCGCATTGGATTCGTATACACCGACTGCCAGCGAACACCTGCGACCAATCAACGACGGCCTCGGGGACTACTGATGGGGATATGCCTACCGGGGTATACCCCCTAAGACGTTTCCGACTGGCCCAGATATCAGCGAGTAGGTTTGCAAGACGGCGACTGGATCAAGATTTGGCGTGGACCCAAGCGACTGGAAGCTAAAGGCCTAGAGATGTAGATAGGCCTAGTCGGATTAGGTTAAAGGATCGCTGAAACCTTAACTGATTCGGTTGAGATCTGTAAACCCTAGGGAGGTGAGCCTATATAAACCTCCCTAGAGGACGCATAGAGGATACGTTCCATCATACACCCAAGCGACTCGCTGCCTAGCCGCCGAGCTCGCCCCATTGTACTCTCACCACAATACAATCTAGCAGGAGTAGGTCTTTACCCTCCGGGGAGGGGGGCGAACCTGGGTAAATCCTTGTGTCTCCGCCCTCATCTCGCACCGCATATGGCTGGCCGCCCTTGCCCCATGTTCTACTACTCGCTGCCGATCGCAGCATCTGCCGTGGTCATTCCCACGACACAACCTATGAGGGGAACGATGTAGATCTTTGAGATGGAGACGATTGATGTTGGGGATGATGAATATGGTGATGGAGAAGCTTCCCCCTACGCCAAGGAGGAGTGGTGATGACGATGGCTTTGATTTCCCCCTTTCTAGGGGCATCGGAGCAGCAGGATCTGCCCTCTTTCGGATGCCTTCGCCATCGCCTCTATAAATCGTGGAAAAAAATACGGCATGGGTTTTAGGGCAATACGGGGTCATATGTAAAAATAGATAGCCGAGGTGACGCCCAAGGTCCGAAAGGGCCTAGGTGGCACAACCATTGGTGGGCCCCCTCCACCTAGCCCCGTTCGTCCCTCATGGCACCCCTCGTGTAGTTCCAAGATCCATTGTCCCTCTCGTGATGAAGAATTTCCATGGTATTTTTTTTGAAATTAATTAGTGTCCAGAAAGTCACTGAAAAACAAAATCTGAAAAGGAAGGTTTTTTCCTCCCAGAAATTAAATATCAAAACAAGAGATTTTATAGGAAAGTCCTATAAATCATATAAAAATTACATAAACAATAATATAACAATGCAAATAACAATATACACTAGTCCTATATGTGGCTATTATGATGATACCAAATACAAGTATCAACATTTAGCAGGGTTAATTATTTGTGCCCTAATAGATTCATATGTGTCATAGCATTCTTAAACGCTCTGCATGTCCTCCTTTTTCTTGAGAAATAGAAGTGTCACCTATAAAAGAGGATATGAGATACTCTAAGGGCATGTCGTCAAGTTTTAACGTGTGAGCTTCCACAAGCATTAACTTATGAATTTAGCAAAGTAGCAATCCCTTAGCAAAAAAAAAAGGAAAAAGGATGGGGAGTAGATCACCCTGATGTAGACCTCTCTCATACAGCTTCCAATAAGGATTCATTGAATTTTACGTAGTAGCTCATAGTGGTCACAACAACATTATCCATTGTATCCACTGGTGATAGAAACCCAATTTATGCATTACTTGGTGAAGAAAATTCCAATCAATCATGTCATAAGTCTTCGACAGATCCACCTTATAAGTACATAAGAGTTATTTGTTATAGTGCATTGTTCCAAAAAATGCATACAATAAAAAGCAAGCAAAGTATCTTGACACTAGAAACCTCTATTGAGTTTTCTGCTAGATTCGTACACTATTGAACACTCTACCGAGTTCCCAAGATATTTAAGAATAATATGAACACTAATACATACAAACATAATGTCATTATTTCTATTTCGATATCTAAGTGTTG
Organism: Avena longiglumis; assembly: GCA_030063025.1. Classification (NCBI taxonomy): domain Eukaryota; kingdom Viridiplantae; phylum Streptophyta; class Magnoliopsida; order Poales; family Poaceae; genus Avena; species Avena longiglumis. The sequence continues at coordinate 570,763,366 of CP125974.1, forward strand.
TGGTGAAATTCATTGTAACAACTGACCTTCTCAAGCATAACAAACTAAAACCAAATACAATTTATGTTTAGCACTGAAATGTATTTGTAACAATAACTATAAGAAAATGAGTCTTAATCTATATTTTCTTATTAATGAGTGTGTTTACATATTATTACTCTGCTACTTAGAGAAAGAAAAAAGTATTAATGGTATCATATCAAATTTTGTATATCAATGAAAACAAAATATCTATAATAAAAATGACTTATATTGTATTAAAAAGTTTTACATAAATGTAAGGATATATTATCTCGCTCCTTGGTCACGAGATGGTTGGTTTAGGCTTATTTCTTAATTCAAAATTACTTCGATAATACTGGTGATAAGTGTAACTCTTTGCACCACTAATGTTGAACTATCACATAATAAGTGTCTATCGGTCTCATAAGGTTTTTGCTCTACGTCTTGAATAGTTTGAGAGTTTAAAATAGTATTTGAGCATACATCTTCAATGCATATCCGCAATGTCTACTTTAGTTTCCTTCTTTTTGAATAATAGTGTTGTCGACACTTTAGTCTCAAAAAACTAATGGACGGAAACGATCTCATATGGAAGGCATCATGATAGCTACTGCACATGGTCAACAAATCATCTGCTATCTTGGTGGATTCAACAAAGTATGTTCCATGTTTTCAGTGATGAAGAAATATGAGGCTACATAGATAATTACCAAGTTATTTTATGTTTTACGGTATAGTAGATTTAGCAAAATGAGCATGTCCGAATTTTTCTAATTGTCATGTATTTTCAAGAGGTTCTCATTTAGTGGTGACTAGGCTCGTGCGAATGTTTACCAAAAACACAGATCTCCACAAAGTCGTAAGATCGTCTATGGGGCCGACGCCTGCATAGAGTCACCCATGACATGATGAACTGCACTCAAGGCAATATATTTGTTAGAGACTATGTAGTGATCATGCAAATCCGTGTTTAGACCTCGGGTCAACATATTTCAAAAGAAACTAATGCTTAAACTTAGGAATGTTTAATTGGTTAAAATGATAAACGAACCTACATTTTGTATCAGAGAAGAAAGTAGTTGGTTATTGTGATTCATGAAAAATCATATTGTAATGAAGACACCGACAAAACTATACAATTTAATCAAGTAACTGACAGTAGTAGATCAATATATGTGTGCTCGTGTGCTTTAGCAGTCTTGATCATGTTCTACCTTCTACCTAGATTCTAAGTGAAGCTCTTTCTATAGTTATAGCGAGGCTGCCTGCCGGACAAGCCTGAGTGACTCGACAAAGTCATCCAGTAGTTGATGAGAGTCTTGGAACTGCTCATCGTCCACCGCGAGCACGAGCTTCATGATATTCATGTAACTTTGGAAATGTACGGTCAGAGCCTAAGGATATGATCAAATCAAACAGTCAGCCTAGGAGAATCAGGAGTTAGTGTAATTGTTTAACCTTGTCGGTAACGACTAGTTATAACAACTTACATGTGGATGCCCGTAGACACTGGTAGCAATGTAGACGATGGGGTGGCCATAGAACTCGACTTTCTCGGCAGGTCCGGCAAGGCTCGAGAACGACATGGTGGTGTTAGTGAACATGCCATAGCAGAGAGCCGCTGCTGCCTGTTACAAATTGCAAGTTCAGTTAGCTCACACTCTCATGCAGACTCATTAAGTCAGTTCAGTTCTATGTGTCTTGTTAACCAGCAGGAAAAATTCAGTATAATTTATAGTAGTAAGTACCTTAATGCCGAGGAGCTTGACCACTAGATTTCCGCTCCAATACGTGAAGACGGCTTCTAACGACCTCTTCTTCCTGTCGGCCGTCTTCTTCCCCTGCCGGATGTACTCGAGAGGGTCGGCGTGCATCGCTATGTGGAACGGCAGCACGATGTAACCGATCTGGTTCCCCCATTTCACGGCGTTGTCACTGCTAGAGTCCATCATCTCTGCCAATGTCTGCTTAAAGCAGAACCACGGAGTTCAGATCGAGTTGTGCCGAGAACTGTGAGTGTAAGTTTGCGATTAGCTGCAGAACTTGAGTTGGTCAATTAGGCTTACATGTAGGCCAGGTGTTTTCCTGATGTTGACAAGGAGAGCCGATCGCAGGCGGATGTTCTTCCGTGCTTTTCTACTGTCCCCGCTACTGGCGTCATCTGAAGAAGCTTCAGAAAGAAAAATGGTGATCAAATTAGTGCACATTTTGAGTAAGTACGTGACTGATCAGTTGAAGAGCACCCACTCACCGGTCTTGCGGAAGTAATAGCGCGACAGTGCTGCAGAGGTCACCCCAATCAGCACATCGTTCACAGTCTGCAGAAAACCCTCAGCTTGATACTTTTAGTACACATAAGACGAAACTCCACAGACCAAGTTACTGATAATCATTAGCTGAGGAAATATGAGAGTCTTACACACTTCATGGCGTTCTTGACGAACTTGACGTCGTCGAGGCTGAGGGTGCAGTTGACGAACCGCTTGCGGCGGAACTCGACGCCATGGGTCCCCATGAAGGGCGTGCCCGTGTCGCGCAGGAACCACGACGTCGCCACGAACCGCGCCACGTCGACCACCGTGTTCCACGCCAGCACGAGGAGCGACCACACCCACGCCGCGAGCGCGAGGAAGCCGGCCGACCGCCGCGGCGGGCCCCCGGAGCTCGGCGGCGGCAGCGCGGGCAGCCTTGATGGGTCGGCGGCGCTGCGGGTGCAGGCCATGAGGAGGGAGATGAGCGAGACGCCGTCGCCGAGGGAGTGGTGCATGCGGAGGACGACGGCGGCGGCGGCCTCGGAGGTGGGGACGTCCAGGACGTGGAACTCCCAGAGCGGGCGGGAGTGGTCCATGGGCAGCGTGGAGAGGGAGGACACGTAGTCCTCGACGGCCCGGTCCGGGTCCGCCGACGTGGCGGCCGGGTCCATGTCGGGGAAGACCATGTGGTCGTCCAGGTTCACCGTGGTCCGCACCCAGCGCGGCTTCGCGTTCTTCCTGGCGTCGTCCGTCACCTGCGGCGCAGCGGGTTTGTTTGGTAGTTTTCACTTGGATCACGGATTCACGGTACCAATACAAGGAAAAACAGAGAGACGGAACAGAGATGACTTTACCAATACATCACGGTACCAATACATTAGGGCTATACTTTTTTGTTCAAAAAAAATGTGGGCTATACTTTGCAAAACAGTAGGACTGACGGATTAGAGCATCTAGGCTGCCAAGGGCCTTTTTTTTTGCCGGCGAAGAAATTTGGGCCTAGTCGGCAACGGCTTCGGCTGCCGTTGGCTTTATAAGTGGGAGTCACGGCTCCTCTACGAGGCCGGCTAGCTAGCGTCGCAGGACTTTCGGTGTCCGTCGATCTAGAGGTTCAGCGTCGGTGACATGCCAGTGCCTCTGGTTCCCGTCCGTCATGAGCTCCTCAGCCACATCCAAGAGGTCTAATAGGGCGAGCTCTCCAACGAGTAGCGCACTGACCCCGCCTGGGCCACCAACAACCGCCAGGCTTGGATCACCTACTTCACTAAGCGGCAAGATCCTGCCTGGGCCACTGACAGCCATCGGGCTTGGATCACCTACTTCACAGAGCGGTGAGACCAAGAGCTTGCCGCCTACGAAGGTGGAGGCCCCCGACCAACGAGGGGAAACTCTGCCGACCGCACTCTAGCGTGGAAGGCGCCTGGACGCATCCTCAAGTGTTCATCCTCGCCCACATTGAGGCCGGCAACCAGCCTCGCCTCACCTACCCGCCGCCTCCGCCATCAATCTCGCACCAGCGGGGAAGCTCATGGATGCCTCAACGCATGGCAGTCATCTTCCTCCTCGGCATCGGCGTCGAGGTCATCTGGTTTTGGATCGGCGAGGCCTTCGCCGTGCTTCTTGGCCCATCTCACCTCCACCAAGGACAAGCCCAAGGAGCCACCGCGCACGGGTGCGCACTCCGGTGGCATCGTTATCAACGAGCGCCGCAAGTCGTCGTCCCCCTCCCCTCCCCCGCGCGCAACCGCCTTCGCCTTGTTCGGCCAAAGCGAGAGCAAGGCGCTGGCCAGGGGCGGAGCCAGGATTTGACCATAGGGGGGGGGCGAAAAAGACAATGAGCACAAAAAGAAATTTGTTCAACAATATGGAAGAGAATATGACTTTTATGTGCACGAAAAACCTCACCTGCCTTCCACAATTCGACCTCTTCAATGATCTATATCGTTAGAATACCTAGAGATTTTATCTCACTACAGGAGAACTATGCATTCCTTTCGAGCTATATGAAGGGTAGCAGGACAAGCCATCCCCGAAATTGCATTAACATCAAGTATAGCAATATATATGTCAACACGAAAGTAAATCAAATTTGTATTAGCTTAGATTTACCTCTAATAGGTTGCACATCAACAGAATTAGGATTGCTACCTATATATCTACAAACAGGTATATCTTTCTTTTCATATTTGAGGCATAGCAAAATTAAAATTTCCCATGTCGTAGTTCAACAGAAAAGCCTATCTTTTCTATACCTGCGATATAAGTTATATAACTGCATACTCTCTTCGTTTAGAAATATAAGATGTTTTAGGTTCGTGAAAAATATGTATCTAAACAACTTTTAGTGTATAGGTTCAAACGAATCTAGACACTAATACATCTTATTCATAAATCTAAAACATCTTATATTTCTAAACGGAGGGAGTACATGGAATACTTACGGAGATCAAGTGGCATTGCACAGAAGCAGTCGGCACGCGCCGGCAAACTGAACGATTGAGTGCCGGCGACCGTACGTCCGTATCCACCACTCCTGGTCTCCTAGAGCCTGATAGATGTTATGTTAAACGGTATGGGCTACACGAGAGGGAACGGTTTGTCTGGCCAAAACACAACTACAGGCCACGATGGCTAAGATTTGGGAGATAGATGGACTATTGGGCTTCTATAGTGCCGCGTAAGTATGTGTAAAATATTTAGTACGGGCTAATCAAGTAATTACCCAGGTCATTAGTACATGTATAGGCGTTTGCTAGAAACAGCCCCCCGTCTCCGCCCCTGACGCCGGCTGCTCGTCTAGGTAGGCACCGCCGCACTGGTCTCCTTCGAGGGAGTACCTCCGAAGCGTGGTGAAGGTGGAGGCGTCAGACGACCCCGAGGACACGTCGGACTTGAAGCAGGTGGTGCGAGCTTCGTTCGACGATGTCCCGCCCATGCGGCTGTGGGATACTCTCGCCTGGTCCAAAGCCGAGGCCGAGCGGGAGGAGGCCGCCCACCAGCAGCGCCTGCTGGACTACGCCGCGCCCGGTTGAACATTGACGTCACTGTCCTCGACGACGACCATGAGGCTAGGCCGAGCAACGCTCCTCCGTGGAAGCGCTTCGGCGATTGAGGCTAGGAGAGAAGTTGCGGCCTATCGGCCGCCGAGCGACGACGACGCCGAAGACTACACCGTCTTCCACCACCGCTTCGGCATGAACTAGGATTAGTTTATTTTTGTTTAAGTTTAAATTTCTATTTTAGTTTAAATTTCGTCAAATCTTGTATGAACTCACCTATTATCTATGAATTTCGCCGTATTTTATCAATTTTGATTGGATTTGTCCGTTTTCGCCGATCTGGACCCGATGACGCGGCTGGGAATTCGCCAAACTAGGCAGAGATATCTCGTTGGCACACCCAAAAATGCCCACAACTTTTGCACCGAAATTTGCACTTGGGGGCACTACGGGACGAGCCCGAGGAGCCGCTGTGCCACTCCTTCGGCGATATATTCAACAACGAGCGTCGTGCGCCGTCTCCCCCGCGCGGTAGCCTTCGCCTCGTCCAGCCAAAGCGGGAGCAAGATGCCCGTGACTCATCCAGGCAGGCGCCACCTCAACGGCCACACTAGTCGCCTTTGAGGGAGTACCTATGGACCGCGGTGAAGGTGGAGGCACCGGGCGACCCCGAGGACACACCGGGCTTGTAGTAGGTGGTGCGGGCGTCATTCGACGATGTCCCTCCCATGCGGCTATGGGACGCTCTCGCCTGGTCTAAGACCGAGGGCGAGCGGGAGGAGGCCGCCCGCTAACAGCGCCTGCTTGACCACGCCGCTCGTCGCCGGGCTGTCCGGTTCAACAACGACGTCATTGTGCTCGACGCTGACGACGACGAGGGCGGGACGAGCAATGATCCTCCGCAGAGGTGCTTCGGGGACCCATGCCAGTGGAGAAATTGCGGCCCGCCGGCGACAAGCCCCCGAGCGATGGCGGAAACGATGAGACGAAGACTACACCGTCTTCCGCCGCCGCTTCGGCATGAACTAGGATTAGCTTATTTCTTTTTTAGTTTAAATTTCATCGAATCTTGTATGAACTCGCCTATTATCTATGAATTTTGCCGCATTTTATGAAATTTAACCGGATTTGCTCGTTTTCGCCGACCTGGAGTTGGGAATGGGACTGGGAATTTGCCAAACCAGGCCGAGATATCTCGCCGGCACACCCCAAATTGTGCAACTTTTGCGCAGAATTTTTCACTAGGGGGCACTACGGCTGAAGATGAATGTCTAGAAGCCAGTGTGCGAATCTTAAAGCAACATTGGACGGTGAAGGATAAGGTTTTTCGCCGGAATAGGCAGGAGACTTGATTTGGACGTGCAACTGCTTTTGGGTCCTGCCTTGTGTGATTCATCATCTGTCGGTGTACGCTGTGCAGTTTTGTCCTGAAATTTTCGGTCGTCAGACTCAGATGGCTGCTTGATTGGCAGGTCCGGTCTATATTGGCTGCTCTGCTCCAAATCGACCACTCCAGTTTCAAACCACTTGTACGTATCACTTCTTCTTCAACTGGTGACCTTTCCATTTTCAGACCTCCTGCTGCTACAGTGTTCAAAGGGCCAAACCAGACCAGAGGTCTCGACAGCAGAGTGGACGGGCATCGTCGCCGTCCGGTGCTGCCTTATAACTAACTGGACAGCTACGGCAGGTTCAGATTTTTGTCTGGGTTCCCCTTGCCTGCACGGCGACGACGCCTCAGATGATGGACAGGACAGCGATAAGGACGGACGGCGAAATGCTGGAGCCAATTAAGCGTGAGATGAACCCACCGTAAAGGGAAGCAAACCCGCGCTAGATTAAGACGTAAGTACGGCTTAAAGGATGATGCATGATTCGTTTTCTTCTTCTACTACTAGTACTACCACAAAGCTCGCATCAGATGCCTATTTCTTCATCGACTCTCTCTTTGCTTGGTACTGAACTCCACCGGGCCGGCAGTACGCACGGCGCGCGGCGACGGGGCTCTTGTCTCGTCGTGCGCACGATCGGGCCGGTATTACGCACGGCGCGCGGCGCGGCGCGGGGCCGGTAGTACGCACGGCACGATCGGGTGGAGAACTTTCACGAACCGGACGGGAGTCAACGGCATGTGCTCTTCCGATCACGGGACCAACTGTTGCCACGATCGTGCTCAAAGACAGACGAGACGAGCTGCCCTGCTCTTCTTTAAGTTGCGAGCGAGGCGGGGATGGCCAGGGTCCAGGGAACTGACTCTGACGGTGATGGAGCAGGTGGCGTACCTGGACGCTGGAGAATCTGGGGTGGCGGACGAGGGTGGCCTCCAGCCCGGCGCGCACCGCCGCCACGTCCACCGGCGCGCCCAGCCCCAGCAGCGCCACGATGTAGCAGTTGAAGTGCGTCTCCCGGAACAGCCGCCCCGCAGGGCTCATCGGCTCCTCCATGCCCCGCTCCACGTCATCCTCCATCTCCTGCCGCGCCTTGCTCTCCCGCTCCCTGCTACCTCGGCCGCCGGGCGGGGGCGAAGTGTTGACAGACAGCGCGACAGCACGTTTCCGGAGGCTGGAGGAAGCGGCTGTGTCGGCCGTCGCGGGGGGATCCATCCGTCGGCGTACTAGTATATGTGAGAGTTGTGGACGCGCACGAGCGCGCAGCTGCCGGTGGTGAGAGCGACGGCGGCGTCTGGGAGCTAGCGGCCTGGGCCTGGGGCTGCGAGCGAGCGACGACTTCGCTGGTGTCTTCTTTCAGGACTTTATCGTGTCCGGGCCGAGCCGGGTTGGTTGGATGGCTGGCGCCTCAAGCAACTGCGGATCGGTCCGTCGGTGGTTGGTTGGGTCCGTGCTCGATCGGGGAGCAAGAGAAAGTAGCTGCTGCTGGTAGCCAAAATTAGGCGGTCGATTGTTTGACATGGGGAGAATGTTTCGTACCAGCTTTGTTTATTCTCCCACGTTTCCCTCGTTTTTTTTTACTGATGACACATACTACCGCAGCTAATTTTTAAATAATAATATATTTTTTAAAATCAATTTTACAAATAATACATGAAATTTGTTGGTATAGTAGCCTTGGCAGTGCAACATCTGTTGGTGTGCTTGAGCTCTAGTGTGAGCTCCGGCCCGACAACTTTTTCAGTCCAGCGAACGCTCATCTGCTTCTGTTTAGTCTCCTTAGCGGTTGTTTCTTCGGTTCCTCGATTTCGGCTGTAGTGTCCTTGGTAGGCCAATTTCTTGTGTGAGTGTGTGCAATCCTATCTTGTAAGCTGGGTTTAGCATCGTATCCTTTGTCGTTGTTGGCTTTATTAATTCAACATCAAGCATATGGCTTGTTATATAAAAATATATAAACATGTTGTATATATATATTTCTATTTCTAACCACGCAATTACGAGTACCTCCGTTGTGTTCCCAAAATGAGGGTCAAAATGGGTAAAATTGATATGAGTTCATAGACTTATACCAATTTTGATCAACTCTACCCTCTATCATCATTTCAATGATCAACTCTTCCGGTAATGATTTCTATATTCTACCTAATATCGTTATGATTTTAGACAATTTAATTACTAGTACTACTCCGTAGTACTTTTCTGACTAGTTGAGGAAGAATTTACAACCGGAGTCGCATGAGTCGGTGTAGACTGTGCATGCCTGAAATATATTTAGTTTTCTCCTGAGACTTGCAGACAACGGGTGTCCCCCGGCCCTACCTTAATTTACAGCACGGGTGTATCGGGTTCACCTGTGGTCGTACCCAGGGGCGAAGGACCCCTTTTGGCAAGGTATGGTGGCTGCCCTACCTTAATTTCTGCAAAAAAAATCGTATATATATACACTTCTATTCGACATACATGAATTCTGAAGAAAAAACTACTTCCTCTAACCCATATTAGTTGACTTAAATTTGTCTAGATTTGAATGAATCTAGACACTATTTAATACTCCCTCCGACCCATATTAGTTGACTTGTATTTGGCCAGATTTGGCAAATTTTGACAAATCCACGTCAAGTAATATGGTTCGGAGGGAGTACTAGAAAATAGCCACGTAAGAGAGGATTCGGCTGTACTGGACCTTTGCTGGGCCACGCACTAAGCAACAATAGCCCCTGATCCGTGTGTCGTGTGTGCGCGTGTGGCTGGTGCCCCTCCGTGTCTTGGCCCCTATGCAGTATCCGAAGCCGACAAGTCTAGGACTCGAGCGACGAGCAGGTAGGTGCGCCGCCATCTTCTACTGATCTACTCCCCGCCAGCAAACCTGCCCGCCGATCCGGCCGTCCTCTCCCTGGTCCTGCTCCAACCTTCTCATCTTCTCAAATTCTCAATTCTCGGTCTCATGGTGCACGGTTTTACCCAGCTAGGGCTTCTTCTCATCTCAGTTATAATTTCTAATCCTCCTTCAAAATATAGGTTACGCTTCTTCCTATTAATGGCCTCTAGGCTCGACGTATTTGTGGTAGAAATGGACAAGAAGGGGAAGAAACCTGCAGTTTCAAAGGGGACAGGTATAATTTCTGATTTTATGGTCAATTGAACTATTGAATCAAATTTGAATTTGTGGTCAATTGATTATTCTATTACCATTGTAAAATCGATATAATTTTGATTTTTTGCATCAATTTTTTTTTGATGCTTTAGATTTGCCCGACCTTAAATTTTTTTCGTCCTTCGCCACTGGTCGTACCGTGTGCATCTCGGCTGCTATCGATAGTTTTCTCGTGAAACTTCCGGTCAAACGCTGTTTAATTATTGGCACGGTCTAGATTGGCTGCTCTGCTTCCAGTCGTGGGGAGCACGTAACGTAGGTGCGCTGTATGACTTCTTCAGCAGGTGAGCAATATTCCAGTTCCAGACTTGGGTACAGGAGTCAGGAGATGAGAACATGGACCTCTTGCTACAGATCGAGCGTAAAGGGCCCAAGGCCGAACCAGAGGTCGAGACAACAAAGTGGAATCTGTTCTCGTGGACCTACGGGCATTAACGCCGGCCGGTGCTGCCGTATAACTAACTGGACAGCGACGGCAGGTTCAGATTTTTGTGTGGGTGACCAAACCTCCTCCGGTTCCCCTTGCCTGCACGGCGGCGACGACGCCGGAGGAGGTGATGGACAATTGTCATCCAGACAGATGAGGACGGACGGGGACGGGGGAGGGGACACGCTGGAGCCAATTAAGCCTGAGATGAACCCACCATAAATGGATACCCGCGCTGCTAGTAAAACGCTTATGCGTGATTCGTTTTCTTCTTCTACTCTCGCAAAGCTCGCATCAGATGCCTATTTCTTCATCACGAAACTCCACCGGGCCGGCAGTACCAGTACGCACGGCGCGCGCCGATCGAGTGGAGAACTTTCACGAAACGGACAGTCAAAGAGTCAACGGCATGTGCTCTCCGATCACGGGACCAACTGTTGCCACGATCGTGCTCAAGGACAACAACCAATGGAGCAGAGCAGGTGGCGTAGTACCTGGACGCTGGAGAATCGTGGGTGGCGGACGAGGGTGGCCTCCAGCCCGGCGCGCACCGCCGCCACGTCCACCGGCGCGCCCAGCCCAAGCAGCGCCACGATGTAGCAGTTGAAGTGCGTCTCCCGGAACAGCCGCCCCGCAGGGCTCATCGGCTCCTCCATGCCCCGCTCCACGTCATCCATGCCCGCCTCCTGCCGCACCTTCCTCTCCCGCTCCCTGCTACTTCCGCCGCCGCCGACGCCGCCTCCGGGCGGGGACGAAGTCTTGACCGACAGCGCGGCAGCACGCTTCCGCAGCGACGAGGAGGTCGTGGAGGAGGAAGCGGCTGTGTCGTCGGCCGTCGACGGGGGATCCATAGATCGGTCGGCGTACTACTATATGATATACTGTACTACTTACGTGGAGGCGAGTGAGCGAGCGGCTGCCGCTGGTGAGAGCGACGGCGGCGTCTGGGAGCTAGCGGCCGGAGTATGCGAGCGAGCGATGACTTGGTATGTCTCCTTTTTCGTGACTTTATCGTGTCCGGGCCGGGTTGGTTCTGGCGCCTCAAACAACGGCGGACCGGTACGGCGGTGTCGGTCGTCGGACCCATTTAAAACCATTTAGTCCCCGCTTGTCTTACCGTTTCGTTTCATCCGGAGATCCGAATATTACGGAGGGTGCGAAGAATTTTAGCCGGACTTTAATTGAACCGTAAAACTTACGCCTGTTTCTCCCTAAAATTCAGCGAACCAAGCGGAGCCTTAGGATCGAAATCTTTGATGCCCATGACTTATTGTTGTAGAAAATCCATTTAAACTTATCATAAGACTTTTCAAAATTAATTTAAACAAAACCCTTTTAATTTTATTTCTATGAACCTCGTGAATGGTTTCATGCAAAACAACTACTCTCTCAGACCCAAGTTGGTTGACATTGATTTGTCTAAATTTGATTGTATTCAGACATGATTTAGTATTAGATTCATCCGTATCTTGATAAATTTGAGTCAACTAATTTGGATCGGACAGGGTACCCCGTTAAGCATACCTAGTCCACCCATATAGGCTCTCTGCGTAGGCCTACTCACTCGTTGGGCAATACTATTAATTTAATTAGTCTCAACTTTCGGAAAATCTTGAAACTCACATTAAGAAGAAAATTTTGTCTCTGAATCACATTTTCTTTCTTATCTTAGGTAAAAGAGTGATCACCCAGAGTTCAGCTTGACAAAAGTAATTCTCCAGGTTGCAACTATGCAAAAATGCACTTAAATCATGTTTTATGACATCCCAAAATGTTTGATAAAAATGCTGTGATTGCACAGGAGGTCCTTAAATATCATATGCGTCGGTTTTCCTCCATTTATGAAATTGCTTTATTTTCTCCATTAAACTGGTGTATGACTTTAAAAACCTTTTTTCAGCACAAGACACATAGGAAGACAAGTTTTTTTTGTTTTCTAAATATTAGCTTAGTTAAAAAAGCAAAAACCGTCGATACCAAGTGAAAACCCACGAAAAAACCTCTGATAATCTCTATATAAAATAGAGTTATCGGTCACCTATGTTGGTGAACAACAAGGAACTTAAATAATCTGCATCGTGTTTGATTCGACAACTAGAATGTCAAAAGCTCGAAATAATAGCGGTCATTGGCGTTGTCTTCTCTGGCGAATATAATAATGATAATAATTTTAACAATAGATGGCAATGCTTCATGGCATAGACTACTTTATCGTATTGGGCATTTAACAGGGTGTCCCCTGCTAGATGAATATGTGTCAATAGCATTCTTGACCGCTCCGCATGTCCTCATTTTTCTTGAAAAATAGAAGAGTGCCATCGATAAAGAGGAGATGGGGTACTCCAAGGCCACATCGTAAAATCTTAACAAGTGACATGCCACTAGCATTAACTTATAAATTTGGTAAAACAGAAATCCCTTAGTAACAGAAGGGAGTAAGAAAGGGGAGTGGGTATCCTCCTCCACCCTGTTACGTACACCAACTAGCATAAACTGCCGGGATTCCCCTAGGGTTTTTCTAGGGTTCCCAACTTTTCTCTCGCGCGCGGCGTGAGAGTTCCCAATTACCACCCTCGTTGTTTGCTTTGATCGACATGATTCCTCTGGGTTTTGCGTTGATCTTGGCTCCAGGAATCGGTGGCGGCCCATCCCTAGGGCCCCTCAGGTTGCATGGCGGAGAAAGAGACAGGCTCGAAGGCGGCGGTGGATGAATCCCAGGGACAATCTGCCGATAGTCTGAGATCGGGAGGAAAGGATGAAAACTCAGGTACATCTAATCTTGAGAAAGAGATTGAGGATAGGTTCGAAGGGCTGAATCTGTGCGGGGAAGAGGAATCAGATCTGGATTTTTCTGAGGAGATTGAAGAGCTTATGGGTGAGGTTCGTTGGCTGGCAATTTTTAGGGTTCACACCCCCAAACCGTTTAGCCATGCGGCAATGTTCAAACAGATAAGGAACACATGGTCTGCTGTGCAGGATGTAATCTTTAAAACAAAAGATGCAAATTTATTTATGTCACAATTCCAATGCTTGGGAGATTGGAATAGGGTTATGGATGGAGGGCCATGGCTTTTTCGAGGTGCTGCTGTGGTTATGCAAGAGTATGATGGATTTTCAAACGTACATGATTATAAGATTGATAAGGTTCCGGTTTGGGCAAGGATCCAGGGCCTATCTGAAGGATTAATGAAGAAGAAAGAACTAGCAAAGAAGGTTGCAAGGAAAGTTGGTGAACCTCCTATTACTGTAATTGTCAATGAGGGAAAGATTAATCCCTCGAGCTATCTTCGTGCAAGAGTTCATGTAGAATTGAGCAAACCTCTGGTGAGGTTTGTACCAATAACGCTAAAGGAGAGAAAGAAGTTTCCAGTGCAATACAAAAAACCGCCTGAATTTTGTCACTACTGTGGTATAGTTGGGCATGATGTTACTGAATGTGGGGATGGTGTGCATGAATAGGTAGACTGCCAGTGGGGAGATTGGTTAATGGTGAAATTTGAACAATTGGTACCCTCAGACCGGGGAGGTGGTAGGCGAGGGGGTTTTACTAGCCGTGGAAGGGGTAGAGGATGGACTGTTGGGATGCCTGCTGCATCTAAGGCGAAAGATATGGATCTTGGTGTTGCAGATATTCTTGAAATGTGGGGTGCTAGAAAAAGATTGGTTGGAAGTGATGGGGAGGTGAATATGTTATCCTTTCCGCTTGAGAGATCGATGGTGGCTCGTCAAGTGCAACTCCTAGAGGATGGTTCAAACAGTGGCCTAAAGGATAATGTGGAGACAACCCCGCAGATGGTGCAAAAACAGAAGAGATATAAGAAAGGAGAAGATAGTGATCAAAATGACACACAAAAGATATCGGCGACCTCATTCGAGGAGGATCGCCGGGAGCAATGAAAACTGAAGGTTGGAACTGCCAGGGACTGAAAAGTTGCCGGGCAGTTCGTGCGCTTCTGGATGTGTTGCCTGTCAAAACCCACCGTGACAGCGGCCCGACAACACGGAGGCCGAGGCTCCAGATCGACTGGTGGGCCTGGTCCCTCGGGCGACGCCATAAAGCTCCGACACGTCACGGCTTGGTTCGAGAGGCGTGCCACTGACCTATACCGTCGGGAAGGTGAAGGATTGCTCGATTGATTTCTGCATGACAAACAAGTATCGTAAAATTGAGCCATAATCGGCTCCCAGGTTTCCCTGTAAATCGGCTCCTAAAGCCGATTGCCCCATGGTTCTGCATTAGATTTATGATAACATGGGGTTTTGCTTGATCACTACAAGTTAAGTCGATCTACGATAGTTTAACGTTTTCACCACGTATCGGGCGTCCCTACGCGTAATTGAGCCTAGTACGTACAAAGATGAAGAAGATCAACCCTAGAGGCCTAATAACCAACATAAAGCCAATTACGGAACATCCTCTCTAGAACGAATAAGCCACATCCTTATGCATTACCGGATCGTTCAACCCGTTTGTAAGGCCTGATTACGTAGATATTAAACTAAACCTTGACGAACAAGGCACAACTATAACAGATCGAATCGACTAAATAAAGATCAAGCAGGTGCTACCCTTGCACTTTGGGACACGTGCAAGGGTAGCGAGATAGCTAGAGGTAGCATAACCGGCGATAATAATGAAGCGTGCGATGCTAGCCTCAAACAATCTATGATAATGGTATTACTCGCCATCAACAACGCTTGATCTGAGTAAAACCGGGTAACGAAATAAGTGAATCTTGCCTAGATCGCAAGATGCGATCTAGGCAAAGCACTTACCGAAGAAACCCTAAGAACAAGGGTGGCGATCTTGCCGAGATTGTGTTTGTCGTGAACGTGGTTGTTGTCTTCTTTCAATAACCCTAGGTACATATTTATAGTCCGGAGACTCTCTACTTTTGGAATAACTCTACAACTCTATCTTTACCTAAACATAAACGGAACCTAAACAAACACGAATCCTACTATGATACAAGATACACGGGCAATTCAGCCCAAATCTACGCACTAGGCCGATCCAACAACACGTTGAATATATGTATCTTCTAAGCCCATCTTGATCACGGCCCATCTCCATCTTTAGCCAAAATACGGTGGTAACACATGCCCCCCTGGTTTTGGCAATGATAATTCCAAAACCACTCTGTGTGTTTTTTCCTCTTCTTCTCCTCTTTTTTTTTATCGGGCTGCGCGTCGACAGAATGCGTGGCAGAACAGCACCGTCACGCTACCCCTTCATCATGATGCCCTGTCTTCTCAACTCCTGCGCAGCGCGTGATTTGACGATTTTGGCAGTGCAATCTGGGAAACCGCTATGGCATTGAACCGTTTGTCCACTATTCCCCTTATTTAAATCAGCCTGAACAGTTCGCAGCCCCCATCTTCCTCCCGTTGCCAGAAAACTTTCTCCCATCACCGGAAAAACCCTCTTTCTCGCCATGGCCTCCTCTGCTTCCTCCAATGTGTCTTCCCACGCCTCCAACTCGATGAGCGACCGAGAGCCGACGCCAGAGCATCCACCGATGGCGGCGTACAACACTCTCGCCCCACAATGGTGGGACGAGAGGGGTTGGGACTTCACTGCCTGGTCGGAGGATGACGCATCCATGACCGACGGCGAGGAGGACCTGCAGTTCCTCGCCGATGGGGAGGCGGAGGCGATCTTGATGACGCTATGTCACGGGGCGGCATCGACTTCTCGAAGAAGAAGAGGAAGAGAGGACACCTCCTCCGAAGAGTACCGGTGAAGTACTTCCGCACCGGGTCCAAGGCGACGGCAGCAGCGAGGACGAGGCCCCTGCGACTTCTTGGCCAGCGGTGAAGAAACGCCCGTAGCGATCTTGAGGATAGCGCACAAGGCGATGGCGGCGGCAACGACCTCGGCCTTGATTAGGAATCGATAGTAGTAGCCGTAGTAGTGGTAGATCCCTTTGTAATCTATCGATCGTTTGTAAGCCATCCGCTTTTGAATGAATGAATGAAAAACCATTTCCCGATTGTCTTTCCGCCCAAATCTTGTCGATAACATAAATAAGTCGATTTTCCAGAGCCGATAGCGCATCGGCTTTCACTTAGTCATGTTTCCATCAACCAAACTACAACTCAAAGAGCCGATGCACATCGGCTTTCCCTAAGTGTTGACAAGGTCAACTCAGCCGCATATTTAGGCAAACCCAAGCGGCCACCTCCTAGCCCCAAACGGTAACCTGCGGCTCTCTTCAAAAAGGGCGGCCTAGATCCCCAACCGCCTATTGACCAGATCGAGCTCATAGCCACAAGAACCTTCGCTTCTTACCGCCAGATCCATCTCCATGCCAACGGATGGCGAATCGTCCAACACCAATCCAGAGGTCTCGGTGCAAGGTGCGCCTAAACTTCGCAATCTGAGCATCTGTAAGAACTTGATGGCGAACATCCAATTAATGCCTTTATTACGCTATTAAATTTTCTAGGTTTCAGACATCCTGGCCGCATCCTTCTCTCCCAAATTCCCTCTGTCTTGGTCCTCGCCTGATTCGATCCACCCATCGATTTCTTGTGAAGCAAATAGAATCCCTTCGTAAGCCAAGACTTAGATCTGAACTCTTGGGCCATTGTTTGAGCTGGCCTAATCCCCGAACATTGGGTTTCTTGGTTTAGTAGAGTAGCTAGAGCTTACCAATCCCAATGGGAAACTTTGGGAATAGCCGATGCCTTGCATCTATCGTTGTCTCCTCTTGAGAAACACGAGAATCTTCTCAAAACCATCATACTTACAGTGCGATGCTCAATTGTTTATGTTTGGCCACGGCCTATGTCACCAACCTTACTAGGCGTGGTGATGATTACGGTCTGGATGTTACATCGCCCAGCCCATACGCCTTCAAACTGACCATAGTCCCTACACTGTCCTCCAAAAGCATGTACAGTTGGGGTGCTTATCTCCACCGTCACATGAAAACAAGGGCCTGTTTGGAGAAAGAACATCTGACCTTCCTCAACTTCTGGTTAGAGCATTTCATCTTCTGTGGCCCTTCCCTGGCTCCCACCAAGAACTATCTCTCCTTGGCCTACGAACTAGCCAAAGGTACTCCACTTGGCATCGGCAAACTGTTCCTTGGAGAGGTCTATCGATATCTCTAGTTGATGTCTGTCAAGCTGTTTTCAGGCATAGCAATCAGAACAGGTGGACCTTGGTGGTTCATCCAGCTGTGGGCTCATTGGTACTTCAAAACCGCATCCAGACTTTCCCCTTACGGCGAGTGTTCCTTCCCGATGTTAAAGGAAGCAAACCGATGCACCGCTATGGCCAAGCTTTGTATCGATGCGCGGTGATGGCCGACCCCTCAAGAGGCGTCAAAATGGTTCGATATCTTTTCCAAGGCCTGGACAACCCCAACTTCTTCCCTATATGGAAGAAGCGAACATTCGAGAATCCACTCTCCTTGGTGGACAATTTTGCCGATGACACTAGCACTCGGCAACTCTTTTCCACCGTTATTCGTCCTGTTTCCTTCCGGTTGGCATGAGCACATCTAGCGGATAATCAAACCGGATACAATTCTACCAACCAGTCGTGGTGGCTCGTCAATTTGGCCTCGGGCAAGTAGCTCCCCACTTCTTTCTTCATCAACTTACGGAGTGTAGAGCCGACCTGCCTGATCCTCTCACCAGTCAGAGGTGTTACTCTTTCTTCGATGCTCTGCCCATCCCTATTCCAAACGACCTCACCTTTTCTTCGTCAACTGACGGCTTCGAAGACTGGTGGATGATGTGGAAAACTCATGCCTTCAGGAGGGCTCTGGGACCGTTGTTGAAACAGCTTGACGCTGACTACGATATCCCCGTGGAACAGGTACTACTACTGCAAATTCAGATGCAGCTTGCAATTGATCCTGTTACTAATTCATTCTTCTCCTTGCAGCAACAAGAGGGTCCTGAGCCAACACATAGCGGATCCCTCTCGAGTTCTTCCCTCCGGCTCTGTGGTTCTTTTACGCAAAGACTACTTCGCCTCTGAAAAAGGTTATAATGCGAAGCAAGATAGCCCCGCCATCGGCTCGAAGAAACCAGCAACTCCTAAGTCACCGCCCTCGAGTCCCGACTAAAACTAGGACGACGGTGAGAAAGGTAGCTGCTAGGAAGACTCTGGTAGGAGCCCTTCCCGGACAGCTCACATGTAAGCTAATTCAAGCATTGATCGAATCTCATCATTCTTCCATTCTTGCGAAATGTTTACACTTCGCTCCCCTCTTATGCAAGCTTCCGTTGAAGATACCTCCGGTGAGGATACTCAGATTAGTCGAGGAGAACTGGGCCCAAGATTCGAGAAAACCATCACACCGAACCAGCCAGATTCACCACCATCGGCTTCCGAGCAGTCGGCTCCGAACTGCTTCGAGCACCGGTGAGGTGGGGTCATCTGCGGGTCCTAAGAGAGCTCGTAAAGGACAACAAGCTTCTTCGTCGAGCCAGGAGGTTTCAATAACACCGTCCCCTCCGTCCCTCAATCCTTCCTGCTTGTTCCCTTTTCGTCTGCCAATTTACTTATACCGCTGAGAACACTCTTGATGCGGATGATGGCGTCTTGGCGAGACAATGAGGCGATTAACGCCGGATCGGGAACCTCCGGCGGTGAAAGCGGCTACCAATTTCGTCCAGCCTCCAGCAACCACGCATGACCCGATGGTCTCTTCATCAGACATCCCCTTGACTTTAGGAGAGGTACGTTCAGGTTCTTTTGGCTCGTTTTAGCATGCTTGGACGAGATACTAACACTTTTCTGGCTGCGAGTTGCGATCCTTCAAGTTTGCTGTTGTTTGACCACGAATCCATCGAACCAACTCCTCTATTGCCCCATCGAGCCACAAGCTAGGGCGCTCTACCTCAATTTGGCGTCTTCAAACCTTGCTGTCCTCCCGATCGAGGAGTTGATCGAGGGCTCGAGGAGTGAAGAGTGCCCTCGCCGAACTCGGGGCCACCCGGTGGTTTTGCGGTGAAGCTTTGGGCGTCGCAAATTTGTCCTTCTTGGGCCCACGGGTGAGGTCGGCTCGTGAAAGGATCAACTGCGTCATGCCCAACTTCCGTTGAAGGCCGACATTGCGGCGGATGTCGGCTCAATGAGAAGAAGGCGTCCCTAGATGCTAAAGCGGACACCTCCGTCGATGCTTGAGCTCGCATCATTGAAAAGGGAGTTGGAAGATCTTGAGGAGAAGGTCGGGTGACCAAACAGCTCATTCGTGACAAGGAAGAATCCATAGCCCGTTCCCAAAGCAGGCGGAAGGCCTTAAAGCTCAGCGAAGACCGACTGGCGGATATCGTGCCACTGAGCAAGCAACTGGTGAAGGGTAAGGACGAAGATGACGAAGCTGAGATCGCCGAGGTGGATCATGTCCGTACTGACGCCCTTCATGCCTTCGAAGACTTTCTTCAACAGCTAAACTAGCACCTGTTTGTACCATGTGTGAACCTTCAGAGTCAATGACCGTGAGTCGATGTGTGCACCTTCAGGGTCGATGATCGTGCGTCGACTATGTATTTTGTTTTTATCCGGCCGATTTTCAGCATCGGCCCCCATATTTTTACTGTCCATCGTTTATCCGGCCGATTTTCAGCATCGGCCCCCATATTTTTACTGTCCATCGTTTCTCGTGTCTCTACCTAGCCGATTTCGTGTAACAGCTCCTCCAGTTTTACTGTCCAACATCCCACATGCTTGGGAGATATTTCTTGAGGTATTGTCCGTTGACTGCCACTGGGAACTTTACGCCGTCCAGCTCCCCGAGCATGTACGTCACTAGGAATTTCACACCAGATCCCTACGTGGAACTCCTTGGAATTTCTTATCCGTTTAGGTGCCCCCCGAGCCGAATCCTTCAAGTAATTGGAGATATCGGCTCTTTGGTCGTCCGCTCCCAGGAAAGCACATTCTTGCTTGATAGATGTTGGTCGTGGCTTATCCCCAGGACCAATGTCGATCTCTTCTAGCTCATCAGCGGATGTAAACCCATACCCTAGCTTTCCGTCACCTGTCAAATCGACGCTAAACACAGGGCAACCGGTGGGTGAGGGCAACAAAAATAATTTGGGCCGATCGCCTGAATCGGCCCCCTTTTTGCTTGCATCTGTCAAGGACGGTTTACACCTTATTATTTTCTGATGGCGAGCATCTCTGCCTACGACTACATGAAGCTTGTCGTATGGTCGCTGCCTTTTATTTTTGTGGCGATCGCGAGGATCGGCCGTGCCACTGATGATCGTGGGCTCTTCTACTCTGTAAGGCCGGTGGATAAGACCAGCCTCACCCTGTTTTTGTAGCTTCAATACGTTCGCAGCCGTCTAGATTGATTCGAGATCGGCTCTTGGTCTTCCGCTTCCGACGTTCATGCCAGCTATGGAGATCTCGATAGAATAAATGCGTGGATGACCTCTACCGTCTCCATCCCTTTGGATCGAGCGATGCATTGTGGACGGATGCGACAATTAGCGTGAATCAATCCCTTCCTAGCAAGGCGGTGTAAGTGCTCTTGCTGTCCACGACGAAGAATGGCGTGGATGCGGTTTTCCTTTGTCAAGTCCACGCGTTCAGCACACCTTGTGTTCCCGAAGACTGACCATTGAAGTCGCTCAACGTGACGTTGGTTTTGATCAGATCTGCAGTGGAGCGTCCCAAACGTCGTAGCATGGAGTATGGCATGATGTTGACTGCCGCTCCGGTGTCCACCAACATCTTGCTGACAGGCTGCCCATTGATGTACCCTCGCAGGTACAGGGCCTTCAGATGTTTGTAACCCTTCTCACGTGGCTTCTCAAAGATAACCGGCCGTGGGCCGCAGTCAAATTGTGCCACGGGTAGCTCATCGGTTCTTGGCGCGCAGAATTCTGACGGGAGCACGAACACCATGTTTGTGCTAGCCGATGTCTTTGCATCGGCTCTTACCGGTTTGGGGCGCCACTCTTTCCTGGTTGGGCGGTCTTCCGTTTCCACAACCTGCCTCACTTTGACGGCGGTCAGTGCTTTCTTCAAAGCGTGGAATCTTGCGCTTGACTTCCTCTAATTCTGCGCACTGCACTCTACGCTTACGGGTGTCTCGAGTCCGTCGGGCACCATCTTGGGCGGTGATACCTGTCTTCGTCCTTGTCATCCTTTGGCTTCGAGGCCTTACGCTCGGCGGACTCCTGTGGCCACAGGCGGAAGAGGCCCTAAGCGTTTGAATCGACCACGGCCTTGTGTCCTCCTTCTGCTGATTGCATTCCGGGCAGTTGTCGACTGTAGGCAATCGGCTCATTCCTGTGCCCCAGCAATATTTGAAGAAAGGACAATCCCAATGCCTGTCTACGCCTTTCTTCTCTTTCGACGGTCCCCTAGTAAGGTGTTCATACCTTCCGTCGTCTCTGTCGCGCTGGCGACGTTGGTCGTACTGGCGTTCATACTTGTTAAGGAGATGCGTGGAATGCGGCTTCTGATATCGCACTCTCCTCACTTGTTCCTCTGTCAAGTACCGCCTGTCATTGTGGCTGGGCCGATCGCATGGACTGGCCTCCTTTCTTTCCTTGCCCCGAGAACGACCACCGCCCTCTTCGTACGTGTCATGGTGGTATCTAGACCCTGCCATGTTAACGCCGAACGAGAAATCTAGCTTGCGTCTTGCGGAGCGACTGAGGTCTACCATGTTGACGCCGGGAAATGGGTTTGTGTCCACTTTCATGGCGAACTGCCCAAGGATCAGACGGCCTTGTTCTATCGCCATTTGGATTTGGCGGCGAAGCTCTTTGCACTCGTTGGTGGTGTGAGTGAACGAATGATGCCACTTGCAGTATGGTCTCCGTTCATCTCTGAGTAGGGATTTTGTGGCCTTGGGTAACCTCACCGCTTCTCCTTCAAAGATGATCGAATATCTGCTCAGCTTTGCTCACATCAGTCGAACCCTTCGCAGCCCTTGCTTTTCACCCATTTGCGGTCACAGGATCGCCCCGAGCCCATTCAGCTCGGCCACCTCCAGTCTGCGTAGGATCTTCTTCTTCTGCATCGACCGAGGCTTATCGGACGTTTGAATTTGTCTTGGTACAACTCCGGTGGCGCTGCTCATACATCGGTTTACGGGCCATGTGCGCCAATGAGTTGTACTCTACAGAATGCCAGTCCTTGATGGTGTCTTGACAGCCCCACGCCAGCTCGCTTCCTTCTCGATTAAGCGAGTAACATCGGTTCTTGGCGATCTGGCTGGATGTACTCGGCTGATTTCTCCTCGCTTACGCACTTTCGCCAAGTGCGCAATGCCAGCCTCGGTAGCCTCCGAATGGTCTGGGCGTGGAACTGCTCTTCCGGTTGCTTCGGTATGAATTGAATCGGTGGTAGTGGTGTACCACCCAAAGGCTGGTCTGTCGGAGATTGCGCAAAGAATCTTCTGGCATCGATCCGATGCGAAATCATGCCTAGTTGTGCGGTATCGGCTTATGTGCTCGATCGAGCTTGACCCTTACGATCCGTGAACCTTGAGAACTCGGGAGCTTATACTTGGGTGGCGGCGGAATCAGATCAAACTTCGTTGAGTACGGCTTTGAATAGCCGATTGTCCTTCTCTTGACGCGAAGCCAAACTGTCCCTCGGGATGGTGCCGATTTGCTCCCTTGTTTGAGCTGTAGGGGCTAGACTCTCATGACTTGCTCGGTGGCATACTTGGCTAGCCACGCTGTTTGTCGGCGTCCATCCCATCGCTGCTCCGGACGCTTTGCCGGAAGATCTGATCCAAGGGCTCTGCCATGAAACTCCTGCGGTTGCAATCTGTTTAGTGCGTGTCGTTATTGCAGTCCGGCACGTGGGCGCATATATATCCGTGTGGGATCTCCTTAGGTGGCTCAAACAGGGATTGGCAATCGCTGGGTCGCCTCCGACCTTGTAAGCCGCTGCCCTGGTGGTTACGGGCGGCAAGTGCGAGCAGGATCTGCGGCCTGGTCAGGCGGTCTTTCTCCTGGTGAGTCCTAAAGTAGGTCCCGACGGGAGTCGATGCTTCATGATCTCTGGACTACGGACCGCGACCGCCGAAAGCGTTCACGGGCTCTCGAATGGCGGTGCAAGGAATGAGCCACCATGTAGTTGACTTCACCGTAGAGCCACAGTGCGCTCCTTGAAAAGGCAGACAAATCCACCTCATTGAGAGCGCCCTCGGGGGAGAACCCTTTCCACCTGATGCCGTGCGTACGGGTCCTCTCAAAAGAGCTGATGAGGTCTTCCTCGAAGAGGGCCTTAATCTCGTCGTACTTGTCCTTGTGCTCGCCAGGCAGATCGTCGTAAGTGACAGGTCTGTTCTCCATCACAGCGTCGGGTGTTGATGTAGACGTTGTTGAAGGTCCCACCGAGCGTGCCAGAATGTGTTGCCTGTCAAAACCCACCGGCGAGCAGCGACTGACAACACGGAGGCGGAGGCTCCGGAGGCTGGTGGGCCCTGGTCCCTCGGGCGGCCCCGTAAAAGCTCCGACACGTCTGTCTTGGTTCGAGCGTGCCACGACCTATACAGTCAGGAAGGTGAAGGATTGCTCCGATTGATTTCCTGCATGACAAACAAGTATACGTAAAATTCGAGCCATAATCGGCTCCCAGGTTTCCCTGTAAATCGGCTCCTAAAGCCGATTGCCCCATGGTTCTGCATTAGATTTATGATAACATGGGGTTTTGCTTGATCACTACAAGTTAAGTCGATCTACGATAGTTTAACGTTTTCACCACGTAATCGGGCGTCCTCTGGCGTAATTGAGCCTAATGCGTACAAAAGATGAAGAAGATCAACCCTAGAGGAGGCCTAATAACCAACATAAAGCCAATTACCGGAACATCCTCTCTAGAACGAATAAGCCACATCCTTATGCATTACCGGATCGTTCAACCCGTTTGTAAGGCCTGATTACGTAGATATTAAACTAAACCTTGACGAACAAGGCACAACTATAACAGATCGAATCGACTAAATAAAGATCAAGCAAGGTGCTACCCTTGCACTTTGGGACGGTGCAAGGGTAGCGAGATAGCTAGAGGTAGCATAACCGGCGATAATAATGAAACAGGTCGATGCTAGCCTCAAACAATCTATGATAATGGTATTACTCGCCATCAACAACGCTTGATCGAGTAAAACCGGGTAGAAATAAGTGAATCTTGCCTAGATCGCAAGATGCGATCTAAGCGATATCTTTACCGAAAGAAACCCTAAGAACAAGGGGTGGCGATGCGCCGAGATTGTGTTTGTCGTGAACGTGGTTGTTGTCTTCTTTCAATAACCCTAGGTACATATTTATAGTCCGGAGATTCTCTACTTTTGGAATAACTCTACAACTCTATCTTTACCTAAACATAAACGGAACCTAAACAAACACGAATCCTACTATGATACAAGATACACGGGCAATTCAGCCCAAATCTACGCACTAGGCCGATCCAACAACATGTTGAATATATGTATCTTCTAAGCCCATCTTGATCACGGCCCATCTCCATCTTTAGCCAAAATACGGTGGTAACAGGATGTCCAGAAGCAATCAAACCCAGATGTGATCTTTCTGTCCGAGACACATTTGGATAAAGCTAGGGCGGAAAGTCTGATGAGGAGAATGGGCTTTCATCATATGCTTATTGATGAGAGCGAAGGTAGGAGTGGGGGTTGTTGATGATGTGGAAAAGAGATGTTAAAATAATTGAAAGGAGTGTAACCAACCAACATATTGATGTCACTGTGGATTCCGGGATGGTTTGGCGTCTTACTGGTATCTATGGCGAGCCCGATTGGAGGTACAAGGATAGAACATGGACTGGCCTGAGGAGTCTATCTGTGGGGAATAATTCTATTCCTTGGTTACTTATTGGGGATTTTAATGAGATTCTGTTTGATAGTGAGAAAGAAGGGAGGAATCCTAGACCGGAGAGGTTCATGCCGAATTTCAGAGATGCTTTATCTGATTTCCGTTTGGAGGACATGCCTTTCATAGGTGATCGTTTACATGGAGAAGGGGCAGATAAGAGAGATGTTGGATAGGTCCATCTGCAATAAGGAGTGGAACGATCTTTTTCCCATGGCAGGATCAATCAATGCAGAAATGACAAAATCAGATCATAGGCCGGTCTTGGTTGATACAAGATATTTTGAAGGGGTAGAAGCTTGGAATGTTAGTTCTTGCAAGAGATTTGAAGCTCGATGGCTCAAGGAGCCGTCTGTGGATGAAATTGTGAAGGGGGCTTGGGACAGAGCTAAACAATCAAACAAAAAACTTATTGGTACTTTGGCGGATATGCACTCAGATCTTCACGAGTGGGACCGAAAAGTTATAAAGGGCCCTGTCAACAGGATCAAGAGTTTAAAAATTGAGTTAGAGGATCTAAGGAGGGGGGCGATGACTAATGAGGCGCATGGAAAACAACAAGAGATACTATCCAAGATTGAAGATTTGTTTGAACAAGAGGAGATTACTTGGATGCAACGTGGGCGTGCAAACTGGTTGAGGCACGGGGACAGAAACACTAGCTTTTTTCATCACTTTGCATCGGCAAGGAGAAAGAGGAATATGATAAAAAAAATTAACTGATAACAACGACAACATTATTGAAGGGAATGAGGACTTGTCATGTTTTATTGGTGGGTACTTTGGAGGTCTCTTTACATCTGATACAGGAGACCCGGACCAGAACCTTCTGAACAAAGTGAAGCTAAAGGTTTCTTCTCAAATGAATGAGTCTCTTCTAGCTCCTTTTACGGCTGAAGAGGTAAAAAAGTCCCTTTTTCAATAGGTGACATGAAGGCACTAGGGCCTGATGGACTGCATGCTATCTTTTATAAGAGATTCTGGCCCATGGTTGAGGATGACTTGGTTGCAGAAGTTTTACAAGCTCTAAACTCTGGAAAAATTCTAGATGGATGGAATGATACTATAATCGTTCTTATTCCAAAAAATGAAGATACAAAGAAGATTAGCAAGGTACTTGCAAACCGTTTGAAAGGTATAGGCCAATTAGCTTTTGCAACGTGGTCTATAAAATTATCAGCAAGGTACTTGCAAACCGTTTGAAAGGTATACTACCAGAGGTGATTGGTGAACAACAAAGTGACTTTGTGCCAGGAAGGATGATAACAGACAATGTCTTGGTGGCCTATGAATATGTGCATACAATAAAGAAGAAAGGGGGGGGGGGGGAAGAAAGGCCTATGTCCGGTAAAACTTGACATGCACAAAGCATATGACAGGGTAGAATGGCATTTTCTGAAGGCAATGATGTTGAAGTTGGGTTTTGATATCAGATGGGTGGACCTGATGATGGAGTGTGTCTCTTCGGTAAGATATCGGGTCCGTTTTAACTCTTGTGAGACGGATCATTTTACTCCTACTAGGGGGCTTAGACAGGGAGATCCCCTTTCTCCTTACCTTTTCTTGATCTGCTCGGAAGGATTGTCAAGTTTACTTTCTCATGCGGAGGATACTGGACTTCAGGCAGGGGTGAAGGTTTGTCGAGATGCACCCTCGGTCTCGCATCTTCTCTTTGCAGATGATTCGCTGATTTTGATGAGGGCTGATGAAGACAATGCAAACTATCTAAAACACATTCTGGATATATATTGTGCCTCCTTGGGGCAATTGGTGATTGTTGGGAAGTCCAGTATTTTTTCAGCCCTAACAGTGATGTGAATATGAAAGTGCCGGTGTGCACTATATTGGATATAATGACTGAGGCTCTTACAGATCGTTATCTGGGCCTACCGCTTCTAGTAGGTATGGACAAGAGCGACTGCTTCAAATATCTGGTTGAAAGAGTTCTGAAAATTATTAGTAGGTGGAAGGAAAAATTTCTCTCAATGGGAGGGAAAGAAGCTCTTCTCAAGGCAGTGGACAAGCAATACCAGCATATGCAATGTATGTATTTAATATTCCGAAGAATATATGCAAAGGAATCGCGGATGCAATAGCGCAGTTCTGGTGGGGTGATGATGTCAGTGACAAGAAGATGCATTGGTGTGCGTGGTGGAAATTATGTGTCCCAAATATGAGAGTTGGAATGGGTTTTTGTGATCCTCACTATTTTAACCTGGCGATGTTGGCAAAACAAGTATGGCGTCTTCTGCGGGAACCTGAATCTTTATGTGCTAGGGTTCTGCGAGCGAAGTATTACCGTGATGGTCAACTGCTATAAGCAAAAATGAAGAGTGGATCCTCCTTCACGTGGCAAAGCATACTTGCTGGTATACAAACTTTCAATAGAGGTTGTATATGGCGGGTGGGAGATGGTACCCAAATTGACATCTGGGCAGACTCTTGGATACCAAACAGCTGGGATGGGAAGGTAATCACGCCGAGAGGTAATGTTATTTTGTCGAAGGTTGCTGATCTCATTAGCCCTATCACCAGATGCTGGGATGAAGAATTGATAAGAGAAATTTTCTTCTCAATAGATGCAAACCGAATACTTGCTATACCTCTGTCAGTTCATGGTTTGGAGGATTTTGTTGCCTGGAGATACACGAAAAACTCCTTATTCACGGTTAGATCGGCTTATCATGGTGAGTGGAAACACCAATTTGGTATGAAGGAGAACAATGCTCGTTTTTCGAGACAATCGTCAAGTAGCAAGGTGTGGGAGATACTATGGAAGTGCTCGGTATCGTCAAAGGTAAAGATTTTTGCTTGGAAATATTTACATGGGATTCTTTCGTGTTTTGGTGTCTTAGCTAATAGACATATCCCTGTCTCAAGTCAATGCCCACGCTGTTCGGTATTTTCTGAGGATATAGCACATGTTTTATTCAGCTGTGAGTATGCTAGGAACATTTGGAGAAGGCTTGGCCTCATTGATAAGATTGATGAGGCTCTTCTTATTGATAGAGCAGGTAGTGCGGTGCTTGAGGAGCTTATTTTGAAGAATAAAGATGGGGACATGAGAGAATTAGTCTTGACTGCAGCATGGTATATTTGGTGGATTCGAAGACAGCTTGTTCATGGGGAGAAGATTCCAACCGACCCATTTGCGAGTATGTCAATTCGTACTATCACAGCAAGCTATATAAAGGCTTTACGGAAGAATGTAGCGCCAAGAATTAGCACCTAGGAGAAACCAAGAGAGGGCTTTGTTATGATAATTGTTGATGCCAGTTTCAACCCAGATAATTTTACAGGTGGATTAGGTGTGGTTATCAGAGATGATAGGGGTAATTTTATTGCAGCTTGCAATAACCCAATTGACTATGCTATTGACTCAAACACTTTGGAAGAGGATTATGTTTAGCAAACGAGGTGGACTGCTCGAAGATCTTTATCCAATCTGAATGCTTATAAGTCATTGAAGCTCTTCACTCGGGAGACTTTACGTCTACGCAGCGGTGGCATACTATGATGATATATATGTTCAAGCATCAACTTTTTCTTCTTGTGTCTTTAGCCTCTCTAGAGTTTTGGATACACAACCAAATGTTTGGGTTGATGATCCACCTAGTTTTATTTTTTCCCTGTTATTGGATGATGTATTTGTGCTTTGATTAATAAAGTCTCCAATAGGCGGAGCCCTGTTGTTTCCCTCAAAAAAAGAAAGGGGAGTGGGTCATCCTGACGTAGACCTCTTGTACCAAAAAAAACGCTTTTAATAAGGCTCCATTGACTTTGACATAGTAACTTAATTATCGTGGTTACAACAACATTATCCATTGTATCCACCAGTGAAAGAAGCCCAATTTATTTATTACTTTCTCAAGAAAAGTCCAATCAACCATGTCGTAAGTCTTCGATAAATCCACCTTATAACTACAATAAGAGTTACTTTGCTATAGTGTCATGCTCCAAGAAATGAATGCATTCAAAAGCAAGCAAAGCATCTTGATACAAGAAACCTGTGTTGAGTTATGTCCTAGATTCATACACTGTAAGCTCACAAAATATTTAAGAATACTATGAACACTAATACATACACATTGAAAGTCATGATTTGGTTTTCTAAGTTGTGTGGTGAAATTCGTTGTAACAAAGGACTTTCTGAAACATAACAAACTAAAACCAAATACAATTCATGTTTAGCACTAAAAATGTATTTGTAACAATAAATATAAGAAAAACGGATCTTGATATATATACTTTATTACTAATGAGCATGTTTACATTATTACTCTGCTAGTTAGAGCTAGAAAAAATGCATTCATGGTATCATAGCAAATGTTGTTGTCGACACTTTGATATCGAAGTACTAATGAACGAGAACCATCTCATACGGAAGGCATGGTGATGCCTGCTCTACATGAGCAACAAGGCTAGCAACTCGTCTGGTGCCTTGACGGATCCAATGAAGTGACTTCCAAGTTTTGAGAGGTGAAGAAATGTGATCCTAAAAGAAAAATTACGAATATACCTAATGTATAGTAGCTTCCGCAAATTGACTATGTCCAAAGTTTCATGTTGTCATGTATCTTCCAGAGGATCTCACTTGAGTTGTTCGCTAGTGACCGGGCCTGGGCGAATGTTTACCAAAAGCATTGGTCCCCACAAAGTCATAAAATCATCTATGAAGATCGATGCTTGCATAGTCATCCGCCACGAGATGGAGTACGCTCAAGACAATATATTTGTTATAGTTCATGCAATGATTATGCAAATACGGCTCTAGTCCTCGGGTCAACATTTTTGCAAAAAATTGGTGCTCATACTTAGGAATGTTTGGTTGGTAAAAATGGTAAACAGACCTACATTTTGTATGTGAGAAGAAAGTAGTTGGTTACAAATCAAGTGATGTTTGCTTCATGATTCCTGAAATATCATATTGTCACGAAGACACCGACTAAGTTATACAATTTAATCAAGTAACTGACAGTACTAGATCAATGCCCGGGCGTGCTTTAGCAGTCTTGATCATGTTCTACTTTCTACCTAAATTGTAAGTCAAGTTCTTTGTTATACTGAGGCTGCCTGCCGTACAAGCCTGAGGGACTCGGCAAAGTCATCCAATAGTTGATTAGAGTCTGGAAATTGCTCGTCGTCCACCGCGAGCACGAGCTTCATGATGTTCATGTAACTTTGGAAATGTACGGTGAGAGCCTACGGATGATTAATCAAAGTTAGCCCACGAGTATCATGAATCAACACAATTGTTGTTCAACCTTGTCGGTGACAGCTAGTAACGAATTACAACTTACATGTGGATGCCCGTAGACACTGGTAGCAATGTAGACGATGGGGTGACCATATAACTCGACCTTCTCGGTAGGTCCGGCCAGGCTTGAGAAGGATATGGTGGTGTTAGTGAACATGCCGTAGCATAGAGCTGCCGCTGCCTGTTACGAGTTGCACGTGTAATCAGCACAATCTTATGCAGACTAAGGCTTTGTTCGGTTAATCCGGGATTGAAGTGAAATGGAGAGGATTAGGGTGAAATTTGGATTAGACAGGATCCAATCCCCCTTAATCCAAGTCAATCCCATCCATTTTTGGTTGAACTGAACAAGGCCTAAGAAAGTTCAGTTATACGTGTCTCCGTTAAGCCTTTGTTCGGTTCCTTAGGGGTTGGAATGGATTGACATGGATTGAAGTGGATTAGATCTCATCTAATTCAAAATCCTCTCTAATCTCTTCGATCCGCTTGAATCCACTCGTAAAGAGGATTAACCGAATAAGGCCTTAACTGGAAAACAAAATTCAGTGTCATTTGTACCTTAATGCCGAGGAGCTTGACCACTAGATTTCCGCTCCAATACGTGAAGACAGCTTCCAAAGATCTCTTCTTCCTGTCAGCTGTCTTTTTGCCCTGTCGGATGTACTCGAGAGGATCGTCGTGCATCGCTATGTGCAACGGCAGCACGATGTAACCGATCTGGTTCCCCCATTTCACGGTGTTGTCCTTCCCAGAGTCCATCATCTCTACCAATGTCTGCTCAAGCCAGCAATGGGGAGTTCAGAAAACTGCGAGTGTAGCTTGCGTTAACTGAACTTCAGAAAGTAGATCAATTAAATTAGGCTTACATGTAGGCCAGGTGTTTTCCTGATGTTGACAAGCAGGGCCGATCGCAGGCGAATGTTCTTCTTTGCTTTTTTCCTACTGTCGCCGCCGGTTTTATATGAAGAAGCTTCGGAAAAGTGAAGATCAAATTACATTTTTTTGGAAGTACGGTAGATATATACTCCCTCCGTTTAGAAATATAAGATGTTTTAGGTTTGTGAAGAAGATGTATCTAGACCTGTTTTAGTGTACAGATTCAAATGAATATAGACACTAAAAAATGTCTAGATACATCTCATTCATAAACCTAAAACATCTTATATTTTCAAACAGAGTGAGTAGCATTCATGACCATCATTGTAGAACAGCACTCACCGGTCTTTCGGAAATAATAACGCGACAGTGCTGCGGAGGTGACTCCAATCAGAACATCGTTCACAGTCTGAAGGGCAAATACCGTGAGTAATTACTCTCTATAAGATATTTTAGTTTTTGTAAAACAAATGTATTTAGACATTTTTTAGTGTGTATGTTTTAAGTAAACTTAGGTAATAAAAGGTGTCTAGATACATTTATTTTCCAAGATCTAAAACAACTTATATTTTAAAATGGAAGGAGTAGCATAGATCGAATTAGTTTAATAAAGGATTGAGGAAGTACGAGAGTCTTACACAATTCATGGCATTCTTGATAAACTTGACGTCATCGAGGCTGACAGTGCAGTTGAGGAACCGCTTGCGCCGAAACTCGACGCCCTCGGCCCCCATGAACGGCGTGCACGTGTCCCTCAAGAACCACGACGTCGCCACGAACCGTGCCATATCCACCACCGTGTTCCACGCCAGCACGACGAGCGACCAAACCCACGCCACCAGCGCCCGGACTCCTCCGCCGCCGGTGCCGGAAGGCGGTGACGACTGGGACTGCACCGCGGGCAGCCTAGCAGGGTCGGAGGCGCTGCGGGTGCATGCCATGAGGAGGGACATGAGCGAGACCCCGTCGCCGAGGGAGTGGTGCATGCGGAGGACGATTGTGGCGGCGGCCTCGAAGGTCGGGATGTCCAGGACGTGGAACTCCCAAAGAGGGCGCGAGTGGTCCATGGGCAGTGTGGAGAGGGCGGACACATAGTCCTCGATGGCCCGGTCCGGGTCCGCCGACGTGGCGGCCGGGTCTAGGAGAGGGAAGACCATGTGGTCATCCAGGTTCACCATGGTCCGGACCCACTGTGGCTTCGCGTTCTTCTTGACGTCGTCTGTCACCTGCGACACAACGCACATGTTAGAGCATCTCTAGCAGATACCGCAAACCCACGTACGACAAACGTGGTTTGCAGTACGAAAATAGTTAGCGCCGAACATATGCATTGAAAACGAAACTGCATATTTAAAAACATCAATTGGCGCCAGATTCATACATAATGGAGGAGGTTTTGAGCATCAAGATCTACATATTTACAACAAAAATCGATGTCGCGCCCTCCATCTAAACTAGTCATAGCATCTACCGGCGGTACCTACTTACCGGAGCATCTACTCGTCAGAGTCGGAGGAGTAGTCAATGACAAAGAAGCCCAGTCGGGCCTGGTGCTCGTGTGCGAAGCGGCGGCAGACGCGGCGGCTGTTTGCAGTCGTGCTTGTCACGGCGGCGCTTCGCGCGCTCCAACACGTCCGAGACGAGGGTCACGAGCGAGTTGAACTTCGCCTCCCAGACCCGTTCCTAGTATTTAATGGCCGGCAACGGAGGTGATTCGCATATAAGGCTGGTCATAGTGAAAATAACTTCACTAGTAACTAAGAGTCCAAGTCAACATTTTTGCTTACGTGACAATGATTTAATGAAGAGAGAGATAAATTGAGTAATTAGCTACTCCCTCTGTTCTGAAATACCCTGCATTCTGGGTTTAGTCAAGGTCAAACTTTGTAAAGTTTGACCAAACATATTGAAAAAATTTTGTGCACCTATAATACAACATAAGTACCGTTAGAATCGTCATAAAATATATTTTTATAATATATACATTGAGTGCTATAGATGTTTATAGTTTTTTCTATATATTCTACCAAATTTTATAAAGTTTGACTTTGACTAAACCTAGAATGCAGGGTATTTCAGGACAGAGGGAGTATGTTACTGTGACATCACACATACCAAGACAGAGTGTGTCTACAATCTAATTAATGTGACATTATATGTTATCATAACTAAGTTATTTCTCACTATAAAGGTAGTAACTTAGAGTAGTAACATACACATATTATTAACTAAGTTACTCTCACTATGACCAGCCTAAGGGGTTTGTTCTGCCCGTACTACTCTAAATTACTCCCACTATGACCAGCCTAAAAGGTCTGTTCTATCGTAATTTTTTCGATGAAAAAAACATGGAATTTTCGGCTACGCGTTTTAAAAGCCGGACTTTTAAAGGGTCTCCTAGAGATGCGCTCTTACCTATTCCAATACCAGGGAAAACAGAGTGCCGGAATAGGCAGGAGACTTGATTTGGATGTGCTACTGCTTTCTCGTCCTGCGCTTTGTGAATCATGATCTGTCGGTGTACGTTGGGCAGCTTATCATTAGCTTTGTCCTGAAGTTTCCGATCATACGACTGCTTTAATTGCCGGAAAACGCTAGGCGTCCCCCGGACGATGGGGAGTTCTCATCGTCCTCCTTCCCTGCGCGACACGTGTCCACAAAATTGCCCCAAATCCCGCTTTTGCTGCAAAACATCCCGCGCTTGCTGCATATGTTCCCGCTTTTGCTTATGAAGCAAAAAAAACGGTTCGTTTTAAAAATAGAACGTCTCGCCGGAGACCTCACCGGAGACCTCGCCGGAGGCTATGCAGCAAAAAAATTGTACTAATGTAGCAAAACCGACTTCGCCGGAGACATCGTCGGAAAAAACTCGATGGTGACTCTCGTCGGAGACCTTGTAGCAAAAAGTTGACATCATTGTAGCAAAACCACAAGACGGTTGCGACAAAAAATTCTTCTAATGTAGCAAAAACCTACTTCAGGAGACATCACCGGAGAATTTAGCGGAAGACCTCATCGTAAAACTTGTAGCAAAAAATTTATGATATTGTAGCAAAACAAAAAAACAAAGATAGCAAAAATATATATCAATGTAGCAAAATATGAAGCTTTTTAGCAAAAATATTTTTGCTATTGTGGCATCCTAGCAAAATCCGGGATCTTGTAGCACCACGGCGAGGCATGTAGCAAACTCGATGCCATCGCTTGGGAACGACGCCATGGCTTGGGAGTACAAGCTCTGCATCTCGCTTGGCTTCGCTACCTCATGCGTAGACCACGCGCCATGGCATGTTGAGTCGGACGAGGAGGAGGCCCGAGGCGGCAGATCCCCAAAGACGGCAAGCATAGGGCGCAGCCATGTCGGTGCAGCGCGCGGAGAGAAAGGCCACGAGGCGATGACGTCGGGCGTGGTCCTGCTGGCCGACGCCGGAGCGGTTGTGGCGATGGAGGAGGGTGGGAGCCGGAGATCGGGATTTAGCGGATGGACTTCGCGGCGAGGACGCGGAGGTGGGGAGAGGAAGGAGGCGGCGGCTGCTGCTGCGTCCGGCGGCATTGGGAGCGGGAGTCAGGAGTAGCGCGCTGCAGAAAATGGATAGGTTCATGGAGCGCTGCAGAACGTGGGTGGGGCCTACTGGCGAGAGGTTTGACCCAGACGATGCATCGTCCGGAGGATCAGTATCAATTTCCTTAATTGCCACGGTCTAGATTGGCTGCTTTGCACCAAATCGGAAGCTGGATGAACATTCCAGTTTCGAATCTTTCGGATGAGTACAGAACATCGGCCTCCTGGTACAGTGTCAAGAGCATCTCTAACAGTTTACGGTTTATGAAAAACTGGTTTTACGGTCAGATGCGTGGCCTAAAAGACTGGACACTATAAATTGTACGGTACTTGTATCCACAAGTCCAAAACAAAAAAGTCCATCTCTGGCCCACATTTTTTTTTCATTTCTTTTTCGTCCTACGCACGAGCTCGCCCTCGTGCCGGCCCATGCCCTCGCCCGCCCCCGCACCACGACGGCTAGGGGCTGGTGTATGGACGGCGGCACGCCGAATATATATGAGCGGCGGAGAAAATAAGGTTTTGAATTGTAATCGACCGTTGAAGCGCTACATGTACCGGCTATGGAATTAGGTTCTCAGACCACCGTAAAAAGATACGCAGGCCGGAATAAATCGTGGTAGACCGTCAACTCGCCGAACATTTAAGGGTTTAGGCCTATTTAAAGGTATTTTTTGAGAGCTATTTAAACGTATCCTTAGAGATGCTGGGCCAAACCAAAGGTCGCGACAGCAGAGTGGAATCTGGCAGGGAATCTGCACGATCGGGTGGAGAACTTTGCCGTACCGGACGGGAGTCGGGAGCACGTACGTGCATCAGCCAGCCAGGCAAGGAGGAGCTTGGCGAGTCAACGCTCAGCGGCATGTGCTCTTCCCATCACGGGACGATCGTGCTCAAAGATGAGCTGCACAAGAGGCCAGCGGGGAACAACCACCAATGAATGGAGCAGAGCAGGTGGCGTAGTACCTGGACGCTGGAGAATCTGGGGTGGCGGACGAGGGTGGCCTCCAGCCCGGCGCGCACCGCCGCCACGTCCACCGGCGAGCCCAGCCCCAGCAGCGCCACGATGTAGCAGTTGAAGTGCGTCTCCCGGAACAGCCGCCCCGCCGGGCTCATCGGCTCCTCCATGCCCGCCTCCTGCCGCGCCTTCCTGCTACTTCCGCCGCTGCCGGACGGGGATGAAGTGTTGACCCACAGCCCGGTGGTCCGCTTCCGCAGCGAGGAGGAAGAGGAAGCGGCTGCGTCGGCCGTCGCGGGGGGATCCATCGGTGATCGGTCGGCGTACTATATGCTGATATACGTACGTGGAGGAGGCGGCTGCCGGTGGTGAGAGCGACGGCGGCGCGCGTCTGGGAGCTAGCTAGCGGCTGCGACCGAGCGAGTTCGCGATCGACGACTTTGTTCGCTGGTATCCCGTTCAGTGACTTTATTTATCGTGTCCGGACCGGGTTTTGGTTGGTTGGGTGGCTGGCGCGCGCCTCGAGCAACGGCGGACCGGCATGGTTGGTTGGTTCCGTGCGTCGTGTAGGTGCCCAATTGGTGTGGTGCGTGCGGGGAGGGATCGATTGGGGGAGCAGCAGGAGAAAGTAGCTGATGGTGGCAGCAGCCAAAATTAGGCTGTCCATAACGTTTCACATGGGGAAAATGTTTCGTATTGTTCTCCGGCGTTTCCCTCGTGTTTTACTGCTCACACACTACCGGACATGTTATTTTAGGTAAGATTTCGGTGTCTTTCTTATGCGTTTCCGAGCCCACGTGCCACGTTGATGGAGAAATCGATGGCACGCTCCCCGCAGTTCCGTTCAGGTCCAAATGGTTTGTGAATCACCCTTTTTTTCCCTCCGAGTTTAGGGCACTTATAATGGTTTTATCTTAGCAATTTCATGTAGGCTACGCATCTGACCGTAAAAAAAAATTTATTATAATACCCTCAAAAAAAATCTGGCTTTTGAGCCCTTTTATCGAATGAAATATTCAGGTGGGGAACCTCCCACGATGACCATTAAAAAAAAGACACATTGTACACCATGTTTTATCATCATATTAAGATTATGTGGCATGCATATAATAAGAGTGTCTTATCAACCAATGTACATACCCTTATAAGGAGAAAGCTTGCCCGGCTGGCTCCTCACGGCAAACAGAAATGTAAATTGCCGGGGCATTTTTCAATTTTTTCATGGCAACTTTGGTTATTTTTAAGTTTTTTTCTTTGATTTTTGGTTGCGTCGTCCGATGCACATCGCACGACCGGAGCGTGCGTCGCGTGCAGGCCTATTCGCGTGCTAGGCCAGCCAAGTTTGATTTTGCAAAAAAAATTGTTTGATTTCAGCAGCATCACGCCGGTTTATGATTTCATTGCGATTTTCTACGACTTTGTGCAAAAGAAGTTACAAGATCCGTACTTCAGGGTGATTTGTTATTTTTTTTTCAAAATATGTCATGAAAACACGTATGGGTTTCATAGAAATTGAGGCCAAGTTATAGCCGTCCCAACTTTCCACATTCCACGTTGCTAAAACGCAGCTAGCTAACCTAGAGGACTACTCCGTCGCATCTCTACTCCTCCGCCGAAGCAAGACTCACTGAAAAAAACACTACAACTCTCCCTCAACCGGAACCTTTCTAAAAAGTAAACCCAATGAGGGGGGTGGCGCCCTAAAAAACGATGCCATTCCTATGCTGACAGAAACACCAAACTGTCAAAGTCAAAGTTGTCCACAAGTCATGCTTGGAGTGACGACGCGTGCACTTTTTCGCACCAAGCCATTCAGACAGATGTTCATCCGCCCTAGGCATCCACCGGTCTTTGTTCCACCGATGGAGACATGTAGCCTACACTTGGTTGATGGTCTCCCCTGTTTGTCACAAAAGAGGCAAGCTCCTGGGTGCGGGAGTCCATGATGGCAAAGGCGATCTGCCCGCACGCCCCGCACTTCCGTTCGGGTCCAAATGGATTGTGAATCACCCTTTTTCTCCCGGATTTTATAAGGGGAAAACGTGCCCGCACGGGCTTCTTAGGGCCAACAGAAACTAAGTTGCCGGAACATTTTTCAATTTTTTTATGGCAACTTTGGTTTTCATAGTTCTTTTTTTTGATTTTTGGCTACGCCGTCAGATGCACATCGCACGACCAAAGCATGCGTCGCGCACGAACCAGCACGGGGGCACGTTCGCATGCTAGGCCAACCAAGTTTGATTTCAGCAGCATTTATTTTGTGTATGCTAACTGCAACACAACAGAAATGAATAACTTCCACATTTTATGGAAGAACAAATTAGTATAATCCAACTAAGGCCGCTGTCTCGGTGTCGTAGATTCTCGAAATAGTCTTTCGTCCCGCTTTATAAATAAAGACATACGGCCAAACCGGTACAAAGTGATGAGAAGTTCCTCTTACAAGCAGATCAAATATAAACTACGAAGCCTAAGAAGCATCTAGCTTGCCACCAAAGACGATGAGATTAAGGAGACCGGAGCTTCACGACAACGCCTTCAAGAAGGTAACGACGTCCCAAGCGCCGCCGCCGCCGAGACCACATGGGTCTAGGGTTTTCACCCGGATCCCTAATGGGGTGAGAGTAGCCACAACAACGCTCCCAATGTTGGAATTATGCCCTAGAGGCAATAATAAAGATGTTATTATTATAATTCTTGTTCATGATAAAGTTTATATTCCATGCTAGAATTGTATTAAACGGAACTTTAATACTTGTGTGGTTTGTGAACAACACCATGTACCTAGTATGCTTCTATGGACTAGCTCATTGATTAATGATGGTTAAAGTTTCCTGACCATAGACATGAGTTGTCGATTAATAATGAGATCATATCATTGGGAGAATGATATGATGGACAGACCCAAATTAAGCGGAGCAATTAGATCGTGTCATCGCGTTCATCTTTGCGAAGC
Source organism: Avena longiglumis (assembly GCA_030063025.1). NCBI lineage: Eukaryota > Viridiplantae > Streptophyta > Magnoliopsida > Poales > Poaceae > Avena > Avena longiglumis. The sequence goes on from CP125974.1 coordinate 570,802,024, forward strand.
TTTTCTTATGTCAAATATTGTATTCCTTAGACCATGAGATAATACAACTCCCTGGTATCGGAAGAAATCTTTCAATGTTGGAATTATGCCCTAGAGGCAATAATAAAGATGTTATTATTATAATTCTTGTTCATGATAATGTTTATATTCCATGCTAGAATTGTATTAAGCGGAAACTTTAATACTTGTGTGGTTTGTGAACAACACCGTGTCCCTAGTACGCCTCTATGGACTAGCTCATTGATTAATGATGGTTAAGGTTTCCTAGCCATGGACATGAGTTGTCGATTAATAATGAGATCATATCATTGGGAGAATGATATGGTGGACAGATCCAAACTAAGCGAAGCAATTAGATCGTGTCATCGTATTCGTCTTTGCGAAGCTTTTCTTATGTCAAATATTATATTCCTTAGACCATGAGATAATACAACTCCCTGGTATCGGAAGAAAGCTTTGAGGTCATCAAACGTCATCCTATGAGAGGGTGATCATAAAGGTGTCTCTCAGGTGATCGGAAAGTATCTGTTGGGTTATATGTATCGAGATGGGATTTGTCCCTCCCAAGTCGGAGAGATATACTTCGGGCCCACTCGGTAATCGATATCAACACCGCTTGCAAGCATGTGGTTAAGGAGTTAATCACAAAGTGATATCGGATTACGGAACGAGTAAAGTACTTGCTGTGAACGAGATTGAACTAGGTATGACGGTACCGACGATCGAATCTCGGGCAAGTAAAATATCGCGAGACGAAGGGAATATATATATGTGATTGATTGAATCCTGGCATCGTGGTTCATCCGATATGATCATCGATGAATGTGTGGAGTCAATATGGGTTTCAGACCACCGTTGATTATTGATAGAAGATCATGTCGCATATTCTCGAACCCCAGGTCACACACTTAACGTGTCTCGACGCTAGGATAGATTGGATAATTGGTTTATGAGTTTTTGTTCGAGTCTCGGATGGGATCCGGGACATCACGAGAGGTTCGAGTGGTCCGGAGAATAAGATTCATATAAGCAAGTGCAGTTTTTGGAGTTCGGAATTGTTCCGGGTTAATCGGTATTGTACCGGAAGCTTCTAGAACCTTCCGGAAGGGGACCAACGTGGCCACACCTTCCGGGAGGGGCATGGGCCTATGAGGGAGTGCCCTGGCCGCATTGGGCCAGGGGCACAAGGCCCCATAGGGCCCAGCCGGCCAAGAGGGTTTAAACTGTAGATAGAGCTTCTAGAGGGGGGGGGGGGGGTTCCTTGCCCCCCACTCCTCCTTGTGGTCGCCGGTTTTGGACTTGGGGGAGGGTCAAGGGCAGCCGCCCACCCCTCTATATAAGGAGGGCCGGGGGCGCACCACCCCCCCACACCTTCCCCTCCAACCCTAGCCGCCCTGCTGCCCTCCTCTCTCCCTCCCGACTGCTTGTAAGGCGAAGCCCTGCTGCAGAAATTCTCCACCATATACACCACGCCGTCGTGGTGTAGATCCAATCCGTCTCTCCACCATACTTGCTGGTACGAGGAAGGAGGAGACGTCGAGGTGCTGCACGTGTGCATCTCACGGAGGCACCGCCACTTGTGGTGCTAGATCGGATCGGATCGCGAGGAGGAGAAGCGAGTACGACTACATCACCCACGCCCGTTAACGTTCATCCTGCGAATCTTCAAGGGTATGAAGATCTAATCCAATCTCTCGTTGTTTGCATCTCCTAGATTAGATCTTGGCTTTCCTCCTCGCTCGCATCCGTAGAAATTTTTGATTTACTATGCCGAAACCCTTGATGGTATCAGAGCTAGATCTATGCGTAGATGTGTTTCACGAGTAGAACGCAACATGGTTGTTGCGAGCATTGATGTTTTCTGTTGCAAGCCTCTTGTTTGTGTTCTTCTTATGACGCGGTATAGTGAGATTGCAGCGGTCCAGGCCAACCTTACGCGACGTCGTTCGCGAGACCGGCTCCGCACTTGACATGTGGCTTGTTCCACACATGCGGCTGGTGGATGCCAGTTTCTCTCACTATAGTTGTCATGGGATTTACACCGGAGTTTGGCAACCATAATATCACCGTTGTGGATTTCCGTAGATAAGAATCGTTCTTAGCTTGCTACTCCCATAAGCCACGTAAAACATGCAACAACAAAGTAGAGGCGTCTAACTTGTTTTTGCAGGAGTGTTTCTCGTGATATGGTATGGCCCAAGATGTGATGTGTATAATGTATGCGATGATCATGTTTTGTAATGTTTCACGACTTGCATGTCGATGAGTACACAACCGGCAGGAGCCATATGGTTGTCTTTATAATTGTGTATGACCTGTGTGTCAACTTCTTATGCGCCATGTAATAGTTTCACTTTATCGCTAAGTAGTTAGCAATAGTTGTAGTTGCTATTCGTGGTGGAGGCAATCATGGCGGAGTGATGGAGATCATTCCGGAATGCACGAGATGGAGATCATTGCGCGAAGATTGGCTATACCATGTCACATAAAGTTATATGCATGTGATGCTTATCCTTTTATGTATCTTATTATGCTTAGATCGCGACAGTAGCATTATAAGATGATTCCTCAATTAAAGATCAAGATAAAAACTATGTTCTCCCCAAGTATGCACCGTTGCGAAAGTTCGTCGTGTCCAAGCATCACGTGATGATCGGGTGCTATAGACTCTACGCTCACATACAACGAGTGCAAGCCAGTTTTGCACACGCGGAAATACTTGGGTCTAACTTGACGAGGCTAGCATGTACAGACATGGCCTCGGAACACATGAACCGAAAGGTTAAGCATGAGTCATATGAATGATATGATCGACACTTCGTTGTCCACCATTGAAGCCACATCTCTTCTCGTGATGATCGGATTAGGTGTGGTGAATTTGGATCGTGTTCACTAAACAACTTGAGGGATGTTGAATTTAGTGGGAGTTTATCTAGTAATTTGATTAAGTTGAACTAGTTATCATGAACATAGTCTAATTTGTACTTGCAAATACTGTAGATCACATGGCTAAGTACAACTTCAACTTCAACGCTACCGAGAAGGAAAAGCTTAGAAACAATGGGTCTAACTTCACCAATTGGTTCCGCATCGAGAATCATTCTCTCTGGCGGTCAAAAGGACTATGTCCTTGGGAAAGCGTTAGGTGACCCCGTAAATCAAGGCTGATGAGAAAGCTGTCTATCGGTGCAAGAAAGATGATTATGGTGTGATTAAGAGCACCATGTTGTTTGCTATGGAACCGGAACTTCAAAATCGTTTTGAAGACTATCCCGGGCCCTTTGAGATTCTCGAAGAGCTAAAAACCATGTTTCAGACTCAGGCCCTTTCTGAGAGATATGAGATCTCTGACAAGTTCTTTAACTGCAAGATGGAGGAAGGGAGTTCCGTTAGTGAGCACGCCATTAAGATGACGGTCTACACTCAACGCCTTGAGCAACTGGAATGCACGATTCCAGAGGAGCTCCCTCCCAGCTACAAAAGTTTTGTAGTGACTCACAATCAGATTGGTTCCACTGATACGATCACCGAGCTCTTCGCAAAGCTGAAGGCTGCGGAGGTGGACATCAAAAAGGATAATCATGTGCTGATGGTCAACAAACCCACCTTTAAGAAAGGTAAGGGAGCAAAGAAGCCCTTCAAGAAGGGCGGCAGAAGCGATCGCCTCGCTGAGAAGAAGCTCAGGTCTGGTCCTAAGCCGGACACTGAGTGCTTCTATTGCAAGGACAAGGGTCACTGGAAGCGCAACTGTCAGAAGTACTTAGCGGACAAGAAGGCTGGCACCATCAAAGGTATATTTGATATTGTTATCGCCATATTTTGGCCAAAGAAGGAGATGGGCCGTGATCAAGATGGGCTTGGAAGATGCGTATATTCAACGTGTTGTTGGATCGGCCTAGTGCGTGGATTTGGGCTAAATTGCCCGTGTATCTTGTATCATAGTAGGCTTCGTGTTAGTTTAGGTTCCGTTTCAGTTTAGGTAAAGATAGAGTTGTAGAGTTATTCCAAAAGTAGAGAGTCTCCGGACTATAAATATGTACCTAAAGTTATTGAGAAAAGGAGGACAACCACGTTCACAACAAACACAATCTCGGCGCATCGCCACCCCTTGTTTTCGAGGGTTTCTTCGGGTAAGTGTCATGCGCCTAGATTGCATCTTGCGACCTAGGCAGTACTTTTACTTATCGTTATTCGTGTTACTCGTCTTTGAAGCCTTGTTGATGGCGGTAACATTATTATCATAGATCCGTCGAGGTTAGCATCGGTGTTCTTCGTTATAATCGTTTGGTTTGCTACCTCTAGTTGTCTCGCTACCTTTGCACCTTCTTCCCAAGTGCAAGGGTAGCACCTTGCTTGATCTTTATTTAGATTCGATCTGTTATGGTTGTGCCTTGCTCGCCAAGGTTTAGTTTGATATCTACGTAGTCAGGCCCTACAAACGGGTTGAACGATCCAAGAGTATCAGGACGTGGCTTATTTGTTCTAGAGAAGTTGTTCCGTAATTGACTTTACGTTGGTTATTAGGCCTCCTCTAGGGTTAATATTCTTCATCTTTGTACATACCAGGCTCAATTACGTGTGGGACGTTCCAATTACGTAGTGAAAACATTAAACCGTGAGATCGATTTAACTCGTAGTGATCAAGCAAAACCCCATGTTATCGTAGATCTAATGCAGAACCATGGGGCAATCGGCTCTAGGAGCCGATTCTGGAAACTCAGGAGCAGTCACGGCTCGAATTTTACGATACTTGTTTACCATGCAGAAATCAATCGGAGCAATCCTTCACCTTCGACCAGGTATAGGTCAGTGGCACGCCTCGAACCAAGCCGGGCGTCTGCGGAGTTTTGCCGTTGCGAGGGACCAGGCCCACCAGCCTCCGGAGCCTCTTCGTGTTGCTCGTCGCTGCCCGCGGTGAGTTTTGACAGCAACACATTCTCGCACGCCGTGGGACCTTCAACAACGTCTACATCAACATCCGACTGCGATGGAGAGCGGACCGATCCACGTCTGACGAGGCTGAAGAGCACAAGGCGAAGTATGATGAGATCAGAAATCTCTTCGAAGCCGATCTCATCGGCTCTTTTGAGAGGACCCATAAGCATGGCATCAAGTGGAGGGGGTTCTCCCCCGAGGGTGCTCTTGATGAGGTAGATCTGTCTGTTCCTTCGGAGGAACGCACCAGAGCTCTACGACAGGAAGTCAACTACATGGTGGCTCATTCTCTGCACCGCCATTCGAGAGCCCGTGAACGCTTTGAGCGGGTCGCGGTTCGTAGTTCGAGAGATCATGAAACATCGACTCTCCGTCGGGGCCTACTTTAGGGACTCACCAGGAGAAAGACCGCTCGCACCGGCCGCAATCGCCATTCACACTTGCGGCTCGAGCCGCCAGAGCAGCGGCCACGTCGTCTACAAGGCTGGAGGCGACCCAGCGATTGCCAATTCCTGTTTGAGCCACCTTAGAAATCCCACACGGATATATATGCGCCACGTGCGGATCGCAACAACCGCCACGCACACCAGATTGCAACCGCAGGAGTTTCTGGCGGGGTTCTGGGCGAGATCTTGAGGCAGGCGTTTACGAGCAGCGATGTCCGGGATAGACGCCGACAAACAAAGTGGCTAGCCAAGTATGCCACGGAACAAGTCATGAGAATCTAGCCCTGCAGCTCAAGCAAGGAGCAAATCCGTACCATCCACGAGAGACCGTTAAACCGTGCAAGAGAAGGACAATCGGCTATTCAAAGCCGTACCCAACGAAGTTTGATCTCGATTCCGCCGCCATCCAAGTATCGACTCCACGAGTTCTAGAGGTTTAGCGGGTCGGGGTCGAGCTCAATCGAGCACGATACACCGCAGCTAGGCATAATTTCGCATCGGATCGGATCGCGTAAGGTTTTTTGCGCAATCTCGACAGACCGGCTTTTGGGTGGTACACCTCGGCCACCGATTCGATTCAGACCGGAAGCAAGCGGAAGAGCAGTTCCACATCCGAGACCATTCTGAGGCTCTGAAGCTGGCATTGCAGACTGGCGAAAGTGAGCGAGAAAGATGGCGAGTACATCCGCTTCAGACCGTCAAGAACCGATGTTACTCCGCTCGTTTAAGCGAGAAGGAAGCAAAATGGCGGTGTTGGGTCTCTCGGACCCATCAAGGATCTGGCTTTCCAAGTGGAGTACAACTCATTGGCGCACATGGCCCGAAACGGCGATGTATGAACAGCGCCACCACAGGTTGTACCAAGACAAGTTCAAGTGTCCGATAGGCCTGGTCGACCTGGAAGAAGGTAATCCACGCAAGACCGTGAGGTGGCCGTGGCTGAATGGGCTCGGGCGCAACCCGTGTCCTGCAAATGGGTGAAACAGAAGGGCCTGCAAAAGGGTTCGACTTGACGTGAGCAAAGCAAAGCTGAGAAGATTTTCGATTCACTGAAAGAGAAGCGGTGAGATTACCCGACGGCCATAAAATCCCCACGGCTCAGGAAATGAACGGGAGACCATACTGCAAGTGGCATCACTCGTTCACCCACACCACCAATGACTGCAAAGAGCTACGTCGCCAAATCCAAATGGCGATAGAGCAAGGCCGTCTGATCCTTGGGCAGTTCGCCATGAAAGTGGACACAAACCCATTTCCTGGCGTTAACATGGTAGAGCTCAGTCGCTCCGCGAGGCGCCGGCTGGATTTTTCGTTCGGTGTTAATATGGCAGGGTCTGGGTACCACCATAACACGTACAAGGAGGAAGGTGGTCGCTCTTGGGGCAAAGATAGAGAAGAGGCTGGTCCGTGCGACCGGCCCGGCCATAACGACAGGCGGTACTTAACAGAGGAACAGGTGAGGAGAGTACGGTATCAGAAGCCGCATTCCACGCATCTCCTTAAGAAGTATGAGCGTCAGTATGACCAACGGCGCCAGCACGATGGAGACGATAAAGGATATGAGCACCTCACTAGGGGACCGTCAAAAGAAAAGGAAGGCGCAGAAAAACATTGGGACTGTCCTTTCTTCAAGTACTGCTGGGACGCGGGAATGAGCCGATTGCCTACAGTCGACAACTGCCCGGAGTGTGGATAGCAGAGGGAGGACACCAGGCCGATTTCTGTTCAAACGTTTAGGGCCTCTCCGCCTCGAGCCGTCACAGGGAGTCCGCTCGAGCAAAGGACCTCGAGAAGCCAAGGGGTGACAAGGAAGAAGACAGATATCACCGTCCAAGATGGTGTCCAGACGGACTCAGACATACCCAAAAGCGTAGAGTGCAGCGGCTGCGTAACTTGGAGGAAGCTGAAGCGCAGTATCTCCACGCTCTAAAGAAAGCACGGCCCGATCTGACCGTCAAAATTAGGCAGACCCTGGAAACGGAAGACCGCCCGACAAGGAAAGAATGGCGCCCAAACCAGTAAAAGCCGATGCACAGACATCGGCTGGCACAAACATGGTTTTCGTACTTCCGTCAGAATTTTGCGCGCCAAGAACCAATGAGCTACCAGTGGCACAGTTTGACTGCGGTCCACGGCCGGTTATCTTTGAGAAGCCACGTGAGAAGGGTTACAAACATCTGAAAGCCCTGTACCTGCGAGGTTACATCAATGGGCAACCTGTCGGCAAGATGTTGGTGGACACCGGAGCGGCAGTCAATATCATGCCGTACTCCATGCTACGACGTTTGGGTCGCTCTACTGCAGATCTGATCAAAACCAACGTCACGTTAAGCGACTTCAACGCCGCCTTGAAACACAAGGCGTCTTGAGCGTGGATCGGCGGTGGGCAAAAACCATACCCACGTCATTTTTCGTCGTGAAAGCAAAAGTACCTCTGCTGTCTTACTAGGTAGAGATTGGATTCACGCTAATTGCTGCATTCCATCCACAATGCACCAGTGCCTCATACAGTGGGACGGAGATGAAGTGGAGGTCGTCCATGCAGATGATTCTATCGAGGTTTCCATAGCTGGCATGAACGTCAGGAAGCGAAGACCAAGAGCCGATCTCGAATTAGTTTAGACGGCTGTGGCGCATTGAAGCTACAAAAACGGGTGAGGCTGGTCTTATCCACCGCCCCGAGTAGGAAAGTTCACAACCATACGTGGTACGGCCGATCCTCGCGATCGGCCACAAAAAATGAAAAGCACCACTCACACGACAGGAGGATCACGCAGTCGTAGCAGGGAGACGCCATGCCATTGTAGAACAATAAGTTGTAGACTATCCCTGACTAATGCAAGCAAAAAGGGGGCCGATTCAGGCGATCGGCCCAAATTATTTTTGTTACCCTCGCCTACTGTTTACCCTGTGTTTAGCGTCGATTTGACAGGTGACGGAAAGCTAGGGTATGGGTTTACATCCGCTGATGAGCTAGAAGAGATCGACATTGGTCCTGGGGATAAGCCACGACCAACATTTATCAGCAGAAAGTTAGATCCGAATCTGCGGGACTCGATGATAGCCCTGTTGAAACAATATCCAGACTGCTTCGCCTGGGATTACACAGAGATGCCTGGGTTAGACAGGAGCATCATTGAGCATCGACTCATCAAAAAGGATTTCGCCATTTCAAAGCCGAGCACGACAAATGAAGGCCGAAATTCTGGAAGAAGTCAAGAAAGAAGTCGAGAAAATGTTGACAGCCAAGTTAATCAGGCCATGCAGGTATGCTGAGTGGATTTCTAGTATCGTACCTGTAGAGAAAAAGGATGGCCGGTGGCGGGTTGCCATAGATTTTCGGGATCTAAACAGAGCTACCCCAAAGGATGAGTATCCGATGCCGGTGGCGGAGACGTTAATTAACGCAGCAGCTGGTCATAAAATCCTGAGCTTCATGGATGGCAATGCCGGTTACAACCAAATTTTTATGGCTCCAGAAGATATACACAAGACGGCGTTCAGAGTCCCAGGCTCAGTGGGGTTGTTCGAGTATGTAGTCATGACGTTCGGACTGAAGAATGCCGGCGCCACGTACCAAAGGGCCATGAATTACATTTTCCATGATCTGATCGGCAAGTTGGTGGAAATTTACATCGATGACGTGGTGGTCAAGTCGCTTCCGTGCACGCACTTGGACGATCTTCAAGCTCGGACCGAACAAGAAAATTCGACTCTGGATGAATCCAAAGAAATGTGCCTTCGGGTCACGGCGGTCGGTTCTTGGGTTTTGGTCCATGAGCGAGGATTGAGATCGGCCTGAAAAGTCGAGGCGAAGACGGACAATGAAGCCACCTACCACAAAGAAAGAGCTGCGATCTCTAATCGGCATGATCAACCGTCGGAAGATTCATCTCAATCATCGGGAAGAATAGAACCTTTCATGGGGTGGTGAAAACTAAATCGACGAGGAATTTATTTGAGGCGAGCGAACGAGCCTTCGACGAGATCAAAGAGTATCTGACGAAACCGCCAGTGTTGGTTCCGCCCCAGCCGGACAGACCATTCTACATTTACTTGTCAGTGGCTGACACGTCCATCGCCTCGGTGGTGGTACAAGTTTATGATGGGCTAGAGCGAGTCGTGTTTTACATAAGCAGAAGGATGCTGGACGCGGAGACAAGGTATCCTGATATCGATAAGTTGTGCCTCTGCCTGTTTTTCACTTGCACCAAGCTACGCCACATTTTGCTATCAGCAGAGATCATCATCATATGCAAATCAGACGTCATAAAGCACATGCTGTCGGCTCCTATGTTGAAAGGCCGTCTGGGCAAATGGATGTTCGCATTATCGGAGTTTGACATCCGGTATCAACCCATAAGCGATTAAGGGACGCGTTAGCCGACCTTATCGCTGAGAGGATCAACACTAACATAGCGCCTTGTCTATAAGGCGTGGGCTATGTTCTTTGATGGATCGGTTGTGATGATGGCTGCGGCATCGGCATTTTACTTGTGTCGCCTCGAGGGGCAACATTTTCCTTCTCCATCAGATTATCTACCTCTCGCACCAACAACGTCGGAGTGCGAGGCAATACTAGGGAATGGAGTTACTCCTCGGCGGGCGAGCGATGGAAATTTTGGAGATTCCAAGTTGGTGATTTCCCAACTCACGGAGGAGTACAAGTGTGAGAGCGAGTCCCTCTTCCCATTATGGTTGCCTTGCCGTGAGCTGATGACCGATTCCGGTACCTAAACTTCACTGGATCCATGGTCGCAGAACATAGAGGCAAATGATCTTGCAGATGGCTTCAGGGCTACAAAGATGTGGCAGAGGGAGCCGATATTCAGGTACAGTGCTTGGAAGCTGACGACTGGAGAGCCGATATCTTCAATTACTTGAAGGATCCGGCTCGGGGGGCACCTAAACGGATAAGGTACAAGGCCATGAAGTATGTGCTTATTGGGGATGACATGTTTTACAGGACTCTGGAAGGATTATTGCTCAAATGTCAGGGACGGCCGAGGCTAATCGGCTCCTACGAGGTACGAAGGCGCTGTGGAACTCACCAATCAGCTCACAAGATGAAATGGTTGATCAGGCGATCAGGGTTTTTATTGGCCCACCATGCTTGAGGACTGTTTCAACTACTACAAAGGGTGTCAAGCATGTCAGAAATTTGGAAAAATTCAGATGGTACCCGCGTCAGCAATGAATCCCATCATCAAGCCTTGGCCGTTCCGAGGTTGGGGCATGGATATGATCGGCAAAATCAATCCTCCATCAAGCAAAGGCCACATGTGGATTTTGGCCATCACTGATTACTTCACTAAATGGGTGGAAGCTGTCCCGATGAAATCAGTGAACTCGAAGGATGTTATCAACTTTGTGAAAGAGCATGTCATCCATAGATTCGGGATTCCCCAAACTATCACGACCGATGGGGGTTCGGTCTTTATTTCTCAGGAGTTTAGAAAATTCTGCGAGGACATGGGGATTAAGCTGATCAGATCATCTCCATACTATGCTCAGGCTAATGGACAAGCTGAAGCATCCAACCAGAGCCTCATCAAGCTGATCAAGAGGAAAGTCGATGAACACCCTAGGCGTTGGCATGAGGTTTTGTCAGAGGCATTGTGGGCTTATCGCATGTCGTGCCATGGGGCGATTAAAACTTCGCCATATCATCTAGTATATGGACAAGAAGCCGTGTGCCACAGGAAATTACGGCGGATCGACGTGTCACTTTTAGACGATCTAACAATCAAGAATATGCAACCCTGATGAGTGACAGTGTGGAGGATTTAACCGAGCTCAGGCTATGGTCGCTTGAGAAGATCAAAGAGAACAAGGCCAAGGTAGCTCGTGCATACAACAAGAAAGTGAGGCCAAAGGAATTCCACGTTGGTGATCTGGTATGGGAAGTCATGTTGCCATTAGGGACTAAGGATGCAACATATGGTAAATGGTCTCCAAATTGGCACGGGCCATATAGGGTTGATCAAGTTTTAAGAGGAAACGCATACATGCTTGAGGAGCTGGACGGCGTGAAATTCCCGGTGGCGGTCAACGGTCAACATCTCAAGAAATATTTCCCAAGCATGTGGGATGATGGACAGTAGAACATGGGGGCCGATACATGAAATCGGCCAGGTAAAAAGCACGTAAGATGTTGGACAGTAAAGTATGTAGGGGGCCGATATTGAAAATCGGCCGAATAAAAAAAATAATATATAGCCGATGCGTGGTCATCGACTCTAGAGGTTCACATATGCTACAAACAGGTGCCAGCGTCCACATACAAGCTACTGAAGAAATCTTCATTCTTGCCCGTCGTTAGCTGTTTGTTCAGGGCACATATTTTGATGGGCAATTGGGGATCTAGGTCGCCCTTTTTTTGAAGAAGATCGCAGGTCACCGTTTGAGACTAAGAAGTGACCGTTTAGGTTTGCCTGAGAAGCTAACCAAGTCAGACCTTGTCAACGTTTTTGAAAAAAAAAACCGATATGCATCGACTCTTTGAGCTGTGCCTGGTTGACTGAGTAAACGTAGCAAGGTAAAAGCCGATACGTTGCTATCGGTTTCTGGAGCATCGACCTATTTTTGTTATCGGCAAAATTGGGGCGACAAGAGCAATCTTCGAGAGAACGGATTTTTTTCATTTCATTCAGAAGTTGGTTGCTTACAAAAGGACTGATCGATTACAGAAGGGAGCTTATGACTACTGCTGTTACTGCTACTGGTTCCTAATCTAGGCCGAGGTCGTCGTCGCTGTCGTCGCTGCCGTCTTGTGCGCTATCCTCGGCGCTTCGGCGTCGTCTTATTCTTCTTCTTTGAAGAAGCAGCGAGGGCCTCCTCGTCTTAAATGCGTTGTCGGTGTCCTCGCTGGACCCGGTGGAAGTACTTCACCGGTTGGTACTCCTCGGAGGAGGTGTCCTCCTCTTCCTCCTCCTCCTCGGAGGAATCGACGCCGTCCCAGGACATGGCGTCGTCGATGCTGTCTGCCTCCAGTTCCCCATCAGCAAGGAACTGCAGGTCTTCTTCGCCGTCGGTTAAGGACGCGTCGTCCTCCGACCAAGCGGCGAAATCCCAACCTCGTCCCACCATTGTGGGGCGAGAGTGTTATCTGCCGCCATCGTGAGTGCTCCGGCGTTAGCTCTCGGTCACTCATTGAGTTGGGCGTGGGAGGAGGAAGCGAGAGGAGGCCATGGCAAAGAAACAGGTTTTTTCATGAGGCGGAGGAAGAAGGTTTTTGGCTGTTGGAGGAAGATGGGGATTCGAACTGCTTAGGTGGATTTAAATAAGGGAATAGTAGAGAGCGGTTCAATGCCATAGCGGTTTCCCGAATGTCTTTGCCAAAATCGTCAAATCATGCCTTCGCGAAGGAGTTGAGAAGCAGGGCATCATGATGAAGGGGTGGCGTGGCGATCCTGCTCAAGCGCGATACATCAACGCAACCCGATACAAAAAAGAGGGAAGGAAAAAATATATCAAAGGGTAGTGGTTTTGGAATTATCATTGCCAAAACCGGGGGCATGTTATCGCCATATTTTGGCCAAAGAAGGAGATGGGCCGTGATCAAGATGGGCTTGGAAGATGTATATTCAACGTGTTGTTGGATCGGCCTAGTCGTGGATTTGGGCTAAATTGCCGTGTATCTTGTATCATAGTAGGCTTCGTGTTAGTTTAGGTTCCGTTTCAGTTTAGGTAAAGATAGAGTTGTAGAGTTATTCCAAAAGTAGAGAGTCTCCGGACTATAAATATGTACCTAAAGTTATTGAGAAAAGGAGGAAAACCACGTTCACAACAAACACAATCTCGGCGCATCGCCACCCCTTGTTTTCGAGGGTTTCTTTCGGGTAAGTGTCATGCTGCCTAGATTGCATCTTGCGATCTAGGCAGTACTTTTACTTATGCGTTATTCGGTGTTACTCGTACTGAAGCCTCGTTGATGGCGAGTAACATTATTATCATAGATCTATCGAGGTAAGCATCGGTGTTCTTCGTTATAATCGTTTGGTTTTGCTACCTCTAGTTGTCTCGCTACCTTTGCACCTTCTTCCCAAGTGCAAGGGTAGCACCTTGCTTGATCTTTATTTAGCTGATTCGATCTGTTATGGTTGTGCCTTGCTCGCCAAGGTTTAGTTTGATATCTACGTAGTCAGGCCCTACAAACGGGTTGAACGATCCGATAGTATCTGAGGGCGTGGCTTATTTGTTCTAGAGAAGTTGTTCGGTAATTGACTTTCGTTGGTTATTAGGCCTCCTCTAGGGTTAATATTCTTCATCTTTTGTACATACCGGGCTCAATTACGTGGGACGTTCCAATTACGTAGTGAAAACATTAAAGCGTAAGATCGATTTAACTCGTAGTGATCAAGCAAAACCCCATGTTATCGTAGATCTAATGCAGAACCATGGGGCAATCGGCTCTAGGAGCCGATTCTGAGAAACACAGGGAGTCACGGCTCGAATTTTACGATACTTGTTTACCATGCAGAAATCAATCGGAGCAATCCTTCACCTTCTGACCAGGTATAGGTCGGTGGCATCTCGAACCAAGCGGTAGCGTCTGCGGAGTTTTGAGCCGTTGCAGGACCGAGCCCACGGCAGTTCAGGAGCCTCCCGGCTCTTCGTGTTGCTCGTCGCTGCCCGCCGGTGAGTTTTGACAGGCAACAGATATACATGTTATTGATGTTTTCCTTACTAGCCCTTGTTGTAGTGCCTGGGTATTTGATACCGGTTCAGTTGCTAATATTTGTAACTCGAAACAGGAGCTACGGGATACATGGCGGCTTGCGAGGGATGAGGTGACGATGCGCGTTGGCAATGGATCAAGAGTTGATGTGATGTCCGTCGGCACGCTCTCCTTAGTTTTACCTTCGGGATTAGTTTTAAACCTCAATAAATGTTATTATGTGCCTGCGTTGAGCATGAACATTATTTCTGGATCTTGTTTATTGCAAGACGGTTATTCATTTAAATCGGAGAATAATGGTTGTTCTATTTATATGAGTAACATCTTTTATGGTCATGCACCTATTGTGAATGGTTTATTTCTTCTAAATCTCGAAAGGGATGAAACACACATCCATAACATTGAGGCTAAGAGATGTAAAGTAGATAGTGATAATACTACTTATTTGTGGCACTATCGTCTAGGTCATATTGGTGTAAAGCGCATGAAGAAACTCCATTCTGATGGACTTTTGGAGTCTCTTGATTTTGAATCATTTGACACATGCAAACCATGCCTCATGGGCAAGATGATCAAAACCCCGTTCTCCGGTATGATGGAGCGAGCAACGGACTTGTTGGACATCATACATACCGATGTATGCGGACCGATGAGTGTTTCGACGCGCGGTGGTTATCACTATTTTCTCACTTTTACCGATGACTTAAGTAGATATGGGTATATCTATTTAATGAAACATAAATCTGAAATGTTTGAAAAGTTCAAAGAATTTCAGAATGAAGTGGAGAACCATCGTAACAGAAAGATTAAGTTTATGCGATCCGATCGTGGAGGTGAATATTTAAGTTATGATTATCTCATGCATCTTAAAGCAAGTGGAATCGTTTCACAACTCACGCCACCCGGAACACCACAGCGCAATGGTGTGTCTGAACGCCGGAATCGAACCTTATTAGATATGGTCCGATCAATGATGTCTCTTACTTATTTGCCGTTATCATTTTGGGGTTATGCATTAGAAACCGCTGCATTCACTTTAAATAGGGCACCATGTAAATCCATTGAGACGACACCGTATGAACTGTGGTTTGGTGCTAAACCTAAGTTGTCGTTTCTCAAAGTTTGGGGATGCGAAGCTTACGTCAAGAAGTTGATGCCGGACAAGCTCGAACCCAAAGCGGAGAAATGCGTCTTGATAGGATACCCTAAGGAAACTATTGGGTATACCTTCTATCACAGAACCGAAGGCAAAGTGTTTTATGCAAGAACGGTTCCTTTCTTGAGGAGTTTCTCTCGAAAGAAGTGAGTGGGAGGAAAGTAGAGCTAGACGAGGTTATTGAACCTTCTCTTGAATTGGAGAGTAGCGCGACACCTGAAATTGTTCCAAGGTCACTGCACCAACAATAGAGGAAGCTAATGACAAGGATCATGAAGCTTGGACGATCTTGCTCTTGAGCGTCGCAGTCGACAAGGTCGCGTGCCCTCCCGAGTGGTACGACAACCTGTCTTGTTGTCTTGTTGGTAGAAGACGGTGAACCTCGTACTATGAGGAAGCGATGATGAGCGGACTAGAAATGGCTAGAAGCCATGAAATCCGAATTGGGATCCATGAGAAACCAAGTATGGACTTTGGTGGACCCTCCTAGCGACCGAAAGGCCGTTGAGTGCAAATGGATTTTCAAGAAGAAAACGGACGCGGATGGTAATGTTACCGTCTATAAAGCACGGCTTGTCGCGAAAGGTTTTCGACAAGTTCAAGGTGTTGACTACGATGAGACTTTCTCTCCCGTAGCGATGTTTAAGTCCATTCGGATTTTATTAGCAATTGCTGCGTTTCATGATTATGAAATATGGCAGATGGATGTCAAGACTGCTTTCCTTAATGGCAACATTGATGAAGAGTTATATATGATGCAACCCGAAGGTTTTATCGATCCTAAGGATGCTGATAAAGTATGCAAACTTCAGCGTTCCATTTATGGACTGAAGCAATCATCTCGGAGTTGGAACCTTCGTTTTGATCAAGTGATCAAGAGCTTTGGATTTGTTCCAAATTGCTACGAAGCTTGTATCTACAAGAAAGTGAGTGGGAGCTCAGTGACGTTTCTGGTACTATATGTGGATGACATATTGATTATTGGAAATGACATTAACATGCTTAACGATGTGAAGAGTTATTTGAACAAGTGTTTTTCAATGAAAGACCAAGGTGAAGCTGCTTATATATTGGGCATCAAAATCTGTAGAGATAGACAAAGACGCCTGATAGCTTTAAGCCAGAGTACATACCTAGACAAAGTTCTGAAAAGGTTCAGAATGGATAAGGCAAAAAAAAGGATCAGTGCCTATGTTGTCAAGTAAGATATTGAGCAAGGCTCAGTGTCCAGCTACGATAAATGATAGGGAAGCTATGAGCAAAGTGCCTTATGCCTCGGCCATAGGTTCTATCATGTATGCCATCTTGTGTACTAGACGGATGTGTCCAATGCTCTTAGTTTGACGAGATATCAAAGTGATCCAGGAGTGGAACCTTTGGACAGCCGTGAAGAACATCCTAAAGTACCTAAATAGGACTAAAGAAATGTTCTTAGTCTATGGGGTGATGAACAGCTCGTCGTAAAGGTTACGTCGATGCTAGTTTTGACACCGACAAGGATGATTCTAAATCTCGAACGGGATACGTGTATATTTTGAATGGAGGAGCTGAGTGGAGAAAGGCGCAAGCAAAGCGTGATCGCGGGATCTACGATGAAAGCGGAATACATGGCTCTTGTGAAGCGTCAGTGAAGGAGTTTGGATCAGAACTTCATCATCGAGCTTGGCATGGTTCAAGTGCATTGGACCCCTTTGGAGATATTGTGTGACAACAACATGGCGCCATAGCACTCGCTAAGGAACCAAGATATCATCCAAAGAACAAGCATATCAACGCAAGTTTCATATAATCCGAGATTATTTAGCGGATGGAGATCGAAGATTAGCAAAGTACATACAGATCTGAATGTCGCAGATCCATTGACTAAACCTCTTCCACGTGTAAAACATGATCGGCACCTCGATTGCCATGGGTGTGAGATTGTTGCCAGATGTAAACTAGATTATTGACTCTAGTGCAAGTGGGAGACTGTTGGAATTATGCCCTAGAGGCAATAATAAAGATGTTATTATTATAATTCTTGTTCATGATAATGTTTATATTCCATGCTAGAATTATATTAAGCGGAAACTTTAATACTTGTGTGGTTTGTGAAAAACACCGTGTCCCTAGTACGCCTCTATGGACTAGCTCATTGATTAATGATGGTTAAGGTTTCCTAGCCATGGACATGAGTTGTCGATTAATAATGAGATCATATCATTGGGAGAATGATATGGTGGAAAGACCCAAACTAAGCGAAGCAATTAGTGTTGGAGATATGCCCTAGAGGCAATAATAAATGTAGTTATTATTATATCTTTGTGTTTATGATGAATGTTTATATTCATGCTATAATAGTATTAACAAGGAAACAATAATACTTGTGTGATTTGTAAACTCAAAATTGAAGTCCCTAGTATAGCCTCTATACATCACTAGCTTGTTGGTTGATAAATGATTGTGGTTTCCCTATCATGAACATTGAGATGTTATCGACAACAAGATCATATCGTTAGGAGAATGATATGGTGGACATACTCCTATAGATAAGCATAGCATAAAGATCAAGTCATTTTAATAGTTCAATTGCTATATGTTTTCTGATACATAGTAACCTAATTCCTTCGACCATGAGATCATGCATATAACCTTTACCGGATGGATGCTTTGATGACATCAAACACCACACCGCAACTGGGTGGCTATAAAGGTGGCATTGAGTGTTCGGAAAGTATTGGTTGAGACACATGGATCAAGAGTGGGATTTGTCCATCCATATGACGGATAGATATACTCTGGGCCCTCTCGGTGAAATGTCATCCAATTAGCTTGCAAGCATGTGACTGGATCACAAGGGATCACATATCACGGGAACGAGAAAAGAGTACTTATCAGTAACGAGGTTGAACTAGGTATGCAGAGATACCGACGATCATAACCTCGGATAAGTAAACTATCGTGTGACAAAGGGAAATTGGTATCGTATGTAAGTGGTTCATTCGATCGCAAAGTAATCGTAGAGCCATATGAATTTCCAGATTCCTCTATTGGTTATTGATCGGAGAAGTGTCTCGATCATGTCCGCATAATTCACGAACCGTAGGGAGACACACTTAAGGATTCGACGTTGTTAGAGTAGTTATGGAATGATGAGAAAGAGTCCGAATGTTGTTCGGAGTCTCGAATGGGATTCAGGATATAATGAGGAGATCCGGAATGGTCCGGAGAATAAGATTCATGTAAGGAAATTCCCATTTCGGAGTTGGAGAATGGTTCCGATGTTTTCATCGGGAATGTTCTAGAAGGTTCCGGAATGTCCGACACTCCGGGGGGGAAGGGTACATGAATGTGTCATTGCAAGTTGGACTGATTGCATCCATTACTAGGTGTCATCGTTGTCAAAAATAAAGGGTTTATTCAAATCCTAGTTTGAAAAGTCAAACGGCTAGTTTGAAAGTCAAACGACAAGTTTTGGAAAGAGGAGGAGGAGTGGGAAACCGAGTTGGGGAGGAGTTCCCTCCTCCAACCGCCGGCCCACCTCCAAGCCGAGTTGGGGAGGGACTCCCCTCCCCTTGGCCGCGCCTCCCACCTATAAAGGGAGGGGCAGGGCTGCCCCGAAAACCCTAACCCAAGCCACCGCCGCCCTCCAAGCCGCCGCCGCCTAGGGATATCCTTGCCGCCGACTTGGGCACCTCCAAGCCCTAGCCGCCGGCCCTAGCACCTCTTCCTCGACGTGTCTAAACCCTAGATCATCGAGGGATTTCTCATAGCCCACCATACTCGCTCCGGCTTAAGGCGAAGCCCTGCGAGATCTCCCCTCTACTTCCGGTACCACGCCGTTGTGCTGCCGGAATCACGAGGAGAGTGCTACAACCTCTGCTTTCTTTGGAACAAGGAGAGGAAGGTCTTCGTCAGTACCGAACGTGTGACCGATTCAAGGGCTGCTTGGAGCAGGCCTTGGAAGGATCGTCTCTGCGATCTTGAGATCGGGAAAATCGACTACATCACCCATGAGAATCCGCTCTCGTTAAACACTTTGGAATCTTCGAGGGTGAGTTATTCTATCGAATCGTTGCTACAATCTAGTAGATAGATCTTGGCTTGTTTGTTTGTATGCGGTAGAAAATTTTTTTTCCATGCTACGAAACCCTACAAAGGGTATCGAGCCGTGTCTATATGTAGATCTGTTGCACGAGTAGAACACAATGGTCATTGTGGGCGTTGATGCTTTTATTGTCGATTGCTTCTTGTGTACTTTGCATCTTGCGGTATGTTGGGATGAAGCGGCCCGGGCTAACCTTACATGACATCGTTCATGAGACTTGCTCCACGCTTGACATGCAACTTGTATTGCATAAGTGGCTTTGCGGGTGCCTGTTTCTCCTAGCATAGTTAAGATCCAATTTACAACGGGTGATTAACAATACTAGTATCAATGTTGTGGTTCTTGTTCGTAAGTTAGAACGACACTTATTGAAAGCCCCAAACCACGTAAAATATGCAAAGAAAGTAGAGGCGTCTAACTTTGTTTGTAGGGGTGTGCTGTGATGTGATATGGCCATGATTGTGATTATATTTGATGTATGCAATGTTCCTTATTGTAAGTTGGCAACCGGCAGGAGCCATATGGTTGTCTTTAATTTATGTTAAGACCCGCGTGTCTATTCAAAGTAGTTGTAATAGTTGAAGCTGGTGGACGACAACCATGGAGAAGCGTCATTGACCTTGATGCAATGCCGGTGATGATGGAGATCATGTTCGTGCTAGAAGATGGAGATCGGAAGCACAAAGAAGAAAGGCCATATCATATCACATATTTTGAATTGCATGTGATGTTAATCCTTTATGCATCTTGTATTGCTTAGTAGACGACGGTACCATTATAAGATGATCCCTCATGCACATGAATTTCAAGTCATAAAGTGTTCACCCTTAGTTAGCACCGTTGCTAAAGCTTGTTGTTTCGAAGCACCACGTGATGATCGGGTGTGTTAGATTCCGCAAGTGTATACAACGTGAGCAAGCTAGATTTGCTCATGCGGAAACTAAGGTTTGATCTTGACGAGCCTAGCATGTACAGACATGGTCTCGGAACACGGATCACCGAAAGGTAAAGCATGAATCATATAGTAGATATGATGAACATGTCGATTGTTCGCCATTGAAACTATATCAACTCTCGTGATGATCGGTGTTGATGTGGTGGATTTGGTTCGTGTGATCACTAAAACAATGTGAGGGATATTGTTTTGAGTGGGAGTTCACCTAGATTAACTTTATTATTAATTTGAACTCAATTTATCATAAAATTAGTCTAAACTATTGCAAATATGTTGTAGATCAATGGCAGCCCCTACCATCAATTTTAATGCGTTCCTAGAGAAAGAAAAGTTGAAAAACAATGGAAGCAACTTCGTGGATTGGTTCCGCAATTTGAGGATTGTCCTCACAGCTGGTAATTTGACCTATGTGCTGGATGCACCGCTGGGTGACCCACCTGCAGCTGATGCAGCCGATGAAGTAAAGAATGTTTACCTCACTCGGAAGACTCAGTACTCCACAGTTAAGTGTGCTATCTTGTATGGTTTAGAATCGGAGCTTCAGAAAAGGTTTGAGAATTCAGACCCATATGATATTATCGAGGATCTCAAATTGATCTTTGAGACTCATGCGACAATTGAAAGCTATGAGGCTTCTGAAAATTTCTTTAACTGCAAGATGGAAGAGGGCAGCTCCGTCAGTGAGCATGTGCTTAAAATGTCTGGGCACACAAACAAACTTCAAAGCTTGGGTATAGTGATTCCTAATGCTTTGGGGATTTACCGTGTCCTCCAATCACTACCACCAAGTTACAAGAACTTTGTGATGAACTACAACATGCAGAACATGAACAAGACGTTGCCAGAACTCTTTGCCATGTTGAAGTCTGCAGAAGTGGAGATCAAGAAAGAGCACCAAGTATTGTTGGTTAATAAGACCACCAAATTCAAGAAAGGCAAGTCTAAGCAGAAGGGACACTTCAAGAAGGGTGGTAAGAAAGTTACCACGCCAACGAAGAAGACCAAAGCTGGACCTAAGCCTGATACTGAGTGCTTTTACTGCAAGGGAGAAGGTCACTAGAAGCGGAATTGCCCAAAGTACTTGGCGGATTTGAAGAACGACAACATCAAGAAGAAAGGTATATCTGATATACATGTTATTGATGTGTATCTCACTAGTACTCGTTGTCACATCCCAAGATTTTCCAAATCTTGTAATGTGAAAAATAAATTAATAAAATAAAACTTTGTTGATTTTCTGGGTGAGAAGAAACTTTTTGATTCCAATTGGAAACCTTCAAACCTTTTTGATCAAACAGATCCTAAAGGGATTTGAAAAGTTAAACGATTAATAAAGAAAATATTTTGGATATTTAAAATTACTATTTTGGATCTTTTAAATAAAAGGATTTGCTTTTCAAAAGAAAAGGTGGATTTATAAATAAAGATTATTTTATAGAGCCAAATTAAACCTTGGCCAAGTTTTTGAAATAAAATGTTTTGTTTTGATAAAAATAGTAAAGGTTTATTTAAATAAAATAATAAGGATTTAATATCCAATTTTATTTAAGTAAAGGCTTTTCCCATTTTAAATAAACACTAAAACTTATTTATTTATTTTAAATAAGTTTTCCAAGTATTTTATATTCTCAAATAAAACCTACTGAAGTGTTTTGGTTTTATTTAAATTTAAAAATAAAGATTTTAATAAGACAAATCCTAATTGAATTAAATGAATAAGGTCTATTCATTTAATTATTATTAGACCCTAAAATAAAATGTTATTTTATTTTAAACAAGTTTTCCAAATATCTTCTATTTTCAAATAAAACCTACTTATTTGGTTTTGAAAATATTTAGTTTTCAAATGGAGATTTTATTAAATAAATCAAACCCTATTTGATTAATAAACTATGGTCCATTTTATTTAATTAATGAATGGATCCTAAAAAGATTAAAAATATTATTTTTGGACTTTGGTTATGTTGATAAACAGAACCAAATTCAATTACAAGTGTGGCGATTGTTTGATTTGATTTAGTTGTTGAATTGATTGTTGAATTTCAAAACAGAAAAAGAATTGGAAAAAAGAAAAGATTCAGAACAGGAAAAAAAAAAGAAAAGGACCAGCCCAACAAACTGGCCCAACAAGACCCAGTCCAGCCCACCTACTCTCTCCCACGGCGAATCGTTTTTCACCGAGAAAGAAACCCGCGAGGCCACTGACTTGTGGACCCCTCCCCCTCACTCCCTTTCTAACTGACCAGCCGGCCCCACACCCGAGCCTTCTTCCTCACCCGCGACGACCTCTTCTCCCTCCCCTCGTCGCCGTTTCTGGCAGTGATTCCGCGGCTTCAATTCACCTTAATGCGGCCACCATTACTCGCCGTGACCACGCTCATTTAAACGCCAACGCCTTCCCTCCATTTCCCCTCTGTCTCCTCCCCCAAGTGCGCCCCAGGCTAACTTATTTCACTCAAACCCCGCCACTGTCCGACGACCCTCCGGCAAGGATTCCGGCAGCCTCACGCCACCCCTTTCCTCCTAGAGCACGCAGCTGTGATCCCCATCGTCTAGCGGACTTTTCCGCATCGCCAGCTCACTCGCGCGAGCTCTGCAAGCTCGGCAACGTGTTCCCCAAGCCAGCGCCGTCGCCCAAGCTGGCGGCGTCCCCGATAACCCCGACCACCCCTCTCTTCCCCGTGGACACGATAATGATCGCCATGCCCTTGCGAACCTAATAGTGTCTCCCTTTCGTCCTAGGGTGCCTCCCATCCTCGCCCTCGATGACCTCCAGAACCGCCCGACGCCAGCAAGAACTCCGGCGAGCCATTACCCTCAACTCCGTGCGCCCCTCGTCGAGCCAACGACACCTTGGGCTTCCCCACGACATTGCGATCACGGTGAGCCTTCTCCTTCTCTCCCTTGCGTCCAGTATCACCGGCGACGACCTCGCCAGAGCGCTGCCGCCAGAGCGCCGCTGATTATTAGTCAGAGTAGTTAGGACCGTTGGATTTGGATCTGACGATTAGGATAGAAAGTAAGCGAATGGGTACGCACTCTTCTGAGCCGCATGATTCAACTTGATCCAACATGCCAGAATAGCCGATCCGAGTGAAGCGGTACCGACGAATGGGAATAGGACGCGTGTCGCCAGTTTCTGTTTAAAACAAAATTTGAATCTGATTTAGATGCAGATTTTAAACTCTTGTAACTTTTGATCCACATCCAAAAATTACAAACTTTATATCAATGGAATCAGTGGGACAAGCCCTAGCCAACCATGCCATTGGTTTAGTAAAAACCTTCTGGGAAAATGATTGTTTTTGCA
Organism: Avena longiglumis; assembly: GCA_030063025.1. Classification (NCBI taxonomy): domain Eukaryota; kingdom Viridiplantae; phylum Streptophyta; class Magnoliopsida; order Poales; family Poaceae; genus Avena; species Avena longiglumis. The sequence continues at coordinate 570,825,593 of CP125974.1, forward strand.
GAAACATTTGTATGCTTGATTAGGTTGTAAAAATTGTTCAAAATTGATTTTGGGGATAAAATCTTTGGAAAATGGATTGATTTGAACCTACTGACCATAGGAAACACTTTGTGGATTCAAAAATGTATTTGGTGAAACAAAATAATGATTCTTTGATTTAAAACCATTTCTAGTCAAATAGAAATGTGGTTTATTTACTAAAAATGGTTTTGGAAGAAAACTTTTGGGAAATGTTTTGTTTTAAACTCTCTGACCCCAAACACCAAGTTTAATGGTTTGAAAACTTATTTGGTGAACCCTATAGATTAATGCCTTAGTAAAAATATTTCTACACCACATAAAATGATACTTTGTTTTGAAAATGGTTTAGGAAGTGAAACCTCTTGCAAATGACTTTGCCACTTTAAAAAATGACCAATAGGTGCTTTAAAATGTTTATGACACATTAGGAACCACTTTTTCAAATAAAACAATCCTTGGCATGCTTGCATGCATTGTTTTGTTTTATTATTTTATGTGATGTTTTGCTTGATTGGTAGATTGAGTTTGTACCTTGCTTGATTGAATTGTAGTGACTTGAAGAGTGTGATTGTTGCAAGGACAAGGAGTGAACCCATACTCTACCAAAAAGGCAAGTGATGCTTCATACTTTGTCCCATTACTTTCACTATGCATTAGTTATTTTCTCTAAGTAAAACTTGCATGAATTTTTGCTAAGTATAAACCTTGCTATAGAAATCCTAGTAGATGAAACCTTAGTAGAAATTCCTAAGTCAAGATACCTACTACTATCATGCTTAGCTTAGCTAATAGAAAACAAGGGTGGAAATATATTCACACTATGGAAAATTTCTAAGTCTGAGGACTTGTGTTTTTGTTTAATAAAACAACTAAGTTAATGAATCACCTGGGTGGAATGGTAATTGCTTGGTGGATTTTGGTTGAGTGGTTCACAAGGCCCATGTCTATGGTTGACCTTGTGTATCTCACTTGTGGATGGCCACCCAGGAACAAAGAGATTTGAGATGTCAAATGTTGAGAAGCTTCAAGTGCAACCACTTGGCATTATGGGCTCTGCCTGGATCATATAGGTTGCAAGAACTTAGCCATATGGACAATTGGTGGTAGAGTTTGATAGGTTGGAGCGCGTCCATTTTGGTCTAAGGGAAGGCTTCTGAAAGATCTTGTCTTGGGAAACCAAGTCTTGTGGGGAAAGTGCACCACCTCTGCAGAGTGTAAAATCTAAGTACTTAGCCATGTCCCTGGTAAAGGACAATTTGAGCATCAAGACATGGAAGCAATCAAGAATCTCATCATTCAAATTTCTAAGTTAAAAACTTGTGGTTTGAATAAGGGTTAAAGGATCTTCAATCTTTGATTGAGAAAAATGTTTTTGTCAAGCAAAAACTTAGTGTTTTCAAATGATAAGGAAAATCTATTTTGAGCAATGCAAGCCTCAACTCCACTAAGCCAAATGCATATAGATGATAGACACCACCATACTACCATAGTATCACTTGCCAATACAATTCAAATGTATTGACCCTTGTGGCTGTAACTTGTTATGTTGTAGGTTTGATTGATTTAGTGAAGTGTGTTGATTTGGATTACAAAGTCTACAACCAACATGTCTGCCTGTGGCACTTTGAAGATGAAGGACCCCATGCTTATAGTTATTCTGCTGCAATGTAATGTAATAGCCTAATGAGCTATGTAAGATGTAATAAAATTATGTTATTCCTGGTTATAAAGTTATATTATGACCTTTGTTTCTTGATATTACATCTTAACTGTGGATGCTAGCTATTGATCTAGGGACTAGCATTGTAAACACAGGGATCTCTACCTTATTAAAGGTTGGGACCTCTACACTCGTAGTAGTGCCTGGGTATTTGATACTGGTTCGGTTGCTCATATTTGTAACTCGAAACAGGTGCTGCAGAATAAACGGAAGCTAGCGGAGAACGAGGTGACGATGCGCGTGGGAAACGGATCAAAGGTTGATGTGATCGCGGTCGGCACGCTACCCCTTCATCTACCATCGGGATTAGTTTTATACTTAAATAATTGTTATTTGGTGCCTGCGTTGAGCATGAACATTATATCGGGATCTTGTTTAATGCGAGACGGTTACTTGTTTAAGTCCGAGAATAATGGTTGTTCGATTTATATAAGTAATTTGTTTTATGCACATGCACCTTTGATAGATGGTCTATTCTTGTTGAATCTCGATAGTGGAAATACACATATTAATAACATTGAGGCTAAACGTTTGAAATCGAGCGATAACTCGACCTATATGTGGCACTGTCGTCTTGGTCACATTGGAGTGAAGCGTATGAAGAAACTCCATTCCAATGGACTTCTTGAATCACTTGATTTTGAATCACTTGAAATATGCGAAGCATGTCTTATGGGTAAAATGACTAAGACTCCATTTTCTGGTATGATGGAGCGAGCTACGGACTTATTAGAAATCATACATACCGATGTGTGGGGTCCAATGTGTGTAGCATCGCGCGGTGGTTATCGTTATGTTCTTACCTTCACGGATGACTTGAGTAGATATGGGTATATCTATTTCATGAAACATAAGTCCGAAACTTTCGAGAAGTTTAAGGAATTTCAAAGTGAGGTAGAGAATCAACGTAACAAGAAGATTAAATTTCTACGTTCTGATCGTGGAGGTAAATATATAAGTTACGAGTTTGGCGAGCATTTGAAGAAATGCGGAATACTTTCGCAGTTGACACCGCCGGGAACACCACAGCGTAATGGTGTGTCCGAACGTCGTAATCGAACTCTCTTAGATATGGTTCGTTCTATGATGTCACTTACAGATTTACCGCTATCATTTTGGGGTTATGCATTAGAAACAGCCGCATTCACTTTAATTAGGGCACCGTCTAAATCAGTTGAAATGACACTGTATGAATTATGGTTTGGGAAGAAACCTAGATTGTCGTTCCTTAAAGTTTGGGGTTGCGAAGCCTATGTAAAGAAGTTACAGCCGGACAAGCTTGAACCCAAAGCGGAAAAATGCATCTTCATAGGATACCCGAAGGAAACTATTGGGTATACCTTCTATCATAGATCCAAAGGCAAAATCTTCGTTTCCAAGAATGGATCCTTTCTAGAGAAGGAATTTCTCTCGAAAGAAGTGACTGGAAGGAAAGTAGAACTTGACGAGGTTGTCGAACCTTCTCTCGAAATTGCGAGTAGCGCAGCGCCGGAAGAAGTTCCTGTGGTGCCTGCACCAATAAGAGAGGAAGCTAATGATGATGATCATGAAACTTCGATTGAAGTTGCTACAGAGCCTCGCAGGTCAACGAGAACTCGTACCACTCCAGATTGGTATGATCCCGTTCGCAGCATAGAAAACAAAAAATTTCCTACGATGGGAACAACTATGTACCAAGATCTATCTACTAGATACAAACAACGGGCGGATGTATATCCGTAGAGAACATACCCTTGAAGACCGACAAAGCTTAACGAGTCCAAACTCGTGGTTGATGTAGACGATCTCTTGCCGATCTCAAGATCGAGAGGAAGTCCTAGCGCCGCAAAACAACAGCGCATCCGTGCTCGCACACACGTTCGAGGCACCGAGCAACCTCCGCCTCCTCGCTCCAGCGATGCAGCGGAAGCACAACTCTTTCTTGCCGAAAATCCACCGGGAACATGTATCTCGCTAGTCCGAGACCATGGGGGATAAATTCTAGAGGGGAGAGAGATCCTTCACGAGGAGGTGTGTTGTGAGAGGAGGAGAAGGGGGCCTTTTATAGGGAGAGGGGCACCCAAGGGGCCATGCGCCCAGCCATGGGGCTGCCCCACCTCTTCCACATTCATGTGGGTGGAGCTCCCACTCAAAATGAAAAGCCTCCACTCCCATTAAAAGCCTTCACTCATAAATCCACTCACATGCATTAAATTTCCACCAAATTTAATGCAAGCTCTCATTAAATAAAACTCTTTTATTTATTTATTCAGAATTTTGTTAATTACTTTAATTAACAAACATTCACATAAAACCCTTGCTAGTATTCCATTTCACATGCAGAACCATTTTCAGCAATTTCAACCAAACAGTTTGGTGTCTAGTGAAATAAATTCTCGCTTTCCTTTTCTTTTCGGCATGAAACTTTTGCTCCAAATGGATGTCGGTGTCTCTTAAGTGTGTCACCCTACGGTTCGCGAATAATGCGGACATGATCGAGACCCTCTCGGATCAATAATCGAGCGGGATCGAGACCCATACCGACTCCCACACATTCAACGATGACTTTCTTGTGATCGTCGGAACCTTTTACGCTAGTATCTTAATCCCTTTGTCTCACGATATATTACATGTCCGAGATTCGATCATCGGTATCTCCATACCTAGTTTGATCTAGTTACCGACATGCACTCTTTTCTCGTTCCCGTGATATAACATTCTAGTGATCAAATCACTTGCTTGCAAGCTAATCAATGTGATATCACCGAGAGGGCCCATAGTATATCTATCCGTCATCGGGATGAACAAATTCCACTCTCGATCCATGGGCCTCAACATAACACTTTAGTAGTTACGAACCCATCTTTATAATCACCCACATTACGGTGTGACGTTTGATGTTATCAAGAAACTCTTCCGGTGTTAGTGATTGACATGATCTCATGGTCTAAGGATTAGGATCACTTCGTAAGTTGTTATAGCAATATAAACTCAATGACTTTGATCGTAATGCTATACTTCGGATGAATGTTCATCACACCATTACACTAATGTTGTGACCTCGTTATTAACAACATTCAATGTCCATGATCAGGAAACCTATGATCATCTTGTTAATCAACGAGCTAGTTTATAAGAGAGGCATAACTAGGAACTACCTTTTGTTTATTAAACACACATGTATTAACGTTTCCGTATTAATACAATTATAGCATGCAAAATAAACATTTATCATAAACAAGGAATACGATAATAACCACTTTATTATTGCCTCGGGCATATTCCTTGATCTCCCACTTGCACTAGAGACAATAATCTAGTTTGTAAACTTTGTGTATTGAACACCTATGGCTTTACGGTGTTCCATATACGCAATTGCAAGTGGTTAACATAATCTCTGGATCGGCGTTTCAGGTCGTGTGTATTTGCATGTCTTTGCGTCTTCACGCATCACTCATTCTCTAATGAGATGGCATTGTATAAATTTGGTCTTTCGGTGAGACCTTTAGTTCCTTGGGGTTAAAACACGTCGATACTATTGTCATACAATATATCTTTAGTGTTAGCCCGTTGCGAACCACACCTTAGTTTGATAACAAACTACTTGACACAAATTCCCTCCTTTGCTGCTACTATAGCAGTCATATACTTAGCCTTTTGTTGTAGTATTCGTCACAATGTCTTAATTTTGGAACTCTTCCAAATCCATCATGGAATCTCCTTTCCATTACATTGTGCCACCCATAGTTTAAATTGAGATAAACTTAATTTGTATCTTGTGACAAAACTAGTATCAATGTAACGCTTTACAATGAACTATTTGTAATTGTTTGTCACCTCTACACAAATATATTCTTAGTTCTTCCAAAAGATCATAAGAATATCCTTACTATAGTCCAATGATCATTTTATGATTCATTCTGGTATATGCTCATAACACTTAGAGCATAGGACATATCTGGATGTGTACATATCATGGTATGATTGATCAAAACATTCTTGTGATTTCACTCATCAAGTGTCAAAACACTTGAATCTTGTTTCACTTATCAAGTGTCGATACACTTGAATCTTTATTCAATTCCTTTCCATGTGACAAGAACTGTTTCTTGTCATTTCTATATTGAACTCCTTCAATATCTCATATATGTACGTTTTGGCATAACCATATTAGCGTCATCGTCTATCCACTATAGACATTCATGCTGAATATTCGGGTTTTGCCTAAGTCTTTCATCGAAATGAAATTCTTAACCATTGTCAATAAAATATACATCATTTCTAATCAACAAGATGTCCTCCACATAATGTATTAGAAATATGTCTTAGCGCTCCCACTTAATTTCTTGCAAATGCAAGCATCTTCATCGTCTCCTGATGAAAACTCGTTTTCATCATGGTGAAGATTCCAACTCCGCGATGCTTACTTCAACCATTGAAGTTTGCATGCCCTTTTAGCATCCTTTGAATTTAACAAAACCCTTTGGACCGTGTCATGTACACGTCCTAGGTAACCATTCTATTAGAAGAACTTTGTTTTGTTTATTCATCTATCATATAACAGATTATATGTAGTGGTTGCTACTTTAATCCGTCCAGACTAAATATCGCTATGAAAGATCAAATCTTGTCATAGTCAACTCTTTGAACATTATCATAAAATACTTTACAACATGTCGAATATTTCATAGATGTGAGACATCCATGTCTGTTTCTTTATAGATCCAAATACGACCGATAGGTTTTTACACCTTTCTGGAGGGTCTTCCAAGTTCAAAACTTGATTTCTCGTATGGAACTATCACGGATTTTATGGCTTCAAGCCATTTGATGGTCGAGGCCCATCATCGCTTCTTTGTATGTATTCGGTTCATCATTGTCAAACAATAATGATTTACTCTCAAATCTTAGCATTTGATTGTTTAACCGACCTTCTTGGTTCAATAGGAACTTTAGACCTCCGTGACCACAACCTTTGAGGCACATAAGCTATGAGCATTATGGCAGCCTCGAGCGATTTCCTAAGCTAACTCAAGACATTTAGCTAAGGTTCGTTAACCTTATCAAAGTTCTATTGTCCTCCCACTTAACATTTATGAAAAATTCCTTCTTCAAGAAACTTCACATTTCAAGCGACAAACCCTTTTGTCCTCGGTGTTAAGGAGGAATAACCAATTGTTATTCAAAATAACCTACAAAGACATGCTCATCCGACTTTGGTTGTAAACATCTTACTTATGTTTAGCATACCAAAATTTAAGAAAGGACAACTTGGGTTTTACCCCAAACCATAACTCATATGGTGTCATTTCAACGGATCAAGATGAAGCTCTTTTCAGTGTAAAAGCGGTAGTCTCTAAAGCTTTAATCTTTTAAAATATAATGGCAGTTTTATAAATAACACCTTTGATCCAACCATGTCAAACAAGGTTTCATTACAAATCTCAAACACTCCATACTCCTATGGTGTTTTGGGAGATGTAAATCTAGGTGTTTTGCTAAAATTGCAACTCAAATAAATCCCTTTATGATAAAATCATAATTCATTTATTTTCTTGTTACACTTGTAACTCAAATAAATCCCTTTATGATCAAATCATAATTCATTTATTTTTCTTGTTACAATGATTTTCCACTTCATCTTGAAAGTCTTTGAAACATTTTCAAATATTTCATACTTCTTTCTCATTAAGTGAACATTCACTCAAAATTCCGGAGAAAGCATATGAAGTTGAAACCCATCGCTTACGACTGCACATAATGGACTACATACATCGATATGTATAAATTCCAATATTTTAGTCGTTCTTCTTTGGCCTTTGAGCGAAGTTTTAATTATCCCGAGGAAAGTCTCACAAGCGTCACTTGATCAAATCAAAGACTCCAAAAATCCATGAAAATGGAGATTCTTCATGTTTTCTTTCCAATATAATTTAAACAATGATGTCACTTTATAAGTGATCTTTCAATCATTTGTCTTGCAACATTTTAGCATTAGGATTTATGGATGTGATTTCTTCAACTAGATTTGTAAATCATCCATCTTATATGGAATACGGTAATTATTTGAACAACCTTTGTTCTTATAATACCTGATTCAAATAACAATTATTAAAACAAATCTTGAAGTCTTTCTTCAACTAGATTTGTAAATCATCCATCTTATATGGAATACGGTAATTATTTGAACAACCTTTGTTCTTATAATACCTGATTCAAATAACAATTATTAAAACAAATCTTGAAGTCAAGCTTTGATGTCAACGAGAAATACAAACAACGGTTTGTTTGTTTTCGATGAACATCATCACATTTTCTCTTGCTAGTTACTTAGGCCATTGTGGTTCATGAATTGCGTCATTCCGTATGAAATTTCATACCAACCAATTCGGTATCCAATACCCAAGAACCACATTGTTTAACAAGCAAAGAATACAACCATAACATGTATATCATATATATACCTAAATTGGATATTTCCAATCTTTTCTTTTCTGCCAAATATATTTTATAGATTCTCTTTCAGCATTTCCTTTTCCTTTTTAAAAGAATCTATCAACATCAAAAGTGGCGCCATACACATGACACATAGTCCAAAGCGTGTATACTCAAATAATAATACCTTTGGACTTGCACTTTGAAGTAGATCACCATCATCAAAATGATCGGTATTCTTTCAAAATCCATTCTTTAGTAATCTTTTAGTGTAGTAAACATTTTACATACATATTCTATTCACCCTTATCATGACGACTTTCATGATCAAGCTACTTTAGCTTATAAAGGCGAATCGTGAGTATAACATTACTTTCCAAAATCCTTTTGGATGATTAGGATGTCTAGCATCTCCAACCTTCGCAAATTCTCATCCAATATGAGAACAAATATTATACTCTATCATATTGCAACCAAAACATTGTTTCAGATATCGTTATATCGCCACACATGATGGTTTCAAACAATTCTTTCAGCTCCTAGATAAACTTGATGTTTAAATCAAGAATCATGGAGGCAAACATGATACTTAAGATACTAACACGGAATTGTTACTCTCGATTTAATACCAATTATTAAATTTCACGGAGTAAATAGAAATTTGCTGAAAGTTTGCAATAGGACTTTAAACTTTAGATTGACACTCAACACAATACGATACCAACAGAAAGTATATATCCAGAATTCTATAGTTCTATTATCTCAATTACAACTATGCATAAGGTGGTGAGCGAATGCCAATGACTATAACAAATTATGCAAAGTCACTTTGATTTAATTTATGATAAATTGAGTTCTACTAATCCAAATTAGAAATGAACTCCCACTCAAAACGACATCCCTCGTGCCTTTTTGGTGATTACATGAACCAAATCCACTACACCAAGTCCGATCATCACGTGAGTCGGTGTAGCTTCAAAGGCGAGCATCAAGCGGGCATCATATCTACTATATGACTCATGCTTAACCTTTCGGTCCGTGTTCGAGGCCATGTCTGCATATGCTAGGCTCGCCAAGTTAGAACCTTAGTATTTTGCGTGTGTAACTGTTTTACACCAAGTATGGTCGAGGATCCAAGAACACCCGATCATCACGTGATGTCTTGGAGCGAAAACATAATCGGTGCATACTAAAGGAAGAACACATTCTTATCTTGATATTTAAATGAGGGAACATCTTATTATGCTTAACAAAGCGCTAAATAAGCAATATAAGATGTAATCAAACATCATATGTTTATTAGTGAGATTATATGGTTCCCGCAGATGATCTCTATCATGTGCATCGTGGTATGATCACTATCATACCTTTATGTGTAAGTCCAAGGTCTATGGAGATTACACGTTATGTGTGTTGTAAGAGTATCATCTTATACTTCTACTTACAACATCACCATATCATATCACTAGCCCAGCAACAATCTAAACTAGACGCCTCTAATTTATCCATTGCAAATTTTACATGGCTTAGGGCTTTCGAAGATAGAACCGTTCTTACCTACGAACATGAACCACAACGAGGATAACCAAATTGTTGACAACTCGTTGCAAATTAGATATTGACTATAGTAGGAGAGACAGACACCCGCTAGCCACTTATGCAAAACTAGTTGCATGTCAAGCGTGGAACAGGTCTCATGTGCGAGGACATGTAAAGTTTGTCCGGGCCGCTTCATCCCACTATGCCACCAATATCCAAAGTACAACTAAGAAGCAATAAAATGATCATCATCGCCCACATACTCATATGTGTACTACCCATGCAAAGCATCTACGCATAGATCCGGCTCTGATACCCTTTGAAGGGTTCGCGACATAGAAAACAAAAATTTTCCTCGATGGGAACAACTATGTACCAAGATCTATCTACTAGATACAAACAACGGGCGGATGTATATCCGTAGAGAACATACCCTTGAAGACCGACAAAGCTTAACGAGTCCAAACTCGTGGTTGATGTAGACGATCTCTTGCCGATCTCAAGATCGAGAGGAAGTCCTAAGCGCCAAAAGCAGACGCATCCGTGCTCGCACACACGTTCGAGGCACCGATCAACCTCCGCCTCCTCGCTCCGAGATGCAGCGGAAGCACAACTCTTTCTTGCCGAAAAGCCACGGGAACATGTATCTCGCTAGTCGAGACCATGGGGATAAATTCTAGAGGGAGAGAGATCCTTCACGAGGAGGTGTGTTGTGAGAGAGGAGGAGAGGGGCCTTTTATAGGGAGAGGGGGCACCCAAGGGGCCATGCGCCCAGCCATGGGGCTGCCCCACCTCTTCCACATTCATGTGGGTGGAGCTCCACTCAAAATGAAAAGCCTCCACTCCCATTAAAAGCCTCCACTCATAAATCCACTCACATGCATTAAATTTCCACCAAATTTAATGCAAGCTCTCATTAAATAAAACTCTTTTATTTATTTATTCAGAATTTTGTTAATTACTTTAATTAACAAACATTCATAAAACCCTTGCTAGTATTCCATTTCACATGCGAGAACCAGTTTGACAATTTCAACAAAAGCTTGATTTGATTGTCTAGTGAAATAAATTCCTGCGCTTTCCTTTTCTTTTCGGCATGAAACTTTTGCTCCAAATGGATGTCGGTGTCTCTTAAGTGTGTCACCCTACGGTTCGCGAATAATGCGGACATGATCGAGACCCCTCTCAGATCAATAATCAGAAGCGGGATCTGGAGACCCATACTGACTCCCACACATTCAACGATGACTTTCTTGTGATCGTCGGAACCTTTTACGCTAGTATCTTAATCCCTTTGTTTCACGATATATTACATGTCCGAGATTCGATCATCGGTATCTCCATACCTAGTTTGATCTCGTTACCGACATGCACTCTTTTCTCGTTCCCGTGATATAACATTCTAGTGATCAAATCACTTGCTTGCAAGCTAATCAATGTGATATCACCGAGAGGGCCCAGAGTATATCTATCCGTCATCGGGATGAACAAATTCCACTCTCGATCCATGGGCCTCAACATAACACTTTAGTAGTTCTGAACTCATCTTTATAATCACCACATTACGGTGTGACGTTTGATGTTATCAAGAAACTCTTCCGGTGTTAGTGATTGACATGATCTCATGGTCTAAGGATTAGGATCACTTCGTAAGTTGTTATAGCAATATAAACTCAATGACTTTGATCGTAATGCTATACTTCGGATGAATGTTCATCACACCATTACACTAATGTTGTGACCTCGTTATTAACAACATCCAATGTCCATGATCAGGAAACCTATGATCATCTTGTTAATCAACGAGCTAGTTTATAAGAGAGGCATAACTAGGAACTACCTTTTGTTTATTAAACACACATGTATTAACGTTTCCGTATTAATACAATTATAGCATGCAAAATAAACATTTATCATAAACAAGGAATACGAAAATAACCACTTTATTATTGCCTCTCGGGCATATTCCCTTCAATGTTGGTGGACAACACCGATGACCCTGAGACATATGAGGAAGCAATGATGAGCCCAGATTCCAATAAATGGCAAGAAGCCATGAAATCCGAGATTGGATACATGTACGAAAACCAAGTATGGACTTTGGTGGACTTCTGGGATGATGGCGTAAAGTCGTCGAGAACAAATGGATTTTCAAGAAGAAAAAGATGTGATGGTAATGTTAATGTCTATAAAGCTAAAGCTCGACTTGTCGCAAAGGGTTTCGACAAATTCAACGAGTTGACTACGATGAGACTTTCTCACGATGGCGAAGCTAAAGTGCATGAGGATTATGTTAGCAATCGCTGCATATTACGAATATGAGATATGGCAGATGGATGTCAAAACGGTGTTCCTCAATGGAGACATTGATGAAGAGTTGTATATGATGCAACCCAAAGGTTTTGTCAATCCTAAAGATGCTAACAAGGTATACAAACTTCAACGGTCCATATATGGGTTGAAGCAAGCATCCCGAAGTTGGAATCAACGTTTTGATAAGGTAATCAAAAGTTTGGTTTTATACAAACTTATGGAGAAGCTTGTATTTACAATAAAGTGAGTGGGAGATCTGTAGCATTCTTAATACTATATGTAGATGACATATTGTTGATTGGGAATGATGTAGACCTTCTTAATAGTGTCAAGGAATATTTAAATAATAGTTTTCAATGAAGGATCTTGTGAAGCAGCTTACATATTAGGCATAAAGATTTATAGAGATAGATCAAGCGCCAAATATCATTGTCTGCAGTACATATTTGGACAAAGTTCTAAAGAGGTTTGGAATGGAAGATAGCAAGAAAGGGTTCTTGCCCATGTTGCTAATCGACCTTGAGTAAAACTCAAAGTCCGACATCATCGGCAGAAGATAGAGAAAGGATGAGTAAGACTCCCTATGCCTCAGCCATAGGATCTCTAATGTATGCCATGCTATGTACTAGACCCAACATTGCATATCTTTGTTAGTCTAACTAGCAGATATCAAAGTGATCGAGAGTGGATCATTGGACATGATCAAAAACATCCTTAAGTACTTGAGAAGAACTAAGGATATGGTTCTTTCTTATGGAGGTGATGAACAGCTCGTTGTTAATGGTTACACCGATGCTACTTGGAACACCGATCCGGATGATTCTAAATCGCAATCGGATCGTATTTATTTTGAATGGTGCAGCGGTTAATTTGGAGGTGCAAAGCAAAGCGTTGTGGCGAGATCTTCAAGCGAATCGGAATACATGGCTGCTTGGAGGCTTCACAAGAAGCGATATGGATGAAAGAGTTCATTACTGAGCTGGGTGTGGTTCCAAGTCTTGTGGACCCAATGTCTCTCTACTGTGATAACATGGGCGCCATAGCCAATGCGCAAGAACCAAGGTCACACAAGAAGCTGAAGCATATCAAGCTGCGTTTTCACGCTATTCGAGAACATATCCAGGATGGGGATATAAAGATTTGCAAAGTACACACAGATCTGAATGTGGCGTATCCGTTGACTAAACCTCTCCCGAGGGCAAAACATGACCAGCACCAAACTTCCATGGGTGTTCGGTATATTACCATGTAATCTAGATTAGATGACTCTAGTGCAAGTGGGAGACTGTTGGAGATATGCCCTAGAGGCAATAATAAATGTAGTTATTATTATATCTTTGTGTTTATGATGAATGTTTATATTCATGCTATAATAGTATTAACAAGGAAACCATTAATACTTGTGTGATTTGTAAACTCAAAATTGAAGTCCCTAGTATAGCCTCTATACATCACTAGCTTGTTGGTTGATAAATGATTGTGGTTTCCCTATCATGAACATTGAGATGTTATCAACAACAAGATCATATCGTTAGGAGAATGATATGGTGGACATACTCCTATAGATAAGCATAGCATAAAGATCAAGTCATTTTAATAGTTCAATTGCTATATGCTTTCTGATACATAGTAACCTAATTCCTTCGACCATGAGATCATGCATATCACCTTTACCGGATGGATGCTTTGATGACATCAAACACCACACCGTGGCGGGTGGCTATAAAGGTGGCATTGAGTGTTGGAAAGTATTGGTTGAGACACATGGATCAAGAGTGGGATTTGTCCATCCATATGACGGATAGATATACTCTGGGCCCTCTCGGTGAAATGTCATCCAATTAGCTTGCAAGCATGTGGTAGCTCACAAGGGATCACATATCACGGGAGCGAAAAGAGTACTTATCGATGCGAGGTTGAATTAGGTATGCAGAGATACCGACGATCATAACCTCGGATAAGTAAACTATCGTGTGACAAAGGGAAATTGGTATCGTATGTAAGTGGTTCATTCGATCCCGAAGTAATCGTAGAAATATGTGGGAGTCATATGAATTTCCAGATTCCTCTATTGGTTATTGATCAGAGAAGTGTCTCGATCATGTCCGCATAATTCACGAACCGTAGGGAGACACACTTAAGGATTCGACATTGTTTGAGTAGTTATGGAATGATGAGAAAGAGTCCGAATGTTGTTCGGAGTCTCGAATGGGATTCGGGATATCACGAGGAGATCCGGAATGGTCCGGAGAATAAGATTCATGTAAGGAAAGTCCCGTTTCGGAGTTGGAGAATGGTTCCGATGTTTTCATCGAGAATGTTCTAGAAGGTTCCGGAATGTCCGGCACTCCGGGGGGGAAGGGTACATGAATGTGTCATTGCAATTTGGAATGATTGCATCATGTACTAGGTGTCATCGCTGTCAAAAATAAAGGGTTTATTCAAATCCTAGTTTGAAAGTCAAACGGCAAGTTTTGGAAAGAGGAGGAGGAGTGGGAAACCAAGTTGGGGAGGAGTTCCCTCCTCCAACCACCGGCCCACCTCCAAGCCGAGTTGGGGAGGGACTCCCCTCCCCTTGGCCGCGCCTCCCACCTATAAAGGGAGGGGCAGGGCTGCCCCCCTAGCACACAAGTCCCTTGCCCCGAAAACCCTAACCCTAGCCGCCGCCGCCCTCCAAGCCGCCGCCTAGGGATCTCCTTGAAACCGACTTGGGCACCTCCAAGCCCTAGCCGCCGGCCCTAGCACCTCTTCGTCGGCGTGTCTAAACCCTAGATCGTCGAGGGATTTCTCATAGCCCACCATACTCGCTCCGGCTTAAGGCGAAGCCCTGCGAGATCTCCCCTCTACTTCCGGTACCACGCCGTTGTGCTGCCGGAATCACGAGGAGAGTGCTACAACCTCTGCCGCCTTCTGGAACAAGGTAGAGGAAGGTCTTCGTCGAACGCGTGTGACCGATCAAGGGAGCGCCGAACGCAGCCGGAAGGATCGTCTACGCGATCTTGAGATCGGGAAGAGTACGACTACATCACCCACGAGAATCCGCTCTCGTTAAACACTTTGGAATCTTCGAGGGTGAGTTATTCTATCGACTCGTTGCTACAATCTAGTAGATAGATCTTGGCTTGTTTGTTTGTATGCGGTAGAAATTTTTTGTTTTCCATGCTACGAAACCCTACAATTAGATTGTGTCATCGTGTTCGTCTTTGCGAAGCTTTTCTTATGTCAAATATTGTATTCCTTAGACCATGAGATAATACAACTCCCTGGTATCAGAAGAAAGCTTTGAGGTCACCAAACATCATCCTATGAGAGGGTGATCATAAAGGTGTCTCTCAGGTGATCGGAAAGTATATGTTGTGTTGTATGTATCGAGATGGGATTTGTCCCTCTGAAGTCGGAGAGATATACTTCGGTCCCACTCGGTAATCGATATCAACACCGCTTGCAAGCATGTGGTTAAGGAGTTAATCACAAAGTGATATCGGATTACGAAACGAGTAAAGTACTTGCTGTGAACGAGATTGAACTAGGTATGACGGTACCGACGATCGAATCTCGGGCAAGTAAAATATCGTGAGACGAAGGGAATATATATATGGGATTGATTGAATCCTGGCATCGTGGTTCATCTGATATGATCATCGATGAATGTGTGGGAGTCAATATGGGTTTCCAGACCCCGCTGTTGATTATTGATAGAAGATCATGTCTGCATATTCGCGAACCCGCAGGGTCACACACTTAACGTGTCTTGATGCTAGGATAGATTGGATAATTGGTTTATTAGTTTTTGTTTGGAGTCTCGGATGGGATCTGAGACATCACGAGAGGTTCCGGAGTGGTCCGCAGAATAAGATTCATATAAGGCAGTGCAGTTTTTGGAGTTCGGAATTGTTCCGGGTTAATCGGTATTGTATCAGAAGCTTCTAGAACCTTCCGGAAGGGGACCAACGTGGCCACACCTTCCGGGATGGGGCATGGGCCTATGAGGGAGTGCCCTGGACGCATTGGGCCAGGGGCACAAGGTCCCATAGGGCCCAGCCGGCCAAGAGGGTTTAAACTCTAGATAGAGCTTCTAGAAGGGGGGGGTTCCTTGCCCCCCACTCCTCCTTGTGGCCACCGGTTTTGGACTTGGGGGAGGGGCAAGGGCAGCCGCCCACCCCTCTATATTGAGGGCTGGGGGCCCACCACCCCCCACACCTTCCCCTCCAACCCAGGCGCCCTGCTGCCCTCCTCTCTCCCTCCCGACTGCTTCTAAGGCGAAGCCCTGCTGCAGAAATTCTCCACCATATACACCACGTCGTCGTGTTGTAGATCTAATCCGTATCTCCACCATACTTGCTGGTCCGAGGAAGGAGGAGACGTCGAGGTTCTGCACTTGTGCATCTCACGGAGGCACCGCCACTTGTGGTGCTAGATCGGATCGGATCGCGAGGAGGAGAAGCGAGTACGACTACATCACCCACGTTCCGACGCACGTTCCGCTGTGCGAATCTTCAAGGGTATGAAGATCTAATCCAATCTCTCTCGTTGTTTGCATCTCCTAGATTAGATCTTGGCTTTCCCTCTGTTCGCATCCGTAGAAAATTTTGATTTACTATGCCGCGAAACCCTTCATTGAAGTCATCAAACGTCATCCTATGAGAGGGTGATCATAAAGGTGTCTCTCAGGTGATCGGGAAGTACTTGTTGTGTTGTATGTATCGAGATGGGATTTGTCCCTCCCAAGTCAGAGATATATACTTCGGGCCCACTAGGTAATCGATATCAACACCGCTTGCAAGCATGTGATTAAGGAGTTACTCACAAAGTGATATCGGATTACGGAATGAGTAAAGTACTTGCTGTGAACGAGATTAAACTAGGTATGACGGTACCGACGATCAAATCTCGGGCAAGTAAAATATCGCGAGACGAAGGGAATATATATATGGGATTGATTGAATCCTGGCATCGTGGTTCATCTGATATGATCATCGATGAATGTGTGGGGGTCAATATGGGTTTCCAGACCCCGCTGTTGATTATTGATAGAAGATCATGTCTGCATGTTCTCGAACCCGAAGGGTCACACACTTAACATGTCTCGACGCTAGGATAGATTGGATAATTGGTTTATCAGTTTTTGTTCGGAGTCTCGGATGGGATCCGGGACATCACGAGAGGTTCCGGAATGGTCCGGAGAATAAGATTCATATAAGGCAATGCGGTTTTTGGAGTTCGGAATTGTTTTGGGTTAATCGGTATTGTACCGGAAGCTTTCTAGAACCTTCCGGAGGGGGACCAACGTGGCCCCACCTGCCGGGAGGGGGCATGGGCCTATGAGGGAGTGCCTTGGCCGCATTGGGCCAGGGGCACAAGGCCCCATAGGGCCCAGCCGTCCAACCTAGGGCAAAACCCTAGGGGAGCTTCTAGAAGGGGGGGGCTTGCCCCCCACTCCTCTCTCCTTGGCCGCCGGCCCTAGGGCTTGTGGGAGGGGCAAGGGATGGCCGCCCACCCCTCTATATAAAGAGGGCTGGGGGCGCACCCCCTCCCACACCTCCTCCTAAAGCCCTATGTCAACACCCAGATTTTTAATCCCAGATGCCTGTTATGCCATACATCGCAATCCCAGGATTACCATTTTTGCGAGACATAACAGAATTGGATACCATAGTACATCATCCATTACAAACGATACATAAGTTCTTACACAAATAGGGATCTCATGATCCAGTTCTTAATACAACATCAAGCAGCGGGATACGTAATAATAACGCTAGCGTAGGCGAAGCTCCATCTTCGGGGTCAGAGGCAATGCTGACGATGGGAGATGATCCTAGTTGTCGTAACCTTCCTGGGGTCCATCCTCCAGGTACTCCTCTTCATAGTCTGGCCATGGGAATAGCCAGGGACAAAGCCATGAGTACTCTTTAAGTACTCGCAAACTAGTGCTAACAGGTAAAGGTTTTTTTTGGATAATAGGACACTAGGCTCTAGGGTTGTTTTGCAAAAAGCCAGATTTATCTCTACTAAGTTTAGAAGCAACGAATGCGAGTTGAAAGTTTATAACACCCAGGTGGGAACTTTTAACTCATGTCACAACCCTGTTGTGGTCAAGTCAAAGTATCAATTCATTTCACAAGTCATTTTGAAAAGTCTGACGGGGGAACAATATGGCCACTCCAACTGTCCATAACCGCGGTCGCGGCTATTCGAATAGTTTGACACTCTGCAGAGATTGTACACTTTCACCACAATATTCGATAACATCCGTCAGGAACAAATCCTGAATTCACCATACTCAGTATGCGGATAATCAATCCTAACCTTTCAATTACACGCCCTAGTATAAGCACCTCTCCTGTGAGTTTGGCCTCCCAACCATGACCAACTGTCATCTTGGGTACTGCACAGGTGGACAATTTTCACAAGGTAGCCTTAGCTCAGACCTTGGTCGTGAGGGAACTAATACTAAGGTATATAAGTTTCCAGTCAAGCCCTACCCAATCTTCGGGTATTGTTGTTGTACGATAAAATTGGAATGGTATCGCATCCATACAACCATCAGTTTTATAAAGGGCTAAGGCTCATGCCTCAACATTTCTATCACCAAAATCATCATGTGTTTGGAAAACACATGTCCAAAACATTTCAATAGAATGATCCATCATTCCAAGGTTTTCATAACTATTTTTCCACCAATTATTACCATCTAAAGTTGATCAAGTTTTATGCTTAGCACTAGCATCTACAGGTGGGGGTAAGCACTAATGAGGGGTGGTAAACTAGTGGAGTTTCAAATAAGTTTAATCTCATGCCTTAAGATGACATCAAGATTATCTAGCTTAGGCCAAATTTTATGCTCTTTATGCAACCTTCATATATCCTTCTAGTATCTACCATTTATTCCAGTAAACTCTAAGTAAGAGATTTGATAAAGAAATAAAGTATAAAGCTTGTAGGTAAAACTAGGATTGGTTTATCAAATGGGTATGATCACATATGCTTATGGCATATAGTAGGCAGGGTAACAGGTAAGGGTTTACTGGCACAATATCAGTATAAGCTTGCTAAATTGCAAGTGTTAGCTTGCAAGGTTACTGGCTTGCCTTGTGCAAAGCAGTGGTTGAAGTTCTGCTCGGCTTCTTCTTCGTAGAATCCTCCTTCCTCCTCGTATCCTTGGTCGGTACTAGCGTCTATGAATAAATACGAGGTACACAATCACCAAACAATACTTAACTACTTGCAATCATCACACACAAGGGTCCTATAGATGATCTAACATCATCTCTAACATTACAAGATTAAGGCTTGGTTTAATTCCTTTTATTTTTTAAAAAGTAATTTCTACTCGTTGAAAAACTGCTTAAGATTTAATATTCTCCAAACCAAACATGGTATCATGTTGACACATGTCATCACCACATATTTTAGTTCATGGGAATATGAATTAAAGTGGTGTCACAATTTAATAAGGTTTTACCATTTTATTTTAATTAATTAATGTGTCTAGAAATGCCTATATAGCATTCTTTTATTACTTGAACATTATTTCTGCAAGTAAACCTATATATTTTTATATATTCTGAAAGGTATGGTTAAATGTGATTTTTGAGAGTTGGAATCAACTCAAAAGCTATTACGGTTTAAATTTGAAAAATGTTTGAATGCAGAAAAGCTTCTGCCTTGTTATTTTTACCATGGGTGATCTATAGATCCAAATGACTTGAATCCAACGGGCTTGGATTCAGCATTCCCAGCCCTTTCTAACAAAATTAGTTTCATTCAATTTGGTGCACTGAATCGATTTGTGTTGATTTTTGAAACTGGGTACAGAAGTGTGTTTGAAATAAAATGGAAAAGGTTTAATTTGAATAACTGGGCTGCGCGGGAAAAGTTAACGGGCCGGCCTGCTAAGCGCAGTGCTCCCGCGGGCTGCTTAAGTGGGTGTCCCCACTCGTCAGTGAGACAGGAGGGTGCGAAGCGGTACGGGGCAACGTGGTGCGTTCGATCTGATTCTAATCCAACGGCTGAGAGTCAGCGTCGATGTTGGGCAACGTCGGTGAGAAAAAACCTAGCGCGGCCAGTGGGGGTTGCTGGGGGCTCACCGGCGTGCAGGCGAGGGTCGGCGAGGCGGGCGAACGACGAAGTCGACGATGGCGAACTCAGGGATGGTCGCGGCAGCTCCTGGGGTGGACGAAATCGATGGCACCCTTCTTCTCCAGAGGTGGCGGGCTCCGGTGAAATTCCGGCGATGTGCTGCTCGCCTTGCTCCGGGAATGGTGTGGCACGATCAGTGAGGAGAGGGGAGTTGAATGGTGTGAAGAATTCGAGCGGGGATGGCCTCTATTTATAGTCGAGCGGGGGTGGCCTCTATTTATAGTCGAGCGAGGGGACCAACGGGGCACACGGTGAGATCGTCGGGGGCGATGGTACAGGCGTCTATGGGCATGGGCGAAGGTAGGGGACGGTGCGGTGTTCCCTGGCGATGCTCCACGACATGGTTTCGAGGCGTGGGGCGGTGCGGCTTGGTCTGGAACACGCGATGCTCTGCGTGGCAGAGGCGGCGTCTTCGACGGCGAGCGGTGGCTGTGCGTCATGGGGCGGTGAACGAGGATGTCTGGCGGTCTCCTGGGTTGGTGGTGATCGTGTATGTACGCGGTGAGGGCGGCGCACGGTCTGTGGGCTTCGGTCGAGGGTGGCGCTCTGGCGCACGCTCGGCATGGTCGTTGGCGGCCTGGGCACGGTCCGTGCGTGTGGTCCAGTGGCTGGCAGGGTTCGAGAGGTGGACAGGGAGTGGCGGTGGACGGTGGGTTGCCTCCCAGACATGCTGGCTAGGCTTGTTTCTCCTCCTAGCTTGATGTCTCCACTGGGGTGGCATGAGTGTGCTCGGTTGTTCACCATTGATGGCAATGCCAAGCTTACAGTGAGGCTAGTGCTTGGTTTAACCTACCAGATAATCTACTGAGATGGTTGTGAGCTAAAGAGGGAACAAGTTAGGCTTCAATCACTGCTCACTATAGTGTTTAGGATATTGATGATTTGTGTATGCAACCTGTTTGATGAAATGGCCGCATGAAATCAAGTTTTGAATTTTGCAAAGATTTTTGGTGGGTGTGCTAGGCTGGTGCTGGTGAGTCTGCAGATGCTTGGGTTTTGAAAGTTGAGCTTGTTTGACTGGTTTTTGAAAAAGGGGGATCTTCCCATATGATAAATATTCATTTTTGAATTGTCATTTATACTATGCATTTGAAAGTTTCTGGATGATCACAAAGTGGGCCTTGATACTTTGTTATGAGTACATTCAAGGGGTGCAAAGATCCAGAAAATTTTCTATTAGGTTCTGAAAGTTTGAGGCAGCTAAAGTAGGCATGGGAGTTAAATTGGTCAAAATGACCATTCCTTTATTTTATTGGTTTTGATTTATTTGTCTTTAGGAAAAGTGTGGGAAATGTTTTAGATGATGCTTAATTCACCTAAGAAACATTTTACAAGCAAAGAAACACATAAACAAGTTGGTTTAAAAGAATTTCAAATTAAATGCATACACATACGCATGCTTTCATAATTTTAATTAGAAACGTTTTTGTTAACCCTAATTTTGATGCTTAGAGTTTGATGATTCAAGTTCAATATTTTAGGGATGTTACACCCTAGATGCCCTGCTGCCCTCCTCTCTCTCTCTCCCTGCCGACTGCACGTAGGCGAAGCCCTGCTACAGAAACTCTCCACCACTTGCACCGCGCCGTCACGTTGTAGATCCAATCCGTCTCTCCACCATACTTGCTGTACCGAGGAAGGAGGTGAGGTCGAGGTGCCGCACGTGTGCATCTCTCGGAGGCATCGCCACTTGCGGTGTTAGATCGGATCGGATCGCGAGGAGGAGAAGCAAGTACGACTACATCACCCACGTTCATTTAACGCGTTCATCTTGAATCTTCAAGGGTATGAAGATCTCATCTAATCCCCCTCGTTGTTTGCATCTCCTAGATTAGATCTTGGCTTTCCCATTCGCATCCGTAGATTTTTTTTGATTTACTATGCTGCGAAACCCTTCAGTGGTATCAGAGCTAGATCTATGCGTAGATGTGTTTCACGAGTAGAACGCAACATGGTTGTTGTGGGCGTTGATGTTTTCTATTGCAAGCCTCTTGTTTGTGTTCTTCTTATGACGCGGGATAGTGAGATCGAAGCGGTCCGTGCCAACTTCTGACGGCGTCGTTCGCGAGACCGGCTCCGCACTTGACGTGTGGCTTATTCCACACATGCGGCTGGTGGATGCCAGTTTCTCTCACTATAGTTGTCATGGGATTTACACCGGAGTTTGGAAACCATAATATCACCGTTGTGGCTTTCCGTAGGTAAGAATCGTTCTTAGCTTGCTATTCCCATAAGCCACGTAAAACATGCAACAACAAAGTAGAGGCGTCTAACTTGTTTTTGCAGGGAGTGTTTTCTGTGATATGGTATGGCCCAAGATGTAATGTGTATGTTGTATGCAATGATCATGTTTTGTAATATTTCACGACTTGCATGTCGATGAGTACACAACCGGCAGGAGCCATATGGTTGTCTTTATAATTGTGTATGACCTGTGTGTCAACTTCTTATACGCCATGTAATAGTTTCACTTTATCGCTAAGTAGTTAGCAATAGTTGTAGTTGCTATTCGTGGTGGAGGCAATCATGGTGGAGTGATGGAGATCATGCCGGCATGCACAAGATGGAGATCATTGCGCGAAGATTGGCTATACCATGTCACATAAAGTTATATGCATGTGATGTTTATCCTTTTATGTATCTTATTATGCTTAGATCACGACGGTAGCATTATAAGATGATTCCTCACTTAAAGATCAAGATAAAACTGTGTTCTCCCCATGTATGCACCGTTGTGAAAGTTCGTCGTGTCCAAGCATCACGTGATGATCGGGTGCTATAGACTCTACGCTCACATACAACGGATGCAAGCCAGTTTTGCACACGCGGAAATACTTGGGTTTGACTTGACGAGCCTAGCATGTACAGACATGGCCTCAGAACACAAGAACCGAAAGGTTATGCATGAGTCATATGAATGATATGATCGACACTTCGTTGTCCATCATTGAAACCACATCTCTTCTCGTGAAGATCGGATTAGGTGTGATGAATTTGGATCATGTTCACTAAACAACTTGAGGTATGTTGAATTTAGTGGGAGTTCATCTAGTAATTTGATTAAAGTTGAACTAGTTATCATGAACATAGTATAATTTGTACTTGCAAACATTGTAGATCAAATCCAATTTCAACTTCAACGTTTTTGCCGAGAAGGAAAAACTTAGAAACAATGGGTCTAACTTCACCAACTGGTTCCGCAAACTGAGAATCATTCTCTCTGGCGGTCAAAAGGACTATGTCCTTGAGAATGCTTTAGGTGATGCCCCTGCTGTAGATGCGCCGGCTGATGAGAAAGCTGTCTCTCAGTCGCGCAAAGATGATTATGGTGTGATTAAGAGAACCATGTTGTTTGCTATGGAATCGGACCTTCAAAATCGTTTTGAATTCTATCTCGGGCCCTTTGAGATTCTTGAGGAGCTGAAAACTATGTTTCAGACTCAGGCCCGTTCTGAGAGATATGAGATCTCTGAGAAATTCTTTAACTACAAGATGGAGGAAGGGAGTTCCATTAGTGAGCACGCCATAAAGATGTTGGGCTACACTCAACGCCTTGAGCAACTGGACTGCAAGATTCCAGAGGAGCTCAAGATTGACAGGGTTCTGCAATCACTCCCTCCCAGCTACAAAAGTTTTGTAGTGACTCATAATCAGATTGGTTCCACTGATACGATCACCGAGCTCTTCGCAAAGCTGAAGGCTGCGGAGGTGGACATCAAAAAGGATAATCATGTGTTGATGGTCAACAAGCCCCCCACCTTCAAGAAAGGTAAGGGTGCAAAGAAGCCCTTCAAGAAAGGCGGCGGCAAGCGCGTTGCCCCTGCTGAGAAGAAGCTCAAGTCTGGACCCAAGCCGGACACTGAGTGCTTCTATTGCAAGGACAAGGGTCACTGGAAGCGCAACTGTCCGAAGTACTTAGCGGACAAGAAGGCTGGCACCATCAAAGGTATATTTGATATACATGTTATTGATGTTTTCCTTACTAGCCCTCGTTGTAGTGCCTGGGTATTTGATACTGGTTCAGTTGCTAATATTTGTAACTCGAAACAGGAGCTACGGAATAGACGGCGGCTTGCGAGGGATGAGGTGACGATGCGCGTTGGCAACGGATCAAGAGTTGATGTGATGGCCGTCGGCACGCTCTCCTTAGTTTTACCTTCGGGATTAGTTTTAAACCTCAATAAATGTTATTATGTGCCTGCGTTGAGCATGACGGTTATTTATTTAAATCTGAGAATAATGGTTAGTTTACCGTCGACACACTCTCCTTATTTTTACCTTCGGGATTAGTTTACCGTCGGCATGCTCTCCTCATTTCTGGATCGTGTTTATTGCAAGACGGTTATTCATTTAAATCTGAGAATAATGGTTGTTCTATTTATATGAGTTACATCTTTTATGGTCATGCACCTTCTGTGAATGGTTTATTTCTTCTGAATCTCGAAAGGGATGAAACACACATCCATAACATTGAGGCTAAGAGATGCAAAGTAGATAGTAATAATACTACTTATTTGTGGCACTGTCGTCTAGGTCATATTGGTGTACAACGCATGAAGAAACTCCATTCTGATGGACTTTTGGAGTCTCTTGATTTTGAATCATTTGACACATGCGAACCATGCCTCATGGGCAATATGATCAAAACCCCGTTCTCCGGAATGATGGAGCGAGCAACGGACTTGTTGGAAATCATACATACCGATGTATGCGGACCGATGAGTGTTTCGACGCGCGGTGGATATCACTATTTTCTCACTTTTACCGATGACTTAAGTAGATATGGGTATATCTATTTAATGAAACATAAATCTGAAACATTTGAAAAGTTCAAGGAATTTCAGAATGAAGTGGAGAACCATCGTAACAGAAAGATTAAGTTTCTACGATCCGATCGTGGAGGTGAATATTTGAGTTATGATTTTCTCACGCATCTTAAAGCAAGCGGAATCATTTCGCAACTCACGCCACCCGGAACACCACAGCTCAATGGTGTGTCTGAATGCTGGAATCGAACCCTATTAGATATGGTCCGATCGATGATGTCTCTTACTGATTTGCCATTGTCATTTTGGTGTTATGCATTAGAAACCGCTGCATTCACTTTAAATAGGGCACCATATAAATCCGTCGACACCGTGGTCATGGAGCAGCATTTCCACTCCACCCCCTTTCCCCGTCGACACCGTGGAGTCTGTCGCCGTGCACCCTGCAGAGGGAGGAGGGCGCACCTTGTTCGTGTCTGTAGGCGAGTGGAACAACGTCCTTGACATAGATGGCAACATCCCAGCAGGCGACACGGAGGAGGAGGTCAATCAACGGAGAGATCGTGATGATGGACGACGGTTGATGCGCACACCCGAGACCTTCTCCTACGACACCAAGACCAGGGAGTGGACGCGCCATGGCGACTGGGATCTACCTTTCCAAGGCCAAGCCCATTACGATGTCGAGCTCGACGCTTGGGTTGGTCTACGGAAGGTGTATGAGCCACACCACTACTGGACGGATGGCTACCTCTGCTCATGCGACGTCCCGTCACCCGACGTGAGCGCCAAGCAGCAGCCCGCCTGGAAACTCTGCGCCGAGGGGTTGTTCGACCCTTCTTACACGTGCCCCACCGATGTCGAGGCTACCCTCCTGTACATGGGTGGTAGCAACTATTGCCTTGTCCAGGTCATGGCGTGCGAGAAGTTCAAGAGTAAGCACTACTGCATGAATGTGGGAAGGAAGTGTGTGATCCGCGTGACCACGTTCCGCCTCAAGTATGGCAAGAAAGGTGAGCTCATAGTTACGGCGCGCCGGCCGGACCGCTCCTTCCACTTTTCTGGTTTCTATGAAATTCCTAAGACGTATGCATTTTGGATGTGATCGAGGCGTGGAATAAAACCCTTTAGAAAATGATGCAACATTTATGACGAACGTTTTGGTTCATTTGTAAAATCTTTGATTTCTCATTTGTCACTGCTTTGCTACTTATGTAGTAAGTTTAAATAACTAGACTGAGGTTTGCTACTTAGGCGTGGAATAAAACCTTTAGAAAAGGATGCAATTTATGAGGAACGTTGGTTCATTTGTAAAATTCTCAGAATTATTAATTTGTCACTGCTTTGCTACTTATATAAGTTTAAAATAACTAGATTGAGGTTTTAGACTTGTGCTAATTTGTGTTTGTCCATAAATTGTGAATGAAATATATTGGATGACTCGGTTTGCATCAATAACTTGGCATTGCGTCATGGGCGTGGGAGGCCAATGTCAGAAGTTGGTGGCTCCGAGTCACCTCCATCTCCAAACTCCCTAAGGCCCCGTTCGTTTAATCCATAATAGACATGGATTGGCTTGGATTGTGGTCCAATCCCATCAATCCAGCTTGTCCATAAAATTTTTCCAGCCCAATAAAACTAAGGCCTTCGTTTAAACCCAGGTTGGATCAGAACCCAGCTCATCCCGTCCAACTCTAGGCTATTGAGTCTGGAAATTTTTTCTCCCCACCTAAGGATATAAACGAGACGTTCATCGTAATTATTCCCAAGGTAAAAAACCCTACATCCCTCTCTCAATTCAGACCTATTAGCTTGTGCAATGTGGTGTTCAAAATTGCATCTAAGGTACTAGCTAACCGTCTGAAGAAGATTCTCCCTGAGATAGTGTCTGAAGAGCAGTCCGCGTTTGTTCCTGGGCGCTTGATAACTGACAATGTGATCACTGCGTATGAATGTTTGCATTTTATGAAGACAAATAGAAGCAAAAAAAAATTGTCATTGTGCACTTAAGTTGGATATGAAGAAGGCGTATGACCGCCTAGAGTGGGATTATTTGGAGGCCATCATGAAGAAGCTAGGTTTTGCACCTCGTTTTGTTGATACAATTATGAGAGGGGTCCGGTCGGTTTCCTTCTTGGTTCTCTTCAATGGTGCAAGAACGGAGGTGTTCAAACCATCAAGGGGGTTACGACAAGGAGATCCTATCTCCCCTTACTTTTTTCTATTGGCTGGAGAGGGTCTATCTTGTTTACTTAAACATGCTATGAGTACGGGATCGCTTTCCGGGATACAAATCGCAGCCTCAGCACCAAAGGTTAATCATTTACTCTTTGCAGATGATTGTATATTATTTTGCAAAGCTACCGGGGTGGATGCAGCCCAAATGAAAAATGTTCTTAACGCATATTGTGATGCTTCTGGACAGAGGATAAACAATGACAAATCTTCAGTTTTCTTTGGGAAAGGTTGTCCTGAGAATATTAGGGAAGAAGTGAAACAAGTGATGGAGATCCCAAATGAATCTCTTAATGATAAATATTTGGGTCTTCCAACTAATGTTGGACGATCCAAAAACGGTGCGTTCGGGTACTTGAAGGACCGTATATGGAAAAGAGTGCAAGGGTGGATGGAGAGGGCACTGTCAGGAGGGGGTAAAGAGATCTTGATCAAGTCAGTAATACAAGCTATCCCCACATACTCGATGGCTCTTTTTAAATTACCACGAGGCTTATGTGACCATATAACCTCGATGGTAAGGAAATTCTGGTGGGGTAGTAAAAATGGTGAGAGGAAAGCGGCATGGGTTTCTTGGGATAGCATGACCATGCCAAAATATATGGGGGGCCTTGGCTTTCGGGATATGGAGATATTTAACCTTGCTCTCTTGGCAAGACAGGTTTGGAGAATTCTCAAGGAACCGGAATCGCTGAGTGCAAGGATTTTGAAAGCGGTCTATTTTCCGGTTGATAATATTCTTGAGGCAGAATTGGGTCCAAATCCATCGCAAATTTGGAGGTCTCTCTATGAAGGAAGAGACATGCTTAAACATGGGCTAATAAAGCGCATTGGAGATGGATCCACAACTGATCCGTGGCTTCAGAATTGGATACCACGTGATTATTCTATGCGACCCTTTTGCTGTACATCTGATGACCCTCCGCATCTTGTAGCAGATTTTATTCATACCGCCACAAGATCTTGGAACATCCCTGCACTCGAGGCACATCTCCTTCCGATGGATGTAGAAGCAATAAAACAGATACCTATAAGCTATGTGAGACAAGCTGATTTCTGGGCATGGCATTATGACCGAACTGGTGTCTTTTCGGTTAGATCGGCTTATAAAATGATAATGGAAATAAAGAGGAGAAGGGAGGATTATTTTGAGGGCCGGGCTGCAACTTCGAATGCAGCTCAGGATGAGGTGTCATGGAAGAAATTATGGAAGGTACGAGTACCCTCTAAGCTACGTATTTTTGCGTGGCGACTGGCCAGGTCATCCCTCCCCACTGGGTCAGAGCGAGTTCGTCGACATATGTCTGACTCTCCGATCTGTCCGATCTGTAATGCAACTGAGGATAATTGGAGACATGCCCTTCTTGTATGCAATATGTCAGCTAGTGTTTGGGCTATGCGAGATGACGATCTAGTGATGCCACTCCTAACGGACGAAACGGAGAACCCCCGTCAATGGCTATTCTCTCTTAGCAGAATCCTTAGTCAGCAACAGTTTGTTGAGGCTTTGGTGACATTGTGGGCAATATGGTGGGCAAGGCGCAAGTACATACATGAAGGGCAGCAGCAATCACCGTTGTCAACGCACTTGTTTGTCAACAGATATCTTGATGAGTTAAAGATTGTGCATAGTCCAAACATGGTGACTCACATGCATGTTGGAACAAGGGCTCACGTTAGATGGGTACCACCCCCAGATGGGCTTTTTAAAATAAACACGGACGGTGCAGTGTCCAAGCATAACCAACGAGGTGCAGTGGCTTGTGTTTGCCGGGACAGTACGGGAGCTTTTTTGGGGGCTTCAGCTATGGTGTTTGATGGACTAATAAATCCTGAAGTTCTGGAAACAATTGCTTGCTCCGAGGCTCTAGCGCTTGCGGAGGATATGCACATAGCCAAACCTTGGGTGGCGTCTGATTGCTTGAATGTTATTAAAGAGATCAATGAAGGAGGCAGTAATGGCCAACAATGCATGATCGTCAAACAAATCCTGCTGAAAAAGGATCAGTTCTTGGAGGCTAAATTTAGCCATGAACGACGTGAAGCAAATGGGGATGCTCATCGCCTGGCGAGATCGGCGACTACTCTAGACACTGGCAGGCATGTGTGGTTTTCTGAACCCCGAGTGAATTGGGAGTTGTTGTAAACATTTTAAATAATCAATAAAGCTTCAGTCGTTCCTCTCAAAAAAAAAATCTGACCCGTGGAATTTTCCACGACGCAATACACACAAAAAGGAAGGACGACGGATGCAATCTAAGCATGGCCTAGGATTAACCGAACGGCTAGAAACGCATAGAGAGATTAGGGGAATGGATTAACTGGGTTGTTTGGGGTTTGGATGGAGCCTTGGAATCAACCAAATCCCTCTCTGGATATGTTCCACATCTGGATCCATTCCAGAGAAAACGAACGAGGCCTTAGAAATGTCATTGCTTTTATTGTCATATATTGGTATCTTGGCAGGTTTGGTACGAGAGAAACCGGCAGGTCTGCCGCAGCAAACTCACACCTCCCACTACAGGAATGGGAAGCTACGCCGATGGCCGGTCGCTACGCCGACGGCCAAACGTCGGGGCCGTCGGCGTAGCCATCGTCCAGGCCAGCCCCGCCAAGTAGCCGTCGACGTGAAATTGCCCTCGGCATATTCTATGCTACGCCGACGGCTGTCCTCGGCGTAGCATACGCCGACGGCTGCCCTCGGCGTAGCTATTTTTTATTTTATCTCATTAAACTTTGAAAAATCATAACTAAATCATTCTAATTCGGAAAAATACAAATAATATATCAAAATTTGCAGAAAAATAAGACCTATCTATCTACACTCAAATATTACTCATTTATAAATAAAAATTAAGTAAAACATAAAACATTATATATAGTTTAAAACGGGCATAAAAAATTCAAAAACGATCGAAACAATGCGAAACCTTCGCGTGGTGTTATATTATGTGCCATAGTTAGAAGGAAAAATATCAAAATTGCTATATTGATTATGTATCAAAGAAACCTTCACAAAATGACCAATCTCATTCGAGGTTTCTTGGCTTTCGGGTCAAATGACCAATGTTATGGCTAGAATCAAGACATAGTTTGTAATAATGTTACCATATTATGCATACACATGCATCATGGTATGGCGAACAATGTTGCAAGATGAAGTTTTCCTTTACGTCGCACCAAAAAGCCATTTCCCATTTTCCGAGCATAAAAAACAGACAGTTTTGTGAAGCAACCACCAAATGGCTAATTCAAAATACTACCATCACATTTTACAAAAATACTATACCACCTTATATGGACAATGTTCCAACAGGGGGATCCGAAACCTTTCCGTCCACCTTTGGTGAAAAAGACAAATTCCTGCCGAATCGGTAGGAAGTGGGTCAGATATGAACTACAGGTACATGATCCGATGCTCATGTTTTTTTACAAAAATCATTTTTAGGTTCACAATATGCTATTTTATCAAATATCCAATGAAAGTTTAGCGAGGCTCGGCCCCGAGCTAAGAATCTTTATGTCCGCCGTTCGACAAAGTTTGATGATAGTTTAAAACGGGCATAACAAATTCAAAAACGATCGAAACAATGTAAAACCTTCACGTAGTGTCATATTATGTGACATAGTTATAAGGAAAAATAGCAAACTTGATATATTGATTATGTCTAAAAAAACCTTCACAAAATGACCTATCTCATTCGAGGTTTCTTGGCTTTCGGGTCAAATGACCAATGTTATGGCTAGAATCAAGGCATAGTTTGTGATAATGTGCTCATATTATGCATACACATGCATCATGGGATGGCGAACAATGTTGCAGGAGGAAGTTTTCCTTTTCGTCGTACCAAAAATCCATTTTCTATTTTCCGAGCATAAAAAACGAACGGTTTTGTGAAGCAACCACCAAATGGCTAATTCAAAATACTACCACCACATTTTACAAAAAATACTATACCACCTTATATGTACATTGTCCCAACAGGGGGGTCCGAAACCTTTCCGTTCACCTTTGGTGAAAAAGACAAATTCCTGCCGAATCGGTAGGAAGTGGGTCAGATATGAACTACAGGTACATGATCCGATGCTCATATTTTTTTACAAAAATCATTTTTAGGTTCACAATATGCTATTTTATCAAAGATCTAATGAAAGTTTAGCGAGGCTTGACCCCGAGCAAAGAATCTTTATGTCCGTCGTTCGACAAAGTTTGACGATAGTTTAAAACGGGCATAAAAAATTCAAAAACGATCGAAACAATGCGAAACCTTCGCGTGGTGTCATATTATGTGACATAGTTATAAGGAAAAATATCAAACTTGATATATTGATTATGTCTCAAAAAAACCTTCACAAAATGACCTATCTCATTCGAGGTTTATTGGCTTTCGGGTCAAATGACCAATGTTATGGCTAGAATCAAGGCATAGTTTGTGATAATGTGCCCATATTATGCATACACATGCATCATGGGATGGCGAACAATGTTGTAGGAGGAAGTTTTCCTTTTCGTCGCACCAAAAAGCCATTTTCTATTTTTGCAGCATAAAAAACGGACGGTTTTGTGAAGCAACCACCAAATGGCTAATTCAAAATACTACCACCACATTTTACAAAAATACTATACCACCTTATATGGACAATGTACCAACAGGGGGATCGTAAACCTTTCTTTCCACCTTTGGTGTAAAAGACAAAATCCTGCCGAATCGGTAGGAAGTGGGTCAGATATGAACTACAGGTATATGATCCGATGATCATATTTTTTTACAAAAATAATTTTTAGGTTCACAATATGCTATTTTATCAAAGATCCAATGAAATTTTAGCGAAGCTCGGCCCCGAGCTAAGAATCTTTATGTCCGTCGTTCGACAAAGTTTGACGATAGTTTAAAACGGGCATAAAAAAATTCAAAAACGATCGAAACAATGTGAAACCTTCGCGTGGTGTCATATTATCTGACATAGTTATAAGTAAAAATAGCAAACTTGATTTATTGATTATGTCTCAAAAAAACCTTCACAAAATGACATATCTCATTCGAGGTTTCTTGGCTTTCGGGTCAAATGCCCAATGTTATGGATAGAATCAAGGCATAGTTTGTGATAATGTGTTCATATTATGCATACACATGCATCATGGGATGGCGAACAATGTTGCAGGAAGAAGTTTTCCTTTTCGTCGCACCAAAAAGCCATTTTCTATTTTCCGAGCATAAAAAACGAACGGTTTTGTGAAGCAACCACCAAATGGCTAATTCAAAATACTACCACCACATTTAAAAAAAAATACTATACCACCTTATATGGACAATGTCCCAACAGGGGGATCCGAAACCTTTCCGTCCATCTTTGGTGAAAAAGACAAATTCCTGCCGAATCGGCAGGAAGTGGGTCAGATATGATCTATAGGTACATGATCCGATGCTCATGTTTTTTTACAAAAATCATTTTTAGGTTCACAATATGCTATTTTATCAAATATCCAATGCAAGTTTTCCTTTTCATCGCACCAAAAATGTATTTTTTATTATCCGAGCGCAAAAAGGGGATTTTCTAAAGCAACCACCAAATAGCTAATTCAAAAAAGGAGGGTTTGTGATTAGTTGATATGGATATCATATTTGGATTCCTCTCATTTTTCTGATCAATTTAGACATATTATTTGCTGAATTTCGATTTACAGATTTAAAGATATTAATTATTCTATATTAAATAGAAAAATACAAAAAAAATAAAATTATTATATTTTTATTTGAATTCAATAATATTTTTACTTATTCATTAATATTTACTTAAATAATTGTTTGTAATTTCAAAAAATACAAACATGTGACATGATGATATAAGAGTTAATAGGATTGATATCATAGTATTGACATCAATGTATGAATTACTTTGCGGAAACGGATTCTAAAGGAACGAGGAAGTTAAGTGTGCTGAAGCTGGAGTAGTATTAGGATAGGTGACCTGCTGGGAAGTTTGACTAAGACTGAAATTTAATTAAATATTACGTATAATTAGTGTTAAAAATGTTCAAAGTAGGAGATTAACAAGTGAAACAATTCAAAGAATAAAAAAATTGAGGAAAAAAATATTTTTTTTCAAAAAAAAAAAATGTTTCTGCAACCGGCTGACAGGCTATGCCGACGGCCGCTACGCCGACGGCAAAGCCCTCGGCGTAGCATACGCCGACGGCTTGAGTGTGCTCCGCCGAGGAAGATCTTTGCCGAGGAGGCTAC
Source organism: Avena longiglumis (assembly GCA_030063025.1). Classification (NCBI taxonomy): domain Eukaryota; kingdom Viridiplantae; phylum Streptophyta; class Magnoliopsida; order Poales; family Poaceae; genus Avena; species Avena longiglumis. Next base: position 570,858,985 of record CP125974.1, read on the forward strand.
GCCGAGGGCAGCCCGGCGTACCATACGCCGAGGGTATTTTGGCCTACGCCGACGGCCTTTTGCCCTCGGCGTAGCGCGCGCGTCCCATAGTGTCCAGCGATCGATCATCTTGGCTCATATATCACCCCTCATATATATTACAGGAAGATTAGGCCTTCTGTAAATTATTAATTGCGGCCTCTGTTACGTCTGCACCTCACTTTCTTCTTATGCAATGAACAGGTGTAGCTTTTGTCCGTTTAAGAAATGACACTGGAGTGGTAATTAATTAGAAAGCGTGCCTTGGTAGAAAATGCAATGTGTTGGGTCACGGGTAGTAAACATTGTCAATTTCACTATGAGTTGATAAAAAATAAACATGACAGTAAACATAGCCAAAGAGGTAAAAAATCTAGTAGTAGCAATCTGAAACTTGTGCAAATTTGACAAGCACCGATCCAATTACCAATCTTAAAAAATACTACTTATAGCAGCAATTCAAAAGGGTCCAGTTCAATGAGCTTTGTGGCAATCACACGCTTTGGCTAGTTGATCCATCAGCGCATGTTTTGTCATAATAAGACCTCGAGTCGTCCTCGACGATCACACCCACAATGCCTGCACCTGAAAAACGTAGGAGAATTTAGAAAAGCTGTAACAGCGATCCTGCTGACGCGCCGTGATTGTGAGGTCGCCGTTCTTGTCATACTTGAGGCGGAACATGGACAAACAGATGGTGCACTTGTTGCCGGGTCCGACGCAGCGTCTACTCTTGAATGTCTCCAGCTCCACGACCTTGACCATGCAGTAGGTATTTTCCCCCATGTACACAAGACGACCAGAACATTCTGTACTAGGATCGAACAACCTCTCCTTGCATACCTTCCAGGCCGGCGGCGGGGCGCTGCTCCCGTTGGAAGATACTGTGTCGCATGAGCAGATGTAGCCATCCAGACTCGATTGCCCTTCGTATCCCTTGTGGAGCCCGACCCAGGCGTCGAGGTCCATGTCGTAGTGGGCATGGCCATGAAACGGCAGAGCCCACTCGCCATGGTCTCTCCACTCGCGGGTCTCGACGTCGTAAGAGTAGGTTTGTCGTCCCGTGTGGGGGTCCGGGTGGTGATGTGTCCTCCTCCCTGCGGACACAAACACGGTGCGTCCTCCTCCCTCCGGGTGCACCGCGATTGATCTCAGCATCCTCATACCGGAGTTATTGAACGGGAGTTGCGACGGGATGATGCTTCTCCAAGACCAATGGTCGCTTGTCCCCGACCAGTACGTCCGCGGTGACCCCTCTTCCAGGTGATGCATCGTTACATTATTGTACTCCTTGGAGATATCCTCGAACACGTACAGGCCACTCCTGGCAGTCACGGCCAGGAACCAAGAGACACGTACCGCCTCAGGGAGACGAGGCACAATGGACAGCCCCGCCGTCTCGGTGTCGTAGAGGAGAGTGACACCATTATCCTCCTTGTTGAACTCTTCGAATTTTATCTCCCCGGCGGCGACGATCTTGCTTCCAACGGCGGCGAAGTTCCAGTGGAGAAGACAGTCTGCCGCTTGCCGGTAGGCCGGAGGCCGCAGGGTCAGATCCCTGCAGTCCGACCCGTCGTCGTCCAGGTCCAGCTTGTGGATGCTGAACCCCTTCTTCCAGTCATCCAGCACCACGTAGAGATGCCTCTTCTTGCGGTTGAGGGACGTGCCGCCGTGGCAGTTATTAGGCACCACTGGCGTGGCCACCGGGCGATCGGCATCGCTGTCCGTCTCGTCCTCGGACGACGTGTAGTTCCGCGAGATGATCTGATCCGCGCAGCGGCCCAGCTGAGCCACTGGTGGGCAGTCATGGCGACGACGGAGACGGGGGAGGAGAGGGTGAGGGCGAGCTAGCTGGACTAGGAAGGATCGCAACATTGGGACTGGCGTGCACGCGCCGCCGCTGTTGGCGGCTATGTACGCACGGAGGAAGATCAGTTGTACTACTAGGGTTGTGCAGCCCCTCGATGAGATCTATCGGGTTGTTTCACCCGCTGGGTTAGATCGGCTAATTAAGAGCATCCCCACTAATTGGGCGAAACCAGGCGAAATCCGCACCAAATTCTCGTCGGACAAAACTTGATTTCGGTCTGGGAATGCCGGGTTTCTCATTCCGTTCCCATGTCGAGTTCCCTCGTTCGGTTAAATTTCAGACGGGTTTGGCAAATTCAGACGGATTTCATTAAAGATGGACGAATATAGGCGGATTACATCGAATTTAAACTACATTACTAGATAATAAACTAAAACATTAAAAAAGGCCGCCTTCGTCGATGCCTTCGCCGCTTCTACATGCCAAAGTTGCCGTTGAAGGACGTGTAGCCCGGATCGGCCAGGCCATCGTCCTCACCACCGTCATCGTCGTTGCTCGGCGGCTGTGGCGGGCGGGAGATCCCCTGGCCGGTGTCGTCGCACCTCCACAGCTGGTAGGAGGGGCCGGCTTCGTCGTCGTCGTCGAGGACGACGAGCGGCACGCCCTCGTAGGCGAGAACGCGGCTAGGCCTGACGTTCGGCCTGCTGCTGCAGGCGGTGGACGCGCTGCCGCTTCGTCTCCTCCCAGTCCGCCCTGGACCATTCTAGGATGTCCGGCGAGGACGGCTCCACCGGCGGTGGCGGCGCCGGGTCGCGGAGCGTCTGCTCCATCGCCATCCTTACGGCGCTATCCTCAGCGGGCGGCACCGACCAGTCCGCCGGCTCAGGCTTCGGCCGGCAAAGGCGAAGGTGTCCAGTGGGAGCCGACTGCGCCGGCACGCGTTGCTCGCGGATTACGATGCCCCGCGAGACTGTCCGCAGCGGCGAGCATACCGGCGAGACAACCTCGTGCTTGACTAGGTGCAACGCCGGTGAAGGCCTCGTCCGCGTACGGAGCGGCGTGGAGCCCGATGAGTGGGAGGCCGAGGCGGAGGAGGAGGAGCTCAGGCTGGCCATCCTCCTCTGCAGCCAGTTCGCCGGAGGACTGTAACATCCCAAAAATATAAAACAAGGATCATCAAAACTCTAATCACTCAAATTAGGGTTAACAAAAACTTGGATTAAATTTAAAATCATATGAATGCATGTGTGAATGAAATGATTTGACAAATGCATAAATGAACTTGCGTGATTAACCTAAATAGCAAGAAATGGTTTAAAGATGAAAATAACATCATATAAAACATTTCCATGCAGAAACAAAACAAGAGAAATTCAAAAACAAATAAAATAAAGCAAATGGTCATTTTTGCCAATCTTGCTCACTAGGTCACCTTGAGTGTTTCTAGTCCAAGATTTCAAACATAAACTTTCCCAATTATTTTCACCTCTTGATAGAACTAGTAAAAGTGAATCAAGGCCCACCTTTCAAACTTGCAGAAACATTTGGCAACCTCATTCAAATCACAATTCAAAATTGAATGTTATTCATATGTGAAGATCACCCATTTTCAAAACGCAACCAAACCAATGCCCCTTGACTAATCCAACTAACCAGATACTCCCTAGCATGTGCCTAGCAAACCCACAAAGTTTGAATTCAAAATTCAAATTTAAAGTTCTTGCGGCCATTTCATCAAACACCTTACAGATACAAATCAAACAAACATCAAACACTATAGTGTGCAGTAAAATTGGCCTAACTTGTTTCCTCTTTGGTTGCAACCAGCCCTTAGTAGCTCATCTAGCCCCTTTAACTATCTTTAGCACCAATATGAGCAAGCCTAGCCATCAATGGTGAGCATGCCGAGAGAAAATTTACCACCCCCATGTCGCCAGCAAGCTAGAGGCCACACTAGCCTCGCCAACCTTGTCTGGAACATGCAGCACCGTCCACCGCCACCCACTGTCCCAGTCCCGAGCAATGCCAGCCCCTGGACCACACGCCCAGGCCATGCCAAACCTCTATGCGACCATGCCGAGAGCACGCCCGTGCGCCACGCTCGACCAGCACCCATAGACCGCACGCCGCCCTCGCCGCTTGTAGGGATGATCACCAGCACCCCGCCAGACATGCCCGTTCGCCGCCGCGCGGACCATGCGCGCTGTGCACCATCAAAACCTCCGTCGGACCCGCCCAGAGCGTCAAAGTGTTTCGACCGATCAGCACCGCCCCACGCCTCGCCACCACGCCGTTGAGCTTCGCCAGGGAGCACAACACCGCCCCTACCGTCGCCCATGCCGATAGCCCTCTGTGCCGTCGACCACGACGAGCTCAGCCCGCGCCTGTCGGTCCCCTTCTGCCACTATAAATAGAGGCCTCCACCGCTCGTTTTCGCCACACCAATTCACTCCCCTCCACCTTAGAACCACCCCACCTCACTCCCGAAGCAAGGCGAACAGCGCATCGCCGGAATTTGGCGGGAGCCCGTCGCTGTTGGAGAAGAAGGGAGCCGTCGATTAGAGCCGCCCCAGGAGGAGCTCCCGGTACCAGAAGAACCGCCGTCGCCGACTTCGTCGTTCGCCCCCGTCGCCGACCCTCGCCTGAGCCCCGGTGAGCCTCCCACGACCCCCACCTCCTGCGTTAGGGTTCTGTCTCGCCGGCGCCGCCCGACATGGACAATGAACCGTAGCCGTTCGATTAGAGTTAGATCGTGCGGTTCACGTTGCCCCGTACCGCTTCGCCCCTCCCCATCTCACTGACGCATGGGAACAACCACTTAACCAGCCCGCGTACGCGCTGTGTGTAGTGGGCCGGCCCAGTTAACCGTCCCGCGCGACCTAACAATTCAAATTAAGCTTTATTCATTTAATTTCAAACATAGTTCTGTACCTATATCCAAAAATCAACCCAGCTCGATTCACTGAACCAAAATGCATGAAACAAATTTTGTTAGAAAGGTATTGAAATGCTTAATCCAAGCCCGTTGGATTCAAATCATTCGGATTTGTGGATCAACCATGGTAAAAATTACAAGGCAGAAGCTTTTCTCCATTCAAACATTTTTCAAAATTCAACCACAAAAGCTTTTGAGTTGATTCCAACTCTCAAAAATCACATTTGATCATACCCTTCAGAATATATAAAAATATATGGGTTTACTTACATAAATAATGTTCAAGAAATAAAAGAATGCTACATAGGCATTTCTAGTCACTTTATTTAATTAAAATAAAAAGGTTAAACCTTATTAAATTGTGATACCACTTTAAATCACATTCCCATGTACTGAAATATGTGGTGATGACATGTGTCAACATGATCCCATGTTTGAGTTGGAGGATATTAAATCTTAAGTAGTTTTTCAATGAGTAGAAATTACTTTTCTCAAAATAAAATAAATAAGACAAGTGCTTTAATCCATGTGATAATAGTGATGATGCTAGATCATCTAATATGACTTTTTGGGTGATGATTAAAAATAGTTAAGTATTGTTTGGTTATTGTGTACCTCGTATTTATTTATAGACGCTAGTACCGACCAAGGATACGAGGAGGAAGGAGGATACTACGAGGAAGAAGCCGAGAAGAACTTCAACCACTGCTCTGCACAAGGCAAGCTAACACTTGCAAGATACCTTATTATGCAAGCCTTAATACACAAGTTGACCTATGCAAGCTATTAACTTAGCAGGCTGACCCTTAAAAATTATGCAAGCCAACACTTGCTTGTTACTATGCTAACTATATGCCTTAAGCATATGTGATCATACCCACTTGATAACCCAATCCTAGTTTTACTTGCAGGCTTAATACTTTAGTTTTTCTTTATCAAGCTTGCTCTTAAAGTTTACTTAAGTGAATTATAGATTCTAGAAAGATAATTGAAGGTAGCATGAAGAGCATTAAATATGGCCTAAGTTAGATAATCTTGATGTCATCCTATGGCATGTGATTGAACTTAGCAAATCCCCACTTGTTTATCACCCCTCAATTAGTAGTTACCCCCACTTGTAGATGCTAGTGTTAAACATAAAACTTGATCAACTTTAGATGGGAATACTTGGTGAAAATGGTTATGAAAACCTTAGAATGATGAGCCATTCTACTGAAATGTCTGAACATGTGTTTCCGAACACCAGATGATTTCGATGATGAAAATGTTGAGGCATGAGCCTTATCCCTTTATAAAACTGATGGTTGTATGGATGCCATACCATTCCAATTTTACCGTCCAACCACAATACCTGAAAATTGGGTAGGGCTTGACTGGAAATTTATATACCTTAGTATGGGTTCCCTCACGGCCAAGGTCTGAGCTGAGGCTACCTTGTGAAGATTGTCCACCTGTGCAGTACCCAAGATGACAGTTGGTCATGGTTGGGAGGCCAAACTCACAGGAAAGGTGCCTATACTAGGGCGTGTAATTGAAAGGTTAGGATTGATTATCCGCATACTGAGTATGGTGAATTTAGGATTTTCCTGACGGATGTATCAAATGTTGTGGTGAAAGTGTACAATCTCTACAGAGTGTCAAACTATTCGAATAGCTGCGTCCGCGGTTATGGACAGTTGGAGTGGCCATACTGTTCCCCCTTCAAATGTTTTCAAAATGATTTATGAAATGAATTATGACTTTGACTTGACCACAACAGGGTTGTGATATGAAATTCAAATTCCCACTTAGGTGTTATAAAACTTCAAACTAATTTTCTTTGCTTCTGAACTGAGTAGAGGTAAATCTGGATTTTTGCAAAACAACCTTAGAGCTTAGTATCCTACTACCAAAAACCCCCCTTAACTTGTTAGTATTAGTTTGCGAGTACTTAAAGAGTACTCATGGCTTTGTCCTTGGTTATTCCCGTGGCCAGACTATGAAGAGGAGTATCAGGATGATGGACCGCAGGAAGGTTACGACAACTAGGATCATCTCCCATCATTAGCATTGCCTGTTACCCCGAAGATGGAGCTTCGCCTATGCTATCGTTGTCTTTGCGTTGTTCCGATGTTTGAGTTGTATTAAGAACTGTATCATGAGATCCTTATTTGTGTAAGACCTTATGTATGGTTTGTAATGGATGATGTACTGTGATATCCAAATCTGTTATGTCTCGCAAAAATGGTAATCCTGGGATTGCGATGTATGGCATAACAGGCATCTGGGATTAAAAATCCGGGTGTTGACAAGTTGGTATCAGAGCCATCCTGACCATAGGAGACCCTAGTTAGAATGGACGCCTGAATCAAAAACTTAGTTTCAAAACCAAAGGAAGTGAGTATTTACAAAAACTTATTCCCATTCTTATCACATTGATTCTTTCATGAAAATTCATGTTCCTCAAAAGTTCTTGCAAAATACATAAAATTTGACACACTTGATCACTCTACTAACTTACTCATCCTATATTCTTATAGATGGACGTGAAGTACATCAAGTTTTATCAGTTGGGGAATGGAGGAGACCTCATATTTGAGCGTGACTTGGACCATCTTTCGGAACTTCTGGAGCGTCCGCACCCCGAGTTCTTCGGAGCTCAGCTCAATGATCAGGAAGGAGAAGATCTGCAGTGGCTAGTTGTTGCAAGTCTCCGAGGAAAGATTGAACCTCCCACTGCAGAGGGAATTCAGTTCACCTTAAGAGAGAACAACTGGCTCGATGGACTGGCCAGGGCAATGCAGGAAGATCTTGCCCGTCTATGTGGGCAGAGTATCAATCAGATCAAGGGTAACCGTTTTGAGTTCTACCCAAGGCGTGATGTTATGGGACAGCCACTGGAGGCCCCATATCGTCCCGAGCTGAAGACTCAGTTGGACCACCTCAGCTTCATGATGTACGACCGTCAGAAGGAGTTGGAAAATGCTCGTGCCTACGCCAACCACAAGTCCGCCATCGCCAAGAAGAAGGATCAGACCCTCGCCATGTTAGTGAAGGATCGCAAGTCTCGTCGCCGTCAGCTGGACAAGAAGAAGCGCATCATTTCCCGTCTTCGCCACCTGATCACGGATTTGGAGGAGACCATCCACGAGAGGGACATGCAGTTGGAGGAGAGGGAAAATGCAGGGGGACCTTCGTGGAGACCCCTACTCCTATCTCAGCGATGATGATGACTTTCTGGATGATCAGGCCATGGACTTCTTCACCGATGAGGATGATTTCGCCTTCATTGATGATGATGATGATGATGATGATGATGATGAGGACATTAACTCCGAGGAGTAGTAGCACTTGAGCACTAGCGTTAGTGAATTGTAGTCGGTCCCACTGTATCGTAGTTTCCAGAATGGTTCTTAAAACCATCTGTTTTCCTTTACTGTGGTGTGTGTTTGTATCGTGTGCTATGAATGAATGAAAAGCAAGTTGCAAAAATCTGAGTCAAACTTTAAAAACTGTTCAAGTCCCTGAACCTTAGATATTACCCTCTTTTCTCATGATCAACCTCAATCTTCAGATGCCTCATGGAGGAAGTGGTTCATCCCCGGACCTGATGTTGCAGATCCTGCAAATGTTGGTTTCTGACCGTGAAGCTGAAAGAGCAGAACGTCAAGCCAACTTAGCCACCCTTCAGCAGATAGCTCAGATGGCCAACAATAATCAAGGCCATGGAAATCAAGACAACCATGGATCTAAGCTCAAGAATTTCCAGAACACCAATCCACCTATTTTCACTAAGTCGGAGGAACCCTTAGATGCAGATGATTGGCTGCAAACCATGGAGAACAATCTAGAAGTCGTAGGAGTGGAAGCTAATGAGAAAGTTCTGTTCGCCACCCACTATCTAGCCGGAGATGCAAGAGCATGGTGGAATAGCGTTCGTGCAATGACCGGAGGTCAGATGATGACTTGGGATGAATTCAAGGTCAAGTTCAGCAGAACCCATGTGCCACCGGGTTTAATCAAGAGGATGAGGGATGAATTCAGAGAACTGAAGCAAGGAAGAATGACAGTAGTGGAATACTGTGACAAATTCTTGTCATTAGCTAGGTATGTCCCGGATGAGATCGACACTGAGGCCAAGAAAAAAGAGAGATTCTTGAATGGTCTGCACGATGAGATGCAGACGGTGTTGGTCAATATCCCCTTTGCTGATATTGAAGCCCTAGTCGACTCTGCCATTTAGATGGAAGGAAAGATCAACCAAGCCAATGAGAACCGCAAGCGCCGCATGATGCATCAACCAGGAACCCACCAGACACCAAAGTATCGCCCCAACCCATCTTCAGGATTTGCCCCGAGAACCAACAGACCCCCGATGAACCGTCCGACCTATCCCAATCGTGGAAACCCAAGGCCCGGAGGAAATCACAACAACCCCGGCAACTCTAGCAATTTCAACCGTGCCCCTCCCAAGTTCAACAACAACACTGCCCCAAGGACCGGAAGCAATGGTGTGCCTGTTGCAGCGAAGGACAAGTCTCAAGTGACTTGTTATGAATGTGGAACCAAGGGTCACTATTCCAATGAGTGCCCCAAGAAGAATGCCGCAGCCCTCAATGCAAATGCCCCAGCTCAGCAGCAGCGTCGTGTTCAGCCCGGAAGAAGGTTTTGTTGGAATTATGCCCTAGAGGCAATAATAAAGATGTTATTATTATAATTCTTGTTCATGATAAAGTTTATATTCCATGCTAGAATTGTATTAAGCGGAAACTTTAATACTTGTGTGGTTTGTGAACAACACCGTGTCCCTAGTACGCCTCTATGGACTAGCTCATTGATTAATGATGGTTAAGGTTTCCTAACCATAGACATGAGTTATCGATTAATAATGAGATCAAATCATTGGGAGAATGATATGATGGACAGACCCAAACTAAGCAGAGGAATTAGATCGTGTCATCGTGTTCGTCTTTGCGAAGCTTTTCTTATGTCAAATATTTTATTCCTTAGACCATGAGATAATGCAACTCCCTGGTATCGGATGAAAGCTTTGAGGTCATCAAACGTCATCCTATAAGAGGGTGATCATAAAGGTGTCTCTCAGGTGATCGCACTACAAGAAGACCCCCTCTACAGGAACGCATATATGCGTATCTAGATGCCAATATAGCTGTTGCTAGGGACTTTACCAACGGATAAAAATGCATTGCATTTTTGGGTGTTGCAATGCCAAAATGCAACGCATATACGTACGTTGGTAACCAGTGGGATAAGCGTTGCAAAATAGCTACGGAACGGAAGCAGCAGCTGCGAGCTTTGGTAATGGAATCCTATACATATTGAAAATTCTATTTAACATTTTTCTTGGCAATATAGAGAATAGTTCATACGAGAAATAGAGCAGCACACAAATCATAGAATATGAAGGCATTGCATCACAAATAATTCGACATATGTTATCATAACACCATTCCATTCAAGAAAACTCATCTGAAGAGTACATAATTACAAGCTTGCATCACAATATAATATTCTACCTAGCCTATATGTATTTTTTTTGGAACACCATTCTATTCACGGAAATTTTCTGAATATGATACGCTACCTAGTCTATCTAGGTTCTTTCTACTATTTGGCCTAACAGATCCATAGTCGATATCCAAATAGCATGTCTTAATGATGTATGTGGCCTGCAAATAGAAATTTCATTATCAGTATCGAAGTGGCGAAAAGAGTGTGAAGGATAGTCAAGTACATGATCATAAAATTTTAGATACCCGGTGGCATGCCAAATGTAAATCAGCACGCAAGACATATTTTCTTTCCTGTGCAGAAAAACAAATCACATGGTTATCACACATCTGCAATCTGCAAATGCAAAAAAAAAGGGTTAAGAAGGGTCTGAATCAATCCATGAAATAGGAGATCAATATCTTTTAATTAACTAGATGGTCCATCTAATAGTAGATAAAAAATGTTAATCAACTAATTGATAGAATGCTCAATTAAAGTATCATAAAACTAAATAGCTAATCTGTTGGCGATAAGTAGAAGTACACATAGCAAATCGCGGTGCACTGATAGAATGCAGTTTCAAAAAAAAAAAACAGGCACATTTCAATTTGGGGGGAAGGAGTACTTATTTTATTGGTAGCCAGGCAACTTAGAATATTGAGTTCGACAAAGACGTACTCCGTTCGTTTGAAAATAACTGACTTAGGTCTGTCTAGATTTAAATGTATCTAGACGTATTCTAGTATATAGGTACATATAAATCTAGACAAACTCAAGTCTAATATTTCTGGACGGAGTATGAGAGATAGTGCTTGACAATTACCGTGACAGCACTACGTGATACCATCTGCAATGCGGCCATAGTGTTGTTGATGGTATGACTTCTGCACAGCAATGAAGCCATGCCACCTTACTTTACCAAATGTTGATAATTAAACCTTGATCGGTAATGTCCGCTCTAGCAAGGTCAAGTAGAGTTAACTTAGAAAGCTTCTGAGATGCAGACCAGGCCAGACTCTGCAATTCTGATACATTATCTAACCAATCCAATCTGGTAAACATATAGCAGCACGTGATGAGTGGCCGAGGACAGTAATAGGTAGGGATGCATAGAAATCCTGGAGAACTAGTGGACAAGGTAATTAAAGGGGAAAATGGAGAGAGATGAGTCTGACGGGGAAAAGTAAAATTTGCACCCCGAGTCTTAACGTCACATTGACTCGCTGCGCCCCATATGCTCCAACTTGCCACCGCGGATCTTCCAGAAAACCCCGCGTCGTGGGGCATCTCAAATCCATCTTGACTGCACTGGGAGCGTTTTGCAGATTTAGAAATATCGTGGAAGGCGAACGCAAAGCTGTGGTCAAGATGCCCCGGCCCCGCTCTGAATCCTATCAATAGAAGCGAGGAGTGAGAGGCTTGAACGTGAACCAGGTCACCAGCGACGGACACACTACTCGCCGGCGGCCGAGCAACGGCGTGGAAGAGCGGAGGGAGGCGGCTAGGTTTGGGGAGGAGGGAGGAGCGAACTGCTGGGTGTGGGCATGCGTTCGTGGGGTCAGGATAAAAATGATCTATATTAACTCGTGCTTAGCGGGCTGGGCTCGTAAAGCTTTATTCAATCAATTGCGATCGGTATACTGACAACAGATGTAGCCTGCAACACATACATATGTATCTACCATAAAATTTTACAACGAATACTTGAGGTGTTGCTACGTATGTATTCCAATACGGGAATTCTTGTTGTAGTGTCGGAAAGTACCTATTGGGTTGTATGTATCGATATGGGATTTGTCCCTCCCAAGTCGGAGAGATATACTTCGGGCCCACTTGGTAATCGATATGAACACCGCTTGCAAGCACGTGGTTAAGGAGTTAATCACAAAGTGATATCGGATTACGGAACGAGTAAAGTAATTGCTGTGAACAAGATTGAACTAGGTATGACGGTACCGACGATCGAATCTCGGGCAAGTAAAATATCGCGCGACGAAGGGAATATATATATGGGATTGATTGAATCCTGGCATCGTGGTTCATCCGATATGATCATCGATGAATGTGTGGGAGTCAATATGGGTTTCCAGACCCCGTTGTTGATTATTGATATAAGATCATGTCTGCATATTCTCGAACCCGAAGGGTCACACACTTAACGTGTCTCGACGCTAGGATAGATTGGATAATTGGTTTATGAGTTTTTGTTCGGAGCCTCGGATGAGATCCAGGACATCACGAGAGTTTCCGGAATGGTCCGGAGAATAATATTCATATAAGGCAAAGCGGATTTTGGAGTTCGGAATTGTTTCGGGTTAATCGGTATTGTACCAGAAGTTTCTAGAACCTTCCGGAGTGGGACCAACGTGGCCCCACTTGTCGGGAGGGGGCATGGGACTATGAGGGAATTCCCTGGCTGCATTGGTCCAGGGGCACAAGGCCCCATAGGGCCCAGCCGGCCAAACACCTAGGAAACCCTAGGGGAGCTTCTAGAAGGGAGGGGGAAACTTGCCCCCCACTCCTTCCTCCTTGGCCGCCGGCCTAGGGCTTTGGGAAGTGGCTAGGGCTGGCCGCCCACCCCTCTATATAAAGAGGGCTGGGGGCGCACCCTCCCCCGACACCTCCTCTACAACCCTAGCCGCCCTGCTGCCCCTCCTCTCTCTCTCCCTCCCGACTGCGCGTAGGCGAAGCCCTGCCGCAGAAACTCTCCACCGCTTGCACCGCGCCGTCGCGTTGTAGATCCAATCCATCTCTCCACCCCACTTGCTGGACCGAGGAAGGAGGAGACATCGAGGTGCCGCACGTGTGCATCTCTCGGAGGCATCGCCACTTGCGGTGTTAGATCGGATCGGATCGCGAGGAGGAGAAGCGAGTACGTCTACATCACCCACGTTCCGTCGAACGTTCCGCTGTGCGAATCTTCAAGGGTATGAATATCTCATCTATTCCCCCTCGTTGTTTGCATCTCCTAGATTAGATCTTGGCTTTCCCGTTCGCATCCGTAGAAATTTTTTGATTTACTATGCTGCGAAACCCTTCAGTGGTATCAGAGCTAGATCTATGTGTAGATGTGTTTCACGAGTAGAACGCAACATGGTAGTTGCGGGCGTTGATGTTTTCTGTTGCAAGCCTCTTGTTTGTGTACTTCTTATGACGCGGGATAGTGAGATCGAAGCGGTCCAGGCCAACCTTACGCGACGTCGTTCGCGAGACCGGCTCCGCACTTGACGTGTGGCTTGTTCCACACATGTGGCTGGTGGATGCCTGTTTCTCTCACTATAGTTGTCATGGGATTTACACCGGAGTTTGGCAACCATAATATCACCGTTGTGGCTTTCCGTAGGTAAGAATCGTTCTTAGCTTGCTACTCCCATAAGCCACGTAAAACATGCAACAACAAAGTAGAGGCGTCTAACTTGTTTTTGCAGGGAGTGTTTTCTGTGATATGGTATGGCCCAAGATGTGATGTGTATGTTGTATGCAATGATCATGTTTTGTAATGTTTCACGACTTGCATGTCGATGAGTACACAACCGGCAGGAGCCATATGGTTGTCTTTATAATTGTGTATGACCTGTGTGTCAACTTCTTATACGCCATGTAATAGCTTTACTTTATCACTAAGTAGTTAGCAATAGTTGTAGTTGCTATTCGTGGTGGAGGCAATCATGGTGGAGTGATGGAGATCATGCCGACACACACAAGATGGAGATCATTGCGTGAACATTGGCTATACCATGTCACATAAAGTTATATGCATGTGATGTTTATCCTTTTATGTATCTTATTATGCTTAGATCGCGACGGTAGCATTATAAGATGATTCCTCACTTAAAGATCAAGATAAAATTGTGTTCTCCCCATGTATGCACCGTTGTGAAAGTTCGTCGTGTTCAAGCATCACGTGATGATCGGGTGCTATAAACTCTACGTTCACATATAACGGGTGCAAGCCAGTTTTGCACATGCGGAAATACTTGGGTTTGACTTGACGAGCCTAGCATGTACAGACATGGCCTCGGAACACATGAACCGAAAGGTTAAGCATGAGTCATATGAATGATATGATCGACACTTCGTTGTCCACCATTGAAACTGTTGGAATTATGCCCTAGAGGCAATAATAAAGATGTTATTATTATAATTCTTGTTCATGATAAAGTTTATATTCCATGCTAGAATTGTATTAAGCGGAAACTTTAATACTTGTGTGGTTTGTGAACAACACCGTGTCCCTAGTACGCCTCTATGGACTAGCTCATTGATCAATGATGGTTAAGGTTTCCTAACCATAGACATGAGTTGTCAATTGATAATGAGATCATATCATTGGGAGAATGATATGATGGACAGACCCAAACTAAGCGAAGCAATTAGATCGTTTCATCGTGTTCATCTTTGCGAAGTTTTTCCTATGTCAAATATTGTATTCCTTAGACCATGAGATAATGCAACTCCCTGGTACCGGAAGAAAGCTTTGAGGTCATCAAACGTCATCCTATGAAAGGGTGATCATGAAGGTGTCTCTCAGGTGATCGGAAAGTATCTGTTGGGTTGTATGTATCGAGATGGAATTTGTCCCTCCCAAGTCGGAGAGATATACTTCGGGCCCACTCGTGTCGATATCAACACCGCTTGCAAGCATGTGGTTAAGGAGTTAATCACAAAGTGATATCGGATTACGGAGCAGTAAAGTACTTGCTATGAACGAGATTGAACTAGGTATGACGGTACCGACGATCGAATCTCGGGCAAGTAAAATATCGCGAGACGAAGGGAATATATATATGGGATTGATTGAATCCTGACATCGTGGTTCATCCGATATGATCATCGATGAATGTGTGGGAGTCAATATGGGTGCCTGCACTTGTTGATTATTGATAGAAGATCATGTCGCATATTCTCGAACCCGCAGGTCACACACTTAACGTGTCTCGACGCTAGGATAGATTGGATAATTGGTTTATGAATTTTTGTTCGAGTCTCGGATGGGATCCGGATATCACGAGAGGTTCGAATGGTCCGGAGAATAAGATTCATATAAGGCAGGCAGTTTTGGAGTTCGGAATTGTTCCGGTTAATCGGTATTGTACCGAAGCTTCTAGAACCTTCCGAAGGGGACCAACGTGGCCCCACCTTCCGGGAGGGGCATGGGCCTATGAGGGAGTGTCCTGGCGCATTGGTCCAGGGCACAAGGCCCCATAGGGCCCAGTCGATTCTAGATAAGTTTAAACTCGTTTAAACTAGAGATAGGATTTCTAGATAAGGGAGAGTTTAAATTGTTTAAACTAGAGATAGGCTTGGAGGAGGGGCAGGGCTGGCCGCCCCCCTATATATAGAGGGTGCGCCCTCCCACACACCTCCCTCCAAGCCCTAGTAGCCTGCTACCTTCCTCTCCTCCCGATCGCTTGTAGGCGAAGCCTGCAGTGAAATTCTCCACCATATACACCACGCCGTCGTGTTGTAGATCCAATCTATCTCTCCACCATACTCGCTGGTCTGAGGAAGGAGGAGACGTCGAGGTGCTGCACGTGTGCATCTCACGGAGGCACCGCCACTTGTGGTGCTGGATCGGATCGGATCGCGAGGAGGAGAAGTACGACTACATCACCCACGCTCCATTTAACGCCGCAGGCGAATCTTCAAGGGTATGAAGATCTAATCCAATCTCTCTCATTGTTTGCATCTCCTAGATTAGATCTTGGCTTTCCCTCTGTTCGCTCCGTAGAAAATTTTGATTTACTATGCCGCGAAACCCTTCAGAAACCACATCTCTTCTCGTGAAGATCGGATTAGGTGTGGTGAATTTGGATCATGTTCACTAAACAACTTGAGGGATGTTGAATTTAGTGGGAGTTCATCTAGTAATTTGATTAAGTTGAACTAGTTATCATGAACATAGTCTAATTTGTACTTGCAAATATTGTAGATCAAATGGCTAAGTCCAACTTCAACTTCAACGTTTTTTGCTGAGAAAGAAAAGCTTAGAAACAATGGGTCTAACTTCACCAACTGGTTCTGCAATCTGAGAATCATTCTCGCTGGCGGACGAAAGGACTATGTCCTTGAGGATGCGCTAGGTGACGCCCCTGCTGTAGATGTGCCGGCTGATGAGAAAGCTGTTTATCAGTCGCGCAAAGATGATTATGGTGTGATTAAGAGCACCATGTTGTTTGCTATGGAATCGGACCTTCAAAATCGTTTTGAAGATTATCCCGGGCCCTTTGAGATTCTTGAGGAACTGAAAACTATGTTTCAGACTCAGGCCCGTTCTGAGAGATATGAGATCTCTGAGAAATTCTTTAACTGCAATATGGAGGAAGGAGTTCCGTTAGTGAGCACGCCATAAAGATGTCGGCTAGACTCAACACCTTGAGCAACGGATCGCAAGATTCCGAGGAGCTCAAGATTGACAGTGGTTCTGCAATCACTCCTCCCTACAAAAGTTTTGTAGTGACTCATAATCGATTGGTTCCACCGATACGATCACCGAGCTCTTCGCTAAGCTGAAAGCTCGAGGTGGACATCAAAAGGATAATCATGTAATGATGGTCAACAAGCCCCCACTTTAAGAAAGGTAAGGGTGCAAAGAATCCCTTCAAGAAAGGCGGCGGAAGCGCTGTTGCCGAGAAGAAGCTCAAGTCCGGACCTAAGCCATAATCGAGTGCTTCTATTGCAAGGACAAGGGTCATGGAAGCATATCGTCAAGTACTTAGGACAAGAAGGCTGGCACCATCAAAGGTATATTTGATATACATGTTATTGATGTTTTCCTTACTAGCCCTCGTTGTAGTGCCTGGGTATTTGATACTGGTTCAGTTGCTAATATTTGTAACTCGAAACAGGAGCTACGGAATAGACGGCGGCTTGCGAGGGATGAGGTGACGATGCGCGTTGGCAACAGATCAAGAGTTAATGTGATGGCCGTCGGCACGCTCTCCTTAGTTTTACCTTCAGGATTAGTTTTAAACCTCAATAATTGTTATTATGTGCCTGCGTTGGGCATGAACATCATATCTGGATCGTGTTTATTGCAAGACGGTTATTCATTTAAATCTGAGAATAATGGTTGTTCTATTTATATGAGTAACATCTTTTATGGTCATGCACCTGCTGTGAATGGTTTATTTCTTCTGAATCTCGAAAGGGATGAAACACACATCCATAACATTGAGGCTAAGAGATGCAAGGTAGATAGTGATAATACTACTTATTTGTGGAACTGCCGTCTAGGTCATATTGGTGTAAAGCACATGAAGAAACTCCATTCTGATGGACTTTTGGAGTCTCTTGATTTTGAATCATTTGACACATGCGAACCATGCCTCATGGGCAAGATGATCAAAACCCCGTTCTCCGGAATGATGGAGCGAGCAACGGACTTATTGGAAATCATACATACCGATGTATGCGGACCGACGAGTGTTTCGATGCGTGGAGGATGTCGCTATTTCTCACTTTTACCGATGACTTAAGTAGATATGGGTATATCTATTTGATGAAACATAAATCTGAAACATTTGAAAAGTTCAAGGAATTTCAGAATGAAGTGGAGAACCATCGTAACAGAAAAATTAAGTTTCTACGATCCAATCGTGGAGGTGAATATTTGAGTTATGATTTTCTCACACATCTTAAAGAAAGCGGAATCGTTTCGCAACTCATGCCACCCGGAACACCACAACGCAATGGTGTGTCTGAACACCGGAATCGAACTCTATTAGATATGGTCCGATCAATGATGTCTCCTACTGATTTGTCGTTATCATTTTGGGGTTATGCATTAGAACCACTGCATTCACTTTAAATAGGGCACCATCTAAATCCGTTGAGACGACACCGTATGAACTGTGGTCTGGTGCTAAACCTAAGTTGTCGTTTCTTAAAGTTTGGGGATGCGAAGCTTACGTCAAGAAGTTGATACCGGACAAGCTCGAACCCAAAGCGGAGAAATGCGTCTTCATAGGATACCCTAAGGAAACTATTGGGTATACCTTCTATCATAGAACCGAAGGCAAAGTGTTTGTCGCAAAGAACGGATCCTTTCTTGCGAAGGAGTTTCTCTCGAAAGAAGTGAGTGGGAGGAAAGTAGAGCTAGACGAGGTTGTTGAACCTTCTCTTGAGTTGGAGAGTAGCGCAAGACTGAAATTGTTCCAAGGTCACCGCACCAACAATAGAGGAAGCTAATGGCAAGGATCATGAAGCTTCGGACGATGCTACTACTGAACGTCGCAGGTCGACAAGGTCGCGTGCCCCTCCTGAGTGGTACGGCAACCCTGTATTGAATGTCTTGTTAGTAGAAGTCAGTGAACCTGCGAACTATGAGGAAGCAATGTTGAGCCCAGACTCTGAGAAATGGCTAGAGGCCATGAAATACGAATTGGGATCCATGAGCGAAAACCAAGTATGGACTTTGGTGGACCCTCCTATCGACCGAAAGGCCGTTGAGTGCAAATGGATTTTCAAGAAGAAAACGGACGCGGATGGTAATGTTACTGTCTATAAAGCTCGACTTGTCGCGAATGGTTTTTGACAAGTTCAAGGTGTTGACTACGATGAGACCTTCTATCCCGTAGCGATGTTTAAGTCCATTCGGATTTTATTAGCAATTGTTGCGTTTCATGATTATGAAATATGGAAGATGGATGTCAAGACTGCGTTCCTCAATGGCAACATTGATGAAGAGTTGTATATGATGCAACCCGAAGGTTTTGTCGATCCTAAGGATGTTGATAAAGTATGCAAACTTCAGCGTTCCATTTATGGACTGAAGCAAGCATCTCGGAGTTGGAACCTTCGTTTTGATCAAGTGATCAAGAGCTTTGGATTTGTTCGAAATTGCTACGAAGCTTGTATCTACAAGAAAGTGAGTGGGAGCTCAGTGACATTTCTGGTACTATATGTGGATGACATATTGATTATTGGAAATGACATTGACATGCTTAACGATGTGAAGAGTTATTTGAACAAATGTTTTTCAATGAAAAACCTAGGGGAAGCGGTTTATATATTGGGCATCAAAATCTATAGAGATAGACAAAGACGCCTAATAGCTTTAAGCCAAAGTACATACCTAGACAAAGTTCTGAAAAGGTTCAGAATGGATAAGGCAAAGAAAGGTTCAGTGCCTATGTTGTCAGGTAAGATATTGAGCAGGGCTCAGTGTCCAGCTACGGTAAATGATAGGGAAGCTATGAGCAAAGTTCTTTATGCCTCGGCCATAGGTTCTATCATGTATGCCATGCTGTGTACTAGACCGGATGTGTCTAATGCTCTTAGTTTGACGAGCAGATACCAAAGTGATCTAGGAGTGGAACACTGGACAGCCGTGAAGAACATCCTAAAGTATTTAAATAGGACTAAATAAATGTTCTTAGTCTATGGAGGTGATGAACAGCTCGTCGTAAAGGGTTACGTCGACGCTAGTTTCGACACCGACAAGGATGATTCTAAATCTCAGACAGGATACGTTTATATTTTGAATGGAGGAGCCGTGAGCTGGAGAAGCTGCAAGCAAAGCGTGATCGCAGGATCTACAGTAGAAGCGGAATACATGGCTGCAGAAGCATCAAGTGAAGGAGTTTGGATCAGGAACTTCATCATCGAAGCTTGGTGTGGTTCCAAGTGCCTTGGACCCACGGATATATTGTGTGACAACACCGCGCCATAGCACTCGCTAAGGAACCAAGATATCATCCAAAGACCAAGCATATCAACATAAGTTTCATATAATCCGAGATTATATAGCGATGGAGATCTGAAGATTAGCAAAGTACATACAGATCTGAATGTCGCAGATCCATTGACTAAACCTCTTCCACGTGCAAAACATGATCAGCACCTTAGTGCCATGGGTGTTAGATTGTTGCCAGATGTAAACTAGATTATTGACTCTAGTGCAAGTGGGAGACTGTTGGAATTATGCCCTAGAGGCAATAACAAAGATGTTATTATTATAATTCTTGTTCATGATAAAGTTTATATTCCATGCTAGAATTGTATTAAGCGGAAACTTAATACTTGTGTGGTTTGTGAACAACACCGTGTCCCTAGTACGCCTCTATGGACTAGCTCATTGATTAATGATGGTTAAGGTTTCCTAACCATATACATGAGTTGTCGATTAATAATGAGATCATATCATTGGGATAATGATATGATGGAAAGACCCAAACTAAGCAGAGCAATTAGATCGTGTCATCGTGTTCGTCTTTGCGAAGCTTTTCTTATGTCAAATATTGTATTCCTTAGACCATGGGATAATGCAACTCCCTGGTATCGGATGAAAGCTTTGAGGTCATCAAACGTCATCCTATGAGAGGGTGATCATAAAGGTGTGTCTAGGTGATTGGAAAGTACCTGTTGGGTTGTATGTATCGAGATGGGATTTGTCCCTCCCAAGTCGGAGAGATATACTTCAGGCCCACTCGGTAATCGATATCAACACCGCTTGCAAGCACGTGGTTAATGAGTTAATCACAAAGTGATATCGGATTACGGAACGAGTAAAGTACTTGCTGTGAACGAGATTGAACTAGGTATGACGGTATCGACGATCGAATCTCGGGCAAGTAAAATATCGCACGACGAAGGGAATATATATGGGATTGATTGAATCCTGGCATCGTGGTTCATCCGATATGATCATCGATGAATGTGTGGGAGTCAATATGGGTTTCCAGACCCCGTTGTTGATTATTGATATAAGATCATGTCTGCATATTCTCGAACCCGAAGGGTCACACACTTAACGTGTCTCGACGCTAGGATAGATTGGATAATTGGTTTATGAGTTTTTGTTCGGAGTCTCGGATGAAATCCAGGACATCACGAGAGGTTTCAGAATGGTCCGGAGAATAAGATTCATATAAGGCAAAGCAGATTTTGGAGTTCGGAATTGTTTCGGGTTAATCGGTATTGTACCGGAAGCTTCTAGAACCTTCCGGAGTGGGACCAACGTGGCCCCACTTGTCGGGAGGGGGCATGGGCCTATGAGGGAGTGCCCTGACTGCATTGGGCCAGGGGCACCAGGCCCCATAGGGCCCAGCCGGCCAAACACCTAGGAAACCCTAGGGGAGCTTCTAGAAGGGAGGGGGAAACTTGCCCCCCACTCCTCCCTCCTTGGCCGCCGGCCTAGGGCTTGGGGAAGGGGCTAGGGCTGGCCGCCCTGTAGGGGTTCGTAGCATGGAAAACAAAATTTTTCTATCGCATACAAACAAACAAGCCAAGATCTATCTACTAGATTGTAGCAACGAGTCGTTTGGAATAACTTACCCTCGAAGATTCCAAAGCGGTTAACGAGAGCAGATTCTCGTGGGTGATGTAGTCGTACACTTCCGATCTCAAGATCGCGTAGACGATCCTTCCACGCCATCGCTCCCAAAGCCTCGGTCACACGTTCGGTACTCGACGAAGACCTTCCTCTCCTTGTTCCAAAGAAAATGGAGGTTGTAGCACTCTCCTCGCGATTCCTAAGACAACCAGGTGCAGGAAGTAGAGGGAGATCCAGGCTTCAGCTTGCGAGTATGGTGGAGCTTATGAGAGAGGCTATTAGTGGTCTAGTAATTAGACACACCAATTAGAAGGCTCTAAACCAATTAGAAGGCTCTAAACCGGCTAAAGCAATTAGAAGCTCTAAACCAAAACGGCTCTAAACCGGAGATCTAGAGTAGAAAGTTATGTGTCTCTAGGAGGAGCCCTGCCTCCTTTTATGGGAGGGGGTCATGGCGCCAGGGGGAGGAGTCCTCCCAACTCGGCCTTGGGCTGGCCCGAGGAGTCCAACTCCTCCTCCAAAGTTGGTTCCAACTCCTCTTGCTTGTTTCCACAGTTTCTTGTTTTGGCGGTTTGACTTTCAAACCGACATTTGACTTTTCTGTTTTAGGATTCAATTTAATCCTTTATTTGGGACAGCAAGAACACTTAGTACATGATGCAATCATTCAATGAGCAATGACACATTCATGTACCTTCCCCGAGTGCCGGACAATCCGAACCTTCTAGAACATTCCCGATGAAAACACCTAATCATTCCCGAACTCAAACGGACTTTCCTTATATGAATCTTATTCTCCGGACCATTCCGGATCACCTCGTGATATCCCGGATCCCATCCGAGACTCGAACAACATTCGGTCTCTTTCTCATAATACCATAACTACTCAAACAACGTCGAATCCTTAAGTGTGTCTCCCACGGTTCGTGAATTATGCGGACATGATCGAGACACTTCTCCGAACAATAACCAATAGAGGAATCTGAAATTCATATGGCTCCCACATATTTCTACGATTACTTTATGATTGAATGAACCACTTACATACGATACCAATTTCCCTTTGTCTCACGATATGTTACTTATCCGAGGTTATGATCGTCGGTATCTCTCGCATACCTAGTTCAACCTCACATCGATAAGTACTCTTTTCTCGCTCCCGTGATATGTGATCCTTGTGACCAAGTCACATGCTTGCAAGCTAATTGGATGACATTCCACCGAGAGGGCCCAGTATATCTATCCGTCATGAGGATGGACAAATCCCTCTTGATCCATGTGTTTCAACCAATACTTTCCGAACACTCAATGCCACCTTTATAGCCACCCACGGTGTGGTGTTAGATGTCATCAAAGCATCCATCCTAAAGGTGATATGCATGATCTCATGGTCGAAGGAATTAGGTTACTATGTATCAGAAAGCATATAGCAATTGAACTATTTAAATGACTTGATCTTTATGCTACGCTTATCTATAGGAGTATGTCCATCACATCATTCTCCTAATGATATGATCCTGTTGTTAATAACATCTCTATGTTCATGATCAGGAAACCATGATCATATATTAACCAACAAGCTAGTTTAACAAGAGGCTATACTAGGGACTCTTATTTTAGTTTACAAATCACACAAGTATTAATGTTTCCGGTTAATACAATTATAGCATGGTATGTAAACATTTATCATAAGTGTGAAGATATGATAATAACCACTTTATTATTGCCTCTTGGGCATATCTCCAACAGTCTCCCACTTGCACTAGAGTCAATAATCTAGTTTCAAACCTTTGTGTATATAACACCTATGGCTTTCCGGTGTTGTATGTACACGATTGCTAGTGGTCAACTGATCTCCGGATCTGACACTTCCAGGTCCGTGTAATTGCATGTCTTTATGCCTCACGCATCACTCATTCTCTAATGAGATGGCTTTGTATAAATTTGGTCTTTCGGTGACCTTTAGCTCTTGGGTTAAAACATGTTGATAATATTGTCACACAATATATCTTCATAGTATTATCCCAGTGAACTACACCTAGTTTGATAACAAACTACTTGACACAAATGCCCTCTTTTGCTGCTAAAATAGCAGTCATATACTTAGCCATTTGTTGTAGTATCTGTCACAATGTCTTAACTTTGGAAATCATCCAAATCCATTATGGAACTCACTTTCCATTATATTGTGCCACCCTTAGTTTAGATTGAGATAAACTTAATTTGTACTTTGTGACAAAGCTAGTATCAATGTAGTACTTTTACAATGAACTAACCATCTATTTGTCACTTCTACAAATATTATACTCTTAGTTCTTCCAAAAGATCATAAGAATATCCTTACTATTGTCCAATGATCATCTTACGAATCATTCTGGTATATGCTCACAACATTTAGAGCATAGGACCTATCTGGATTTGTACATATCACAGTATGATATAAATACTCTTTGTGATTTTATATATCAAGTATCAATCTATACTTGATTATTTGTTTCACTTTACCAAATGTCAATACACTTGAATATATCATCAACATTGAATTCTTTCAATCCTTTCTCGTATGACAAGAACCTTTTCTTGTAGTTTCTATATTGAACTCATTCAATATCTCGTCTATGTACTTCGCACAACCATATTAGCGTCTATTGATGCCAAATATTTGGTTTTGCCTAAGTCTTTCATCGGGATGAAATTCTTAATATGTGTTAATAAAAGATACATTATTTCCAATCAACAATATGTCTTCCACATAATGTATTAGAAACATGTCTTAGCTCCCACTTAATTTCTTGCAAATGCAAGCATCTTCATTGTCTCTCGATGAAATTAAACTCTTTAACAGTTTCATCATAGTGAAGATTCCAACTCCGATGCTCACTTCAACCATTGAAGTTTGCATATGCTTTTAGCATCCTTTGAATTAACAAAACCCTATGGACCGTGTTATGCACATGTCCTAGGTAACGATTCTATTAGAAGAACTTGTTTTGTTTATTCAACTACCATATAACAAATTATATGTAGTGGTTGCTACATTAATCCGTCTAGACTAAATATCACTATGAAAGATCAAATCTTGTCATAGTCAACCTTTGAACATTTTGTGAACTCTTTCCCAACATGTCGACTATTTCATAGATGTGAAACATCCATGTCTATTTCTTTATAGATCCACACAACTATAAGGTCTTACACCTTTCTCGAGGGTCCTTCAAGTTCAAAACTTGATTTTCTCGTGTATGGAACTATCACGGATTTTATGGCTTCAAGCCATTTACTGAGTCGTGGCCCATCATCGCTTCTTTGCATGTAGTCGGTTCATTATTCTCAAATAATGATTCAACCCTCAAGTCTTGGTATTTGATTGTTTATCCGACCTACTTGTTTCAATAGGAACTTGGATCTCCGTGACCACAACCTTTGAGGTACGTGAGCCATGAGCTTTGTTGCCTCCTAACACTTTTCGGTGCTGCGCAACTCTGCACATATAGCTAAGGTTCTTTCAACCTTATCAAAGTTCTATTGTCCTCCCACTTTACTTTTCACGAAAAAATTCCTTCTAAAAGAAACTTGACGTTCTAAGTGACAAACACTTTTGTCTCCGGTGTTATGGAGGAATATTTAACAAAGACAGGTTCATCCGACTTTGGTTGCAAACATCTTTCTTATGCATAGCATACCAATGTTTAAGAAAGGACAACTTGGGTTTTATCCCAAACCATAACATATGGTGTCATTTCAACGAATTATGATGGAGCTATTTTCAGTGGAAAAACGGTAATCTCTAAAGCTTTTAATCTTTAAAATATAATGGCAGTTTTATGAATTATACCTTTGATCTTACCATGTCAAACAAGGTTTAATTACATATCTCGAATCCTCCATACTCTTATGGTGTTTCGGGAAATGCAAATCCACGGAACGATTCCTTAAATCTTAGGTATTATGCTAAACTCTGTAACTCAAATATCTTCCTTTATGATCTTATCATAAACTATTTATATTCTTGTTACAATGATTTGCACTTCATCTCGAAAGTCTTTGAACTTTTCAAATGTTTCATACTTCATCCTTATTAAGTAAATATTCATATATTCACTCAAATTTTCGGAGAAAGCACATGAAGTTGAAATCCATCGCTCTTGACTACATAATGTACTTCGTACAACAATATGTACAAATTCCAATAAGCTAGTCTTTCGTTCCCTTTTGGCTTATGAACGAAGTTTTAATTATCTCTAGGAAAGTTTCACAAGCGTCATTTGATCAAAAATCAGAAGACTCCAAAATTCCATCCACATGGAGTTTCTTCATGTTTTCTTTCCAATATAATTTAAACGGCGATGTCACTTCCTAAGTGATCTTCTAATCAATTTGTCTTTCGACATTTTTAGCACTAGTTTTATGGATGTGATTTCTCCAACGAGATTTGTGAATCATCCATCTTTTATGGATTACGGCAATTATTTAAACAACCCTTTTGTTCTCATAATACCTGATAAAACAAATCTTGAAGGCAAACTTTGATGTTTTAACGAGCAACACAATAACCCTTTATTTGTTCTCGATGAACATCATCACATATTCTTTTGCTAGTTACTTAGGCCACTGTAGTTCATGAATTCTGTTGTTTTGTATGACGATTCATACCAACAAATTCAGTATCAAATACTTAAGAACCACATTGTTTAATAAGCAAAGAATATAGCCATAACATGTATATCATATATATACTTAAACTGAACAATTCTAGTCTTTTACTTTCTGCCATATATTTATGAGATTCTCTTCAAGATTTCCTATTCGCTTGAAAGAATCTATCAACATCAATAGTGGAGTCATACATATGACATATAGTCCAAAGCGTGTATAGTTAAATACCAATGTCTTTGGACTTGCACTTTGAAGTAGATCACCATCATCAAATGTTTGGTGTTCTTTCAAATTCCTTTATTTAGTAATCTTCTTGATGTAGTAAACATTTTACCTACATCAAATATTCACCCTTATTATGGATTTAACCATGATCAAGCTACTTTTAGCTTGTAACGGTGAATCGCAAGTATAATGTTGCTCTCCAAAACCTTTTGGAGGATTAGGACAACTAGTGTCTCCAACCTTTTTGCAAATTCTCATCAAATATGAGAACATGACTTTTGCCATATTATACTCTATCATGTTGCAACCAAAACTTTGTTTCAGATATCACAATATCTTCCACACATCATGGTTTCTGAAACAACTCTTTCAGATCCTAGATAACCTTGATATTAAGAGAATCCTTTGAATATCAAGAATCGTGGAGACAAACATGATACTTATATACTAACATTGGAATTGTTACTCTTGTTTTAATACCAATTATTAAACTTCATGGAGTAACCGGAACTCACTGAAAGTTTGCAATAGGACTTTTAAACTTTAGATTAACACTTCAAAACAATACGATACCAGTTCGTAAAGTAACTAACCAGAATTCTATAGCTCTATCATCTCAATTATAACTAAGCGCAAGGTGGTAAACGGATGCCAATGACTACAACAACTATGCAAATTCACTTTGATTTAGTTTATGATAAATTGAGTTCTAATTAATAATTAAATTAATCTAGGTGAACTCCCACTCAAAACAATATACCTCACATTGTTTTAGTGATCACACGAACCAAATCCACCACATCAAAACCGATCATCACGAGAGTTGATATAGCTTCAATGGCGAATAATCGACATGTTCATCATATCTACTATATGATTCATGCTCTACCTTTCGGTAATCCGTGTTCCTGAGGCCATGTCTGTACATGCTAGGCTCGTCAAGATCAAACCTTAGTTTCTGCATGAGCAAATCTGGCTTGCTCACGTTGTATACACTTGCAGAATCTAGCACACCCGATCATCACGTGGTGTTTCGAAAGAACAAGCTTTAGCAACGGTGCTAACTAAGGGTGAACACTTTATGATTTGAAATTCATGTGCATGAGGGATCATCTTATAATGCTACCGTCGTCTACTAAGCAATACAAGATGCATAAAGGATTAACATCACATGCAATTCATAATATGTGTTATGATATGGCCTTTTCTTCTTTGTGCTTCCGATCTCCATCTTCTAGCACGAACATGATCTCCATCATCACCGGCATTGCATCAAGGTCAATGACTCTACTCCATGGTTGTCGTCCACCGGCTTCAACTATTACAACTACTTTGAATAGACACGCGGGTCTTAACATAAATTAAAGACAACCATATGGCTCTCGCGG
Source organism: Avena longiglumis (assembly GCA_030063025.1). Classification (NCBI taxonomy): domain Eukaryota; kingdom Viridiplantae; phylum Streptophyta; class Magnoliopsida; order Poales; family Poaceae; genus Avena; species Avena longiglumis. Next base: position 570,886,785 of record CP125974.1, read on the forward strand.
TTGTCGACTTACAATAAGGAACATTGCATACATCAAATACAATCACAATCATGGCCATATCACATCATCACACACCGCAAAACAAAGTTAGACGCTTCTACTTTCTTTGCATATTTTACGTGGTTTGGGGCTTTCAATAAGTGTCGTTCTAACTTACGAACAAGAACCACAACATTGATACTAGCATTGTTGATCACCCGTTGTAAATTGGATCTTAACTATGCTAGGAGAAACATGCACCATAAAGCCACTTATGCAATACAAGTTACATGTTAAGCGTGGAGCAAGTCTCATGAACGATGTCATGTAAGGTTAGCCGGCGCTTCATCCCAACATACCGCAAGATACAAAGTACACAAGAAGCAATCGACAATAAAAGCATCAACGCCCACAATGACCATTGTGTTCTACTCGTGCAACAGATCTACATATAGACACGGCTCTGATACCACTGTAGGGGTTCGTAGCATGGAAAACAAAATTTTTCTATCGCATACAAACAAACAAGCCAAGATCTATCTACTATATTGTAGCAACGAGTCGTTTGGAATAACTTACCCTCAAAGATTCCAAAGCGGTTAACGAGAGCAGATTCTCGTGGGTGATGTAGTCGTACACTTCCGATCTCAAGATCGCGTAGACGATCCTTCCGCCATCGCCCGCAGCGCTCCAGTCGGTCACACGTTCGGTACTCGTGAAGACCTTCCTCTCCTTGTTCCAAAGCAGCGGAGGTTGTAGCACTCTCGCGATTCCGGCAAGACAGGCGTGGTACCGGAAGTAGAGGGAGATCCCGAGGCTTCGCCTTAAAGCGAGTATGGTGGAGCTTATGAGAGAGGCTATTAGTGGTCTAGTAATTAGACACACCAATTAGAAGGCTCTAAACCAATTAGAAGGCTCTAAACCCTGGCTAAAGCAATTAGAAGCTCTAAACCAAAACGGCTCTAAACCGAGATCTAGAGTAGAAAGTTATGTGTCTCTAGGAGGAGCCCTGCCTCCTTTTATGGGAGGGGGTCATGGCGCGCCAGGGAGGAGGAGTCCTCCCAACTCGGCCTTGGCTGGCCCGAGGAGTCCAACTCCTCCGGGTTGGTTCCAACTCCTCTTGCTTGTTTCCCACAGCTTGTTTTGGCGGTTTGACTTTCAAACCGGACATTTGACTTTTCTGTTTTAGGATTCAATTTAATCCTTTATTTGGGACAGCAAGAACACTTAGTACATGATGCAATCATTCAATGAGCAATGACACATTCATGTACCCTTCCCCGAGTGCGGACAATCCGAACCTTCTAGAACATTCCCGAAAAACACTAATCATTCCCGAACTCAAACGGACTTTCCTTATATGAATCTTATTCTCCGGACCATTCCGGATCACCTCGTGATATCCCGGATCCCATCCGAGACTGCGAACAACATTCGGTCTCTTTCTCATAATACCATAACTACTCAAACAACGTCGAATCCTTAAGTGTGTCTCCCTACGGTTCGTGAATTATGCGGACATGATCGAGACACTTCTCCGAACAATAACCAATAGAGGAATCTGGAAATTCATATGGCTCCACATATTTCTCACGATTACTTTGCGATCGAATGAACCACTTACATACGATACCAATTTCCCTTTGTCTCACGATATGTTACTTATCCGAGGTTATGATCGTCGGTATCTCTACGCATACCTAGTTCAACCTCGTTCGATAAGTACTCTTTTCTCGTTCCGTGATATGTGATCCCTTGTGACCAAGTCACATGCTTGCAAGCTAATTGGATGACATTCCACCGAGAGGGCCCAGAGTATATCTATCCGTCATGAGGATGGACAAATCCCACTCTTGATCCATGTGTTTCAACCAATACTTTCCGAACACTCAATGCCACCTTTATAGCCACCCAGTTACGGTGTGGTGTTAGATGTCATCAAAGCATCCATCCGGTAAAGGTGATATGCATGATCTCATGGTCGAAGGAATTAGGTTACTATGTATCAGAAAGCATATAGCAATTGAACTATTTAAATGACTTGATCTTTATGCTACGCTTATCTATAGGAGTATGTCCATCACATCATTCTCCTAATGATATGATCCTGTTGTTAATAACATCTCTATGTTCATGATCAGGAAACCATGATCATATATTAACCAACAAGCTAGTTTAACAAGAGGCTATACTAGGGACTCTTATTTTAGTTTACAAATCACACAAGTATTAATGTTTCCGGTTAATACAATTATAGCATGGTATGTAAACATTTATCATAAGTGTGAAGATATGATAATAACCACTTTATTATTGCCTCTTGGGCATATCTCCAACACGCCCACCCCTCTATATAAAGAGGGCTGGGGGCGCACCCTCCCCCGACACCTCCTCTACAACCCTAGCCGCCCTGCTGCCCCTCCTCTATCTCTCTCCCTCCCGATTGCGCGTAGGTGAAGCCCTGCCGCAGAAACTCTCCACCGCTTGCACCGCGCCATCGCGTTGTAGGTCCAATCCATCTCTCCACCCCACTTGCTGGACCGAGGAAGGAGGAGACATCGAGGTGCCGCACGTGTGCATCTCTCAGAGGCATCGCCACTTGCGGTGTTAGATCGGATCGGATCTTGAGGAGGAGAAGCGAGTACGTCTACATCACCCACGTTCCGTCGAACGTTTCGCTGTGCGAATCTTCAAGGGTATGAAGATCTCATCTATTCCCCCTCATTGTTTGCATCTCCTAGATTAGATCTTGGCTTTCCCGTTTGCATCCGTAGAAATTTGTTGATTTACTATGCTGCGAAACCCTTCAGGTTTGCCCCAGGGAATTCGCTAAACCGCAACAGCCGTCCTTTTCTCATGTATGCTGAAGAAGACCAGGAAGCGCCAGATGTCGTGTTGGGTATGTTATCTGTTAACTCAGTACTTGCAAGAGTGTTGTTTGATTATGGAGCATCGCACTCATTTGTCACTGAAGAATTTGCATGCACTAGTAAGATTCAACCAACCAAATTGAAGCATGTTATGATTGTGCAAATACCCAGTTCAACCACCAAAGCTAGAGAAATTTGCAAAGCCGTCCCTATCCGAATCCATGGCATAGATTTTTATGCTAATCTAATAGTAGTCGGAACTAAAGGTTTGGAAGTAGTACTAGGAATGGATTGGATGTCCAAACATAAAGGATTAATTGACTGTGCCAAGAAAGCCATAACCATGACCAGTATAGCCGGAATATCAGTCGAGCATGTATCTGAAACCTTGCCTCATCAATTCAAGTGCAACAAGAGTATAGCCCAACCTACCATTTACCAAGTCCGGACAGTCTGTGAATACCCCGATGTATTTCTAGATGTTTTGCCCGGTATGCCCCCAGATCGAGATATCGAGTTTATCATTGAACTAATCCTTGGAACCGGACCCATAGCCCAGAGACCATATAGTATGAACCCGTCTAAACTAGCAGAACTGAAGAAGAAACTGGACGCCATGCTGGAAATTGGATTGATTCAACCAGGTGTGTCACCATGGAGATCACCTGTTTTGTTCGTGGACAAGAAGGATGGAGGTAACCGTCTGTGTACGGATTATCGGAAGTTGAATGATGTCACTATCAAAAACAAGTACTCGTTGCCAAAGATCGAAGATTTGTTTGACCAGTTGACTGGTGCCAAAGTGTTTTCTAAGATTGATCCTAGAACTGGCTATCATCAACTCAAGATTCGCGAAGAGGATATTCCAAAGACTGCCTTTACCACCAGATATGGATTATACGAGTATACCGTCATGTCTTTTGGATTAACCAATGCCCCCCGCTTATTTCATGAATCTCATGAATAATATTTTTATGGAATTCTTGGATAAGTTTGTCGTTGTTTTCATCGATGACATTCTGATTTATTCCAAATCAGAAGAAGAACATGAGCTACACCTAAGGACCATTATTGGAACCCTTAGAGAGCATCAGTTGTATGCCAAGTTTAGCAAATGTGAATTCTGGTTACATGAGGTAGGATCCCTCGGACATATTATATCACCCGGAGGAATTGCCGTTGATCCTGCGAAGGTGAAGGATGTCGAGGATTGGCAAGCCCCAACCACTCAAACCCAAGTTCGTGCATTTCTCAGATTAGCGGGATACTACCGCAAGTTCATAGAAGGATTCTCGAGTATCGCCAGACCCATGACCCAATTGCTGAAGAAGGACAAGAAGTTTGAATGGATGGACAAATGTGAAGCGAGTTTTCAGGAACTCAAGAGGAGATTGATTTCAGTCCCCATCTTGATCATGCCGGATATCACGAAGCCCTTTGACGTGTATTGTGACGCATCCAAGATCGGCCTAGGATGTGTGCTAATTTAAGAAGGAAAAGTTATATATTATCTATCTCGACAACTGAAGTAGCATGAATATAATTATCCCACCCATGATCTTGAACTTGCAGCCGTAGTTCTAGCCCTGAAGACATGGAGGCATTACCTGATGGGAAACCGTTGCGAGATTTATTCGGATCACAAGCGCCTAAATTATATATTCACTCAGAAGGAGCTGAATATGAGGCAGAGAAGATGGATTGAGCTAATCAAGGATTATGATCTGGACATTCACTATCACCCCGGTAAAGCCAATGTGGTAGCAGATGCCCTTAGCAGATTGCCGTGCCGCTTGAAATCCATGATTTTGAAGGAGCAACCAAGTTTGCACAAAGAGATGGAAGATTTCCGAATGGAATTAGTGAGTGAAGGATTTTTGGCTAGCATCGAACTTCAACCTACTTTGATCAGCCAGATCAAAGAGGCGTAGAAAGGAAATGCTAGTATCGACGGAATCAAGCGTCGTATCGGTATATGCAAAGTACCCGGATTCATGGAAGATGAAGGAGTTCTGTGGTACAAAGGACGCCTTTGTGTACCAGCAGATTCGGAAGTGAAAGAAGTGATTTTGAAAGAGGCCCATGATACTCTTTATTCTATCCACCCCGGAGGAACGAAGATGTATTAGAATTTGAAGGAACAATTTTGGTGGCATAAGATGAAGAGAGAAATCGGAAGCTATATCGCCAAGTGTGATATATGTCAGAGAGTCAAGGCGGGACATCAAAGACCCGCTGGACTGTTGCAACCTCTACAGATTCTGGAGTGGAAATGTGATCAGTGGGAATGGACTTTATCACCGGATTGCCTACTTCTAGTAGGGGAAATGACTCTATCTGGGTCATAGTAGACCGATTGTCCAAAGTCGCCCATTTCTTACCAGTCAAGACCACATACCAGAGTTCGAAGCTAGCGGAGTTATACATCGCTAGAATCGTCAGTTTGCACGGAGTCCCCAAGAACATCGTATCAGATCGAGGAACTCAGTTTACCTTGAGATTCTGGAAGAAAGTTCAAGAAGGTTTAGGAACCCGACTAGCTTTCAGCACAGCGTATCACCCTCAGACTGATGGACAAACGGAACGAGTAAATCAAATACTCGAAGTTATGTTGAGAGCATGTGTGCTAGAATATGGATCTAAATGGGAGGATTGTCTGCCTTTCGCAGAATTTTCATACAACAACAGTTATCAAGCTAGTCTGCAAATGGCCCTATTTGAGTTTATGTATGGAAGGAAGTGTCGCACCCCTTTGAATTGGTCGAAAGTAGGCGAGAGTCGGATTTTTGGACCCGACATCCTACGAGAAGCAGAAGAGAAAGTTCACAAGATTCGTGAGAACCTCAAGACTGCCCAGTCAAGATAGGAGAGTTACGCCGACAAGAGACGTCGATACCTTGCTTTCAATATCGGAGATTTCGTGTATCATAAAGTGTCGCCTTTGAAAGGAATGCAACGTTTCCAGCTGAAAGGAAAGTTAGCCCCCAGATATATCGGACCCTTCAAGATTCTGAATCGTCGAGGAGAAGTATCATATCAATTGGAACTGCCCGAGGAGATGTCAGCAGTGCATAATGTGTTCCATATATCGTTACTTCGCAAATGCCTTGAAGTCCCGGGGAAGACTGAAGTTTTCAAGAACATTGATCACTAGACCATAGAGATCAACGATGACCTAACCTACCCCGAAGTACCCATCTGTATTTTGGAAGAAGCTTTCAGAACCACCAGGACCCGAAGTATCAAGTTTCTCAAGATTCAGTGGAGCAACCACACTGAAGAAGAAGCTACCTGGGAGCACGAAGATCACATCAGGACGGAGTTTCCCGATCTCTTTAAATCCTAGGTAATCTTTTTCGTCCTTTTTCAAATCTCGGGACGAGATTTTGTTTAAGGGAGGAAGGTTTGTAACATCCCAAAAATCTAAAACAAGGACCATCAAAACTCTAATCACTAAAATTAGGCTTAACAAAAAACTTGGATTAAATTTAAAATCATATGAATGCATGTGTGAATGAAATGATTTGACAAATGCATGCATGAACTTGTTTGATTAACCTAAATAGCAAGAAATGGTTTAAAGATGAAAATAACATCATATAAAACATTTCCATGCAGAAACAAAACAAGAGAAATTCAAAAACAAATAAAATAAAGCAAATGGTAATTTTTTCCAATCTTGCTCACTAGGTCACTTTGAGTGTTTCTAGTCCAAGATTTCAAACAGAAACTTTCCCAATTATTTTCACCCCTTGATAGAACTAGTAAAAGTGAATCAAGGCCCACCTATCAAACTTGCAGAAACATTTGTCAACCTCATTCAAATCACAATTCAAAATTGAATGTTATTCATATGTGAAGATCACCCAATTTCAAAACCCAACCAAACCAATGCCCCTTGACTAATCCAACTAACCAGATAATCCCCAGCATGTGTCTAGCAAACCCACAAAGTTTGAATTCAAAATTCAAATTTAAAGTTCCTGCGGCCATTTCATCAAACACCTTGCAGATACAAATCAAACAAACATCAAACACTATAGTGTGCAGTAAAATTGGCCTAACTTGTTCCCTCTGATTGCAACCAGCCCTTAGTAGCTCATCTATCCCCTTTAACTATATTTACCACCACTGTGAGCAAGCCTAGCCATCAATGGTGAGCATGTCGAGAGCAAACTTGCCACCCCCATGTCGCCAGCAAGCTAGAGGCCGCACTAGCCTCGCCAACCTTGTCTGGAACATGCAACACCGTCCACCGCCACCCACTGTCCCAGCCCCGAGCAATGCTGGCCCCCGGACCACACGCCCAGGCCATGCCAAACCTCTCTGTGACCATGCCGAGAGCGCGCCCGTGCGCCACGCTCGACCAGCATCCACAGACCACGCGCCGCTCTCGCTGCTTTTAGGGATGATCACCAGCACCCCAGCACCCCGCCAGACATGCTCGTTCGCCGCCGCGCGGACCATGCGCGCTGTGCACCATCAAAACCTCCGTCGGACCCGCCCAGAGCATCAAAGCGTTCCGACCGATCAGCACTGCCCCACGCCTCGCCACCACGCCGTTGAGCTTCGCCAGGGAGCACAACACCGCCCCCTACCGTCGCCCATGCTGATAGCCCTCTGTGCCATCGACCATGACGAGCTCAGCCCGCACCCGTCGGTCCCCTTCCGCCACTATAAATATAGGCCTCCACCGCTCGTTTTCGCCACACCAGTTCACTCCCCTCCATCTTAGAACCACCCCACCTCACTCCCAGAGCAAGGCGAGCAGCGCATCGCTGGAATTTGGCCGGAGCCCGCCGCTTCTGGAGAAGAAGGGAGTCGTCGATTGGAGTCGCCCCAGGAGGAGCTCCTGGTACCAGGAGAACCGCCGTCGTCGACTTCGTCGTTCGCCCCCGTCGCCGACCCTCGCCTGAGCCCCGACGAGCCTCCCACGACCCCCACCTCCCGCGTTAGGGTTACATCTCGGCGCTGCCGACGGGTGGCGAACTGTAGCCGTTCGATTAGAGTTAGATTATGCGGTTCACGTTGCCCCGTACTGCTTCGCCCCTCCCCGTCTCACTGATGCGTGGGGACAACCACTTAACCAGCCCGCGTACGCGCTGCGTGTAGTGGGACGGCCCAGTTAACCGTCCCGCGCGACCCAACAATTCAAATTAAGCTTTATTCATTTAATTTCAGACATAGTTCTATACCTATATCCAAAAATCAACCTAGCTCGATAACCAAAATGCATGAAACAAATTTTGTTAGAAAGGTACTGAAATGCTTAATCCAAGCCCGTTGGATTCAAATCATTTGGATTTGTGGATCAACCATGGTAAAAATAACAAGGAAAAAGTTTTTCTCCATTCAAACATTTTTCAAAATTCAAGCACAAAAGCTTTTGAGTTGATTCCAACTCTCAAAAATCACATTTGATCATACCCTTCAGAATATATAAAAATATATGGGTTTACTTACAGAAATAATGTTCAAGCAATAAAAGAATACTACATAGGCATTTCTAGTCACTTTATTTAATTAAAACAAAAAGGTTAAACCTTATTAAATTGTGACACCACTTTAAATCACATTCCCATGTACTGAAATATGTGGTGATGACTTGTGTCAACATGATCCCATGTTTGAGTTGGAGGATATTAAATCTTAAGTAGTTTTTCAATGAGTAGAAATTACTTTTCTCAAAATAAAAGAAATAAGACAAGTGCTTTAATCCATGTGATAATAGTGATGATGCTAGATCATCTAATATGACTTTTTGGATGATGATTAAAAATAGTTAAGTATTGTTTGGTGATTGTGTATCTCGTATTTATTTACAGACGCTAGTACCGACCAAGAATACGAGGAGGAAGGACGATACTACTAGGAAGAAGCTGAGGAGAACTTCAACCACTGCTCTGCACAAGGCAAGCTAACACTTGCAAGATACCTTACTTATGCAAGCCTTACTACACAAGTTGACCTATGCAAGCTATTAACTTAGCAAGCTAACCCTTGCAAATTATGCAAGCCAACACTTGCTTGTTACTATGCCAACTATATGCCTTAAGCATATGTGATCATACCCACTTGATAACCCAATCCTAGTTTTACTTGCAAGCTTAATACTTTAGTTTTTCTTTATCAAGCTTGCTCTTAAATTTTACTTAAGTGAATTGTAGATTCTAGAAAGATAATTGAAGGTAGCATGAAGAGCATAAAATTTGGCCTAAGTTAGATAATCTTGATGTCATCCTAAGGCATGAGATTGAACTTAGCAAATCCCCACTTGGTTACCACCCCTCAATTGTTAGTTACCCCCACTTGTAGATGCTAGTGCTAAACATAAAACTTGATCAACTTTAGATGGGAATACTTGGTGAAAATGGTTATGAAAACCTTAGAATGATGAGTCATTCTACTGAAATGTTTGAACTTGTGTTTCCGAACACCAGATGATTTTGATGATGAAAATATTGAGGCATGAGCCTTAGCCTTTTATAAAACTGATGGTTGTCTGGATGCGATACCATTCCAATTTTACCGTACAACCATAATACCCGAAAATTGGGTAGGGCTTGACTGAAAATTTATATACCTTAGTATGGGTTCCCTCACAGCCAAGGTCTGAGTTGAGGCTACCTTGTGAAGATTGTCCACCTATGCAGTACCCAAGATGACAGTTGGTCATGGTTGGGAGGCCAAACTCACAGGAGAGGTGCCTATACTAGGCCGTGTAATTGAAAGGTTATGATTGATTATCCGCATACTGAGTATGGTGAATTCAAGATTGTTCTTAACGGATGTATCGAATGTTGTGGTGAAAGTGTACAATCTTTGTAGAGTGTCAAACTATTCGAATAGCCGCGTCCACGGTTATGGACAGTTGGAGTGGCCATACTGTTCCCCCGTCAGATGTTTTCAAAATGACTTGTGAAATGAATTATGACTTTGACTTGACCACAACAGGGTTGTGATATAAAATTCAAATTCCCACTTAGGTGTTATAAAATATTAAACTAGTTTTCTTTGCTTCTAAACTGAGTAGAGGTAAATCTGACTTTTTGCAAAACAACCTTAGAGCTTAGTATTCTACTACCAAAAACCCCCTTAACTTGTTAGTATTAGTTTGCGAGTACTTAAAGAGTACTCATGGCTTTGTCCCTGGCTATTCCCGTGGCCAGACTATGAAAAGGAGTATCTGGATGACGGACCGTAGGAAGGTTACGACAACTAGGATCATCTTCCATCGTCAGTATTGTCTGTGACCTTGAAGATGGAGCTTCACCTACGCTATCGTTATCTTTACGTTATTCCGCTGTTTGAGTTGTATTAAGAACTGGATCATGAGATCCTTATTTGTGTAAGACCTTATGTATGGTTTGTAATGGATGATGTACGGTGATATCCAAATCTGTTATGTCTCACAAAAATGGTAATCCTGGGATTGCGATGTATGGCATAACAGGCATATGGGATTAAAAATCCAGGTGTTGACAAGGACGCAGCCCCGACCTGGCCGCCGGTGTGGATGTGCGTGGGAAGCCGAGATGCGGAGTATTCACGACATGGATGTGCTGTAGCACCGCCGCGAATGTCTGGCCTGGCGCGCTCCAAAAACATCGCGACTCGCCGCATTATTGCTCTTCGGCGGCTCGTCGGGCTGCCCCTCTTGGCGGGAAAGCTCCTAGGCGCGGCGATCAGCGAAGAAAGTCTCCCAGTAGAGGAGTTTGTCGGAGTGTGGGTTCGCCGGAGTTGTGGGCTAGGAAGTTGTGAGAGTGTGTGAGAAACTCCGGCGATGGGTACGGCTTTTATAGGCCGAGATGGACGGAGAGGACGGGAGGGATGTAGCAGCGAGGGCGAGAAAAGGGAAAACGAGGGGAAGTTATTGCCCATCGGTCCGTCGTGGGAGCCGAGGCGGCGACGGTGGCGCGGTACTTCGGCGATGTGTGGCCGAAGCGGCGGGCATTTATTGCCCAACGGTCGCCGCCTGGTTCCAAGGAGGACGACGAATCGGTTTCCGTCGCTGACTCGGCAGGTTCACACGCCGCTTCGTTTTTTTTCGCCGAGTTCGCTTCGTCCGGCGTTTACCGTTCCCGGAATTCTGGGAATGGCCTGAGAAGTCCGGATCAAAGTTGATTCGACGTCTGAATCGGCGTCCTGGATAGCCGAGTGGAGATGCTCTAGGCACCAATATCCCTCCGGACAGCATGAAACTGCATTATGGGCCAAACTCAGTCAACTGATTTGGGCCGAACTCAGTCAACTGATCAATGTTTTTCATAGAAAAGATCTCTTTCGTGCGAATGCTTGTGGGCCATCGAGCAAGAATGACATGCACCAATTAATTTGGTGGCTCGTGATGGGCCGGATGTACCCAGACGACTACTTCTTTCGTCGTTCTTGTCTCAGTTTTCACTTTGGAGTAGGGACTAACATAGAGCAAAAACGGACGAAACTGAGTGACGCCACATTTGCTTTTATATTTTATTGCGAAAGCGGAAACGTATACAGAAGTTTCCGGAAAAAAAAACAGAGACAAATATTGTCAGAAACCGATACAGACCAGATACGGTGTAGACGCGGAACGATGCAGATTTTATACGAAACCAAGAGAACCCTGAAATCGTTCAATAAATCAAAAAATTGTGTCATAATTATAGCACGGTGCTAGATTTATAAGGGAATAAGTGAAAGATAAAATCATGGAAGCCTCCTCGTATGCATAAAGGGTTACATGGTCACTGATTCTGAGATAAGCAGCTTTACAGATTTGGCTTGACAAGATCGTGTAATGGGTCAAATGGATTTGGCCATACACATCAACCCTGAAACTGAAACTCCATATTAGATGGAAACATAAATTCCCTTTCCGCTTCTGTTTCGTTTTTGTTTCCGTTTCTGTTAAAATAATTTACGTTTCCATTTTCGTTTTGCAAAATTCCGTTTCCGTTTCCATATTTTCATTCCAGTTCCGTTTTTCGTGGAAAAGTCAGAAACTTTCCGCTCCACTTTCGTTCCTACTTTGGAGTAGGCCTTTATTTCAACTGTTGTGTCTTGACTTTTCATTATTTCTGCTGCGCTACATTTTGACTTTTTTTTTCTTTTGAAAACAGACCCTTGAATAATATAAAATGAAGGGGATTGGAAGCACCATCAAGGTGAAACTTGATGCAGACGAAGTTCCTCCATGGATGAACAACATGTTCTAGCGGCCAAGCTAGAAGGCTTGAAATTGGAAGCTTGAGATGCTCAAGATAACGGAAATGTCACCTTGAAAATTCTAATGTCGATGAAACGTCTTTGGAAGAAGAAAAATGGGACGCACGGAATACCCTTGCAGGTGACAACGGGATTAATTGGAATCAAAGAGAAACATATATGAATTTATCCGACGACCACCAAGCATAAGAACACCAACATAGAACTATGTTTTGCATGGATTTATGGAAAGAAGAAATGTTCTCTTCATCATGCTTGGTTATTTTGAATATGCTAACTGCAACACAACAGAAATTAATAACTTCCACATTTTATGGAACAACAAATTAGTAAAATCCAACTAAGGCTGTCTTTCTTTCAAAAAAAAAATCGATCCAGTGACAAAAATGGATTATCGATAAAAGCTCAGAAACTAATGATGCTTTAAGAAAATGTAACACATTTGGCAATGAACCAACACGTTTGGCAATGAACCAACGGACCTCTAAAATTTTGCATCAGTTTTCAAGGATGTCTGAGTTCATTATTTCTCCCTATTAAGCCTGCAGGTCACATCGAGAATGCTCGCACCTCGGATCTTTTATAAAACCTAGAGAAGAGGTATGAGCGGTCGCGTCGGTGCTCTGTAACTGTGAGCTCGCCTTTCTTGCCATACTTGAGGCGGAATGTGGCCACACGGATGACACACTTGTTACCGATGTCTACGCAATGCATATTCGAGAAACTCTCGAGCGCCATGACCTCAACAAGGCAGTAGTTGCTGCCACCCATGTGCACAAGACTAGCCCCGACGTGGCTCCACATGTCAGGGTCAAACAGCTTCCTGGAGCTGAGTTTCCAGGCCGGCTGGACGGCGCTCCCGTCAGGGGATGTGAGGTCGCACGAGCAGAGGTAGCCATCTGTCATGGGGGGGTCGTTGATATCTTTATATATCTTGTGTAGCCCGATCCAGGCGTCGAGTTCGTCGTCGTAGTGGGCGTGGCCGCAGAACGGCAGCTCCCAGTCGCCGTGCGGCCTCCACTCGCTGGTCTCCGTGTCGTAGGAGAAGGCCTGGGATGTGTGGACGTAGCCGTCGTGTATGACCACTGGACGGACTCGAGAATCCTCCTGGTCGTCTTGTGTGTCTAGTCGCCCACGGACTTTTCTGATCTTGTTCCACTCTCCCACGGAGATGAAGAAAGTGCGGCCTCCTCCCTCTGCCGGGTGCACCGCGCTTGACTCCATGTTGTGGACGCAGAAAGGGAGTGGCGTCGGTATGCTGCTCCAGGACCAGTGGTCGCTGCTGCTTCCCGACGGCCGGTACTTCTCCCTCTGAGTTTCAGGTCCGAAGAGATGCATGCTTCCGTGCCGCAGCCGTGGGGATTTGTTTGTATCGACCGTGTACAGCAGCCCGTTCCCGACAGCAGCGGCGAGGTACCAACGCTGTTCGTGCAGAGCCTGTGGGAGACATGGGACAATGGACAGCCCCGCCGTCTCGGTGTCGTAGATGAGCGTGGCATAACCATCCTCCTCGGATTTTCTTACCCTCCCGGCAGCGACGATCTTGCTGCCCACGGCGGCGAAGTTCCAGTAACGATCCCCGGTCGCCTGGCGGTGGACTGGAGCCTGCAGTAGGGTCTGCTCGCCGCGGTCCGAAGCATCATCCAGGTCTAGCTTGTGGATGCTGAACCCCTTCTTCCAGTCATCCAGAACCACGTACAGATGCTTCCGCCTGCTGTGCTGCTTGGCGTCCGGGCGACCGACGTTCTCGTCCTCCGACGACGTGTACGAGTAGCCGCGCGACTTGATCCAGTCATCAGTCCGGCGGCCGAGCTGAGCCACGAAACGGCGATCGTGGGGAAGGAGATTGGAGAGGAGAGGGTGAGGACGACAGAGGAACGATCGCAACATCCTGACTTGAGATGCTCGTGGCGGCTGTACGAGGAGATCAGGTGCTACTGCTATTAGGGTTGTGTTGTGATGTACGATATTCTCTTTGGGTCTCCGTTAGATAATTGCTCCGTTAATTCTGGGCCCTGATGAATGTGTATTATGGGTCTCCACTCGTTTGGGTAAATCCGGACCAAATTTTAGTTGGACGAAACTTGATTTCGCCTGGCAACGCCGAGTTTCCCACTCGCGTTCCCAGACCGAGTTCCCCGTGTTCGGCTAAAATTCAGACGAGTTTGGCAAATTTAGGTGGATTTCATTAAGATGGGCGAATATAGGCGGATTACATCGAATTTAAACTAGATAATAAACTAAAACATTTAAAAAAAGGCCGCTGTAGCCTTCGCCGATGCTATCGCCGACGCCGTCGCCGCATCTACATGCGGAAGTTGCTGTAGAAGGACGTGTAGCCGGGATCGGCCCTGCCGTCATCCTGTCCGCCGTCTTGTCGTCGTCGCTCGGCGGCTGTGGCGGCCGGGAGCTCCCCTGACCGGCGTCGCCGTACCTGCAGGGCTGGTAAGAAGGGTTGTTGTCCTCGTCGTCGTCGAGGACGTAGAGCGGAGCGCCCTGGTAGGCGAGCGTGCGCCCGGACCACGTCTGCCTCCGGGATGCCTGTCCTCGGCCTGCTGCTGCAGGCGGTGGACGCGCTGCCGCTTCCTCTCCTCCCAGCCCGCCCTGGATCATTCCAGGATGTCCGGCGAGGACAGCTCCACCAACGGGGCCGTGGCGCAGAGTCTCGGAGCGACTGCTCCAATGCCATCCTTAAGGCGCTATCTTCGGGCGGCGCCGAGCCGTCAGCCGGCTCAGGCTTCGGACGGCGAAGGCGAAGGCGGCCAGTTGGAGCCGACACACGTGGCTCGCCGATAACGATGTCGCGCGAGCGTGTCCGCGGTGGCGAGCGCACATGCGAGACAACCTCGCGCTTGACTGGACGCAGCGCTGATGAAGGACCCGTCGGCGTACGGAGGGGCGTGGAGCCCGATGAGTGGGAGGCCGAGGCGAGGGAGGAGGAGCTCAGGCTGGCCATCCTCCTCGGCATCCAGTTCGTCGGAGGACGCCGCCCCGACCTAGCCGCCGGCGTGGGTGTGCGCGGAAAGCCGAGACGCGGCGTGTTCCCGGCGTTGATGTGCTCCAGCACCACCATGAGCGTCCAGCCTGGCGCGCTCCAAAAATGCCGGCGACCGGCCGCGTTGTTGCGCTTCGGCGGCGGCTCGTAGGGCGGCCCCTCGTGGCGGGCGAGCTCCTGGGCGCGGCGGTCGGCGAAGAACATCTCCTAGTAAAGGAGGTTGTCGGGGCTCTCGGCGTCGGAGGGATCATCCATGGCCGCGATGAAGGCCTGGATCTCGTAGGGCACTTCGTCGGGCGTCGGCGCCGGTGGGATAGGGATGCCGCCGACACTAAGCTTCCACCCCGGAGGATTCCACGTGTTCGGCGGCGCCATGTAGCCGGCTTCGTAGAGCATGCGCGCCTCCCAATCCTGGTGCGTGCGCTGGCCGAAGCCGTTCGTCGCCGCACCGTCGCCGGGAAAGCATTCGGCCATGGCTAAGTAGGGAAGGAGAGTTGTGTGTTTGCCGGAGTTTTGGGCTGGTGTGCTGGGGAGCTGTGAGAGAGTGCGAGGAACTCCGGCGAGGGGTACGGCTTTTATAGGCCGAGATGGGCGGGAAAAGGGAAAATGGCGGGAAGTTAGTGCCCGTCGGTCCGTCACGGGAGCCGAGGCGGTGGCGGTGGCGTGGCAATTCGGCGACGCGTGGCCGAAGCGACTGGCGGTTATTGTCCGGCGGTCGCCGGGTGGTTCCGAGAATGACGACGACTCGGCTTCCGTCGCTGACTCGGCGAGTACACGCGCCGCTTTTTTTTTCACCGAGTTCGCTGCGTCCGGCGTTTCCAGGGCGTACCCGGGATCCTGGAAACGTCCTGGGTAGTCCGGACCAAATTTGGCCCAAATCCGGACGAAAACAGGTTCCTGGCTACACGACTGAGCCGATTTTCAGCGTCCGAATCTAAATTCAGCGTCTAGATCGGCGTCCTAGGTAGGCGAGTGGAGATGCTCTAATTGATCCAACGGCGTGTGGCTCCTTTTGAACCAATAGTATTCATCTCGCTAAATGCACGTGCTTGGCTATATATAAGTCGAAATACAAAGTGTGACAGTGGCGCACTACGTCAAAATGAATGTGCAGCGGCTATGCCTGCTTCACACAATTTCGGCGCAATTATAGTACGGTCAAGGTACTTTGGAAACATCAGATTTCGTCAATCACCGAATTGTTTAAATTTTTTTAGGTTTCAAAATTCTTTCGAAGATTTTCTATTTACCTTTGAATAATTTTGACATAGATTCACATGTGATTTGAATTTGTCTCAAGACAACCCAAAAACTGAAATTGCAAAAAAAATCATGACCTGTCAAAGGTAACAGAGTTTCGATATTTAGGTTAATGTTTTTTCTAGATTTTAAATCTTGGTTGGGACTAATCAAGTTAAACCAGGGCTATCTTCAGACCTCAGAGAGTTAGTGGACCTCAGAGTTCGTATAATTTGTGGATGTCTCCATTGTGTCCTGGCTATTTTCACATATTTGAGGAGAGAGAAAATATTGTACAAGCCTGCAAGGTGAGGAAAAGCAGTGTCTCACCAAATCACATTCATAAGATATAGTACCGTACAAGCAATCTGGTGTGCTCTTTAAAATAGCCTTCGAGAAAGCTTTCGATAAGGTTAATTGGTCATCTCTTCTCAAAATTCTTCAAATGACAGGTATTTTAAATGAACTGATTGATTCAAATATGATTTCAGTCTGGGAGGAGTAGCTATCAAAGTTAACAATGAGTTGGGATCTTATTCATGCACACATCACGGTCTAAGGCAAAGAGACCCCATGTCTCATGTGCTCCTTCATCTGATTGTTGATGCAGAGCCATTAGGCTCGGGAGAGTGTGTAGATGGTGATGACGACATCATCGACATCTCATCTGGTATCGAGGAGGGCATTCAGTATATAGTCAATTATAGTTTTATTAGACCCTATATGTGTATGTAATGTGAAGTTTGTGATCTTTTTGTGACAGTAAGGACAACTATGTTTGACGGAGCCCTTCTGGCCGATCCTAAATATTATTAACGATCTTTTATAACAAGAAGGTCAACCATGTTTGGTTTGTGCCCTTTCGTCCTAAGCCTAAATATATAATGAACTATTCTTGAAGTTGCATCCTTTCTTGTGCAAATTAGTGCAAACGACGAAGACAATGACAACAAGTTAATAGAGTATGTGTGATTGTGTGCACGTATTATAATAAGACACACATGTATATATCTATCACTTTTGCTTCGGTATCCCCCCCCTGAGGGCAATCGAAGAGAAAAACCGGGTCTGGGCGGGGTTCAGGGTGGTTGCTGGATCGTCACGGACCGGTCGAAGTCGTATTAGCCGTCCGTATACGTGACCGTATATCCACTTGACGTCTACGCACGAGTGTGTCGATGTACGCACGAGTGTATCCATGTGCGGTCGTCATCCTCCCCCTTCGTATATAAGGAACAGCCGAACCGTCCCCCCCCTTCGACGTTTCATTCCCCATCTGGATTTGGCAAAAGATCTCACCTACCCACTCCCACCCAGCACTAGCCACCGGGTCGCTGCCGCATCGACCTCTCTCCAACTCGACGATGGAAGGCCGCGGCCGTGCCGTGTCGCCGCGGATCTGCAGAAGAGGAGGAGAAGGGCGAGGCCGTGGTGCACGAGGTGGAGGTGGCGTGGTGGTTCCGGAGGAGAAGGAGGCGGGGTGGAGGTGATGGCGCCCGGCTGATCTGGAGCGAAGCGGGCGAGGGAGGAGGATGTGGGGGCTCTTCTTCTTGCAAGAGGAAGAAGGAGGCGGAGACGAGCTGGAGGTGGTGCGGAGGAGGCGGTGCCGAGTCCGCCTCGGTCTTGATCCAAGCGGTGGTGTCGGAGGAGGACCGGTCGTGGATCTCTGGTGGTGGCGATATCTGGGCGGCGATGTCGTTGTGGCGGATGTGGGGGAGCAGGTGGCGGTGCAGGACGTGGAGGTCACTTCCGTGGTGGTGCCTGGCGTCATGGAGCACACACGCTGGAGCTGCGAGTGCATGTTGCCGAGCCTCGGTGAGTTAAATTTGACGCTCTTTTAGATTGTACGGTTCATATTTATGGTTTTCATTTGTACTTTGGTTTGTGGTTAGGGTTTTGATTTGTAGTTAGGGTTTGTACTTAGGCGGGCGAATCTCTACCGCTATGCATCATTTTTCTAGATTGATTGAAACCATAGTTTTCCCTTCATCTTGTATTTATCTATTAGCGTGATCCGAATCGGTGATATGTTAGATGATGGAATTTCTGTTGTAAGGAATTTGGTTGGATTGGATGAAAGCCAGATTTTGTTAAACGATGTAATGTGATATATTTATCATTTAGGAGTTCACAGTTATTCTTAAAAATAGCGTTTGAAGGCCATTTTCGCTATCTCTCCATTCACGGAGGAGCAAATCCTTTGTTGAACCCTCAGTAATCATAATTTTCCAATTTACCGTTAAACAAAAACTTTTGATTATCCTATTTCTATATGTTGCTAGCTATGTAGTGTAGATACTTGTGATCTGTCTATGTAAAGTTAGATGAACTGCTGGTACAAACTTGATATAGCTAATCAACCATGTTGTTGAATTGTAGCTTGTTTTTTTGGATGTTGAATAGCCTACCTTTTAAGGTTATTGTACATCCCCTAGATATTTGGCATGTTTCCAAGTTTCTCTAGCTCACCATCTTGCTGTAAATCAATTATTGGGTGTTTCTAGATTCCTTGTTTGTGTGTAGATGTGAAACATTGCTTTCAAAGTCTCTTGTATGATGGCCGTGTTGCTTATATGTTGTTCATGATGTTTTCTCTAGGTTGATGCCTAGATAAGTTGTATGGTGCTTGTGTGTTTGTACCACATGTCCTAGTTGTATCAAGTTTGTAGCAGTGGTTTACTCATGTCCTAGTTGTATCATGTTGCATGGTGCTTATATGTTGTGATAAACAAGTTACCACATGTCCTAGTTTACTCTTTCCTAGTGGTTTGTTTCATATGATGCATGTTAATCCATCTTCAGCTAAATTTTGTGGGTTTTGAAGTGGAATATGTTATTGGTTTATTGCTTTGAAGCCTGTGATTTTATCTATGGGCTTGTCAAGATTATCCTTTGATAGGAAATGCATATTGTTGACCAATTATGTCCATATATATTTGTGTTATCCATTTGTTTTTTCATATATATAGTTTATTATAAAGTCTGAAACAATTAACTTTGCATCTGTTTGTTTTAATATGGATGTACAGTACGTTGATCCATATGATTTCCAGGAGGATGGAAGCCCACTCTCGGTGATACATTCAACTTTTTACATATTATATTACATTGCACATTCATTTTGTAATATTTTTTTGCATTTTGTAAGATTGATTTTTTTGTGTGCATTGTAGTTTGACTCAGGGGATGTGATGAGTCTGTGGACAAGAGGAATGAAACTTCCTTCATTAAGAAGGAAGTGATCCAGCTGCTAGCAAACAACCGCGGCCCATATGTGGTGAACAACAGGTACAGGTGCCCATACCATCCTAGGAAGCCTAGGGGTGGGATGCTTGTGAACCTGCTGCAGCACGTTCAGCAGCTCGCCATTGGCAGTTCGGATGGTCGTGAGAAGGCTCAGCATAAGGCTCTGTGGGAGGTGCTTGTCCAGGCAGACTTGGTGTAGTTAGTTATCTGAAATGTTATGTATGGTTTGTAAGAACATCTAGTCTATGTTTGCTAGTTCTGGACATGGTAGGTATGATCTTCTGGTGCACTTTGATGTGATGAAGGTGCTCTTTTGCTTTGGATGTTGTGAACAATCTATCGTTTTAGTTATCTATGACGATTCGAATCATCTTTGTTAAAATGTGTGTGAAAATACCATTTAGTTTGCACTTTTACCATTATGTTTGAATTTTTATTTGAAAAATATGTAATGTTTTTGAGAAACACATATGAGTTTTGAAATCATTTGATTTGAATTGAAACAGAAATTAGAATTGAAAAACGAAAAACAAATAAGAGGAAAAATAAATAAATGTACGATAACCGTGCCCAGAGATAATCTAAGCAGGGCCAGCTCCGTGCCGTGGCAGCTCGGCATCGTGGGCGGCAAGAATCGCCCGTTCTGGCGTCTGCCAGCGTGCGAACTGCCGATGAGGTGGGAGTTTTAGTCCCACCTCGCTAGTTGGAGGCGAGGAGGACCAGCTTATATACCCGTTCGATGCTCACCTCGAGCTCCTCTCAAAAACAACTCCGATTCGTGCTTATATACCCGTTCGATGGGGTGACCTGGGGCCGCCGCTGTACTACTCTGGTCTAGTTCGCTTGTCTGGCTTGAGCTAGGCCGGTGTGTGGAACCCAACCTCCAGTGTCAAAACTTTTTCATGATTTTTTTGCCAACTAATGTATCAGTATGTCGGCCAAAACAGGGCCTTTAGGGTCGTTTTCACATTTTTTTTAGTCATACGCGCAGCGACAAATATAGCTAAATTTTGAACTAAAGCTAAATAATTGAACAAGCAAACTTATAAATATTCCTCAGAATTGACTCAAACTTGGCAGGGAGGTGTGTCTTGGCATGGCATACATTTCATCTTTTGGTGTCTGTCAGCAAGGATGCCTTTAAATACCATTTTCCATTTTAAAATTCAAAATTCAGCTATATTTTGTGAAGGAAGTACAAAATTTGTAGTTGAAACCTTTGTTTCACCAGCATGTTTAGGTAGATGGGGACATTTGGTGGGAACATAACCACTTTGGTGGTCTTTACTTTCTATCTTGGTCAATTTGTAGCACAAGTCAAAGTTTGGTCAAATATGAGAAGACATGGAAAATTTGAACCATAGCTACACAATTGGAACCTGTAATATTTTGGGAAAATCATTTTTAGGCCCACAGGATGTGGTTTAACCATGGATCTATTGGTAGATCAGCTAGGTTCATCCCTATGGCTACTCGGTGTTCGACGCAAAATTTGACCAGACTTTGACCTGGCAGTATAAAATCACAAAAATTCAAAAAATAGTGAAACCTTGTCCATTGGTCTTAGATTGAGCCCTATTTAGAATGAAAAATATTAAACCTTGAGTTTGTGGAAGCAAAGATGAGTTTGTTGTCTCACTCTTGGTTCCAAGTGTGAGTCTCATGGGTGTGTACCCAAATTTCATAGGACATGGCCAGCTCCATGTCATACTTCCTCGTAATTGACTCAAACTTGGCAGGAGGTGTGTCTTGGCATGGCATACATTTCATCTTTTGGTGTCTGCAGCAAGGATGCCTTTAAATACCATTTTCCATTTTAAAATTCAAAATTCAGCTATATTTTGTGAAGGAAGTACAAAATTTGTAGTTGAAACCTTTGTTTCACCAAAGATGTTTAGGTAGATGGGGACATTTGGTGGGAACATAACCACTTTGGTGGTCTTTACTTTCTATCTTGGTCAATTTGTAGCACAAGTCAAAGTTTGGTCAAATATGAGAAGACATGGAAAATTTGAACCATAGCTACACAATTGGAACCTGTAATATTTTGGGAAAAATCATTTTAGGCCCACAGGATGTGGTTTAACCATGGATCTATTGGTAGATCAGCTAGGTTCATCCCTATGGCTACTCGGTGTTCGACGAAAATTTGACCAGACTTTGACCTGGCAAGTATAAAATCACAAAAATTCAAAAAATAGTGAAACCTTGTCCATTGGTCTTAGATTGAGCCCTATTTAGAATGAAAAATATTAAACCTTGAGTTTGTGGAAGCAAAGATGAGTTTGTTGTCTCACTCTTGGTTCCAAGTGTGAGTCTCATGGGTGTGTACCCAAATTTCATAGGACATGGCCAGCTCCATGTCATACTTCCTCAATTGACTCAAACTTGGCGGGGAGGTGTGTCTTGGCATGGCATACATTTCATCTTTTGGTGTCATCGGCAAGGATGCCTTTAAATACCATTTTCCATTTTAAAATTCAAAATTCAGCTATATTTTGTGAAGGAAGTACAAAATTTGTAGTTGAAACCTTTGTTTCACCAAGATGTTTAGGTAGATGGGGACATTTGGTGGGAACATAACCACTTTGGTGGTCTTTACTTTCTATCTTGGTCAATTTGTAGCACAAGTCAAAGTTTGGTCAAATATGAGAAGACATGGAAAATTTGAACCATAGCTACACAATTGGAACCTGTAATATTTTGGGAAAAATCATTTTTAGGCCCACAGGATGTGGTTTAACCATGGATCTATTGGTAGATCAGCTAGGTTCATCCCTATGGCTACTCGTGTTCGACGCAAAATTTGACCAGACTTTGACCTGGCAGTATAAAATCACAAAAATTCAAAAAATAGTGAAACCTTGTCCATTGGTCTTAGATTGAGCCCTATTTAGAATGAAAAATATTAAACCTTGAGTTTGTGGAAGCAAAGATGAGTTTGTTGTCTCACTCTTGGTTCCAAGTGTGAGTCTCATGGTGTGTACCCAAATTTCATAGGACATGGCCAGCTCCATGTCATACTTCCTCAGAATTGACTCAAACTTGGCAGGGAGGTGTGTCTTGGCATGGCATACATTTCATCTTTTGGTGTCTGTCAGCAAGGATGCCTTTAAATACCATTTTCCATTTTAAAATTCAAAATTCAGCTATATTTTGTGAAGGAAGTACAAAATTTGTAGTTGAAACCTTTGTTTCACCAAAGATGTTTAGGTAGATGGGGACATTTGGTGGGAACATAACCACTTTGGTGGTCTTTACTTTCTATCTTGGTCAATTTGTAGCACAAGTCAAAGTTTGGTCAAATATG
Source organism: Avena longiglumis (assembly GCA_030063025.1). Taxonomy (NCBI): domain Eukaryota; kingdom Viridiplantae; phylum Streptophyta; class Magnoliopsida; order Poales; family Poaceae; genus Avena; species Avena longiglumis. Next base: position 570,909,631 of record CP125974.1, read on the forward strand.
AGAAGACATGGAAAATTTGAACCATAGCTACACAATTGGAACCTGTAATATTTTGGGAAAAATCATTTTTAGGCCCACAGGATGTGGTTTAACCATGGATCTATTGGTAGATCAGCTAGGTTCATCCCTATGGCTACTCGGTGTTCGACGCAAAATTTGACCAGACTTTGACCTGGCAGTATAAAATCACAAAATTCAAAAATAGTGAAACCTTGTCCATTGGTCTTAGATTGAGCCCTATTTAGAATGAAAATATTAAACCTTGAGTTTGTGGAAGCAAAGATGAGTTTGTTGTCTCACTCTTGGTTCCAAGTGTGAGTCTCATGGGTGTGTACCCAAATTTCATAGGACATGGCCAGCTCCATGTCATACTTCCTCAGAATTGACTCAAACTTGGCAGGGAGGTGTGTCTTGGCATGGCATACATTTCATCTTTTGGTGTCTGTCGGCAAGGATGCCTTTAAGTACTATTTTCCATTTTAAAATTCAAAATTCAGCTATATTTTGTGAAGGAAGTACAAAATTTGTAGTTGAAACCTTTGTTTCACCAAAGCATGTTTAGGTAGATGGGGACATTTGGTGGGAACATAACCACTTTGGTGGTCTTTACTTTCTATCTTGGTCAATTTGTAGCACAAGTCAAAGTTTGGTCAAATATGAGAAGACATGGAAAATTTGAACCATAGCTACACAATTGGAACTGTAATATTTTGGGAAAAATCATTTTAGGCCCACAGGATGTGGTTTAACCATGGATCTATTGGTAGATCAGCTAGGTTCATCCCTATGGCTACTCGGTGTTCGACGTAAAATTTGACCAGACTTTGACGGCAGTATAAAATCACAAAAATTCAAAAATAGTGAAACCTTGTCCATTGGTCTTAGATTGAGCCCTATTTAGAATGAAAAATATTAAACCTTGAGTTTGTGGAAGCAAAGATGAGTTTGTTGTCTCACTCTTGGTTCCAAGTGTGAGTCTCATGGGTGTGTACCCAAATTTCATAGGACATGGCCAGCTCCATGTCATACTTCCTCAGAATTGACTCAAACTTGGCAGGGAGGTGTGTCTTGGCATGGCATACATTTCATCTTTTGGTGTCTCGACAAGGATGCCTTTAAATACCATTTTCCATTTTAAAATTCAAAATTCAGCTATATTTTGTGAAGGAAGTACAAAATTTGTAGTTGAAACCTTTGTTTCACCAGCATGTTTAGGTAGATGGGGACATTTGGTGGGAACATAACCACTTTGGTGGTCTTTACTTTCTATCTTGGTCAATTTGTAGCACAAGTCAAAGTTTGGTCAAATATGAAGACATGGAAAATTTGAACCATAGCTACACAATTGGAACCTGTAATATTTTGGGAAAAATCATTTTAGGCCCACAGGATGTGGTTTAACCATGGATCTATTGGTAGATCAGCTAGGTTCATCCCTATGGCTACTCGGTGTTCGACGCAAAATTTGACCAGACTTTGACTGGCAAGATAAAATCACAAAAATTCAAAAATAGTGAAACCTTGTCCATTGGTCTTAGATTGAGCCCTATTTAGAATGAAAAATATTAAACCTTGAGTTTGTGGAAGCAAAGATGAGTTTGTTGTCTCACTCTTGGTTCCAAGTGTGAGTCTCATGGTGTGTACCCAAATTTCATAGGACATGGCCAGCTCCATGTCATACTTCCTCGAATTGACTCAAACTTGGCAGGAGGTGTGTCTTGGCATGGCATACATTTCATCTTTTGGTGTCTCATAAGGATGCCTTTAAATACCATTTTCCATTTTAAAATTCAAAATTCAGCTATATTTTGTGAAGGAAGTACAAAATTTGTAGTTGAAACCTTTGTTTCACCAGCATGTTTAGGTAGATGGGGAAATTTGGTGGGAACATAACCACTTTGGTGGTCTTTACTTTCTATCTTGGTCAATTTGTAGCACAAGTCAAAGTTTGGTCAAATATGAGAAGACATGGAAAATTTGAACCATAGCTACACAATTGGAACTGTAATATTTTGGGAAAAATCATTTTTAGCCCACAGGATGTGGTTTAACCACAGGATTATTTGGAAAAATTATATGGGTTTGAATCATTTTAAATGTAACTTGGAAAAGAGAAAATACCTAATCATAGATAAATATTAAATAACAAGAAAATTATAATTGAGTGGATTTAATAACACAGTAAAAAATAATATGAAACCTACTTAAAAGGTTTCGTAATGGTTTAAAATCAAATTGAGTTTTGAAATCATTTGATTTGAATTGAAACAGAAATTAGAATTGAAAAAACGAAAAACAAATAAGAGGAATAAATAAATAAACATACCTGATATCCAGGCCCGGCGAGACAATGTAAGCACTGGGCCAGCTCACTCTTGTGGCCGCATCACAGTGGGTGGGTCAAGAATCGGCCGATGCAGCGTCTGCCCGCGGTGCCGAACTGCCGATGAGGGTGGAGGTTTAGTCCCACCTCGCTAGTTGGAGAGGAGGACCAGCTTATATACCCGGGTCGATGCTCACCCTCGAGCTCCTCTCAAAAAACAAATCTGGTTCACCTGCTATCCTGCCCCTCTAATGGGCTGACCTCTGGGGCCGCCAGGCTGTACTACTCTGGTCTGGTTCGCTTGTAATGGGCTTGAGCTAGGCCAGTGTGGAACCCAACCTCCAGTGTCAAAACTTTTTTGCCAATTAATGTATCACGGCCTAATCTGGGCCTTTAGGGTCGTTTTCATTTTTTTTTTTTCATACGCCGCCATGGCACGTGGTGGGTCGAGATAGAAGCGACCGCGTGGCTACATCGTCGCCCTACCGCCGTCTTCTCTTTCCCAGTTTACAACCGTGTTTCGCGTTGACTCCTTCGAGGAGCGGCCGTGCATGCGCTTCGGCGACTTCGAGTGCGCCATTAAATAACGGCGGCGGGAGAAGTACTGATGGCGGCGGAGAAGTACAACGGCGACCGTCTCGGTAAGATCGCATGGATCTATGATCGCATGCACCCTATCGCTTGTGCCTAGATCTATGATCATGTAGATCTATGATCATGTAGATCTATGATCATGGTTTCGCTGTGTCTTTGAGAGGGTTGGCGGGGGAGGGGCGTTTGATATGTGGCGGAGGTAACATGGTAGGGTGCAGCGTGGTGTGAATTACTAGGGTGCCAGGGGACGTTTTGATCTGTGCGGCGGAGGTAACATGATCGCATGGTATGATCGCATGGATCATGAGCAGCTGATTGAGTTGAGTCAAGCCGACGACTCTTTTGATTTTCCAATATGACCATGACGATTAGTTAGAACGAGCATACTTATTTTTAAATTGGCATTGTTTACACTTGTTTTAATGTAGACTTTTGTTCCATTTTTTTTTATGCCAACAATTTCCTTTACATAGTATAAACACATGCATGCACTAAGTTGACAATTGTTTTTTATTGTCATGTTGATTTTTCATGCAGCTTGATGGAACTGGATGGTGATATTGCTTGCTCTGTTGAAACATGGTGTAGACTTGTGGGCAATTTTACAAGTCAACAACGTAGCAAATTTTTGGAATCAAATATGCGAAGTATGTTACAAATTCCACCAATTCGGATGCGAGTTGTCTTGCTGCAGTACATGTTTCACATTTATGATCATGACTCTAGCACTTTTGTCCTGCATAATAAAGGCAAATTTGCATTGACTGCACAAGATGCAGAGTGCATTTATGGGTTACGAAACTATGGTCTGCATACGCTAATCGTATAATTGATGAGGAAGGTGAAGACGGAAAGTCCCGTATTCCACCACATTTTCTCAGCGCAACTACTGGCAACATTGTTATTGAAGATTTAATAGCTGATATTGTCATGAGCAAAGCTGCGGACGATGACTTCCTCCGCAAATCTGTCCTTGTTCTCCTTGGTACAGTTCTGGCGCCTATGACTAAGAGGATTGTACCGAAGGATTATTGGGTACTAGTGGAGGACATAGACCGTATGTCCACCATTAATTGGAGTGAGTTCACGGTAGATCATCTCATGGTATACTTCAGGCTTGTAACTAGATATAAACAAATTAGGCGTTGGCCTAAGGAAATTTGTCTTTAATACAGGTATTAAATCTGTTCGCAACATTATTTTTAATATGGTAGTCTTCTCATTTTATGATGCACTAACATTACACTTGGTTCACATGCAGTATGTTTATTGGGAGAAGGTCAAGCATGTAGATGATCCTTGTAGGATAAATCCAAGTTTGTCCTTGAGACCACTCATGCGTAATTGGACAGATGATGCTGCTAGGATCAGGGATACAATGGACTGTGATCATGGTCGGGGTGAAGGACCTATTCAGTAACGATCCATGTTTCTAATATCATCTGTATATATATCATGTGGTTATGTTAACAAACTTACGCCTCTAGTTTGATTAATAATATTGAGTTATACTAATGTGTATGTATCAGGTTGAAGATAATATAACGTTGGAGTATAGGATTGAAATGCTAAATAAACCGGCTTTGTTCTCAAGCGAAAGGCAAGTTCGCTAGGAAGGCTGTAGCCAGAAATTCAAACCAAAAATTACTAAAACGCAGAGGTGATCGACGGAGTCTATGATGGAGCGAGTGATGGATCGAGTGATGGAGCGAACAATGAATAGGATGGAGTCAACAATGGAGAAAATCGTCAAAAAATGATGGACTCATATGCACAGTAATCACCATGTTATTGCATGTACTATTGGGAGTTTCTATTTTTATATCGGATAGCCTACGTACATTATATATTTCCATTTAATTTTTCAGGAACTAATTGTCAAGTTGAATAAAATGGCATTATGTACAAAAGCAAAGAAGTTGAAAATGGAGATGACAACCTATCATTGAATAATGGATCCTCTTGCGGGAAAAGAATTTTGGCATGAGAAAGAGAGTGCAGGTGCTTATGCTGATCAGATTATTAAGGAAACTATTGATTCAATGAAACACACCTGGGTTGAACGGTAATGCAACGCCTTACGATGGCGCACATAAGGATGGTTGTAAAGATGCAATAGGCACACCTTCCAACCCGAGTTAGTGCTTGATATTTCTACAAAAGCCGTGTCGGACCTTCCATCGGAAATGTACGAATTAGCAAAATGGGAAAGAGCTGGATGGAGCAACTGCGTGGACGATTCCAACAGCATCGGTAGTAAGTTGGACGTTAACAATGAGCCGGAACAAGGTTTGGGGAAACGTAAGCAAAATTTCTACAAAACTTGAAAGTTTCGTGGGATATGAGCCCCCCAAACGTCGTGCACTTAAGAAAGGTACTCCCTCAGGTTCAGTTTACACGACACCTTTTATTTTTCATGCAGTTTCACTAGGAATGCTGGTTTAGGCGCATAGCCATTTATTACTGAATAATTGTGGCATTTGCCAAGCATGCGAGGTGGAAACTGTCGCATGCAATGTGAGAAATCAAGCGACCATGCAACACACTCCATTTACACGAGCATGCATTGTATGTGTACCTACTAATTACATCTGTATGTAGTTCTAACGAGTTTTTTTAACCATTTTCATAGGATTATTTGTAAACCAAGATGATGATACACGAGTCCTGAGTGCTAAGCAAATACAAGCAGCCGTGACATTGGTTGAAAACGCATGTAAGGATGAATCGAATGGTAAAAAGGTTGTTTACCAACATGCAAATGGAATTATGTTGAATTCATTAAAGCTTAAAGATGTGTTGGACCATGAGTGGGTTAGCGATCGTGTAAGTTCTACTGTGTTATGATTATTTTATATCATGCTAATACATAATAATGTTACCACTCGATAAAATTAATTCCTCTTATGGTTACAGTTAATAGACAGTTACATTGGAGATTTGTCACTTCGTGTGGGACATGATCGGTACCTTTTCAGTGCATTAAGAACAACGTTCCTTGTGAAGAAGGGTACAACTTTGGAAGAAGCGAAAAAATCCAAGCATAACATGGACTTCACTATGTCCAAAAGTGGCTCAATTGGAAGAGTCATGGATGAATATTTCTTTATGAAATAAGGTAATTAGAACGTACATCATTTGTATGTTGAAAAGTGTTTTGTTGATTACATTCTTCAATTTATGTAGGTATATTTCCTCTAAATATAAATGACGCGCATTGACGATCAGTAGTCATGCGCATCAAACAAGAATTTCAAGTTCTCGATTCTTTGTACTCTTTATCTACAACGAAGAAAATAATTGAAACAATGGTAATTTATTCTCTTAAATTTATCATGTACTACCTTAATACTTGTGTACATTACAATAATTTTGCATTTTCAGAGATATCAAATAGCGTATGACATAAAACAAACTAACATGATTACAAAATCACAATACCCGACGTATCAAAATGGCCTATAAAAGCGTTATGAATTGGCTCGGCAAACAGATGGGTGAGTTTAGTTTACTTTTGTTTTTCTTGTATATTTCATGTTATCTATCATGCAAAATAAAATTAGTTCTTGTGTTGTGTCCCAGAAATTCATGTGGATTATTTGTGTTAGAGTGTATGGAACACTGGGATGGCGATAAAATGACTAGGGAAATTTCGCAGGTTTGCATATTCTTTTAACTATCACTACCCGACCAGCTGTACTAAAAATATTTGTACTTACTTAGATTTGTCAATGCAGTCCACAGTGAATGATAACAGAAGACTGAAGGTTGCTCAGGTTGTTCTGTCCCCTTCAAACATCTGCACTGTCAGAACCAAGGTTCTTGAGGCGGCCAAACACATGAAAACCTGAGGAACGAATTATGGCTTGTAGGTTGGGTTTTAGTCCCGTAGAAGGTTTCCCACCCTACAGGTTTTTTTGTTTCTATGTTACCATGACATGCTTGTAAAATATACTGAATATTTTGGATTTATACTCAATAATTTTTGTTTATTAGTCCATGTTTCAACAAACGGCACCGGAATCAAGAGTCTACAACCCATATACTACATCAAATATTGCATCTAAACAAACAGTTGCTACAAGCCAAAACGCTGCAACAATCGAGACCCGGTCCCCCTCTGTCTCAGGTGTTGCGGTGCCACCTACGCGCGTCCAGTTCTGCACGCGTCCCTCCTCTCCACGCTGGGACGAGGGGGAGTCTGCTCCCGCGTCACCTCGTTCCCCCCAGTTCCCGCCCAGTCCTCTCCACACGGACCCCCCAGTTCCCGCCCAGTCCTCTCCACACGCGTCCCTCCTCTCCACACGCCCCGCCCACTTCCGGCCCACCAGTCACGCGTCCCGTCCCGCCGCTGGAGCACGATTATTATGTCCATGGGATCCCGCTAAGCATCGGAGGGATCAGCTCTTCCATCGCTACCCCCACCGTACGTCGACAGGGCCACTAGGGTGCACTCTGTCCCTTGACAAGATGTCGCCACATGCGTGGGCACGCGCAGCGAGGGGGGCGGAAAATTCTATCTTTTTCTACGTAAAAGCTTTTTTTTTTCCGCGACATGGCTGCCTGGTTTTCCGCCACGACAAATTTACATCAAGTTATCATCATTGTTTTTTGGAAACTTTAGCAATAACCATTCATACATAGCCATTGTTTTCTTCAAACGGATTGCAACATTAATCCACCTTAATTTCATGATAACCAATAAAGATAAATAAACATAATACCCACATGTCACTATTATGTCCCTAATCAAGCATTACAACCAATCAAGATAACCAAACAACGTTCTCATAAACCAGATAAAAATCTCAACTACTGTTTATGATCTTTTTCACTTCTGGATAATCATGATGATGAGCTCCCTCTCGTCAGCATACTTTGTTACTGCTGCTCACGTCGAACTAACATTTCTGCAAGATACCTGCAGATTACAAAGACAAAAATCATAAATAACTATATTACAATAATTAATGCCAAAATTAAATATAATGGTTACCTGTGATGGAGTTTGCATTTCACACTATTTTTGTTGTGTCCAGGCGTTTTGCAAATGCTACACAACTTTAACCGCTTTTTCTCATCATACCCGAGTGGTCTACCGTTTTACTCACAACATTGCTCTTTCCTTTATTCTTTCCTTTGGAGCACCTTTTGTCTTGACTTTAGCAGGATCACCTATTGGAGTAGTTGCACTTGCGAAGGTCCTCCATCAAGATTAGTGGAATTTCTTGGACCACGTACTCCTGCATCGACGCCACTTTTTTCGATATAACTTCCGGTACAAGGTCTTTATTTGTTTGTACAACTCAGGATTATTGCAGGCGACATGTAATGCTTGAGCGACATCACACCGAGCTCGAATACCGACTTCGCTCCTCTGCCCCAGCAAATCCCCAGCCAAACAGATCGCTCGTGCGCCTCGAAGGTAACCCACTTCTGGCATTTTTTGAGAATCGTGCAAGAACAATACACCTTGGTAGTTCAACCAATTTCAGCTCCGTCAACACAAACAGAATATGCTTGCAAGGAATGCCTCTCATTACCATCCTCCGGCAATTGCAATCTATACTTTGTGCTGGATTGTTTGGTGTATAGTCCAGAAAAATTATGGCGTCGGTTATTTGACCATGCCACAAGATACCTTACCGAATCTTCTATTCCACACTTTTTCTACAGTCATCATGCCTTCAATCTTACGAAGATCATCCTGCAAGATATAAAATTAGCTGGGTGAATGTGCTGGCCATTGCTAACTCAATTTGCTGCCATTTGGTAACAATCACAGGCATAGTCTGTGAAGCCGTGCAGTCATCTCGCGCCTCTGTTTTCCGGATACGTACAATGGCATTCTCATAGTGCATAATTAAATCCACAAGCGTCATCCCATAATCGAGGTGAAGATGAAGGGACGAGTTAAGACTTTCACGCTGGTTGCTTTTCATCCCTAGCCAAAATCCATCTGCGAGGTAGCAAGCAGCCCATAGGTGCTTCTTCTTGTACATTCTATTTAGCCACGTTTTGTCTTATGTCTGCCATTTTCTCACATGCGTGCCATCCTTCCTCAAACTTGGCCTTCGTGGTGGAGTAATATAATAGAGACCGAAACTCTGGCAATGATTTGGAACTTAGGTGCTTGCACATGTTCTTTTCAATGTGCCATGTACAAATACGGTGCCACACGTCTGGTAATACACTTCGTATCGCTCTCATCATCGCAGCATCCGCATCCGTGATTATAGACCGTGGCCTCTTCTGACACATTGCTTTCAATTTTTTTTCAGGAGCCAAGCATAAGTATCCTCGGTCTCGTTTGATATGATGGCACATCCGAATACGGTAGTCTTCCGGTGATTGTTCAGGCCGACAAACGGAACAAAAGGCATACCGTATCGATTCATCTTGTAGGTGCTGTCAAACACCAAAACGTCACCATAATCTTGGTAGTCTGGCGGATCGAGAATCACACCGGAAGAGACATTTCAAACGTCCCTTATCGTCAAGCGATGATCATAAAAAGTCGGTCCTTTTCCTTCCTGCTTTGCATAATGCCGATGGCCGTACCATCGCCGCTTGAAAGTAGCTTCCTTTTCTCTCGCACACATGTTATACAAATCCTTCCTCGTGAATCCAACTTGATTGTATCTACGTGCTTGATGAAAGAACTCATGATCATATGCTTTCTAATCCCACTAGCTGCCATTGCTAATATCTCTGCTCTTTGGAAATCTTTGATCTTCCTATGAGACCAAAGAAAAGGCACCTCATCAGGTCTAGCTAAAATATGATTGTGCTTGTCATCAAACTTCTCAACACACCAAACACCTTTAGATTTATCTAGCTTCACGATTCTTGCTGTGCATCCACAACGAGATTCTGCTCTCGGCTTGTATTTTCTGCCTTCCAAAGGCAAGTATTTGCTACTACGTTTCCCTTCCGGAGCATACGAACTGCCTCTTACGTATATCATGCGATACCTTTTGTTTTCCTTATACCTGCCCTTTCTTATGCTGAATCCATGGTCTTTAGCATAGCTGTTGTAAAATAATAAGCAGGTTCGTAAACAAAAGTCATATCCATTATTTTCCAATACTTCTCCGCTCTTCACCGGATGCCCAATATCCCTGTCACATTCCCCCTTATATTCTTTCTCTTTAAGAACATTCCCAAACACCTACAAATCCATAACATATAACACATAAGTTATTAGCACACTGGTACAACTTGGGTATATATATCACATAAAATATAAACACATACCTCAACATTATCACATGTCTCCAAGTCTGAATCACCATAGTAGTCAAAACTTTTATCACTCCCAACTATTAACTGAACAATTCAATACGAAAATAATAGTAAGTTCTATTTTCATGCAACTAATTTCATCCACATATATACCTACAATAATGCACATACCTTATTCACGTACTCACCGTCCAATACCTCGAATCGTTCTCCTCATTAGCAACTTCTAACTCAATCTACACAACACAAATAAAATGAACATAATTTTATTTTGTTGTCTTCATTGCAATTACTAGTACACCACATAAAATTAAGGCCACTCACATTTTCGTCGATGCATCATCGGGATGGACGTGCCCATCTACGTGAGAATCGATCCATGGTGGTCGAGGACTCGAATCGATCCATGGTGGTGAGAGGACTCGGCCTCATTGTCCAAGTACTCGTCATCTTCTTCCATCATACTTGAACCACTGCTATCCACCATTATCTGCAATCACTAGAAACCATGAGAGTCGGAATTATCTTACGACAACACGGAGTAGTAGGAGGAGGAGCCGTCACCGAACCCTAGAAGGCGACGATATCTCACCTCGGGACGTACTAGGTCCAGATCGTCTCCGATCTGGAAGTGCTGCGATCTAGACTCGTACGATCTGGAAGTGCTGCGATCTAGACTCGTACGATCTGGAAGTGCTGCGATCTAGACTCATACGATCTGGAGGTGCTCCGATCTCGATTTTTTCTAGATGACAGGAGCGGCGATGAGGTCTGTCCCGCGTCTTAGGGTGCTGCCGTGTCTAGAGGAGCGACAATGAGGTGCGATCTCGTCGGCTGCTAGGGTTACGCCGCCGGTCGGATCGCCGTGGATCTCACGTGGGACGTAGAACACAGGACCTAAACCGCGTAGAGGTTACGAGTAAGCACCTCTACAACGTGGGACCTAAACTTTTTTTTCCCCTAAACACACCCTATACAAAACGGATACGTACACCGATACAAAAAACATACAGCGCTAAACCGGCTCCTAAACTAACCCGGGACATGCCGTCGAACCACCCAGACCCGGTTTTTCTCTTTGATTGCCCTCAGGGGGGGATACCGAAGCAAGCCTCTATATCTATATATATATTGCTAAAATATGTGCAATACCAACTATCGCACATGATTGCTAAACCATAACACAGGGTTTGTGGTACAAATCGTGTGCGATGTTGGGCCCATTAGCACCCTGAAGATGCAACTCTACCCTCGTTCTCGTATTTATAAGGACCAGTAGGGACCCATCCGGTCTCACACCACTCGATTTCCGTCAACATAGTTTAGGACCACGCAATACACTTTAGTCCCTCGGAAAACTCACCTAGTTAGCAAGGCAGAAGGTAGCATACTAATTTGTTGTTCCATTATATGTGGAAGTTATTCATTTCTGTTGTGTTGCAGTTAGCATACTCAGATCGAATGGCTATTACGATTTTGTACTCTACAACTAGTTTCACGGAGTACAAGCTCAAAAAGTCACGGAGTACCTTCATCCAAAGGGTAAAACAGTAATTAGAGTAATCCGAAATATTTCTCGTGAGGACTCCAAAACAACCCGGTTGTCTAAATCAATTGGCTAAATGTAATATTTACTTGATCGAACCCTAGTTCATACTCCTCTCGCGGTAGCTCTAGGTCGGATTCCCCACCGCGCGGAGGAGCCCGAACTAGCGAAGTTGTGACCGGCGGTGGCGATTATTTTGCAAAGTGGACTACTGAAGGACAGGCCGGCAGGGGTCGAGGGGCTGCGCCGCTGCGGCCTCGGCCTTCTGATAGTGGCCGCGAGGTACCAGCTCCCTGATGGTCAATGGACAGACGTTGTTTATGCATTGCAATAGAGTGCCGAAGGTTCTCGGTGCAATTGATCTACAAGGATGAGTCTAACTAGCGGCACTCATCTGTTCTGCATAGGCCTAATATAAATCAATCTAGCAATCGGAACCAAGTGATGAAACGAACCACAACCATGTCCGAAAGCATCGCCACTTATTGAATTAATCATTAGGGCGCTTGCGATGGGTGACTGGGCGAGGACAGAGGCGGCGCTGTGTTCTGTTCTGCGAGTCTGTGACGCCCGCTGCCGGAGGACGGGTGCGTCATTACGTTAACTGCAAAGAGAGGCGGCAGTGTGTACAGAAGGAGGCGGCAGGCGGCGGCGCTAGGGCATGCCGTAGGACGCGGCCAGACCTAGATCACCGGTTACTCTTGCGACCGCATTATATGGAGTACCAATCAAAGAGCCTAAATTGCCCTTACAAATAAACGGTTAGATTTTGTTGGTACTCCAGCTCTCGTTTGAGAGTACAAGGGTACCATAAAAATCATCTACTCAAATTAACCAAGCATGATGAAGAGAACATTTCTTCTTTCCACAAAGCCATGCAAAACATAGTTCTATATGTTGGTGTTCTTCTGCTTGGTGGTCGGATAAATTCATATAGGTTTCTCTTTGATTCCAATTAATCCTGTTGTCACCTACAAGGGTATTATGTGCGTCCCATTTTTCTTCTTCCAAAGTCGTGTCATAGACATTAGAATTTTCAACGTGACATTTTCGTTATCTTGAGCATCTCAAGCCTTCTAGCTTGGCCACTAGAACATGTTGTTCATCCATGCAGAGGAATTTCGTCTGCATCAAGTTTCACCTTGATGGTGCATCCAAAACCAAATTAAAGCATGAGATGGTCGGTTGGTCTAATTTCTGTTATATCACCCCTTCATTTTATATTATTCAAGGGTCTATTTTTTAAAGTCAAAATATAGCAGTAGAAATAAAAAGTCAAGACACAACATGGGAAATAAATAAAGACCTACTCCAAAGTTAAAATTGAGACAAAAATAACCGAATGAAGTCTTCGTCTGGGTACATCATGCCCATCACGAGACATCAAATTAATTGGTGCATGTCATTCTTTGCTCATGGCCGAGAAGCATTCACACTATCAAGTAAAGAGATCTTTTCTAGGAAAATCAAAGTAATCCATCCGTCCTGAAACGAATGGCTCATGCTTGTCTAGATTCACATTTATCTATACAATAAACCAGGGGCGGAGCCAGGATTTGAACATGAGGGGGGCGAATATTTTTTTTTAACGGGGATACTACATCACATATATCAAGTCAAGATACCCACATCAAATCCCATCAATATAAATGTTTGGCTTTGCCACCATACAAAAAAAATTCTACAAATCAAATTTAGAATGAAAGTGGCTTGTAAAAAATCTTCATTGAGTTAGTTTTTCTTCCAAAGATAATAGGTGCATAGAAGATTAGAGAAACATATCCAACTAGTAAACAAATGCATTATCATATATGCAAGTAAAACAATTAACCAAACTAACAAGTTGTAAACTTGTAATCCATATGAGAGACGACAAAAGGCTACTAGTACTAGTCTGTGTATACCTACCTTAAGGTCTGAGTGTGCTACTCCATGGACTTATCCCGTGAAACCACGACAAGAACTAATGTAGGATTAAGAGCGTCGGCACCGGGGCGGCATGCCGGCACCACATCGGCCGCGACCTTCGTCGTCTCATGGGTCATGGCGTCTAGAGGACATCAATGAGCATCGATGGAGACGTAGTTCCATCATGAAAGAAGGAAGGAGTCCTAGGCTAATAGATCAATCAGTGACACTCTGTCCGGCAAACTAACGCACCGAAACATGAGAGTTTTCATTTTTTTAACTCTCCATGATAGCTTGATGGGCTATTTTTTGAGGTTCCATTGAATACCTAGCTAGATGCACACATTAGACTTGGACCTCTCAAAATAATTAAGTTATCAGGTGAGATAATTAATACTCCCTCTGTCCTAAAATACTCTGCATTCTGGGTTTAGTCAAAGTCAAACTTTATAAAGTTTGATAGAATATATAAAAAAAACTATAAACATCTATAGCACCGAATGTATATATTATAAAAATATATTTTATGACGATTTTAATGGTACTTATGTTGTATTATAGGTGTATATAAATTTTTCAATATGTTTGGTCAAACTTTATAAAGTTTGACCTTGATTAAACCCAGAATGAAGGGTATTTTAGAACATAGGGAGTAATACATATTTATAGGGGCCTGATGGTTATATAGATAATTATTAGTCAGTTAATTCCGAATAGAGGGAGTACTTAAATGATTGAACAGAGTACGGGAAAATCTAGTGGCTTCGCCAAATCTGGCTTGGTTGGCCTTTCACATTATGGATCAGTTCAGTTTACTCATTTCGGCCCATAATGCACTTTCTTGGGCCATATGCAAGATCCGGAGATATTTGTGCTTAATCCTGGATGGCAGCGATCTAACCAGTGCGTGAAACAAAACAACCCTTCATGAACGTACGTAGTACAGCGATCTAATGGATGTACATCGAGGGGCTGCACAACCCTAGACCCTTCCTCCGCGTACACCTTATCTTCCTCCGCGTACGTAGTAGCTAATCAGCCGCCAACAGCGGCGGCGCGTGCACGACAGTCCCAATGTTGCGATCCTTCCTAGTCCAGCTAGCTCGCCCTCACCCTCTCCTCCCCCGTCTCCGTCGTCGCCATGACTGCCCACCAGTGGCTCAGCTGGGCCGCCGCGCGGATCAGATCATCTCGCGGAGCTACACGTCGTCCGAGGACGAGATGGACAGCGATGCCGATCGCCCGAAGGCCACGCCAGTGGTGCCTAATAACTGCCACGGCGGCACGTCGTCCCTCAACCACAAGAAGAGGCATCTCTACGTGGTGTTGGATGACTGGAAGAAGGGGTTCAGCATCCACAAGCTGGACCTGGACGACGACACAGACTGCAGGGATCTCACCCTGCGGCCTCCGGCCTACCGGCAAGCGGCAGAATTTCTTCTTCACTGGAACTTCGCCGCCGTCGGAAGCAAGATCGTCGCCGCCGGGGAGATAAAATTCGAAGAGCTCGACAAGGAGGATAATGGCGTCACCCTCGTCTACGACACCGAGACGGCGGGGCTGTCCATTGTGCCTCGTCTCCCTGCGGCGGTACGTGTCTCTTGGTTCCTGGCCGCGGCTGCCAGGAGTGGCCTGTACGCGTTGGAGGATATGTCGAAGGAGAATAGGCAGGAGTACAATGTAACGATGCATCACCTGGAAGAAGGGCCACCGCGGACGTACTGGTTGGGGACAAGCGACCATTGGTCTTGGAGAAGCATCCCGTCGCAACCCCCGTTCAATACCTTCGGTATGAGGATGCTGGGGTCAATCGCGGTGCACCCGGAGGGAGGAGGACGCACCGTGTTTGTGTCCGTGGGCAGTCAGGCACATCACCCGCCGGACCCCCACACGGGGCAAACCTACTCTTATGACGTCGAGACTCGCGAGTGGAGAGACCATGGTGAGTGGGGTCTGCCGTTTCATGGCCATGCCGACTACAACATGGAGCTCAACGCCTGGGTCGGGCTCCACAATGGATACGAAAGGCACTCACATCAGGATGGCTACATCTGCTCGTGCGATGTAGTATCTCCCATTCCCAACGGGAGCTCCACGCGGCCGGCCTCGAAGCTATGCAAGGAAAGGTTGTTCGATCCTAATACAGAATGTTTTAGTAGTCTTGTGTACATGGGGGAAAATAGCTATTGCATGGTCAAGGTCATGGAGCTGGAGACATTCAAGAGTAGACGTTGCGTCGGACCCGGAAACAAGTGCACCATCTGTTTGTCCACGTTCCGCCTCAAGTATGACAAGAACGGCGAGCTCACAATCACGGCGCGTCAGCAGGATCGCTATTACAGCTTCTCTAAATACTCCGACGTTTTTCAGGTGCAGGCATTGTGGGTGTGATCATCGAGGACGACTCGAGGTCTTATTATGACAAAACATGCTGATGGATCAACTAGCCAAAGCGTGTGATTGCCACAAAGGCGCCCTTGTGAATTGCTATAAGTACTTCTTTATCCAAAAATAAATGACTTGGATTTATGTAGATTTGCATATACCTAGACATGTTTTAATATATAGATATATCTAGACATGTTTTATGGAATTATGACAAAACAACATGCTGATGGATCAAATAGCCAAAGCTATGATTGCCATAAAGGCACCCTTGTGAATTGCTATAAGTGCTCCCTCTATCCAGAAATAAATGACTTGAATTTTGTCTAGATTTACGTGTATCTAGATATGTTTTAATATATAGATACATACGAATCTAGGCAAATGCAAGTCACTTGTTTTCACACAGGAGAGAATAGTATTTTTTTAGATTTGTTGGATCGGTGCCTGTCAAATTTGCGCAAGTTTCGGATTGCTACTACTAGATTTTTTACCTCTTTGGCTATGTTTACTGTCATGTTTACTTTTGGTCAACTCATAGTGAAATTGGACAATGTTTAGTACCCGTGACCCCAACACACATTGCAATATTTATCACCACCACCCGCTCTCTAATTAATTACCACTCTGGTGTCATTTTTAAAATGGGCAAAAGCTACACATGTTCATTGCATAAGGAGAAAGTGGGATGCAGACGTGACCAACGACCGCAATTAATAATTTACAGAAGGCCTAATCTCCCGGTAATATGAGGGGACCGCTATCTCCTTGATATATGAGCCAAGAAGATGATCGATAGTTGGAGGCGTGCGTTTGTTGTGTAATACCTGCCGGTTTCTCTCATACCAAATCTGCCAAGATACCAATATGACAATGGAAGCAATGACCTTTCTAAGGGAGTTCGAAGATGCAGGTGACCCGGAGCCACCAACTTTTGACATTTGCCTCCCACGCCCATGACCCAATATGTCAAGTTGATGCAAACCAAGCCATCCTTTGAGCATATACAACATACATGTCCACTAGTGGAAACGAGGCCTTTGGTTGAGGTTGGAAATGGGCTACGAACCGGTGTTAAAGGGGTGCACGTACCAGCGTGATCCATAGAGCAAAAAGGAGTTAAAGGCCCTGCACCAGTGGCCCGCGCAGCCCCCCTCCTTTAACACCGGTTCGTGGCTTGAACCGGTATTAAAGGGGGGCTATATAACCCACCGCAGCCCACACCCCTCTCTTCCATTTTTCACTCTCTCATTTTGGAGCCTAGCAAGAGGGTGAGAGGTGTTCTAGTTTGTGTTTTTTTCTATGCACAAGAGGTGTTCGGTGAAAAGCCCGAGAGCTCGAAATAAGTTTTCTCGTTTCTCTTTCCTTCTCGGTCAAGGTCGGCAACTTAATTCTTTCATGTGTCATTGATGTACTATATATAAATGGTCATCTCCCTATTAATTTTTGATATACTATATATTAATGCAGATGAACGGGCAATGGATGTACGGTGACCGACGCACTTCCAAGTACATTACGGGCCTCCAAAATTTCATCGTTGTGGCTAATGCAAACCGTGGTCACAATGGTTTTATGTGATGTCCGTGTGTTCACTGTCAGAACAAGAAAGACTACTCAAATACCAGAACCATTCACGCCCACCTGCTTCGATCCGGTTTCATGTCCAGCTATAATTGTTGGACCAAGCACGGAGAAAAAGGGGTTATGATGAAAGACAACGAAGAAGAAGAGGATGATGACAACTATCATAATATGTATCCTGAATATGATGATACTGCAATTGGGGTAGATAATGAAGATCAAGAGGCAGCAGATGGGCCCGCTGATGACGGTCTTGATCGGGCCATTACTGATGCAAAGGAAGAATGTGAAACTGAAAAGGAGAAGGAGAAGGAGAAGCTGGAGAAGATGTTAAAGGATCACAAAACATTATTGTACCCAACTTGCGAAGATGGCCATGAAAAACTAGGTACCACACTGGATTTGCTGCAATGGAAGGCAGAGAACGGTGCGACTGACAGCGCATTTTCAAAGTTGTTGGTAAAAATAAAGAATCTGCTTCCAAGAAATAATGAGTTGCCTGACAGTACATACCAAGCAAAAAAAGGTTGTCTGCCCTCTAGGATTAGACATGCAGAAGATACATGCCTGCATTAATGACTGCATCCTCTACCGCGATGAGAAGTACGAGAATTTGGATGCATGACCGGTATGCACTGCACTGCGGTATAAGATCAGACGAGACGATCCTGGCGATGTTGAGGGTGAGGCCCCTAGGAAGAAGGTTCCTGCCAAGGTTATGTGGTATGCTCATATAATATCACGGTTAAAACGTCTCTTCAGAAATAAAGAGCATGTCAAGTTGTTGCGATGACACATGGAAGACCGTAAGAAATACGCGATGTTGAGACACCCCGCTGATGGGTCACAGTGGAGAAAAGTCAAGCGAGAGTACCCGGACTTCGCACGTGACGCAAAGAACTTAAGGTTTGGTTTAAGTACAGATGACATGAATCCTTTTGGTGAGCAGAGCTGCAGTCACAGCACCTGGCATGTGACTCTATGTATCTATAACCTTCCTCCTTGGTTGTGCATGAAGAGGAAGTTCATTATGATGCCAGTGCTCATCTAAGGCCCGAGGCAACCCGACAACGACATTGATGTGTACCTAAGGCCATTAGTTGAAGAACTTTTACAGCTGTGGGCCAAACTAGGTGTACGTATGTGGGATGAGCACAAAGGGGAGCCATTTGATCTACGAGCGTTGCTTTTCGTAACCATCAATGATTGGCCTGATCTTAGCAACATTTCAGGACAGACAAACAAGGGATACAATGCATGCACACACTGTTTAGATGAGACTGAAAGTGTATATTTGGATAAATGTAAGAAGGTTGTGTACCTAGGATATCGTCGATTTCTTCCGAACCTGCATCCAGTAAGAAAGAAAGGCAAGCATTTCAAACGTATGGCAGAACCCCGGAGGAATCCCGTCCTCTGTACCGGTGAGGAGGTTATTGGTATGGTCAAGGACCTAGAAGTAATCTTTGGAAAAGGTCCTGGCAGTCTATTCCGAATGACGATGCCGGACACGCACCCATGTGAAAGAAGCAATCTATATTTTGGGACCTACCCTATTGGAAAGTCTTAGAGGTCCGCTCTTCAATCGACGTGATGCACGTGACGAAGAATGTTTGCGTGAACCTGCTAGGCTTCCTAGGAGTGTATGGGAAGACAAAAGATACACCGGAAGCACGGCAGGACCAGCAACGTATGAAAGATCCTGGAGAGCCTATGTATCCTAAGAACGAGAAGGGTAAACGACGCCACTTAACTCCTGTCAGCTATGCTCTTACCAAAGCAGAGAAGGAAATCTTTTTTGAATGCCTGAGCAGTATCAAGGTCCCGTCTGGCTTCTCGTTGAATATAAAGGAAATAATAAATATGGCAGAGAAAAAATTTCAAAACTTGAAGTCTCATGACTGCCACGTGATTATGACGTAATTGCTTCCGATTGCATTGAGGGGGCTTCTACCTGAAAATGTTCGAGTACCCATTGTGAAGCTATGTGCATTTCTCGATGCAATATCTCAAAAGGTAATCGATCCAGAAAGCCTACCAGGGTTACAAATAGATGTGGCTCAATGTCTTGTCAGCTTTGAGTTGGTGTTCCCGCCATCCTTGTTCAATATTATGACGCATCTCCTGGTTCACCTAGTAGAAGAGATTACCATTCTCGGTCCTGTATTTCTACACAATATGTTCCCCTTTGAGAGGTACATGGGAGTCTTAAAGAAATATGTTCATAACCGTGCTAGGTCAGAAGGAAGCATCTCCAAGGGCTATGTAACAGAGAAGGTCATTGAGTTCTGTGTTAATTTTATTCCTGACCTTAAGGAGATTGGAGTTCCAGAATCACGACATGAGGGGAGACTGCGTGGAAAAGGCACCCTAGGATGTAAAGCAATGATATATAGGGACGGGCATTCTCTCAATCAAGCACACTACACGGTTTTACAAAGATCTATCTTGGTTGCCCCGTATATCAATAAACACAATAATTTAATACGCCTCAAACACCCGGGGCATTCTGATGAATGGATTATAAGTGAATACATGGCGAGTTTTGGCGGTTGGCTGCAAAGACTTCTCACGAATAACACCACTATTGGGGATCAGCTGTACTTGTTGGCCAGGACACCATCTTCGACTGTATGTACTTTCCAAGGGTACGAGATAAATGGGAATACATTTGATATGATAGGCCAATATAAAAAGAGCACCAACCAAAATAGTGGTGTCCGCTTCGATGCAGCAGAAGACAATGGGCAAAAGACCACGTATTATGGGTTCATAGAGGAGATATGGGAACTTGACTATGGACCTAATTTTAAGGTCCCCTTGTTTCGGTGCAAATGGGTCAAGCTAACAGGAGGAGGGGTTGAGATAGACAAGAAGTACGGAATGACAACAGTGGATCTCAACAATCTTATGAAGGTAGACAAGAACTTAGACGAACCATTCGTCTTAGACAATGATGTGACTCAGGTTTTCTATGTGAAGGACATGTCTATCAAACCAAAAAAAATAAAAAATAAGCAAACAGATACATCACACGATGAGCCAAAGCGTCATATAGTTCTTTCAGGGAAAAGAAACATCGTGGGAGTGGAGGACAAGACAGACATGTCATAAGATTATAATAAGTTCGATAAAATTCTGCCCTTCAGAGTGAAGACTGACCCAACCATCCTATTAAACGGTGGTTATACTCCATGGTTACGGCCGGCGCGATCATAAGATTGACTATATGTATTAATTGAGCCATTTTTGGCACACATATGTATCTCAACATGGAAATCAATGTCATATTTCTTATGTTAATAGTATATGTATTAAATGAGCCATTTTTCTTCCCGCCATTTCTTCCCGCCAGTTCTTCCCTCCAGTTAACTTCCTGTCATTATTTCTCACTATATATATATGTAGGGTTGGCCTCCATTGTCATTGCACATCTCTAGAATCATATCTGCAACCTCATCACTCTTTCCCATGGCTTCCACCATAGCATTAACCCCCAGGGAGGCGGAGGCGCTTTGCGCCTCGAACTACCCCTGCCCGCCGGGCTACTGTGTCCCTATCGGCTGGATGCTAAGCGCCAGAGGCGTGCCGGTTCCTCCTGTCCCTCTAGGTGTGGCGCGTCGGATGGTCATCACGAACTACTACTACTTAGAGCTCACGCCGGAGCAGCGGAGGAATCCCAGATGGCATCCCGACTATTTCCCGACTTGGGAAGCCTTCTTCGGGGATCGGCGTGAGAGGGCGCTCGCCAGGCACGAGGAGGATGGCCCACCTCCTCCGAACTTAAACGAGGACGACCGTCGGATGTGGTGGCGCGGTCGGACTCTCCAGAGCGTCATGGCCTATGACACTGCCGCCGACTCTAACCCCCGTCTGCGCTACCCTCAAGTCCAGCCCACGCGTACTCAGCCTTCAAGGTTCAATTACGGCGACCCCGACAACGACAGCGACGACGGCCGCGGTGAGTACGACGACTACAATGGCGAGTATTATAGGTGTAGGCAGGAGCATGAATGAATCACTCCAACATTCCAAAACAAGTTCGGCCGATTGTGACTTAATCTGGCCATGTATCTTAGTTTTCAGTTCTTTTATGTATCTTAATTTTCAGTCGTGTTTTATGTAACTTACTGTTAGTTGCATTATGTACTTTAATTCCAGTTCTATCATAATAAAAATATCAAACTTGGTATATTGATTATGTCTCAAAAAACCTTCACAAAATGACCTATCTCATTCGAGGTTTCTTGGCTTTTGGGTCAAATGACCAATGCTATGGCTAGAATCAAGGCATAGTTTGTGATAATGTGGCCATATTGTGCATACATGTGCATCATGGGATGGCAAACAATGTTGCAAGAGGAAGTTTTCCTTTTTGTCGCACCAAAAGTTATTTTCCATTTTCCGAGCATAAAAAATGGACGGTTTGTGAAGCAACCACCAAATGCCTAATTCAAAAAACTACCACCACATTTAAAAAAATACTAGACCACCTTATATGGACAATGTACCAACAGGGGAATCTGAAACCTTTCCGTCCACCTCTGGTGAAAAATACAAATTCCTGCCGAATCGGTAGGAAGTGGGTCAGATATAAACTACATGTACATGATACGATGCTCATGATTTTTTACAAAAATCATTTTTAGGTTCACAATATGCTATTTTATCAAAAATCGAATGCAACTTTAGCGAGGCTTGGCCCCGAGCTAAGAATCTTTATGCTCGTTGTTTGACAAAGTTTGACGATAGTTTAAAACGGGGATAAAAAAATTAAAAAACGATCGAAACAATGCGAAACCTTCGCGTGGTGTTATATTATACGACATAGTTAGAAGGAAAAATATCAAACTTGGTATATTGATTATGTCTTAAAAAACCCTTCACAAAATGACCTATCTCATTTGAGGTTTCTTGGCTTCAGGTTAAATGACCAATGTTATGGCTAGAATCAAGGCATAATTTGTGATAATATGGCCATATTACACATACATGTGCATCATGGGATGGCAAACAATGTTGCAAGAGGAAGTTTTCCTTTTTGTCGCGCCAAAAAGGCATTTTCCATTTTCCGAGCATAAAAACGGACGGTTTTGTGAAGCAACCACCAAATGGCTAATTCAAAAAACTAGCACCACATTTTACAAAAATACTATACCAACTTATATGGACAATGTACCAACAGGGGATCTGAAACCTTTCCGTCCACCTCTGGTGAAAAAGACAAATTTCTGACGAATCGGTAGGAAGTGGATCTGATATGAACTACAGATACATGATACGATGCTCATGATTTTTTACAAAAATCATTTTTAGGTTCATAATATGCTATTTTATCAAAAATCCAATGCAAGTTAAGCGAGGTTTGGCCCCGAGCTAAGAATCTTCATGCTCGTTGTTCGACAAAGTTTAACGATAGTTTAAAATGGGGATAAAAGTTTAAAAAACGATCAAAACAATGCGAAACCTTCGCTTGGTGTTATATTATGTGACATAGTTAGAAGGGAAAATATCAAACTTGGTATATTGATTATTTCTCAAAAAACCTTCACAAAATGACCTATCTCATTCGAGGTTTCTTGACTTTCGGGTCAAATGACCAATGTTATGGCTAGAATCAAGGCGTAGTTTGTGATAATGTGGCCATATTGTGCATACATGTGCATCATGGGATGGCAAACAATGTTGCAAGAGGAAGTTTTCCTTTTTGTCGCATCAAAAAGGCATTTTCCATTTTTCGAGCATAAAAAACGGACGATTTTGTGAAGCAACCACCAAATGGCTAATTCAAAAAACTACCACCACATTTTACAAAAATACTAGACCACCTTATATGGACAATGCAACAACAGGTGGATCTGAAACCTTTCCATCCACCTCTGGTGAAAAAGACAAATTCCTGCTGAATCGATAGGAAGTCGGTCAGATATGAACTACAGGTACAAGATATGATGCTCATAATTTTTTACAAAAATCATTTTTAGGTTCACAATATGCTATTTTATCAAAAATCCAATGCATGTTTAGCGAGGTTTTGTCAGATTCGAAAGTATACGAAAGATGCGGCATTTAAATATCCAAACAATTCAAAAATGTTAATACAAAATAAAATATGATTTGCTCTAATAAAATAGGGTTGGATTCCTTTTTAGATTCTTAATATTTCTTATGATCAAAGTTTTAGGGTTTGACTATTTTATTTTTGTTTTAATTGAATAATCAAAATTTATATGTAAGTGTTTTAATCATTTTGAAAAATTTCATCTATAGTAACAATAAAATGTTTTTATATGAATGGATAGATCTTATTTTTCTGAAAATTATGATATATTATTTATATTTTTCTGAGTTGAAATGAAAAAGATATAAATTTTCTAAATTCGATCCTATTTTTTGAATTAAAAAAGCCCCCAACCCTTTAATTTACAAAATAAATGCCCCCCTTTAACACCGGTTCCAGCCACGAACCGGTGTTAAAGGGGGGCGCATTTATTTTGTTTCGCGCGCGCACCCTCCTTTAACACCGGTTCCTGACTGGCACCATGTGTTAAAGTGGGGTGCGGGCACGAAACGAATCCCCCTTTAACATCGGTTCCAGCCACGAACCGGTGTTAAAGGGGGGTTATAATGCGCGCCTTCCTCTTCCTCTCTTCACCCAGCCAGAGATCGATTGAACAGAGCGAGGAAGGAAAGCAGAGCTCCATCGCGCCGTCACCGTCGCCGCCCTGCCGTCTGCCGTTGCGTCCGCCATCGCCGTCCGTCCACGTCGCCGCGTCCATCCACGCCGGTCTCTGCCATCGTCGTCCGTCCTCACGCCGCCCCGACTCGTCGCTCATCGCCGCCACCGCCCGCGTCCGTGTAGAAGGAGAGAGAGGAGGGGAGCCCCGTACTTGCCCCTTCCGCGCGCCGTCCTTGCCCCGTCTGCGCACCGCCCGCGTCCCGCGAGCGCCTCCCTAGCCGCCGCCTTCCACCGGCGCCCCGGCCGCCAGCCGCGTTGCCCGCCCCGCAGGTGATCACCCACACTACTAAACTAATATTAGTAGTTAGTTTATTTTTGGTTAGTTTTGTGTTAATTAGTAGTTAGTTAGTATTTTATTTTGTTAATTAGTTAGTATTAGTTTAGGGTTATTAGTGTATTTTAGTGTTAGTTTATTTTAGTGTTAGTTTAGTGTTAGTTTAGTATTAGTTTAGTGTTAGTGTATTTTAGTGGTAGTGAATTTTAGTTAGTATATTTTAGTTAGTGTTAGTGTATTTTAGTTAGTATATTTAGTTAGTGGAACCGGTGTTAAGGGGGGGTCGCCTGTCGCCGCGTCCGTTCACGCCTGTCGGCGTCGCCGCCCTGATGTCCGTCGCCGTGTCCGCCCTCGCCGCCTCACTGTTCTCGTCACCTCGTCCTCGCGCCACCCCGACCGCGCGCCACTGCCCTCCGACCACCTCGCTCTGTATATATGTATTGTATTGTGTATATATTGTGAACTAAATTATGTATTGTGTATTGTGAACTAAATTATGTATTGTGTATATATGTATGTATATGTATATATATATATGTGTGTGTGTGTATGCATGTGAACTAAAGTATATATTGTGTATGTATTGTAAATATGCATGTGAACCAACGCATTCGCCGACATATATCGGACCAACAATATCTATGTGTTGCCATCTCATAGTTGCCATGACATGAATAGTGGCGGCCTACAATGGGCCGCGACATTAAACCCTTGTTTCCGCATATTAAGGTTTGGCCCTAAGCGTGCATGACCCGACGCATCCCCTTGCACACCGCATGCGATGATGTACCCTCTCATATGAATCCGGGGTTTCTCCGAATTAGGGTTTGGAATGACCAAGCATGTATTAGGGTTACATTTCAATACTTTTAACATGTCATATCATCATCCTTGCTCGAGCATTTCAATAGATGTATTACTGATATTTGTGTAATAATATTATTGCTTCAGAAACTATGGATCCACTCAGTAGAAACCTTGAAGAGGAAGAAATAATGGAGAACATGATCCACGAGTACACCTCACAATATCTAAACTTGGAGGGACATGATGACAGCTCAAGTAGTCATGGAGAAGATGACGACTCCGTTGAACGCACTTTAGTGATTGCAAAGTCCGTCGAGGTATATGCATGGATTAAGTGTAGGGTTCGCAGCATAGAAAACAAAAAATTTCCTACGATGGGAACAACTATGTACCAAGATCTATCTACTAGATACAAACAACGGGAGGATGTATATCCGTAGAGAACATACCCTTGAAGACCGACAAAGCTTAACGAGTCCAAACTCGTGGTTGATGTAGACGATCTCTTGCCAATCTCAAGATCGAGAGGAAGTCCTAGCGCCGCAAAACAGCAGCGCATCCGTGCTCGCACACACGTTCGAGGCACCGAGAAACCTCCGCCTCCTCGCTCCAGTGATGCAGCGGAAGCACAACTCTTTCTTGCCGAAAAGCCACCGGGAACATGTATCTCGCTAGTCCGAGACCATGGGGATAAATACTAGAGGGGGAGAGAGATCCTTCACGAGGAGGTGTGAGTGAGAGAGAGGGAGGGGGCTCCTTTTATAGGGAGAGGGGGGCACCCAAGGGGCCATGCGCCCAGCCATGGGGCTGCCCCCACCTCTTCCACATTCATGTGGGTGGACACTCCACTCACTCAAAAACCTTTCAATTCCCTCCACTCAAAAACCCACTCAAATTCCCATTAAATTTCCACCAAATTTAATACAAACTCTCATTAAATAAAACTCCTTTTATTTATTCAGAATTTTGTCAATTACTTTAATGACAAACATTCACATATAACCCTTAGTATTTCATTTCACATGCAGAAACACTTTCTGCAATTTCACCCGAAAACCCGTTTCGGTATCTAGTGAAATAAATTCCTGCGCTTGTTATTCTTTTCGGCATGAAACTTTTGCTCCAAATGGATGTCGGTGTCTCTTAAGTGTGCCACCCTACGGTTCGTGAATAATGCGGACATGATCGAGACCCCTCTCAGGTCAATAATCAGAAGCAGGATCTGGAGACCCATCGACTCCCACATTCAACGATGACTTTCTTGTGATCGTCGGAACCTTTTTACGCTAGTATCTTAATCCCTTTGTTTCGCGATATATTACATGTCCTAGATTCGATCATCGGTATCTCCATAACTAGTTTGATCTCGTTACTGACATGCACTCTTTTCTCGTTCCCGTGATATAACATTCTAGTGATCAAATCACTTGCTTGCAAGCTAATCAATGTGATATCACCGAGAGGGCCCAGAGCATATCTATCCGTTATTGGGATGAACAAATTCCACTCTCGATCCATGGGCCTCAACATAACACTTTAGTAGTTCTGAACCCATCTTTATAATCACCCTGTTACGGTGTGATGTGTGATGTTATCAAGAAACTTTTCCGGTGTTAGTGATTGACATGATCTCATGGTCTAAGTATTAGGATCACTTCGTAAGTTGTTATAGCAATATAAACTCAATGACTTTGATCATAATGCTATACTTCGGATGAATGTTCATCACACTATTACACTAATGCTGTGAGCTTGTTATTAACAACATCCAATGTCCATGATCAGGAAACCTATGATCGTCTTGTTAATCAATGACCTAGTTTATAAGAGAGGCATAACTAGGAACTACCTTTTGTTTATTAAACACACATGTATTAACATTTCCGTATTAATACAATTATAGCATGTAAAATAAACATTTATCATAAACAAGAATACGATAATAACCACTTTATTATTGCCTCTCGGGTATATTCCCTTCATTCTTCCACTTGCACTAGAGACAATAATATAGTTTGAAAACTTTGCGTATTGAACACTTATGGCTTTCCGGTGTTCCATATACGCGATTGCAAGTGGTTAACATAATCTACGGATCTGACTCTTTCAGGTCCGTGTGTATTTGCATGTCTTTGCGTCTTCACGCATCACTCATTCTCCAATGAGATGGCATTGTATAAATTTGGTCTTTCGGTGAGACCTTTAGTTCCTTGGGGTTAAAACATGTCGATACTATTGTCATACAATATATCTTTAGTGTTAGCCCGTTGCCAACCACACCTTAGTTTGATAACAAACTACTTGACACAAATTCCCTCCTTTGCTGCTACTATAGCAGTCATATACTTAGCCTTTTTTGTTGTAGTATTCGTCACAATGTCTTAATTATGGATTTCATCCAAATCCATCATGGAATCTCCTTTCCATTGCATTGTGCCACCCATAGTTTAAATTGAGATAAACTTAATTTGTATCTTGTGACAAATCTAGTATCAATGTAACGCTTTACAATGAACTGTTTGTAATTGTTTGTCACCTCTACACAAATATATTCTTAGTTCTTCCAAAAGATCATAAGAATATTCTCACTATCGTCCAATGATCATTTTATGATTCATTCTGGTATATGCTCATAACACTTAGAACATAGGACATATCTGGATGTGTACATATCATGGTATGATTGATCAAAACATTCTCGTGATTTTACTCATCAAGTGTCAAAGCACTTGAATCTTGTTTCACTTATCAAGTGTCGATACACTTGAATCTTGATTCACTTCCTTTCCATGCGACAAGAACCGTTTCTTGTCGTTTCTACATTGAACTCCTTCAATATCTCATATATGTACGTTTGGCACAACCATATTAGCGTCACAGTCTATCCATTATAGACATTCATGCTAAATATTCGGGTTTTGCCTAAGTCTTTCATCGAAATGAAATTTTTAACCTTTGTCAATAAAAGATACATCATTTCTAATCAACAAGATGTCATCCACATAATGTATTAGAAATATGTCTTAGCGCTCCCACTTAATTTCTTGCAAATGCAAGCATCTTCATCGTCTCCTGATGAAAACTCTTTTTCATCACGGTGAAGATTCCAACTCCGCGATGCTTACTTCAACCATTGAAGTTTGCATGCCCTTTTTAGCATCCTTTGAATTAACAAAACCCTTTGGATCGTGTCATGTACACGTCCTAGGTAACCATTCTATTAGAAGAACTTTGTTTTGTTTATTCATCTACCATATACCAAATTATATGTAGTGGTTGCTACTTTAATCCGTCCAGACTAAATATCGCTATGAAAGATCAAATCTTGTCATAGTCAACTCCTTGAACATTGTCGTCAAATAATTTATGACATGTCGACTATTTCATAGATGTGAAACATCCATATATATTTCTTTATAGATCCAAATACAACTGATAGGTTTTTACACCTTTCCAGAGGGTCTTGCAAGTTCAAAACTTGATTTCTCGTGTAGGGAACTATCACGGATTTTATGGCTTCAAGCCATTTGACGGAGTCAAGGCCCATCATCGCTTATTTGCATATAGTCGGTTCATCATTGTCAAACAATAATGATTTACTCTCAAATATTAGTATTTGATTGTTTATTCGACCGACTTGGTTCAATAAGAACTTAGATCTCCGTGACCACAACCTTTGAGGCATATAAGCTATGAGCATTATGGAAGCCTCCGGAACGATTTTCGGCGCTGCGCAACTCAGCACATTTGGCTAAGGTTCGTTAACCTTATCAAAGTTCTATTGTCCTCCCACTTAACTTTTGCGAAAAAATCATTTTTCAAGAAACTTCACATTTCAAGCGACAAACCCTTTTGTCCTCGGTGTTATGGAGGAATAACCAATTGTTATTCGAAATAACCTACAAAGACATGCTCATCCGACTTCGGTTGTAAACATCTTACTTATGTTTAGCATACCAAAATTTAAGAAATGACAATTTGGGTTTTACCCCAAATCATAACTTTCATGGTGTCATTTCAACGGATCAAGATGGAGTTCTTTTCAGTGTAAAAGCGGAAGTCCCTAAAGCTTTAATCTTTTAAAACATAATGGCAGTTTTATAAATAACACCTTTGATCCAACCATGTCAAACAAGGTTTTATTACAAATCTCAAACACTTCATACTCTTATGGTGTTTCGGGAGATGTAACTCTAGGTGTTTTGCTAAACTTGCAACTCAAATAAATCCCTTTATGATAAAATCATAATTCATTTATTATCTTGTTACACTTGTAACTCAAATAAATCCCTTATGATAAAATCATAAACCATTTATTTTCTTGTCACAATGATTTTCACTTCATCTTGAAAGTTTTTGAACGTTTTCAAATATTTCACACTTCTTTCACATTAAGTGAACATTCACTCAAATTTCCGGAGAAAGCATATGAAGTTGAAACCCATCGCTTACGACTACACATAATGGACTACATACATCGATATGTATAAATTCCAATATTTTAGTCGTTCGTTCTTCTTTGGCCTTTGAACGAAGTTTTAATTATCACGTGGAAAGTCTCACAAGCGTCACTTGATCAAATCAAAGACTCCAAAAATCCATTAATATGGAGATTCTTCATGTTTTCTTTCCAATATAATTTAAACAACGATGTCACTTCGTAAGTGATCTTTCAATCATTTGTCTTGCGACATTTTAGCATTAGGTTTTATGGATGTGATTTCTCCAACTAGATTTATAAATCATCCATCTTATATGGAATACGGTAATTATTTGAACAAACTCTGTTCTCATAATACCTGATTCAAATAACAATTATTAAAACAAATGTTGAAGTCAAGCTTTGATGTCAACGAGAAATACAAACAACGGTTTGTTTGTTTTCGATGAACATCATCACATATTATCTTGCTAGTTACTTAGGCCATTGTGGTTCCTGAATTGCGTTGTTCCGTATGAAATTTCATACCAACCAATTCGGTATCCAATACCCAAGAACCACATTGTTTAACAAGCAAAGAATACAACCATAACATGTATATCATCCATATACCAAAATTGGATATTTCCAATCTTTTCTTTTTAGCCAAATATATTTTATAGATTCTCTTTCAGCATTTCCTTTTCCTTTTTAAAAAAATCTATGAACATCAAAATTGGCGCCATATACATGACACATAGTCCAAAGCATGTATATTCAAATAATAATACCTTTGGACTTGCACTTTGAAGTAGATCACCATCATCAAAATGATCGGTATTCTTTCAAAATCCATTCTTTAGTAATCTTTTAGTGTAGTAAACACTTTACATACATCTTCTATTCATCCTTGTCATGACGACTTTCATGATCAAGCTATTGTAGCTTATAAAGGCGAATCATGAGTATAACATTACTTTCCAAAACCCTTTTGGATGATTAGGATGTCTAGCATCTCCAACCTTCGTAAATTCTCATCCAATATGAGAACATATATTATACTCTATCATATTGCAACCAAAACATTGTTTCAGATATCGTTATATCTGCCACATATGATGGTTTCTGAAACAATTCTTTCAGCTCCTAGATAAACTTGATATTAAAATAATCAAGAATCATGGAGGCAAACATGATACTTAAGATACTAACACTGGAATTGTTACTCTCGATTTAATACCAACTATTAAATTTCACAGAGTAAATAGAGTTTGCTGAAAGTTTGCAATAGGACTTTAAACTTTGATTGACACTCAACACAATATGATACCGGTTCGTAAAGTATATATCCAGAATTATATAGTTCTATTATCTCAATTACAACTATGCATAAGGTGGTGAACGAATGCCAATGACTATAACAAATTATGCAAATTCATTTTGATTTAATTTATGATAAATTGAGTTCTATTAATCCAAATTAGAAATGAACTCCCACTCAAAAACGACATCCCTCGTGTCTTTTTGGTGATTACATGAACCAAATCCACTACATCAAGTCCGATCATCACGTGAGTCAGTGTAGCTTCAAAGGCGAGCATACATATGGTCATCATATCAAAACATATGACTCATGCTTAACCCTTTGGTCCGTGTTCCGAGGCCATGTATGTACATGCTAGGCTCGCCAAGTAAGAACCTTAGTATTCGCGTGTGTAACTGTCTTACACCCGAGATATGCTCATGGATTCAAGTACACCCGATCATCACGTGATGTCTTGAAGCGACGAAACATTGTCGGTGCATACTTAAGGAAGAACACATTCTTATCTTGATATGTAAATGAGGGATCATCTTATTATGCTAATAAAACGCCAAACAAGCAATATAAGATGCAATCAAACATCACATGTTAATAAGTGAAATGATATGGTTCCCGCATATGATCTCCATCATGTGCACCGTGGTATGATCTCTATCATACCTCTATGTGTAAGGCCAAGGTCTATAGAACTTACACGCTATGTGTGTTGTAAGAGTATCATCTCATACTTCTACTTACAACATCACCATATCATAACACTAGCCCAGCAACAATCTAAACTAGACGCCTCTAATTTATCCATTGCAAGTTTTACGTGGATTAGGGATTTCGAAGATAGAACCGTTCTTACCTACGAACATGAACCACAACGAGGATAACCAAATTGTTGACAACTCGTTGCAAATTAGATATTGACTATAGTAGGAGAGACAGACACCCGCTAGCCACTTATGCAAAACTAGTTGCATGTCAAGCGTGGAACAGGTCTCATGTGCGAGGACATGTAAATTTTGTCCGGGCCGCTTCATCCCACTATGCCACCAATATCCAAAGTACAACTAAGAAGCAATAAAATGATCATCATCGCCCACATACTCATATGTGTACTACCCGTGCAAAGTATCTACGCATAGATCCGACTCTGATACCACTGTAGGGTTCGCAGCATAGAAAACAAAAAAATTCCTACGATGGGAACAACTATGTACCAAGATCTATCTACTAGATACAAACAACGGGCGGATGTAACTTGAAGACCGACAAAGCTTAACGAGTCCAAACTCGTGGTTGATGTAGACGATCTCTTGCTGATCTCAAGATCGAGAGGAAGTCCTAGCGCCAAGAAACAACAACAAGATCCGTTCGCACACACGTTCGAGGCATCGAGCAACCTCCGCCTCCTCGCTCCAGTGATGCAGCGGAAGCACAACTCTTTCTTGCCGAAAAGCCACCGGGAACATGTATCTCGCTAGTCCGAGACCATGGGGATAAATACTAGAGGGGGAGAGAGATCCTTCACGAGGAGGTGTGAGTGAGAGAGAGGGAGGGGGCTCCTTTTATAGGGAGAGGGGGGCACCCAAGGGGCCATGCGCCCATCCATGGGGCTGCCCCCACCTCTTCCACATTCATGTGGGTGGACACTCCACTCACTCAAAAACCTTTCAATTCCCTCCACTCAAAAACCCACTCAAATTCCCATTAAATTTCCACCAAATTTAATACAAACTCTCATTAAATAAAACTCCTTTTATTTATTCAGAATTTTGTCAATTACTTTAATGACAAACATTCACATATAACCCCTTGCTAGTATTTCATTTCACATGCAGAAACACTTTCTACAATTTCACCCGAAAACCCGTTTCGGTATCTAGTGAAATAAATTCCTGCGCTTGTTATTCTTTTCGGCATGAAACTTTTGCTCCAAATGGATGTCGGTGTCTCTTAAGTGTGCCACCCTACAGTTCGTGAACAATGCGGACATGATCGAGACCCCTCTCAGGTCAATAATCAGAAGCAGGATCTGGAGACCCATACTGACTCCCACACATTCAACGATGACTTTCTTGTGATCGTCGGAACCTTTTTACGCTAGTATCTTAATCCCTTTGTTTCGCGATATATTACATGTCCTAGATTTGATCATCGGTATCTCCATAACTAGTTTGATCTCGTTACTGACATGCACTCTTTTCTCGTTCCCGTGATATAACATTCTAGTGATCAAATCACTTGCTTGCAAGCTAATCAATGTGATATCACCGAGAGGGCCCAGAGCATATCTATCCGTTATTGGGATGAACAAATTCCACTCTCGATCCATGGGCCTCAACATAACACTTTAGTAGTTCTGAACCCATCTTTATAATCACCCTGTTACGGTGCGACGTTTGATGTTATCAATAAACTCTTTTGGTGTTAGTGATTGACATGATCTCATGGTCTAAGGATTAGGATCACTTCGTAAGTTGTTATAGCAATATAAACTCAATGACTTTGATCGTAATGCTATACTTCGGATGAATGTTCATCACACCATTACACTAATGTTGTGACCTCGTTATTAACAACATCCAATGTCCATGATCAGGAAACCTATGATCATCTTGTTAATCAACGAGCTAGTTTATAAGAGAGGCATAACTAGGAACTATCTTTTGTTTATTAAACACACATGTATTAACGTTTCCGTATTAATACAATTATAGCATGTAAAATAAACATTTATCATAAACAAGGAATACGATAATAACCACTTTATTATTGCCTCTCGGGCATATTCCCTTCATTAAGCCTCTGCTGACTTGCACCGATTGATTTGTATATATATATATGTACATGTATTAATTAATGCTTCTTTCTACTTTTAGCCCTCCTGATCGACCAGCCAGCAACAATCTTCTTCTACGAAAAAGAGCAAGCGAGGCGCGAGCCATCGGTTGAAAGATCGCGCAAAGTTCATGATCGAAGAAGTCCGTGTTGATGGCAGGCCGATGGAGCCCAAGAAGGCCGCAGACAAATTTGTACGTCAGGTTGGAGTTCTTGTTAGGGACCAAATCTCAATCATAATTGAATATTGGAATAAGCTAAAGAAGGGCGACAGCACCTTTGTCGATGAAATATCTAAAGAAAAGCTTTGGAATTCGCTGTTGGTAAATTTCACCCTTTCGCTAGAGGAGGATGAAAATAAACCGGTTATAAAGGAAAAGGTCAAAGAGTGGACTCTAAAGAAGATGGCTGACGCTTTCCGCAACTGGAAGACAAAATTGAACAAATTTGTCAAAGCTCGCGAGACTCCAGATTTCGAAGATGCATATTATGCGAAGATAAGACCTCACTGGCCTGAATCTGTGGCATACAAGGAAGGTGTTATAGCTACAAAGAGTTCAGAAACCAATACGCTAAATGCCCAGAAGAAGGAATATCACCAGAGGACGGGGTTAGGTGGCTACATATCTCAGAGGCCTAAGTGGGAGGAAGCTGAGAAGGCCCTGCGCGGTAGAGGGATCACACCCCAGACACATGGGTGGGACCTACGTGCAAAGATTTGGTTCTACGGAATCAGGGCAAGGTTGGACCCAGACACGGGAATGTGTATCTTCCCAACCCTCCTTGCCAAACCCATCACTGAACTCATCACGGCATTCGAGGAAACAGCCGCCAGGACCTTCCATCCCGATAGAGAGAATGACCAGCTCACACGCGCCATCGGTAAAAAAGAACACCCTAGACTTGCACGAGGCATAGGGGGTATGATGTGGAAGGATGGGTTTGCCAAGTGGGGCGACTCTTACAGATGGCGCAGCAGATAAGAAAAATAGCGTACAGAGCGGGTGACACAGATAGAATATGCACTTGTGGCGCTACAGGCGCAAGTGAATGCACAAAAGATCCAACAAGCTACCGACCCATCTCAGCGGCACGAAGAGCCTGCATTGGAAGCTGTCGGCGGCCTAGACTCTGCGCGGAAAAGCAGCATGGCTTCCACGGAGAACGTGCAGCCCACGCTTGAATTGGAGGGTCCTCGATACCCCGTGGATGAGATCACGGAGAGCGAACAAGCTGAGCTGCATGTGAGATTAATGGTCTTATCCATTAAGGTGGCGGTCGGCTATGCCTTACCTCCTATAGCTGGTGGAACTTACCACTGCCGACCAATTCCAGATGGCTATGCTATTGTCGGGGTGGATGAGGTTGTAAAGGAATATGAGGAAGCACAGCCTGACCATGCTACAGGTGAAGGGGAAACTCAACTCAAATTTGCAGTGAAAACAACCATTCTTTGGAA
The DNA here is from genome assembly GCA_030063025.1 of Avena longiglumis. NCBI lineage: Eukaryota > Viridiplantae > Streptophyta > Magnoliopsida > Poales > Poaceae > Avena > Avena longiglumis. Next base: position 570,945,068 of record CP125974.1, read on the forward strand.
GAAGGAACACATCGTGCTTTCAAATTGGAGCCCACTGGCACCCCCGCCGTCTCCGCAACGTCAGCATTCTGAGCCGCCTCAGCCATCTCCAAGTCATTAGAATACTCCCATGTCGTCTCCGGCACTTCAACCATCTCCTGCGCGGCAGCCATCTCCGGCGCGCCAGCCATCTCCTGGGCGTCAGCCATCTTCGGCGCGCCAGCCATCTCCTGCACGTCAGCCATCTCCGGCGCTTCAGCCATCTCCTCAGCGTAAGCGGAAGAGCACTGCCACGAAGAGCATCACTAGCACTGCCACGAAAAAATCCACAGGAAACCGTACGCCAAAGAGTTCAAGAAACTACGCCCCGCAGCCTTCCGCCAAGCCATTGTCGGTTTTACCATGGAATCGCAGCGACGAGGAGACCAATAGGATCTCGGAAGAAGAGGTCAAGAAATTCTTTGCACCTAGACGGGCCGATCCAAAGGAGAAACTAGATCCGGCGGTGGTGGAGAAGTTTTACAATAATCTTTTCAAACCTGAAACCCCACTTGTGCCGGACTACGAGCGCCAAATTTTGAAGGGGGATGCAAGGCGGAGGGAGACTGAAAGTAGCAGTTGTGCGGCACCCCAGAAAACAGTTCCCATGCTCGGAGAGCAGGAAAACCAATCATGCGTCCGCTCCAAGTGTTCGGCACACGGAACGCTCCTCCTGTAAATGATTACGAGGTAGAGCTACAAAGAAAGGCCAATGATATGGGGATGACTTACATTGCATGCTTGAACATCATGGGAGACAACTTGCCCACAGGCGATGTCAACCCCATACAGCCATGGAAGTATGGGAAGAATCTCATCAAGAAAGAGGAGCTCAAGAATCTACCAACAAAGATGCGAAGATTGCACAAGTGGTACCTTGATTTCTGCAAGACGAGAAAGGAAGAATGGATCACAGCGCATATAAGAGATCAGATTTTCTTGTGCGGAGACGACGAGATCGCCTTCAACATTCAAGACTTGCATTTTCTATTCAATCAGAACTCGACAAAGCTGCCATCAGCCTTTATTGTGTGTAAGTACTATTTCTGTAATTTGTATCTCATCTCATTCAATTCATTAATTGCATGTATATATATATGCTCACCATATATGTATATACTATTATGCAGGAAAAAGGTTATGGAATGCATGAAAGGAGGCCCTTTTGACATTGGGTTCGTTGACCCAAATAGAGTTCATAAACAGGTGGTACAACACAGACCTGGGCAAACAGAAGATTTCTTGCTAAATTCTTTACCGAGACAATAAACCAAACGGAAATACTATTGCCTTACAACTTCTCGTGAGTACTGTTACCCTCTCTTGTACACATTCTGTTTCGGCTTACTCGATGTTAAGTGTAACTGATGATGAGTTATGCTTGCGCAGGTTCCACTTTATTCTGCTAGCCATTCAACCTGACTCAGGAAAAGTCCTTGTCATGGACTCGTTACGAAAAGACCAAGAGCTATGGACAGACTTCAAAAAGATGCTCCAGAGGTAATTTCAATCATATTATCGCACTAGATCGGCAACTTTCATGAAAACAAGTAATTAATTACTTCTTTATCCATTTTCTTTGCCGGACAGGGTTTGGAAAAGGTTCACGGGCAGGGCCGTGGGTGAATGGTCAGAAAAACTAAAATTTGTAGACCAAAAGTAATACTAGCTAGCTAGGTCTGCGTATCTCTTTGATTCTGCTTCCAATTCCATTATATCATGCTTTATTGATTATTATTTTGATTGAACTCTCTATTCTCGTAAAGTGCGCACATCAGGGACCCGGGAATAACTTATGTGGATACTATGTTTGCGAGTTTATTCGCAACACGATATGTGCGACGGGCCAAGCTGCACTAGAACAACTTAGAGTAAGTAAACAAAGTACACAACATTATTTTATTACCATCAATTGTGTTGAGTTTTATTCTTATATATATTGACCTCATTCTTCATATATATTTAGATCGAACGGATGCAGGACCAACTCCTACCATTTGACCGCATACGAGCCATTCAAGAGGAATTTGCGGGGTTCATACTTGATGAGGCCGTCACGTCTGGCGGAGAACTCTTTAGATATCCACCAAAATGAACATTGTATATATGCTTGAACGTACTTGATGCTTCAACGTTTACGGAGAATACCACACAATGACGATGTTTGTGTATAATAATAGTTGCTTAATTATTCATGTACTCGTATATACCGACGATGATGTATGTGTATACCGCTCCCGATCGATTCCCCCTCCCCCCTCCCCGTCCTCGCCGCGCCGCAGAAATACGCCCAGAACGGGGCGGCGGCAGAACTCTGCCGCGGCAGATATTTATGCCGTTTTCCTGCCGCGCGCGGCAGAGTTTTATCTCTTTTTCCTTGCAGCGGCAGAGAACAACACCGGTTCGTGTTACGAACCTATGTTAAAGGGAGGGCTGAGCGCTGCGGCAGCCCCACGTGCGCCACCCTTTAACACCGGTTCGTATAAGAACCGCTGTTAAAGGGTGAGGCCTCTAACACCGAGCCCCCAACAGCGGTTCCAAAACCGATGTTAGAGGCATCTACAAACCGGTGTTAGAGGCCTTGTTTCCACCGGTGGCCGCTAACGGGGTGTTTAAACCTTTGTTGTGACCGCTCTTGCATCCGTCAGAGCGTGTTGGTCAGAATTGACATTGTCATCTCATTTGGCAGCCTTATTTGCTGACGGGTAGTGATAACCAGCCACCCATCCGAGGTAGCTTCACGGTCAGAGTCTCCAATGAATTCCATTCACATTTTATGGACAAACACAAATTAGATAAGTCCAACCTGATCGAGGCGCGTTTCTTCTAAAACCTCAGTCTAGTTATTTAAACTTACTACATAAGTAGCAAAGCAGTGACAAATGAGAAATCAAAGATTTTACAAATGAACCAAAACGTTCGTCATAAATGTTGCATCATTTTCTAAAGGGTTTTATTCCACGCCTCGATCACATCCAAAATGCATGCGTCTTAGGAATTTCATAGAAACCAGAAAAATGGAAGGAGCGGTCCGGCCGGCGCGCCGTAACTATGAGCTCACCTTTCTTGCCATACTTGAGGCGGAACGTGGTCACGCGGATCACACACTTCCTTCCCACATTCATGCAGTAGTGCTTACTCTTGAACTTCTCGCACGCCATGACCTGGACGAGGCAATAGTTGCTACCACCCATGGACAGGAGGGTAGCCTCGACATCCGTGGGGCACGTGTAAGAAGGGTCGAACAACCCCTCGGCACAGAGTTTCCAGGCGGGCTGCTGCTTGGCGCTCACGTCGGGGGACGGGACGTCGCATGAGCAGAGGTAGCCATCCGTCCAATAGTGGTGTGGCTCATACACCTTCCGGAGACCAACCCAAGCGTCGAGCTCGACATCGTAATGGGCTTGGCCTTGGAAAGGTAGATCCCAGTCGCCATGGCGCGTCCACTCCCTGGTCTTGGTGTCGTAGGAGAAGGTCTCGGGTGTGCGCATCAACCGTCGTCCATCATCACGATCTCTCCGTTGATTGACCTCCTCCTCCGTGTCGCCTGCTGGGATGTTGCCATCTATGTCAAGGACGTTGTTCCACTCGCCTACAGACACGAACAAGGTGCGCCTTCCTCCCTCTGCAGGGTGCACGGCGACAGACTCCACGGTGTCGACGGGGAAAGGGGGTGGAGTGGAAATGCTGCGCCATGACCAGTGGTCTGTGTTTCCCCACCAGAACGCCCTGCCGTACTTGTCATCTGCGGGTGCCGGCGCATCTTTCAAGATATGCATGCCTCCGTTGTACTTTCCGTCTAGATACGAGATTTTGTCGAACGTGTACAGCCTATTCCCGGCGACAGCGGTGGCGAGAGCCCAACCTTCACGCAGCGGCCCTGGGAGACGAGGGACAATGGACAGCCCCGCCGCCTCGGTGTCGTAGATGAGCGTGACGTAATCATCCTTGTTGGATTGCATTACCCTCCCGGCGGCGACGATCTTGCTGCCCACGGCGGCGAAGTTCCAGCACCGATTCCCCGTCACCTGGCGGTGGACAGGTGGCCGCGTGGTCAGGTCCGAGTCCGAGCCTTGGTCGTCGTCCAGGTCCAGCTTATGGATGCTAAACCCCTTGTTCCAGTCATCCAGAACCATGTACAGATGCTGCTTCCGCCTGTGGCTCCGAGCCTCTGGACGATCGACGTCGCTGTCGGTCTCGTCCTCCGACGAGGTGTACGAGTAGCCGCGCGATTGGATCCCTTCCGCGCGGTGGCCGAGGCCGAGCTGAGCCACGAGACGGCGATCGTCGCGCCGGAGGAGACGAGAGAGGAGAGGGCGAGAAGGAGAGACGAACGATCGCAGCATCTTGACTTGATCGTACGTACGCGGCGGCTGTGCGCGGATGATCAGCTCCGAGGATGATCATGAGCTACTGCTACTAGGGTTGTACTTGTACGTCGATCTTCTTTCGGTCTCCGTTGGATCGCATCCCAGATGACGTACGAGAATGCTGCGCAAGTTCGTTACTTTCTGGGCCTTGAATCTGTATTATCGGGCTGAACTGAACTAACGGCCTCAAACGTTCAATGACTCTTTGTAACAGCAACACTTGTGTTCTGCCTTGTTCCTAGAAAATAAATAAATTAATTATATAAGCTAAACAGACCTCCTTCGCTGCAAATCATTTTTATACAGCATCTATATAAGTCGATAAATGTAATAGTACTAAAATCACATTGCTATATATCATTAGCAGCCATATATGCCTGCTCCACACATGGCTACGCCATTGCGATCAAGGTATATATTTGGGAAAGAGGGAAGTTTTCCTACATGTCGAAATGTCTGAAATTTCATGCATTACGGAGTTTGTTTTGGAATTCTTACAAACTATTTTCATTAAACTTTGACAGCTTTTACACACAAAAAAACACGGTTGGTTTTTGAATATACTTGAAATATAATCCCAAATTTCAATAAATAAATATTTCGAGACCAACAAATATAAGCACAATATTTCAAAATATCATATCCATCAGGTAGAGCACGTATGGGATCATACTACCGATACGCATCTTAAATTTTGACAACTAGCCTTATGTATTTTCAAATTATATCTATCTTTGTCGTGAGTTTGTGAACTTACCGTGTAGTACGACCGTGTGTTAGAAAACCATCCAAGCTCCTCGCTAGGCTGCTAAGCCCCTAATGATTCCACAATGAGTGGATACATATGTATCTAGACAAATTTACGATATTATTTTTTAAAGAGATCAAATGAGTATGTTTTTCAAAAAATTTAAATAACAAGATCAGCGGACCTGGGAGCCAAAATCTGCACACCGCCTGTAAACCAGAAGCCCGAAAAAAATATGGCCCACTACGAGCCGGCCGCATTGGACGAGAACCGAACGAAGGATGAATAGATTACGGAAGTACTATACCGGCCGTCCGGGAAAATCGATCTAATCAACTCTAGATCATGTGGTAGCTCCTAATTTTCCTCGGAGCTAATCTGTGGCTCGGTGGCTCCTAGCCGGCGCCTGCACAAACAATCGGGCTTATAGCTTCTATGCGACGTCATTACATGGAATTGGAAGAAAAGTGATATCGTTGCAAAAAAATAGCTCGCATGCGACACTTCTGAAGCGGCAAATAGCTCTCGTGCGACACTTCTACTTAACCTCACGAGACCGTCAACGAATTCGAATCAGCTGAGCACAGTAGGACCCACAGCCTCTCCACGTCACGGCGGAACTCACCTGATGTCCACCTCATATCGTGGGACCCACCCTGTGGTTGAAGAGAGCCGTTGGCCCCGATCCGTCCCCGCACCCGAGCACTCTCGCCACCGTTCCAGCATCTCATCCCCTTCCGTTTTCTTCTCCGGCGAGCAAGTGCGGCAACGCCGGCGAGGGATGTCGAGCTCTGCTTCCTCCCACCGCTCATGGCCTCGGTATAGTGCGGTGCCGATGAGGAGGTGCCCCGATTGCCCCCGTACCGCGCCCCTGAAGCGGCTTGTCACATCCACCGACAAGAACGGCAACATTGGCCGGGAATTTGTGAAGTGTGAGAGCAACCCCGAGCCGGGAAAGGTGAGATCTGAGTGTTCCGAGCGCCAATTTCTCGCTTTTCTTTCGAAATTTCATGCATTTCATCGAATTTGGGATTTAGGGTTCATCTCTGCGATTTCAGGAACTGCCAAAATGTGGGCATTTTGAGTGGCTTGATGAGTACATCGAGCGAATTGGGGTGGAGATAGCATCCCGGGAGCTCGAAACCCGTCTGTGGTGGAGCAATTGGGATGTGGCAACCCCATTTCCGCTGGTACTACGGTGGATGCGGAAGTGAAGGCCGAGCTGAAGAAGATGAACAAGCAGCTAAGGCAAATCATCGAATTGAAAAAGCAGGACAATCTCATGGCCGATTTTTTTTATTTTTGTGTAATTTCTCTCAGATTAGTTTATCTTCTGATCGTTAGTCATTAGACAGCACAGTCAGTGTTCGAGTGATGCTTTGTAATGGATGTAATGGTCTATGTCTTTGGCTTAAATAAAAGGCAACACAAATTCGGGTTAATTTTGAGCTGCTCTGTTTTCGAAATCAGTGTTCCTTCAGTTTCGTCAGTTTCGTCAGTGTTCCTTTTATCAGTGTGCAGGGGGCGCCCGTGTACAGGGGAGGGGGGGGGGTTGAAAGGTAAAAAAACAATTGACGAGGATTGAAAAAGACCAGGCCAAATAGAACTTAGCCAGGCCAAAATGGACGTATCGAGGCTCAATAGTAACTATATGTTGATTGGGCAAAAAAAATGGTACTCACGTTACAATCTAAATAGGGACGTGTGGATCTGCAGATACTCGTGCTCAGGTCGCAATCTTTTTTTTTATAAAAGTAAATATATAAATAAAGTCCAAGGGCATCCATTTAAATAACATAACTTGGAAGCTCCTTTAACTTATGTAAATATGTAAATGTCTTGTTTGAAAATGAACCATGTGTTGTTTGAAAATAATCAACCATCATTACGTTAACTTATTCTTTCTTTTGAGCTTTTCTAATTTTACTTATTTTATAAATATTGCACGAGTATTATATGAAAACTTGTTTTTCTGTCTTTTGTTTTATACACTTGTTGTTTTGGGTGTGTTCACAAATGACAATACAATAATACATAGATTACAATAAAACAAGGGGATATATAATATTGGGACAACATTACTTATATTAGATAGTCGGAACGATAATATTGGGATAACATTACAATAAAAATAAAAAAGTACAATAATATAGAAGGGAATAGGCGCCCCACCTAAACCCTAACCCTAGCTACCCTACTCCATCGGCGGTGGAGGCGGTGCCGGTGCAGCCGCCTTCGCGGCATTCCACGCCGCCAGCCTCTCCCGCTGCTCCCGCTTCCGCTGCTCCTCCTGGAAGGCCCAGCGATTGGCCTCCCGTCGCTCCTCGTCCTCCCGTCTGCGCCTTTTCTTCAAGGCGCGCTGGGCCTGCTTCTCCTCCCACCTGGCGATAGCAGCCTCCTGCTTTGCCTCCTCCTTCTCCGCCTTAGCCCAGTACGCTTCGGAGGGGAGGTCGCCGCCGCCGAGGAGGTTAGGGACTCGGTTGTGAACGATGGGGCCCTCCTCCCCCCAGGGGAAGGGCGGGGATTTGCGTCCCTTCTTCTTGCCATGCTTGGGGCGCGTGGGCGCCTCCTGCTCCCAGAACTGCTTGTGGTCCGGGTGGTTGTCCTCGTCGCTTACTTCGGTTTCGGAAGGGAAGCGGACGGGGAGGTCGCCATGGTCGCCGGAGTGTTTGGGGGCTGGGAGGAGGCAAAGGGACGTGCTCGATGTTGAAGATGAGGGGCAAGATGAGATGAGGAGGCAAAAGCGTTTTGCCTATTTATTGAGGGCGGGGCGTGAAGGGCGACGTGGGAATTCAGCGTCGCGTTGGCGCAGACGCGTGCGCTGCGTTGTGTGTGGGCAGCGGGCGTGATCAATGCGAAAGAGAGAAAAAATAGCTAGGATGCGACGTAACCCCTGCACCGCCGCCCCCGCCCCTGCATGCATGCATCTATTAATGCGAAAGAGAAAAAAAATCCAAGGTTGTTGTTCATTGGCAGTGAAAAATAAGGGAAAATATAATGTGGCCTTAATTTACTTCGATAATAAATGCAGGAATCTAGTACCAAGGTACTCGTTCATTTTTATACACCGCATGTAATAAACTCGTTCGTTTTTACACACGCAAGAAAAATCGGTGGGAGTAATCAGAGGGAAGTCAATTGGAGGGAATAGAGGAAGTATGAAACTAAGTTTATAATATTTTAGATTTTGATTTTTTTTTCTTATATACGTAGTCAAAGTTGATATTTTAGATTTATAAATATTGACTTTTTGTATGGCGCATGAACCAGATGAGAGTAAGTTTGACTGAAAAAAGTTGTTTGACGTACACTTATTTAATGGGGCAGCGGTGTTGCACGCAAAATAGCTAAACTGCGATGCTAGGGGCAACTGCATACATGGTGCAGCCCGCCCCGCCCAGCGTCCTCGTATGCCACGCTCGGTCCAACGGTTAATGGAGTGTGTCATGTTGTACGTTATATTTATTACATATTTTAGATTTTGATATTTTTTCTTAGGCTGGTTATAGTGACATGCATACTCCCTCTGTCCATAAATAAGTGTACGTTTGGCTTCAAAATTTATCCACAAAAAGTGTACTTCTACCTTTCCAATGCACTTTAAAGTAGAAAAAATTTGCTTCACGGAAATCTAGTCCAATAACATTTAGCAAATGGTCTCTTCAATTTATTTGCGGACGGAGGGAGTATGTGGGAGTAACTTAGATGTGGTATCATGCATATGTTAATAGTCTAAGTTAGTACTCCATAGTGCAAAATAACATAGATGTGGTATCATGCAAAGTCTCTTTTATTACAATGAACCTGAGGGGATTAAGTTTGACTGAAGAAAGTTGTTACATGTACACTTATTTAATGCGACGGGGGGAGTAAATACGCTGCAGCGCTGTTGCACGTAAAATAGCTAGACTGCGACGCTAGGGACAGCTGCATGCATGGTGCAGCCCACTCCGCCCAGCGCCCTCGCATGTCACGCTCGGTCCAACGGTCAATGGAGTGTGCCACGCTCGCATGCCACGCTGTTGCACGTAAAAACGATAAAGCCAATCAGATTTTATAATCATCCATCCCAAGGATCGCCAAGAGCTAGCCACGAAATCCTTCTAAGAGACGCCAACCAATCAGGTTGCAGAACAAGCCCTTCCACGGATCGCACAGAGCCACCCGCGGAATCCTTCTAGAAGACGCGATCGGACGGCCACAATGTCGCGCTAGGGTAGATCTACGTTCCTCATTCGGCCTTAGGGTTAGCTGGGTTTAGGATGCAGTCAACGGGGTTTCACAAGTTTGACCAGACATTGAAATGTGCATAACTAATTAAAAAAAATCAAAAAAATACAAAACCTTCGCATGGTGTTATGTTATGTGACATAGTTGTGAGGAAAAATATCAAACTTGGTCTATTGATCATATTTCAAAAAACCCTTCATAAAATGACCTATCTCCTTCGAGGTTTTCTCGTTTTCGGGTAGAATCAAGGCATAGTTTGTGATAATGTGCCCATATTTGGCATGCATGTCTATAATGGGATTACTAACAATGTTGTAGCACAAAGTTTTCCTTTTCGACGCATAGAAAATCCATTTTCTATTTTCTGAGTGCCGAAAGAGGGGGTTTTGTGAAGCAACCACCAAATTGAAGTTTCAAAATGGTAACATCCTATTTTAAAAAATACTAGACCACCTAGCATGTACAATTTCCCAACTTGAGTATCTCAAACCTTTTATTCCATCCCTGGTGAAAAAGACAAATCCTGCCGAATCGACTGGAAGTGGGTAAGATATGAACTACAGGTACATGATTTCATGCTGATGATTTTTTGTAAAAATCATTTTTAGGTTCACAACATGCTATTTCATTAGAGATCCAATGTTAGTTTTGTGAGCCTCAGCCCCTAGCTAAGAATATTTATGAAAACCCTTCAAGTTTGACCAGACATTCAAATGTGCATAACTAATTCAAAAAAAATCAAAAAAAATACAAAACCTTCGCATGGTGTCATGTTATGTGACATAGTTCTGAGGAAAAATATCAAACTTGGTTTTAGAAATGGTCGAAAAAAAACTTACTTAGAAATGGGGTGGTTTACCCTAGCTTTGGAGCTCATTTCTATCCCATTTTGGGTGAGGGTGAGTTGTACTTCACAAAAGGGATCAGGGTGAGGATGAGTTATATTGTACATATGAGAAAAACGTTGGAAGCTCATACAAACATAGAAAAGTGACATAGCTACATTTGTTGAAATTCAAATTTACCATCATATTTGAATTTTGTCCAAATTATCAACAAGTGACAAATTATTATAATAACAAATGTTTACAACAACAAGTGCCAAATTATTACAATAACAAATGTTTACAACAACAAGTGCCAAATTCAAAGTCTATTTCTTTTGGCTCTTCTTACCCCTTGTTTTCCTCTCCTTCACAAGTTTCACACCACACAATAGGTTTATGCTCTTCTTTTTCTTACCATTACCATCTGGCCTCCCCACAGCACGTCCAAGAGTCTCCTTCACCTCCTGCACCTCCTCAACAACCTCATGATGATGATCCAGAGCCTCATCAACATGGTCACTTTGCACCAGAGCCTCAACAACATGGTCACTTTGCACCAGAGCCTCAACAACAGGCTCATTTTGCACTAGAGCCTCAACAACAGGCTCATTTTGCCCCTCATTTTGCACTAGAGCTTCCAAATCAGAAATGGTGTGCCCTAAAGCCTCAACAGTTTGCACATCATCCTCCAAAACAAGTTCAGATTGCACCTCAGCAGCACCAAACATGATCTGGTTAGTTCTGTTCTTTCTTTGGCCATTGATTCTTGCCCTTTTCACTGGCCAGCATTCGTCAACAACAAGAGGTGGGCCTTTTTGTCCACGCTTCCTCCTGAAAACAAGCAAGTTAGCTGGGGGAGAAAAATCATCAACAAGAAATGGGATAGATTTTGGATGAACATACTTTGGCTTTGAGCAGTGTATCTGCACTTGGTAGAGCCAGCTCGGTGTCCAAGTTTTTCACAGAGTTTGCATCTATTCTTGTTACTTTTTTGGGCCCTTTTTGGCTTGGCATCTTTCTTTTCATCTTTCTTTCCCTTCTTGCTGCTCCCACCTTTCTCAAACCAAGCCTTGAATCTACTCTGCTTGGGCCTGCCAGCCTTTCTTTTCATCAAAGGAGGACACAAGGAGAACTGAATGTCCACTTCAGGCCACCGAGATCGATCTGTAAGTCCGGAACTGGTGTTCCATATGCAGCCTTGAATTTTGCTACGAATAATACTCATGCAAATATGGGTGCATATTTAGCTTGTGTTTGAGGCCAAGAAAAGTATGGCATGCTCACAAGGCTTCCTAGTGTGTTGCCACTCAAGGCATGTGCATTCATGCAATTGAGTGTCAACAACATGCCCCGCGCCTTTTGTATCTCGACTTCAAGACCCCACAATGAGGATTTCTCAACACACAAATGTGCAAGATTTACGCTCACATTGACCACCGCACAACATCGAAGCTTATCTCCTTGAAGAACATCACCAAGCCTTCTTCTCAATTCCCACAACCTCATGATCATGATCCTGATCTGTCAACCATGTCATGGACAGGCAAGTCTTTTAACTCCTTCACTTTGTTGTTGAAACTTTCGCCAAATTATTGTTGATATGATCACATTTGATGGCAGTTAAAACCAGACTTATACCATAAAAGAGAATGGTAGGTTTCAACCATGTACAAAACTTGACCCTATCCTCTTGAGCATGCCGCCTTAATCTTCTCAAGGTGATATGAATGTGTGCACTGGTGTAAGATCTTGCCGCCACATGCGCCCAAAATCATCTCCTCGAATTTTTGATCAAATTCATCCACATATGGACGAAGCACTCCCCGTCAAAGCATGAGGGAAAACAATCTTCACTGCATTTTCTAAACCTTTACATGCATCTGTGCACCGCCAATGGAGAGATGCCCTATGCATCTTTTCAATCGCATCATGAACCATGTCCATGATGCCTCATCTTTAGACCAAACATGCCAATAGCTACAGGGAACATCCAATTGTGTCCATCTAAAGCATTGCATGCTGCTAGTTGACCATTCCACTTTCCAGTCAAGAAACATGAGTCTATACTCAAATATGGATGGCACCCTGCATTGAAGCCATCGATGCAAGGCTTTAAAGCCATGAAGAATTTAGATAAGAAGACTTCCCCATCAGCTGTTACCTCATTATCTATCTCCACAACACTGCCAGGTGACCTCTTCTCTACTTCTGCTTTGAAGTTATAAAGCATTCGAAAGGTATTTGCCCAATCACCATATAGCTCTTTCATTTCCCTTTGCTTTGCCTTCCACACTGTAGTATAATTCAGCTTAATGGGGTACTACTTTTCCAAGTCTATTTTCAGTCTCTTTGCAGTGTTGTTTGGTGTTGTGGCTAAAAATGGGCTTGATCTTTTCTGCAACCCATAATTGTGATGTCATCTTTGTAACTATTTGAGAACTTGTAATGAAAGTATGAGGTTTTGGAATTTGATTCACTCTTATTGTCCTTCCATCAGGTTGGCGTCTAGCAGATATATACCACTTGCAAGGCTTGGCACCACCATCACAACCTATGCATTTTGCATAGAACTTCTTTTTATCAGTCCACATAGTCTTGGTAGCAAACTCACGTTTGACTGCATATGTCCTAAAACACATCCTGAATTCATCCATGCTTGGAAACAATCTCCCAACTTCAATAACTGGGTCCTCTTTGTCATAAACTGTTACTAGCTCATCATCATGTGCATCATCCACATGAACTGCAGCATTTTCCAACAACTCTCGATCTATATCTGCCTCTTCATCTCTTAAATGGTTGTCACCATCATTTGCAACTTCATCCCTCTTCTTCTCCTAGTCTCTGTCATCTATAGGAATGCCAAAAAGCTTTTCCATTTCAATGTCATCTATTGGTGCAATGACCAAATCAGTCCGGTCATGTATCTCAACTGAATTCCAATCAACAGTTACAATCCTTTGTGCATTACCATCAGCAGCCTCCCCTTGTGCACTAGCATCATCATCCTCCACTGTTAACACTTTCAACTCAGTAAGTATAGGCATTACTTGCCTTTGTGCAGCCTAATCATCCTCGACCATCTGAGCAGCCAGCTTCGAGGCCACATATCCAACCCTCGAATCAGGTTCCAGATCAATGATTTGTGCTAAAAACAGAACAGTTTTGCTTGTCCAACCGTTTCGCTCATCGATTTCATCAACTATATGTTCACCTGTCTCAACCCTAACATAGTCACATTTGTAATCATCAAATCGTAACAAAGAAACTTCTTGCTCTGGCCCCCAAACCACACTATGCCCAATTTTTTCCACCATTTTCCTCACCGCCTCCTCTCCCATGTTTATTAGCTCTTGGGATCAACATGTTCTAATTCCACCTCCCATTTAACAACCGTGTCTCTCTCAATGATCTGCGTGCTGACATCAACTAAAACAGCCCTAGAGGGAAAGAAATTGATGCGAAATTCGAAGGTTTGGCGCGCAACATCGTCTCCCCTGTTTTTGGCGGGCACTATGAGATAGCGGAAGCGAACAAAGAGCTCAACCTTAGAGAAATTAAGTGCAGAGATACGGGATATACCGATTAGAAGTCCCCTCTACATGCTCCATATCGTTCCCCCTCGCCCCGTTCAGCACACCCTCGCCTCCACAATCTAGCATCAATGGGCACGCTCAGATCTCAAATTGAGAAGAATGGGGGAGGAATTAGCTTTCAAATGACACTCACCACCTTCGCCGTCGAACGAAAGCGCAACCGCCTAAATTAATTGTCGTGCCGCCACCGGCGCCGAGAACGATGGGTGAGGTCTGCCGCCGCCGTCGGGAAAGCTACAGTCAGTGTGACGCGCGCTCTCGGTCGGAAGCGGTTGGTTTGACTGGCTTGACTGGCTATCCCAACCAACCGGTTTGGCTTAAACCTAATCTTGGAACAAAGTTAAATGTGTCCTTACGACCGTTTTAAGGCCCGTGTGGCCCTGAGATATTAGCTGCCTCACAACCATCGCATGCCTTCCAATTCCACGTAAAGACGTCGCTTTCCTTCCAATTTCACGTAAAGACGTCGCATAGGAGTTATAAGCCCCAAACAATCAGGATGTTGCGATCGTATCTCGCTCGGCCTTACCCTCTCCTCTCCCGTCTCCGTCGCCACCGGTGGCGCACTCCGGTGAATCAGTTGCGCCCCCACGCGGCTGGTATCCCATCACGGTGCTACACGTCGTCGGAGGAGGACGACACCGATGTCGATCAGCCGGCGGCACTTGCTGCTTCAGCTTACCGCTACGGCCGCGCGTTCCCCGGCCACCACAGGCGACATCACCTCTACGTACGTGGTGCTAGAGGACTGGAACAAAGGGTTCAGCATCCACAAGTTCGACCTGGACGACCGTTCGGACATGGGCGGCGACCTTGCCGTGCGGCTCCGGTGCACCGCCAGGAGAAGCAGCAGCATGGCATCTGCTGGAACTTCGCCGCGCTGGGCAGCAAGATCGTCGCGACGGGCTCGCTAAACTACGAGGACGACTTCGTCACCATCGTGTACGACACCAAGACGGCGAGCGTGTCCATTGCCCCTCGTCTCCCCGTAGAGCTGCACGGACCTTGGACGCTAGCCGCCGCTATGGAGAACAACCTCTACGTGTTCGAGCCCAGCACGCTGAGCACGCGATGGACAGGACGGTGCACTGTACCTAGTAGCATCTACCAATCCGATGATGCCCCGAAGCCTGGTTACCACGAGACAAACTGGTCTTGGACCAGCATCATCCCGGCACAACCTCCACTCAACATCTCCGGAGCAAAGTCGAGCGCGCTGCACTCCGATGAGGCCCTGTTCGTGTCTGCCGGCCAATGGGAATGGAACCCAGCAGACCGCAACCGTGAGCTGTTGAAACTAGGCGATCGGGAGCCGCCAAGAAAGTTGTTCACACTAGGCAGTCGTTTTCATTTTAGTAGCTACACGCCCCACACCTTCTCCTACAACGCAGGGCGTGACGAGTGGAGGCGGCTCGGCGACTGGGAGCTGCCTTTCTATGGCCGAGCCCACTACAACGCCGTGCTTGACGTCTGGGTCGGGCTCCACATGCCGCCCTTCCGCCACATGCCAGATGGCTACGGTCTGCGCCTGCGACGTCGTGCCTCCTGACGACGGGTGCACCACACAGCCGAACTCTAAGCTCTCTACGAAGAAGCTGTTCGACCCTGATGACGCAGAGCGCACCTCAGCGCTAGTCTCCTCCTGCACACTGGCGACATGAACTACTGCCTCGTCGAGGTCCTCGAACGCCAGACGACGTTCATGAGAGAGCGCTATGTGCTTGCCGCCGGTAACAAGTGCACACTCCGCATGTCCACCTTCCGCCTCCAATGCGACAACAATGGCGAGCTTACAGTCGCCGCGCCGAGGTCCGAACGCTCCTACCGCTTCTCTAGATTTGATTCTGGTGAGCGTGTCCAGGTGCTGCACGCCTTCTGGATGTGATAGAGGTTTAGGCTGGTTATAGTGGGAGTATCATAATATTAGTAGCATGCATATGATACTAGTGTATGATACTATATCTCTAGTGCATTGTACTTTCTCTGTTTGGGATTATAGGTTACACACGGTTAACTAAGTTGTCAATTTGACAAACAATATAAATAGAATAAAACAAAAATTATACCATTAAAAATTTTAAATGCTATATTTTTTAATGATATATTTTTTAATGATATATTTTTTGTGCTATATATTTTATATTTTATTAGCCAAATTAGCGACCTATGTATACGCGTAAGACCTATAATCCCAAACAGAGGGAGTATTATATAGTACTCCCTCCGTTTCAAAATATAAGATGCTTTAGATTTGTGAAGAAGATGAATCTAGACTTGTTTTAGTATGTAGGTTCACTCAACTTTGGGATGAATCTACACACTAAAACATGTCTAGATTCATTTTTTTCACAAACCTAAAACATCTTATATTTTGAAACGGAGGGAGTAGTATCATAGTAGAGGTATATTTATTGATTTATATAATCTCTATGTAAAATGTGTGTATAAGATTTATTTGCTAGGATGATTTCTAGTTTTACGTGCTATGATACGGTATCTACCTATGCTAACCACCTCTTTCTTTATTAATTATGACGTTATGTCAGATTTTTGCCAAGTTAGCATGCATAATACACCTTATGATACTAGCAGTAGAACCAGCCTTACAACCAACATGGTGGATTGGCTATATATATATATATATATATATATATATATATATATATATATATCACCAAAGTGGCTTCTCTCGATTTGATACTAGCGTGTGTGTCGTGGTGGTGCACGTAGGGATGCATAGGTGAGACAAGTGGGATACTACTTTTAGACTATTAGACTAATTTTAATTTAGGTGGGATAAGTGGGATAAACGGGATATGTCAAATCTTGATTATTCCACTTAGTTTTGAGTTAGTCTAGTAGTCTAAAAGTGATATCCACTTGTCCCAATTGTCCCATTTCTGTATTCCTAGGCACGAGTTGTGAATGTGATAGAGGTGTGTGGCCAACGTGGTGGATGGGCCATATATATGATGCAACTAATGCATTGAAGATAACTTGTGCCCAAAATAGCTCTCAAGATTCAAGGTTGTTCTCATTGTTATGACAAGGTAAGGTGGAGTTGTTTATGTACGCATTTAATCTTGTGTAGGTTGTCGCTAATTAAGCGTATTGCTCAGCCATTAAGTGCTACTCCCTCGTTAAAGATTATAAGGTCTAAGTTTTTTTTTTAAATGTTAGAAATTACAAGTCCTTTCTCATTTATTACTATCTTACATCCAATGCATGGTCTTTTTTTCTTTCTCTTCTCTCATACATGTATAACTATTGGTGTATGTAGTAATCAAGAGGATAAGTTATTGCTTTTCTTAATCCTATCAAAGTAGTCCATAAGCCTTATAATTCCTAACAGAGTGAGTACCTTTTTAGTTTGATATAATATGAGTAGAAAACTATCGACCTTTCTTTCTTGCTTCCAACTTTGCATGAGTTGGCGTAAAGATAGTAGTTTCTAATGACCCCTGCTTTTGTTTGAAAAAACCTTATTAGTGCAGATAATAAAGACTTGTGACAAATAGCTCATTAGACTATGGCGGTCACTAGCTACTGCCTCCGTTTTAAATGTAAGATATTTTATCTTTGTGAAGCAAATGTATCTAGACTAGTTTTAATATATAGGTTCACTTAGATTGCTAGTGAATCTATATGCTAAAAGTAGTCTAGGTACACTTCTTTATAAACCTAAAATATCTTATATTTTAAGTGAATCTACATATTAAAACTAGTCTAAATACATTTGCGTCATAAAACTAAAATATTTTATTTTTTGAAACAGAGGGAGTAGCTCTTTGCTACAATAAAACTACCCAAGTGTAAGTTGCAAACACTTAATCCCGCTCTCTTGGCTGGTGTCTTGGTGACAACTTTGCATGTGTTTGTGTAAAGATCGTAGCTTCTAATGACCACAGCTTGTGTGTGATCGAACGGCAATCGCATCGTATTGGATTTGGACTCCTTTTAGCAATCCTCGACGATGTCTGCTTCGTGAATACATATACTCTCTCCAATTTAAATTAGTTGACTTAGATTTTTGTCTAGATTTGATTATATATGATTTAGTATTAGATTCATCTATATCTTAATAAGTTTGAGTCAAATAATTTGGACCAGAGGGAGTACATATATGTTATCTCTTTGTCAGCAGCTAGGAAACGGTAATTAAGCATGTACTACATCCAGGCAACCGCATTCGTCAGCAGATACTCGCCTGGCTTGCTGGGGGCGAGGGCCGTGGGCGGCAGCGTGGAGGCGGTTCCCCGGCGCTAGTCGGCGGCAGGTCGGCTTCTCAACGACGTCGGCTTGGGCTGCGGCGGCGACGTCCGCGTGGTTGCTGGTCCGTGGTGGTCGCCATGGCAGGGGGCTTGCTTGGCCAAGATCGGGGCAGGCGGACCTGACCCGGGCGCAACGGGTCTCGGCAGGCGGCGATGATGGTCGGCCGGTGATACGTCAGAAACGTATCTATAATTTTTGATGCTCCATACTTGTTTAGTATCTATTTTGCTTTGCTTTGTCTACAATTTGAGGTGCTTTTAACATGTTTTCTGGTACAAACCTATTAACAAGTTTCCACAGAGTCAGTTGCCTGTTTTCTGCTGCTTTTGGTTCCAGAAAAACTAGTAAGAAAATATTATTGTAATTGGACGGGACAAACGTCAAAGTCAATAACTTTCCGTGGGGAACAAGAAGTCCAGAGGGGAGACGGAGAGACGTGACAGGGCAGCCACCCTCCCCTAGGAGCGGGCGGGCCCTGCCCCGCGCGTAGGCAGGGTGTAGGGCCCCTAGCCACCGCCTCGGCCTTCCCCTTCGCCTATAAGAATGTAACATCCCAGCATTAGAGCTTAGAAATAAGCTGAACACATGTGTGTGCATTGCATTCATGCATAGAAAATCTGAATAATTTTCGCGCTTTTAGATAAAAACAGGTCAAAGATATTGAAGCTTCTCTTAACTTGATGGAATTGAAGTAGATCATCAAGTTGACTGCGATAAGTTTCAATATGACCTTTGCTAAAACCTTATTTTGGGTAAACATGATTTGATCTAAGGGTAGATCAAATGTAATAAAATTAAACCCTAATACATTACCTAGTGATTTACATTTGATCCTTAACTAATCATATCCTAGTATTCATTACACAACTCATGAATACCAATTTATAAATATAACACAAGTAATAGGAATGGTACAATTATATCTTAATCTCATCTACTTATACCATGACTATCATGGTAACACTTAACCTTAACTCTTTAGTGAATTTGAGTAGGAAAGAAGTCAAAGTCAAGATCATATATATCTTTCATTCCATATCAATCTTTATCATCCCTATTGAATCCTATCCTTATAATTGTTGTTCATCAATATTGAGTAATCAACTATTGATTCACCAATTCTTAACATATTAATTCTTGATCTATCAACTCTTATCCTAATTATAGAATCCACCTAAGGCTTATAAACAAAGAGTAAGAAGAGGTAAATAGTGATGCTAGTTTTAGATGTTATCTATAGGATGGGAGTGATTGGAGGAAATCAAATCAATATGGTAACCAAGAAGATTACAAGGATGAAGTCTGAAGATAAGTTACCAAGAGTAGTCCTATTGGATCAAGTAGGTATAGTCAATGAATTATATCTCTTAATCCAATAGAGCTAAACAGAAGATAATTAGAATACAACTGTAGTGTTGTATTGATGAAGCCTTGATTATCCAACTGGAAACCTAAACCATAAAGGATTAAAGGATCATAATGATCATGCCCTACTCACCAATATTGAATTCTTATACCAAGTATAAGTGACATTGGTGGATAAAACATGATTGAACCTAGTATGGGTATATTATCCTAGATTAGTCATTACAAGTCACATTAATATAATGTGAGGTTGGAATGTTATATATTGGAGTCAAGTAGAGACAAGATAGTATGATTAAAATGATGTTAGAGCAACATTGGATTACAGGAGTAGTATTTTCCTATTGGGAAATACTAATCACTAGAGGAGAGTAGAACTTGATATAAACCTCTACTAGAGTAGTATTTGTGATGGATGTTTTAGGAAGGTTATGAATGGAGTTAGATGTAACCATTAGTTGGGTTAGAGATTATTAATAGTAGAATAGTTGTTATAGCTCAGTATTAATAGGAGAATATTATGAAAGCTCTAATCTTAAGCACATTGCATTTATAAGTGGATTTAGAATAAGAAAGGGTGGATAGGAAGTTTCTGTAAAGCAAAGTTCATCATGTTAGTACATGATGATGGACATAGAGAAGGAATATATCTAGGAAAGGAATTCCTTAATCAGAAGTTTAGAATTATGAAGTATAGAATATAGGAATCCTTGTTAAACACTAAACCCTAAATCTAAGACCAAACCTAGTATCCATTTACTATGGTTGATCTATCATCTTGTTTTCACAATGCTTCATAGGAATAATTTCATATATCAAAACACTTAAGCACATCTTTATCATTTTTAATTATCATCATCATATGTGCTTAAGAAATAACTTTATCAATTCTTCCTCATAAGTTATTCTAGAAAACAATTCCCTTATTCTACCTTGAATGGTGATGTTATTAAAGATCACAAACATAAAGACAATGTGATTAACCATTAATCTTTATTCACATTAATAAAATAATCTTGTAAATATTAAATCTTCTAAGAACTTATGGTAAAGCATTTTCAATTCAAACTTTAACTCATTAGTTAATAGTAATACATTCTATAATAAGTTTATGAATTTATGCCCAATTAAAATTGATATCAAAGGCTCACACAAATAATAATAGAAAAGGGATCTATATAATGAAAATAAAGAAACCCTAAACAATATATAATAAAAGTTCACCAATTGATTCTTAACAACTTCAATATTACTGCAATTATTCAGAAAATAAATTCCATAAAGAAATTTCCATCAAATGTGTAATATACAAACCTGAAAACAAAACAGAAAATGAAAAAAGAATTAAACCAGGAAAAAATAGAGGGAAAACCCAATCTGGCCCATGGCCCATTTTCCCTTCTCCCTATCTGCTACTCGCGAGCAGACGATCCCAACCCAACTAGCCCAACTCCTCGGCCCATACCGCTTCGCCCCTTCTTTCTCTTTTCTTCTTCCCCTCGCCCAAAGACGCCGGCGGCATGCCGCGTCATTGGCCGTCATTGCCGTGATGCTCATTGCGAAGAGATTCGTATACCGCCCCAGGCGCCTACAAAATCCCCTCCTAAACTGAGAACGAACCCTAATCCCTTTCCCTCTCGTCTTTCCCTCTCACTGAAACCCTAGCCGCCGGATTTGTTCATCGTCGTCGTCAGAGCCCTCCCCGAGACCAACCGATGATGCAACAAGCTTCGCCGGGGTGGACACTGTCTAGGAGCGGAAGGAATCGAGCTAGAAGGACATAATCGCGCGCATCCACCTTCTCTGACCGCCGCTCGCCGTCGACCATGGCGACGTTGTCCGAGCTCGCCTCCCCTCGCCATAGCCTCCACAAGATTCCTGGTAAGCTTCTGAGTATGCTGGCATCTTTTGATTCGCCGCTCGCTCGTCGTAGTTACCTACCCGCGAGAGGCAGTGTCGTGCCATCGCGCGAGCTCGTCGCCGACCAACCTCCGATGACCAAACTTGAGAGGCGCCGCCACCATTCGACTCAGTGTGCTCGTCCGCGTCCAGCAACCCACTTCCCGCGTGCCAGCATGCACCAAATCAATCGATCGAGCTTCGATCTGAGGGTGAGAGTTCGGGTGACGTCACGATGATGTCCTACTGGCGTCATCCTTCACCAAGTCCACCTGTTGACTGGTCTTTGCCCACGTGGCAGGAGACGTGGCCTAGGGCCCATGGGTCAGTGTCTGTGGCTAGGTAGAGTTGTGGTATAAAAAGTCTGTGCATGTTTAGAAGATAATTAAAACAATATGAATTCAAATTTCAAATATTCTAGAAATAAAATAAAATGATTAAATCTTGTAAATTTAATATCTTTTGTTTTATAAATCAGAAAAATACATACAATATATGAAAATGTTTAGAAAAATAAATTCTACAACTTAAAACTATTATTAAATATTATCATGATAATTATTTAAATAAATATTATTTAATAAATACTTTATAAAGTTCTAATACTTTGATAATTAATATTTTAATAATGTTAAATGTTAAAAATATAAATAAAATACCAAAAATCTTAAAAAAATAAGAATTAGAGTTTAAAACTTTAATTACACATTACTAATCCTCTTAATTAAATATTTATTATTTATTAAGTATTTATAAAGTAATAAACCTTATTAAAATCATATCTTATTATTTATAAACCACAAAAATAAATGTAATATACCAAAATAATCACAAAAATAATACCTACGTGTTAAAAATGTGATTCCACTTTTGAGTTAAATAAAAAGTTAAAGACTTTCATAACTTGAATTTAAACCTATTTCCTTAATTAATAATTCCTATAAAGGTAAATAAAATTTGTTAGTAATTCTAAAAAAAATAATCAATTGAGTCTAGTAAATAATATTAGTCTTAAATATTGGTAGTGTGCATTCAAAATGAATTAACACACTTTAAATACAATTTTATTAAATTATCTCTCAACCATTAATGTAGATTATTTTATAAAAGGATTCTTAATTAATATAAAACCTCCAAGAATAATTATAATAAGATAAAACCATTCTTTATATTAACCACAAGTTTATAAACAAATCAAAATACTATAAGTGAGTTCATAAGTAATAAATAATATTGTTTACTTGTTCACAAACATTAACCACACCCTTATAGGGAGATAAATCCCTTCATATCATTATAATGGAAAGAAACCACTACTCCAATAGAAGTAATGCCATTCTTGAGTAACTTTAAAGAAACAATATAAAGTGAACAAGATACAAGTATCATAAGTAATACACCCTAAGTCTATCTACATTCATAAATTTACTTATAGTTACCAAGCTTTAAGTAGAATGCTAAAAACTTTATTATATACTTTATAGTTAACTTTGGTCTGTTATAATTAAATTGTAAAGCATCTTAATACCAAACCAACCCAGTTAAGAACCAAGATAGATAAGTCTCAAATACTACTAATATCATTATTCTAGTAAAGGCAAATTCTTTATGACTTAAAGACTATAACTAGAAAGAACACCTCATAAATTTAACTTAAAAGATTAAATGATTCTACTTAGTTGAGTAAGAGCTTATTCAAAAGTTATTCGTTTTGCCACTTCAATCAACATATGACAATTAATAGTAAACACCTTACTTTATACTTTACTTGTATATTAAGATTGTTAATACTTAAATTCTTTATGAGTGACATTACTTATAAAGTAAAACTTGAAGATAAACAATTAAGATGTAAGCAACCTTGAGTAGCATTCCATACTGTGTATTTTGTTGTTGTATAAATACCTATTGTTTTCCACACACTCACAAGCCTTAATAAGAAGCACATGTGTGAAACCTAATCTAAAAGGGCAACACATTCCAAGGAAACCCTTTCCAGTATCTAAACCCTAGAACAATGTTATTCTCGGTATTCGCGTTTATCAACTTGGATTACATTACTTATGCATAAAAGCATCTTGCTTCTTTAAACATTAGTACTTACCGGACCAATGATGCAGATTTTAGCTATTGGATCTTTTATATTGTCTTGAAGACCGTGAGTGCATAATCTTGCAATCACAAAAGGCAAGTTCACACTTGCTCATGTCCTTTGATTATTTTATGTAAAGTATTTTACAAATCCAGTGTTGTCATCACCTGCATTTGAAAGATGTCAGAAAACATTACTTTCATAATAATGTGATTATATGTTATTTACCATGAGGTAATAACCTACTATAAGAGTTCCGGTGGTAAAGGAACATATTATCTAGGACTTAACAACCAATGTCGCCAGTGATTCTTATACCAGATATCACGCTAGCCATGAGATTTGGAATGGGACCGAAGTCACCAGATCTTTCCCTCTCGCATGGAGCTGGATGTGCGGATCGTGGTTGTTATCACTTGTAGCATGCATATTATTTACGGTAATTCGTAGAGGATATGCAGCATATGGGTGGGAGCCCTCAATGTCCCACGATAGTTCCGGCATCTGAACGGTCTGTACCGCCATTGCCATAATTTAATAGGTGGGCTGGCGTACACCAAAGAGATACGCGGGGTCGCGGAGAAGGCAGTGATTGGCTTGGATCTTAGTCTGGGCCTCACTCTAAGGAAGTGTGAAGAAACCTGTAATTCGGATGTGCAACAAAGCTAAGATCTCTCATGGGTAAAGTGACGCACCTCTGCAGAGTGTAAGAACTGTAACTTGTTACTCCCTGTTCCGGGAAGGAGCTGCGAACGCGGCGGGAAAGGAACTCCATGAAAGTTCTAGTAAACCCGTGAAGGTCGATTTACATAGCTTTTCGTAATAAAAGCAACCTTTGAAGAAATGTTTATGAAAACTTGCATTGCCTCATCAGAACACTCGATCGGCTATGCAAGTTTTAGCAAACTCAAACCCGCATAGAAACGATTCAAGGTGCCCACCAGCACTTTCGCGCGGTGGAAAACAAAGTAATAACATTACACAACAGTCCTCGATGGGACCCAGAATGAGATATATATATACACAATGACTCAAAGAGTCAAGAATACAGATATAATATACAAAGATCCAAATCACCTTGAAAAAGCGATGGGGCTACGGACAAGATGCAAATGGGGCTAAGAGCCTCAAGAATAACCAATGGCCCATAACCCCCGCCGTGCCAAGCCGGAAGGGTAACCCCGCTAACGCGCCGATCTCAAAACCTGCTTAAACAAAAGGGGTGCCGAAAGGGCAAAGGAAAAGAGGAGCGCCAAGATCGAGGCCGACACGGCGAGGCTAGAATGCGGTCCTCGCCACATAGGTATGGTGGATCAAGCGGCAGCGGCATGCACTAAACAACCTATAGAGACTCGATACAACCGCGGATATTAGAGGGATAAGAATGACCTAACCGGACCTAACTCAAGCTATCACCAAACAAACCCATCCCGGTGTTTCTCGAGACCAACGAGGAAGTCAACCGAGGAACTCACACGGTTGGCTTTACTTATTCGGTTATAGTTGGAACTTTATTAGTCGGTTTAGATAATCGCCCGATAAAGTAAGTGGGCACTTTTAGTTAATCATTCCGTTATAGTGGCATCAATTACTAGTCGATACATTTAGCATGAGATAAACCCAAAACCCAAAGCTTGTTGGTACTTTTAATTAGCCATTCCGCTGTAGTGAAGCTGATTACTAATCATATCGGAAACAAGTCAATTTAAAACAATAAACTTTAGTTATAGTTGTCTATGATCAAGCATCGCTCCAAGTCGTCCATAACCGCGGACACGGCTTCGAAAAGATTAAACCGCGGGTGCACCAAAGTATCCACAGCACTTGACCCTTTTGCCGATCGCTTAACATACACCCATCGGTATGTCCGGGGCCTACGTCACGACGTCCCCAGACCCAAAGCAAGCACGGGGGGCCACCCCACTAAGTCTACCCGCAACGAAGTCGGCCGGTCTCCGAGACGGACTTAGGGTTTGCGACAATGGCTGTAAACGACAACAGATCCCCAATCGGGGACTGTCGATACCGCGAAAACATTCCGCTTCCTAAACAAAGATGCGGCTCCTCACACAATCGTAAATACATAAGTAGCATGGCATAAGTACAGATAGTAAAAACACTCGAACTAGTTGTGGCCCCCAAGACAATACTTTGAAATCGTAATTATCAATGGGGCCCATATCTCCCCACGTGGTTAGCGCTCGATCTCTAACAGTGTCAAGAACTCGGGTCCCACGGACACAAGTGGTGGTCGGAAACCAAAACTTACCTATCACCCACCGATGCCTCTGCTTAATTCAATTTTAGTTGTTAAACAGGAATTTAAGTGAACAATAAGTAAAACCATGATCATCTCCGACATCAACATGCGGCAATTCCTCCAACATTGGTGGTACTTGACGACAAGCCAAACACTTGAGCAAGCGACTACGACACGCGGGTCCAACTATCTACCAAACAACAGGTAATAGGATGTGTCCAAGGCTATATATGGCTGCAATGGATATCACGGGTACGAAACTAGAGCAACGCAACACAGATAGCAATAGATCAACAGGAGGGAAGTAAATACTATAAAAGTAAGATAGGTAGAAAGGGGGAGATGCTCGCCTGAAAACATTGTCGAAGGGTTCGACCGAAGACCGGGGCGAAGCTCACATCAACTCAACGGCCTTATCCGCGAAGAAGCAAAACACTAGAAGAAACACCGGATGCACTATTTAATACAACGCAGAAGATCGGCATGATGCATGCATGATGGATGGCATGGCAAAGGTGCGATGCAATTGGTCATAATAAGTGGAACCGGGGTCCCGACAATTAATTAAATGGTTCAAGTTGTTTAGCTACCCCGCAATTTAAATGTTGTATTAACATGGCCAAGATAGTACCGGTTCGCTACACAAGTTTAAATGAGGCCAATATAAGGCTAGATTTGCCCGCATATGGGCCCCATATTTAATTAAGAGGTGAATCGGCATAAGGCCCCCAACCAATGATATGCATGCGAGATGACAAAATAAGTATGCAACAAGTTGATATTTCGTTTGTAAAATAGGGTTGGCGGGAAGGGATTCACACATTAGAGGGGGTCTCGACGTACTTGGGGTTCCGGGGTTCGGGGTCGGTCTCAGGGTTCAGGGTTCGGCGGGTCCGTTCTCAGCGGGATCGTTCTCTCGTTCTCGGTAACGGGGCAGATCTTGCATTCCGGGAAGATGTACTTGGCGGTCTCCGCCCACCTGTGTCGGGCCGATCGTGTCGGCGCGTAGGTCTTTGCGTGCCGTCGTATCGGGTCGGTCTTGGCGTCCGGGAAGCGGTACTTGTCGCACCTGTGGTCTTCGGGTGTTAAGGCGACGACCTTGTCGTTCGATGTCGGGTCTCAAACACGGGCGGTACTTGTCGTTCCTTAGCGATCTTGGCGGCTCGGAGGGAGTTTGAGGGATCGGTACGGTCTTCGGATTCCGTGAGGGAGGTCATGGCGTCGGTGCGGTCGATCTTGTCGACTCCATGTTTTCAGCTGTCGGTGTCGGACTCGATTTCAGGGGGTCCGGGCGCGCCGGGATCGGTCTTCGAAGTCCGTGAACGGGCATCGGATCCGCATCCATGTAGAAGATCTTGGTGTGTCGCGTGTTTTCGGTCTTGCCTCCGGGCGCTATAACCTTCAACAACACACAACGTTGCATCTCCTGCCGGAACAGAGGCCGACGGGAGCAGAAGGCGCGGGCCCGGGGGGGCTAGGCGACGGCTGCAGGGGGCGATGGCGACGGGGACACGAGCCGCTCGGCCCGGGCTGGGAAGACGCGAGGGCGTCCTGCAGGAGGCGCCAGAGGAAGGTCGCAGGGAGGTTCGAGGGGGCCCACCGCTGCAGGTGAGGTGCGCGCGGCCCGGCAGAGAAGCGCGCGGCAGCGGAGGGGCGGGTCGACGGCGCGCATGAGGAGGTCCGTGACGAGGCAGCTGCTGGCTGAACGCGGCGCGCGCTGTGGTGGCTCAGCCGGCGAGGCGGGCTCAGGGGCGGGATGCTCGGAGGCGGGAAGCGACTGCAGCGGCGAGGCGGCTTGGGGACGCGCGGCGCGAGGTGGAGGCCGGAGCGGGGCGAGCAGGGAGGCGGGCCGAGCTCGGGCCAGGGTTGCAGGGGAGGGGGTGGCCTGGAGAGAAGGGCGACGCGGGCGAGCCGACGGGCGAGGGAGGCCGCCAGAGAGGTGCGCCGTGGTCGGAGGCGCGGCCAGCTGGAGCGGCCGCGCTGCCTGGAGGACGCGAGAGAGGCTGCGGGGAGGCGAAGGGGTTCTCAAGCGAGGGTCACAAGGGGAGAGAACCAGAGGGAGAGGGAGGAGGAAAAGGAACAGGGGCTGAGAGGTGGGCCGACGGTGGGACCCAGGGCAAGGCTGGTGGGGTGGGTCTGGGGCGTGAGCGCGGGGTGGTTCGAAAAGGCGTCAGTTGTGTGTTGTGTGGGCAGGGTGAGGAGAGGTTGGGCCATGTGGCGGGCTAGGAGTGGTTAGGGAAGAGGGAGAGATGAGGTGGCGCCCAGGATTGGGTGGGGTGATGTGGAGGGAGAGGGTAGAGTTTTAGGTAGAATAGGTTTTAGGTGGGGTGGCGGGATGGACCGATTTAAAACAGGGTGGTCGTCGTCTATTCGCCCGCTCGACCGCCACTAAAATAATTATAAATTTTATTTATTTTCAATTATCTTTTGTAACTAGTTTTAGACAAACAAAATATCCGGAACAACCGGGTTTATGCTTGAATAAAAGTCGGGGCGTTTTAGAAAATGAAAGCGGGCTTTGCGAAACATAGTTTTTAGCAAACAATGCATGATGATGACGATGCCATGCACAAATTCAACGTGATTTTCTAGTAGTGGTTTTATGGGATGCCACACCGACACCACTAACAATGGATCTCGCCGAGATCCGCCTCATGGTACCGAAGGAAGGTCGGCGATCTGCGCCTTTTGCTTCGTAGATCCTCGCGACACCACTAACAAGAGGTCGTTGTCCCCGATCGCCGAGAGAGCACTCGAACAAAAAGGTCGAAGGTAGAGGTATCAACAAATAGGCCATCTCTAGCTTCCGTGGAAGGAGTAAAATTGCATCGATCCACCATTCAATGTACCTAAGCGAATGATAAGAGTAGTGGTATGGTCGCGACTCCATCCCGCACTCAAAGCATTACTATGTACACGAATAGACAGATTATGCAACCAACCCTCGGATTCAGACTGAAGATCTCGACAAGCGAGGTTCGGATCAAAGGAGTGATGCGACGATCGGATCTGGCGAGAGGATGTCGTCGGAAAACACCGGAAGGAACAAACAAGGAACAAAGAATGGTTCCACGGAAGACGGATTCCTCAAGCAGCGTGAACACCGGATGGGAGAGCACCGTTATCAAAGAAGGAAGCGAAACCCTGAAGGTACGACGGAACCAGAGAGACGAGAGCGGATTCAAAACACGTCGAGACAAGAGGGGAATAGCAGAGGGGTAAGGAGTAAAATCAGACCTAATCAGAACTATCCAACCGATTTTGCAAAATAGTTTTGACACTCTACTTCGGCCGTTAGCTAGGTTATCCTACAGGCTGGACTTGTGGGGTATCGCAACTGCTGAGCTCTGATACCACCAGAACACCCTCGGATCGGCCCTATGCAAGTTTTAGCAAAACTCGCCAAACCCGCATAGAAACGATTCGAAGGTGCCCACCAGGCACTTTCGTGCGGGTGGAAAACAAAGTAATAACATTACACAACAGTCCTCGATGGGACCCACATAACAGATATATATATACACAGCGACTCAAAGAGTCAATAATACAGATATAATATACAAAGATCCAAATCACCTTGAAAACGATGGGGCGTCCGACTACGGACAAGATGCAAATGGGGCTAAGAGCCCTGAAGAATAACCAATGGCGTCCATAACCCTGCCCAGGCCAAGCCGGAAGGGTAACCCTGCTAACGACGTCGATCTCAAAACCTGCTTAAACAAAAGGGGTGCCGACAAAGGGCAAAGGAAAAAGAGGAGCGCCAAGATCGAGGCCAAGACACGGCGAGGCTAGACCAAGGTCCTCGCCACATAGGTATGGTGGATCAAGCGGCAAGCAAGATGCACTAAACAACCTATAGAGACTCGATACAATCACGGATATTAGAGAGGGATAAGAATGACCTAACGGACCCAACTCAAGCTATCACCAAACAAACCCATCCCGGTGTTTCCTCGAGACCAAACGAGGAAGTCAACCGAGGAACTCACGGTTGGCGCTTTACTTATTCGGTTATAGTTGCGGCACTTTACTAGTCAGGTTTAGATAATCGTCCTGATAAAGTAAGCAGTGGGCACTTTTAGTTAATCATTCCGTTATAGTGGCATCAATTACTAGTCAGATACATTTAGCATGAGATAAACCCAAAACCTAGCAGTTGTTGGTACTTTTGATTAGCCATTCCGTTGTAGTGAAGCTGATTACTAATCATATCGAAACAAGTCAATTTAAAACAATAAACTTTAGTTATAGTTGTCTATGATCAATCGTGCTCCAAGTCGCCTATAACCGCGACACGGCTTCGAAAAGATTAAACCTGCAGGGTGCACCAAAGTATCCACAGCACTTCACCCTTTTGCCGATCGCTAACATACACCCATCCAGATGTCGGCGGGCCTAAGTCACGACGCTCCTGCACCCAAAGCAAGCACGGGGGCCACCCCACTAAGTCTACCCAACGAAGTCGGCCGGTCTCCGAGACGGACTTAGGGTTTGCGACAATGGTCAGAACAAGAGATCCCCAATCGGGATCCGACATCACATGAAAACATTCCGCTTCCTAAACAGACAACAGGCTCCTCACACAATCGTAAATACATAAGTAGCATGGCATAAGTGGATAGTAAAACACCTCGAACTAGTTGTGGCCCCCAAGACAATACTTTGAAATCGTGTAATTATCAATGGGGCCCATATCTCCACCGTGGTTAGCGCCGATCTCTAACAGTGTCAAGAACTCGGTCCCACGGGACACAAGTGGGCGGTCGGAAACCAAAACTTACCTATCACCCACCGATGCCTCTCGCTAATTCAATTTTAGTTGTTAAACAGAATTTAAGTGAACAATAAGTAAAACCATGATCATCTCCGACATCAACATGCGGCAATTCCTCCAACATTGGTGGTACTTGACGACAAGCCAAACACTTGAGCAAGCGATCACGACACGGGTCCAACTATCTACCAAACAACAGGTAATAGGATGTGTCCAAGGCTATATATGGCTGCAATGGATATCACGGGTACGAAACTAGAGCAACGCAACACAGATAGCAATAGATCAACAGGAGGGAAGTAAATACTATAAAAGTAAGATAGGTAGAAAGGGGGAGATGCTCGCCTGAAAACATTGTCGAAGGGTTCGACCGAAGACCGGGGCGAAGCTCACATCAACTCAACGGCCTTATCCGCGAAGAAGCAAAACACTGGAAGAAACACCGGATGCACTATTTAATACAACACAGAAGATCGGCATGATGCATGCATGATGGATGGCATGGCAAAGGTGCGATGCAATTGGTCATAATAAGTGGAACCGGGGTCCCGACAATTAATTAAATGGTTCAAGTTGTTTAGCTACCCCGCAATTTAAATGTTGTATTAACATGGCCAAGATAGTACCGGTTCGCTACACAAGTTTAAATGAGGCCAATATAAGGCTAGATTTGCCCGCATATGGGCCCCATATTTAATTAAGAGGTGAATCGGCATAAGGCCCCCAACCAATGATATGCATGCGAGATGACAAAATAAGTATGCAACAAGTTGATATTTCGTTTGTAAAATAGGGTTGGCGAGAAGGGGTTCACATTAGAGGGTCTCGACGCATTTGGGGTTCCGGGTCGGTCTCGTGGTTCGGGGTTTCGCGGTCCGTTCTCGCCGGATCGCTCTTCGCTCGTAACGGGCAGATCTTGCGTCCGGAAGATGTACTTGGCGGTCTCCGGCTCCACCTGTGTCGGGCCGATCTTGTCGTGAAGGTCTTGTCGGGCCGGCGTATCGGGTCGGTCTTGGCGTCCGAGAAGCGGTACTTGTCGCACCTGTGGTCTTCGGGTGTGAAGGCGACGACCTTGTCGCTCGGCTGTCGGGTCTCAAATACGGGCGGCACTTGTCGCTCCTTAGCGATCTTGGCGGCTCGGAGGAGTTTGAGGATCGGCACGTCTTCGGATTCCGTGAGGGAGGTCATGGCGCTTGCGGTCGATCTTGTCGACTCCACGCTTTCACCGCCGGTGTCGGACTCGATTTCAGGGGGTCCGGGCGCGCCGGGATCGGTCTTCGAAGTCCGTGAACGGGCATCGGATCCGCATCCATGTAGAAGATCTTGGTGTGTCGCGTGTTTTCGGTCTTGCGTCGGGCGCTATAACCTTCGAACAACACAACGTTGCATCTCCTGCCGAACAGAGGCGCGGGCCCGGGAGGCTAGGCGACGGCTGCAGGGGCGATGGCGACGGGACACGGCCGGCCCGGGCGCTGGGAAGACGCGGCGAGGGCGTCGCAGAGGCGCCCGAGAGGAAGGTCGCAGGAGGTTCGAGGGGGGCCCACCGGCCGGCAAGGTGAGGCCGCGCGGCGGTCCCGGCAGAGAAGCGCGGGCGAGCGGGAGGGCGTGGCCGGCGCGAGGAGGTCCGGTGACGAGGCGGCTGCGCGGAGCAATGAACGCGGGCGGCTACTGGTGGTGGCTCGGGCGAGGCGGGCTCAAAGGCGGGGATGCTGAGGGGAAGCGGCTGCAGCGGCGAGGCGGCTTGAAGGACGGCAAAAGTTGCTGCGAGGTGGAGGCCGGAGCGGGGGCGAGCAGGGGGAGGGGCGGCGCCGGGGCCGAGCTCGGGCCGGCGGGTTGCAGAGGGGAGGGGGTGGCCTGAGCGCCTTGGAGAGAAGGGCGACGCGGGCGAGCCGACGGGCGAGGGAGGCCGCCAGAGAGGTGCGCCATGATGGGAGGGGCGCCGGGCGGCGGCGGCACGCTGGGGAGGAGGCGAGAGAGGCTTGGGAGGCGAGGGGTTCTGGCGAGGGCTGCAAGGGAGAGAACCAGAGGGAGAGGGAGGAGGAAGAGGAACAGGGCCGTGGAGAGGTGGGCGGACGGTGGGACCTGTGGGGGCAATGGCGGTTGGCGGGGTGGGTTCTGGGCGTGAGCGCTGGGTGGTTCGGAAAAGGCGTCGTGTGTTGTGTTGTGTGGGCAGGGTGAGAGGAGAGGGTTGGGCCATGTGGCGGCTAGGAGTGGTTAGGGAAGAGAGAGATGAGGTGGCGCCTGTGGATTGGGTGGGGTGATGTGGAGGAGAGAGGGTAGAGTTTTAGGTAGAATAGGTTTTAGGTGGGGCTGGCAGGATGGACCGATTTAAAAACAGGGGTGGTCGTTCGGGTCTATTCGGCCCGTTCGACTGCCCCACTAAAATAATTATAAATTTTATTTATTTTCAATTATCTTTTGTAACTAGTTTTAGACAAACAAAATATCCGGAACAACCGGGGTTTGGCGTTTGAATAAAAGTCGGGGCGTTTTAGAAAATGAAAGCGGGCTTTGCGAAACATAGTTTTTAGCAAACAATGCATGATGATGACGATGCCATGCACAAATTCAACGCGATTTTCTAGTAGTGGTTTTATGGATGCCACACGACACCACTAACAATGGATCTCGCCTCGAGATCCGCCTCATGGTACCGAAAGGAAGGTCGGCGATCTGCCTTTTTGCTTCGTAGATCCTCGCGACACCACTAACAAGAGGTCGTTGTCCCCGATCGTCGAGAGAGCACTCCTGAACAAAAGGTCAAGGTAGAGGTATCAACAAATAGGCCATCTCTAGCTTCCGTGGAAGGGGTAAATGGTATCTATCCACCATTCAATGTACATAAGCGAATGATAAGAGTAGTGGTATGGTCGCGACTCCATCCCGCACTCAAAGCATTACTATGTACACGAATAGACAGATTATGCAACCAACCCTCGATTCAGATCAAGATCTCGACAAGCGAGGTTCGGATCAAAGGAGTGATGCGACTGTGATCGGATCCGCGTAGAGGATGTCGCCACCGGAAAACACCGAAGGAACAAACAAGGAACAAAGAATGGTTCCACGGAAGACGGATTCTCAAGCAGCGTGAACACGGATGGAGAGCACCGTTATCAAAGAAGGAAGCGAAACTCAAGGTACGACGGAACCCAACCACGAAATCTGGACTCAAGAGAGAGACGAGCGGATTCAAAACACGCCGAGACAAGAGGGGAATAGCAGAGGGTAAGGAGTAAAATCAGACCTAATCGTAACTATCCAACCGATTTTGCAAAATAGTTTTGACACTCTACTTCTGCCGTTAGCTAGGTTATCCACAGTCGGACTTGTGGGGTATCGCAACCGCCGAGCTCGATACCACTCTGAACACCCTCGATCGGCCCTATGCAAGTTTTAGCAAAACTCGCCAAACCCGCATAGAAACGATTCAAGGTGCTCACCAGCACTTTCGTATGCGGTGGAAAACAAAGTAATAACATTACACAACAGTCCTCGATGGGACCCACGTAATGTATATATATATACACAGACTCAAAGAGTCAAGAATATACGATATAATATACAAAGATCCAAATCACCTTGAAAACGATGGGGCGTCCGACTACGGACAAGATGCAAATGGGGCTAAGAGCCCAAGAATAACCAATGTCGTCGCCCATAACCCCGCCTGGCCAAGCCGGAAGGGTAACCGCTAACGGCGCCGATCTCAAAACCTGCTTAAACAAAAGGGTGCCGACAAAGGGCAAAGGAAAAAGAGGAGCGTCAAGATCGAGGCCAGACAGCGAGGCTAGAATTGCTGTCCTCGCCACATAGGTATGGTGGATCAAGCGGCAGCAAGATGCACTAAACAACCTATAGAGACTCGATACAACCGGCGGATATTAGAGAGGATAAGAATGACCTAACCGACCCAACTCAAGCTATCACCAAACAAACTCATCCGTGTTTCCTCGAGACCAACGAGGAAGTCAACCGAGGAACTCACGGTTGGCGCTTTACTTATTCGTTATAGTTGCGGCACTTTATTAGTCAGGTTTAGATAATCGTCCTGATAAAGTAAGCAGTGGGCACTTTTAGTTAATCATTCCGTTATAGTGGCATCAATTACTAGTCAGATACATTTAGCATGAGATAAACCCAAAACCCAGCAGTTGTTGGTACTTTTAATTAGCCATTCCGTTGTAGTGAAGCTGATTACTAATCATATCGGAAACAAGTCAATTTAAAACAATAAACTTTAGTTATAGTTGTCTATGATCAAGCACTGTGCTCCAAGTCGTCCATAACCGCGGACACGGCTTCTCGAAAAGATTAAACCCCTGGGTGCACCAGTATCCACAGCACTTCGACCCTTTTGCCGGATCGCTAACATACACCCATCGGTCCAGAGGGCGGGGCCTAAGTCACGACGCTCCTCAGCAGCAAAGCAAGGGGGCCACCCCACTAAGTCTACCCGCAACAAAGTCGGCCGGTCTCCGACGGACTTAGGGTTGGTTCGACAATGGTCAGAACGATGCTAGATCCCAATCGGGATCGCCGATCCGAAACATTCCGCTTCCTAAACAAGACAGCGTGCTCCTCACACAATCAAATACATAAGTAGCATGGCATAAGTACAGGATAGTAAAACACCTCGAACTAGTTGTGGCCCCAATATACTTTGAAATCGTGTAATTATCAATGGGGGCCCATATCTCCCCACCGTGGTTAGCGCTCGATCTCGGTAATGTGTCAAGAACTCGGGTCCTACGGGACACAAGTGGGCGGTCGGAAACCAAAACTTACCTATCACCCACCGATGCCTCTGCTTAATTCAATTTTAGTTGTTAAACAGGAATTTAAGTGAACAATAAGTAAAACCATGATCATCTCCGACATCAACATGCGGCAATTCCTCCAACATTGGTGGTACTTGACGACAAGCCAAACACTTGAGCAAGCGACTACGACACGCGGGTCCAACTATCTACCAAACAACAGGTAATAGGATGTGTCCAAGGCTATATATGGCTGCAATGGATATCACAGTACGAAACTAGAGCAACGCAACACGTATAGCAATAGATCAACAGGAGGGAAGTAAATACTATAAAAGTAAGATAGGTAGAAGGGGAGATGCTCACTGAAAACATTGTCAAGGGTTCGACCAAGACCGGGCGAAGCTCACATCAACTCAACGGCCTTATCCGCAAGAAGCAAAACACCGGAAGAAACACCGGATGCACTATTTAATACAACATAAGATCGGCATGATGCATGCATGATGGATGGCATGGCAAAGCAGCGATGCAATTGGTCATAATAAGTGGAACCGGTCCCGACAATTAATTAAATGGTTCAAGTTGTTTAGCTACCCGCAATTTAAATGTTGTATTAACATGGCCAAGATAGTACCGTTCACACAAGTTTAAATGAGGCCAATATAAGGCTAGATTTGCCGCATATGGGCCCCATATTTAATTAAGAGGTGAATCGCATAAGGCCCCCAACCAATGATATGCATGCGAGATGACAAAATAAGTATGCAACAAGTTGATATTTCGTTCAGAAATAGGGTTGGCGGAAGGATTCACATTAGAGGGGGTCTCGACGCATTTGGGGTTCCGGGTTCGGGTCGGTCTCGGGTTCGTGGTTCGCCGGATCGTGAGATCGTTCTCTCGTAACGGGCGATCTTGCATTCGGAAGATGTACTTGGGTCTCGGCTCCACCCAGTCGGGGCCGATCTTGTCGTCGCAAGGTCTTGTCGGGCGATCGGGTCGGTCTTGGCGTCCGGAAGCGGTACTTGTCGCACCTGTGGTCTTGGTGTTAAGGCGACGACCTTGTCGCTCGGCTCGGGTCTCGAACACGGGCGGCACTTGTCGCTCAGCGATCTTGGCGGCTCGGAGGAGTTTGAGGATCGACGGTCTGATTCCGTGAGGGAGGTCATGGCGTCGGTGCGGTCGATCTTGTCGACTCCACGCTTAGTTATCGGTGTCGGACTCGATTGGGGTCCGGCGCCGATCGGCTTCAAGTCCGTGAACGCATCGGATCCGCATCCATGTAGAAGATCTTGGTGTGTCGCGTGTTTTCGGTCTTGCGTCTCGGGCGTTGCGAACCTTCAACAACACACAACGTTGCATCTCCGCCGAACAGAGGCCGACGGGAGCAGAAGGGCGCCCGGGAGGCTAGGCGACGCAGGGGGCGATGGGGACACGGGCTCGGGCCGCGCTTGGGAAGACGCGGGTGAGGCGTCTGCAGGAGGCGCCGAGAGGAAGGTCGCAGGAGGTTCGAGGGGGCCCACCGCGCCGGCAAGGTGAGCGCGGGCGGTCTGGCAGAGAAGGCGCGCGTAGCGGGAGGGGCGGGTCGACGCGCATGCAGGAGGTCCGACGAGGCAGCTGCTGGGAGCAGGAACGCGGCGGCTATGGTGGTGGCTCGGGCGGGCGAGGCGGGCTCAGCGGGCTCAGGGCGGGATGCTCGGAGGCAGGGAAGCGGGCTGCAGCGGCGAGGCGGCAGAAGGACGGCGGTGCAAGGCGAGGTGGAGGCCGAGCGGCAAGAAGGGGCGGGCGCCGAGCTCAGCCGGGCGGGGGAGGGAGGGGCCTGCGCTGGGATAAGGGGCGACGCTGGCGAGCCGACGGGCGAGGGAGGCCGCCAGAGGTGCGCCATGTGATCGGGGCGCGGCCAGCCGGGAGCGGCGCAGCACGCGGTTCTGGGAGGACGCGAGAGAGGGGCTTGGGAGGCGAGCGGGGTTCTGGCGAGGCTGCAAGAGGAGAGAACCAGAGGGAGAGGGAGGAAGAGGAACAGGGCGAGAGGTGAGCTGACAGGGGACCTGTGGGGCAGCCGGTTGGCGGGTGGGTTCCTGGGCGTGAGCTGGGTGGTTCGAAAAGGTGTGTTGTGTGTTGTGTGGGCAGGTGAGGAGAGGGTTGGGCCATGTGGCGGGCTAGGAGTGGTTAGGGAAGAGGGAGAGATGAGGTGGCGCCCAGGATTGGGTGGGGTGATGTGGAGGAGAGAGGGTAGAGTTTTAGGTAGAATAGGTTTTAGGTGGGTGGCGGGATGGACCGATGAAAACAGGGGTGGTCGTCGGGTCTATTCGCCCGCTCGACCGCCCCACTAAAATAATTATAAATTTTATTTATTTTCAATTATCTTTTGTAACTAGTTTTAGACAAACAAAATATCCGGAACAACCGGGTTTGGCGTTTGAATAAAAGTCGGGCGTTTAGAAAATGAAAGCGGCTTTGCGAAACATAGTTTTAGCAAACAATGCATGATGATGACGATGCCATGCACAAATTCAACGCGATTTTCTAGTAGTGGTTTTATGGATGCCACACCGACACCACTAACAATGGATCTCGCCTCGAGATCCGCCTCATGGTACCGAAGGAAGGTCGGCGATCTGCGTTTTTGCTTCGTAGATCCTCGCGACACCACTAACAAGAGGTCGTTGTCCCCGATCGAGAGAGCACTCCGGAACAAAAAGGTCGAAGGTAGAGGTATCAACAAATAGGCCATCTCTAGCTTCCGTGGAAGGAGTAAAATTGCATCGATCCACCATTCAATGTACATAAGCGAATGATAAGAGTAGTGGTATGGTCGCGACTCCATCCCGCACTCAAAGCATAACTATGTACACGAATAGACAGATTATGCAACCAACCCTCGGATTCAGACTGAAGATCTCGACAAGCGAGGTTCGGATCAAAGGAGTGATGCAGACTCTGCATCGGATCCGGGCGAGGATGTCGGCGCGTCGGAAAACACCGGAAGGAACAAACAAGGAACAAAGAATGGTTCCACGGAAGACGGATTCCTCAAGCAGCGTGAACACCGGATGGGAGAGCACCGTTATCAAAGAAGGAAGCGAAACCCTGAAGGTACGACGGAACCCAACCACGAGAAATCCTGGACTCGAAGAGAGAGACGAGAGCGGATTCAAAACACGTCGAGACAAGAGGGGAATAGCAGAGGGGTAAGGAGTAAAATCAGACCTAATCAGAACTATCCAACCGATTTTGCAAAATAGTTTTGACACTCTACTTCGGCCGTTAGCTAGGTTATCCTACGTGCTGGACTTGTGGGGTATCGCAACGCTGAGCTCGATACCACTGTAACACCCTCGAATCGCCCTATGCAAGTTTTAGCAAACTCGCCAAACCCGCATAGAACGATTCAAGGTGCCCACCAGCACTTTCGTATGGGTGGAAAACAAAGTAATAACATTACACAACAGTCCTCGATGGGACCCATGTAATGATATATATATACACGACTCAAAGAGTCAAGAATACAGATATAATATACAAAGATCCAAATCACCTTGAAAACGATGGGCGTCCGACTACGGACAAGATGCAAATGGGGCTAAGAGCCTCAAGAATAACCAATGGCGCCCATAACCCCAAAGCCAAGCCGGAAGGGTAACCCCTAACGGCCGATCTCAAAACCCGCTTAAACAAAAGGTGCCGACAAAGGGCAAAGGAAAAGAGGAGCCAAGATCGAGGCCAAGACACGCGAGGCTAGAATTCGCGGTCCTCGCCTACATAGGTATGGTGGATCAAGCGGCAAAGATGCACTAAACAACCTATAGAGACTCGATACAATCATGGATATTAGAGAGGGATAAGAATGACCTAACCGACCCAACTCAAGCTATCACCAAACAAACCCATCCCGGTGTTTCCTCGAGACCAAACGAGGAAGTCAACCGAGGAACTCACACGGTTGGCAGTTTTACTTATTCGGTTATAGTTGCGGCACTTTATTAGTCAGGTTTAGATAATCGTCCTGATAAAGTAAGCAGTGGGCACTTTTAGTTAATCATTCCGTTATAGTGGCATCAATTACTAGTCAGATACATTTAGCATGAGATAAACCCAAAACCCAGCAGTTGTTGGTACTTTTAATTAGCCATTCCGTTGTAGTGAAGCTGATTACTAATCATATCGGAAACAAGTCAATTTAAAACAATAAACTTTAGTTATAGTTGTCTATGATCAATCGGCTCCAAGTCGTCCATAACCGCGACACGGCTTCGAAAAGATTAAACCGCAGGGTGCACCAAAGTATCCACAGGCACTTCGACCCTTTTTGCCAGATCAGTTAACATACACCCATCGGTATGTCGGCTGGGCCTAAGTCACGACGTTCCCAAACCCAAAGCAAGCACGGGGGGGCCACCCCACTAAGTCTACCCGCAACAAAGTCGGCCGGTCTCCGAGACGGACTTAGGGTTTGCGACAATGGTCAGAACGACAGATCCCCAATCGGGACCGCTGACATACCATGAAACATTCCGCTTCCTAAACAGTACAGCGTGCTCCTCACACAATCGTAAATACATAAGTAGCATGGCATAAGTACAGGATAGTAAAAACACCTCGAACTAGTTGTGGCCCCCAGTACAATACTTTGAAATCAGGTAATTATCAATGGGGGGCCCATATCTCCCCACCTGTGGTTAGCGCGCTCGATCTCGGAACAGGTGTCAAGAACTCGGGTCCTACGGGACACAAGTGGGCGGTCGGAAACCAAAACTTACCTATCACCCACCGATGCCTCTGCTTAATTCAATTTTAGTTGTTAAACAGGAATTTAAGTGAACAATAAGTAAAACCATGATCATCTCCGACATCAACATGCGGCAATTCCTCCAACATTGGTGGTACTTGACGACAAGCCAAACACTTGAGCAAGCGACTACGACACGCGGGTCCAACTATCTACCAAACAATGTAATAGGATGTGTCCAAGGCTATATATGGTCGCAATGGATATCACGGGTACGAAACTAGAGCAACGCAACACGTATAGCAATAGATCAACAGAGGGAAGTAAATACTATAAAAGTAAGATAGGTAGAAAGGGGAGATGCTGCGAAAACATTGTCGAAGGTTCGAATCAAGACCGGGCGAAGCTCACATCAACTCAACGGCCTTATCCGCCAAGAAGCAAAACACCGAAGAAACACCGGATGCACTATTTAATACAACGCAGAAGATCGGCATGATGCATGCATGATGGATGGCATGGCAAAGGTGCGATGCAATTGGTCATAATAAGTGGAACCGGGGTCCCGACAATTAATTAAATGGTTCAAGTTGTTTAGCTACCCCGCAATTTAAATGTTGTATTAACATGGACAAGATAGTACCGGTTCGCTACACAAGTTTAAATGAGGCCAATATAAGGCTAGATTTGCCCGCATATGGGCCCCATATTTAATTAAGAGGTGAATCGGCATAAGGCCCCCAACCAATGATATGCATGCGAGATGACAAAATAAGTATGCAACAAGTTGATATTTCGTTTGTAAAATAGGGTTGGCGAGAAGGGGTTCACACATTAGAGGGGGTCTCGACGTACTTGGGGTTCCGGGTCGGTCTCGTGGTTCGGTTCGCGGTCCATTCTCGCCGGATCGTTCTCGCTCGGTAACGGGCAGATCTTGCGTTCCGGAAGATGTACTTGGCGGTCTCCGCTCCACCCGGTCGGGCCGATCTTGTCGCCGCGAAGGTCTTGTCGGCCGGGCGATCGGGTCGGTCTTGGCGTCCGGAAGCGGTACTTGTCGCACTGTGGTCTTCGGTGTTAAGGCGACGACCTTGTCGCTCGGATGTCGGGTCTCAAACGGGCGGCGCACTTGTCGCCCTTAGCAATCTTGGCGGCTCGGAGGAGTTTGAGGATCGGTGCGGTCTTCGGATTCCGTGAGGAGGTCATGCCGGTGCGGTCGATCTTGTCGACTCCACGTTTTCAAACCGGTGTCGGACTCGATTTCAGGGGTCCGGCGCACGATCGGTCTTCAAGTCCGTGAACGGGCATCGGATCCGCATCCATGTAGAAGATCTTGGTGTGTCGCGTGTTTTCGGTCTTGCGTCTCGGGCGTTGCGAACCTTCAACAAC
This sequence comes from Avena longiglumis, assembly GCA_030063025.1. Classification (NCBI taxonomy): domain Eukaryota; kingdom Viridiplantae; phylum Streptophyta; class Magnoliopsida; order Poales; family Poaceae; genus Avena; species Avena longiglumis. The sequence continues at coordinate 570,986,397 of CP125974.1, forward strand.
ACACAACGTTGCATCTCCCCGCCGAACAGGCCGACGGGAGCGTATGGCCCGAGGCTAGGCTACGCGGCAGGGGCGATGGCGACGGGACACGGGCCGGCCCGGCGCTTGGGAAGACGCGGCGAGGGCGTCTGCAGGAGGCACCCGAGAGGAAGGTCGCAGGAGGAGGTTCGAGGGGCCCACCGCGCCGGGCAAGGTGAGGCCGCGCGCGGTCCCGGGCAGAAGTGCGCGCGGCAGCGGGAGGGGCGTGGCGACGGCAGAGGAGGTCCGGTGACGAGGCTGCTGGGAGCAATGAACGCGGGCAAGGCTGTGGTGGCTCAAGGCTCAGCGGGCTCAGCGAGGGGATGCTCGAGGCGGGAAGCGGTGCAGCGGGCGAGGCGGCTTGAAGGACGGCAGTGCGAGGTGGAGGCCGAGCGGGCGCAGCGGAGGCGGGCGCCGGGCCGAGCCGGGCCGGCGGGTTGCAGAGGAGGGTGGGCCTGAGCTCCTGGGGAGAAGGGCGACGCGGCGAGCCGACGGGCGAGGGAGGCCGCAGAGGTGCGCCGCTGTCGGAGGGGCGCTGACAGCTGGGAGCGTGGCGGCACGCGGGTTCTGGAGGAGGCGAGAGAGGTCTGGGGGAGGCGGGGTTCCTAGCGAGGGTCACAAGGGAGAGAACCAGAGGGAGAGGAGGAAGAAGAGGAACAGGGCCAGAGAGGTGGGCGGACGGTGGGACCTGTGGGGCAGTCCAGGTTGGTGGGCGGTTACAGGCGTGGCGTGGGTGGTTCGAGTGGCGTGTGTGTTGTGTGTGGGCAGGGTGAGGAGAGGTTGGGCCATGTGGCGGCTAGGAGTGGTTAGGGAAGAGGGAGAGATGAGGTGGCGCCTGTGGATTGGGTGGGGTGATGTGGAGGGGAGAGAGGGTAGAGTTTTAGGTAGAATAGGTTTTAGGTGGGGCTGGCAGGATGGACCGATTTAAAAACAGGGGTGGTCGTTCGGGTCTATTCGGCCCGTTCGACTGCCCCACTAAAATAATTATAAATTTTATTTATTTTCAATTATCTTTTGTAACTAGTTTTAGACAAACAAAATATCCGGAACAACGGTTTCATGCTTGAATAAAATTGGGCGTTTAGAAAACGAAGGGCTTTATAAACATAGTTTTTAGCAAACAATGCATGATGATGACGATGCCATGCACAAATTCAACGCGATTTTCTAGTAGTGGTTTTGCGGGATGCCACACCTACGACCTATGGTTTGTGGTTGTAGATATAGTGCATCAAACACTCCTTTTCTAGTGGACTTGCTGAGTACGCTCGTACTCAAAGTATCTTCTTAACCCTTGCTAGGTTCTAAAGCCAGTACAGACGATGACTATATCAAGTTATGCTCCAGGAATCATCATCAAAAGCTAAAGCTCTTCAATGAAGTCAAGAAAGTCAACATATACATCAACTCAAGTGAAGACGAAGTTGTTGATTAGATAAGAATAGAATCTCTAGCCATAGAACCTATTTCTGTAGCGTATTGCAATAGAAGCAATGCTAGACCATTAGTTAAGATATTAGTCTTAATAGTATTATAATTTTAGAGTTGTTTATTTCTGATTCTTCTTTGTAAGAAGTTTCTTTCTCTCTCTTTAACCTAGAGTGTTCTCTGGATATTGTGTAAAGAGTTGAGTTGTAACCTATAGTCATGTCTTGGACCTGCTATGTTTCTGTTGTACTACTCTGAGGGATGTAATACTAGTGAACGGTGTTTCATTGGTGTTATATCAACGACTATAGTGTACTACATCATGCAATGGTATGCTGGGTCACCGCAAAGAAGCCCCCGATACAGAAACCCTAAATACCCAATCAATATTCCACGAAACCTTTTGTAGCCGCCGCCACCGTCGTCCCTAGATCGGGGGGGGGGATCTGAAGTTCTTCCCGGCACCCTGCTGGAGGGGAGATCGTCCCGGAGGCCTTCTCTCCGGTATTGATGCGTGAGTAGTTTAACCTTGGACTATGGGTCCATGTAGTAGCTAGATGGCTGTATCTCCTCCTTGTGCTTTCATGTATAGATCTTGTGAGCTCCATTCATGATCAAGATCTAATCTATTTGTCATCATGCATGTTGTTTTGCGGGGATCCGATGGATATTGAGATTATTATGTTGGTTTGATTAATGGTTTTGTCTTTATGATTCTATCATGTCTGTGTTGTTTGTGATCTTGCATGCTCTCCGTTGTTAGTATCTATCTTGTCCAAGTAGTTGCTAGTGACTCCAAGAGGGGTATTTATGCTCGATAGTGGGTTCATGCCTCTAGTTTCCAAGGGAAGTGACGGAAATCTCTTCGGTTGTAGATGTGTTGTTGCTACTAGGGAGAAAACAACGGTCTCTTGTTCATGGAACATGTGGACTTTTTACCTTACTGTTGGAATTATGCCCTAGAGGCAATAATAAAGATGTTATTATTATAATTCTTGTTCATGATAATGTTTATATTCCATGCTAGAATTGTATTAAGCGGAAACTTTAATACTTGTGCGGTTTGTGAACAACACTGTGTCCCTAGTACGCCTATATGGACTAGCTCATTGATTAATGATGGTTAAGGTTTCCTAACCATGGACATGAGTTGTCGATTAATAATGAGATCATATCATTGGGAGAATGATATGGTGGATGACCAAACTAAGCGAAGCAATTAGATCGTGTCATCGTGTTCGCCTTTTTGAAGATTTTCTTATGTCAAATATTGTATTCCTTAGACCATGAGATAATACAACTCCCGGTATCGGAAGAAAGCTTTGAGGTCATCAAACGTCATCCTATGAGAGGGTGATCATAAAGGTGTCTCTCGTGTGATCGGAAAGTATCATTGGGTTGTATGTATCGAGATGGGATTTGTCCCTCCCAAGTCGGAGAGATATACTGGCCCACTCGGTAATCGATATCAACACCGCTTGCAAGCATGTGGTTAAGGAGTTAATCACAAAGTGATATCGGATTACGAACGAGTAAAGTACTTGCCGTGAATGAGATTGAACTAGGTATGACTGCATCGACAATCAATCTCGGGCAAGTAAAATATCGCGAGACGAGGGAATATATATATGGGATTGATTGAATCGCATCGTGGTTCATCCGATATGATCATCGATGAATGTGTGGAGTCAATATGGGTGCCTGCACCTCACCGTTGATTATTGATAGAAGATCATGTCGCATATTCTCGAACCAGGGTCACACACTTAACGTGTCTCGACGCTAGGATAGATTGGATAATTGGTTTATGATTTTTGTTCGGAGTCTCGGATGGGATCCGGACATCACGAGGTTCCGGAGTGGTCCGAGAATAAGATTCATATATAAGGCAGTTTTTGGAGTTCGAATTGTTCCGGGTTAATCGGTATTATACCGGAAGCTTCTAGAACCTTCCGGAAGGGGACCAACGTGACCACACCTTCCGGGAGGGGGCATGGGCCTATGAGGGAGTGACCTGGCCGCATTGGGCCAGGGGCACAAGGCCCCATAGGGCCCAGCCGGCCAAGAGAGTTTAAACTCTAGATAGAGCTTCTAGAAGGGGGGGTTTCCTTGCCCCCCACTCCTCCTCCTTTGGGGCCGCCGGTTTGGCTTGAGGGAGGGGCTAGGGTTGCCGCCCCACCCCTATATTTAAAGAGGGCTGGGGTCACACCACCCCACACACCTTCCCATCCAAGAGCTAGCCGTCCTGCTGCCCTCCTCTCTCTCTCCCTCCCGACTGTTTGTAGGCGAAGCCCTGCTGCAGAAATTCTCCACCATATACACCACGCCGTCGTGTTGTAGATCCAATCCATCTCTCCACCATACTTGCTGGACCGAGGAAGGAGGAGACGTTGAGGTGCTGCACGTGTGCATCTCACGGAGGCACCGCCACTTGTGGTGCTAGATCGGATCGGATCGCGAGGAGGAGAAGCGAGTACGACTACATCACCCACGCCCGATTTAACGCTCACTGCGTAATCTTCAAGGGTATGAAGATCTAATCCAATCTCTCTCGTTGATTGCATCTCCTAGATTAGATCTTGGCTTTCCCTCTGTTCGCATCCGTAGAAAATTTTGATTTACTATGCCGCGAAACCCTTCAGTGGTATCAGAGCTAGATCTATGCGTAGATGTGTTTGACGAGTAGAACGCAACATGGTTGTTGCGGGCGTTGATGTTTTCTGTTGCAAGCCTCTTGTTTGTGTTCTTCTTATGACGCGGGATAGTGAGATTGAAGCGGTCCAGACCAACCTTACGCGACGTCGTTCGCGAGACCGGCTCCGCACTTGACGTGTGGCTTGTTCCACACATGCGGCTGGTGGATGTCAATTTCTCTCACTATAGTTGTCATTGTAGGGGTTCGTAGCATGGAAAACAAAATTTTTCTATCGCATACAAACAAACAAGCCAAGATCTATCTACTAGATTGTAGCAACGAGTCGATGGAATAACTTACCCTCGAAGATTCCAAAGCGGTTAACGAGAGCAGATTCTCGTGGGTGATGTAGTCGTACACTTCCGATCTCAAGATCGCGTAGACGATCCTTCCGGCGCTGCATTCCGGCAGCTCAGAGTCGGTCACACGCTCGGTACTGACGAAGACCTTCCTCCCTTGTTCCAGAAAAGGAGGTTGTAGCACTCTCTCGCGATTCCGCAAAGACAACGGCAAGTGGTACCTAAGTAGAGGGAGATCGCAGGCTTCGCTTGCCGGAGCGAGTATGGTGGATTATGAGAGAGGCTATTAGTGGTATAGTAATTAGACACACCAATTAGAAGGCTCTAAACCAATTAGAAGGCTCTAAAACCCAAGCTAAAGCAATTAGAAGCTCTAAACCAAACGGCTCTAAACCGGAGGTAGAAGATAGGAACTTGTGTGTCTCGAGGAGCCCTGCCCTCCTTTTATGGGAGGGTCTTGGCGCCAGGAGGGAGGGAGTCCCTCCCAACTCGGCCTAGGGCTGGCGCCGCCCGAGGAGTCCAACTCCTCCTCCAGTTGGTTCCAACTCCTCTTGCTTGTTTCCCACAGTTTCTGCTTCCCACAGTTTCTTTAGCCGCTTGACTTTCAAACCGCAATTTGACTTTCATGTTTTGGAACAGAAGAACACTTAGTACATGATGCAATCATTCCAATATGTAATGACACATTCATGTACCTCCCCCGAGTGCCGGACAATCCGAACCTTCTAGAACATTCCCGATGAAAACACCTAATCATTCCCGAACTCAAACGGACTTTCCTTATATGAATCTTATTCTCCGGACCATTCCGGATCACCTCGTGATATCCCGGATCCCATCCGAGACTCAACAACATTCGGTCTCTTTCTCATAATACCATAACTACTCAAACAACGTCAATCCTAGTGTGTCTCCCACGGTTCGTGAATTATGCGGACATGATCGAGACGCTTCTCCGAACAATAACCAATAGAGGAATCTGGAAATTCATATGGCTCCCACATATTTCTCGATTACTTTGCGATCGAATGAACCACTTACATACGATACCAATTTCCCTTTGTCTCACGATAGTTTACTTATCCGAGGTTATGATCGGTATCTCAGATCTCCATACCTAGTTCAACCTCGCATCGATAAGTACTCTTTCTCGCTCCGTGATATGTGATCCTTGTGACCAAATCACATGCTTGCAAGCTAATTGGATGACATTCCACCGAGAGGGCCGAGTATATCTATCCGTCATGAGGATGGACAAATCCCACTCTTGATCCATGTGTTTCAACCAATACTTTCCGAACACTTAATGCCACCTTTATAGCCACCCGCCACGGTGTGGTGTTTGATGTCATCAAAGCATCCATCCCAAAGGTGATATGCATGATCTCATGGTCGAAGGAATTAGGTTACTATGTATCAGAAAGCATATAGCAATTGAACTATTGAAATGACTTGATCTTTATGCTACGCTTATCTATAGGAGTATGTCCATCACATCATTCTCCTAATGATATGATCCTGTTGTTAATAACATCTCTATGTTCATGATCAGGAAACCATGATCATATATTAACCAACAAGCTAGTTTAACAAGAGGCTTTACTAGGGACTCTTATTTTAGTTTACAAATCACACAAGTATTAATGTTTCCTGTTAATACAATTATAGCATGGTATGTAAACATTTATCATAAGTGTGAAGATATGATAATAACCTCTTTATTATTGCCTCTTGGGCATATCTCCAACAGTCATGGGATTAACACCGGAGTTTGGCAACCATAATATCACCGTTGTGGATTTCCGTAGGTAAGAAACGTTCTTAGCATCTACTCCCATAAGCCACGTAAAACATGCAACAACAAAGTAGAGGCGTCTAACTTGTTTTTGCAGGGAGTGTTTTCTGTGATATGGTATGGCCCAAGATGTGATGTGTATAATGTATGTGATGATCATGTTTTGTAATGTTTCACGACTTGCATGTCGATGAGTACACAACCGGCAGGAGCCATATGGTTATCTTTATAATTGTGTATGACCTATGTGTCAACTTCTTATACGCCATGTAATAGTTTTACTTTATCGCTAAGTAGTTAGCAATAGTTGTAGTTGCTATTCGTGGTGGAGGCAATCATGGTGGAGTGATGGAGATCATGCCGGAACGCACAAGATGGAGATCATTGCGCGAAGATTGGCTATACCATGTCACATTAAAGTTATATGCATGTGATGTTTATCCTTTTATGTATATTATCATGCTTAGATCGCGACGGTAGCATTATAAGATGATTCCTCACTTAAAGATCAAGATAAAACTGTTCTCCCGAGTATGCACCGCTATAAAGTTTGTCGTGTCCAAGCATCACGTGATGATCGGGTGCTATAGACTCTCGCACATACAACGGGTGCAAGCCGCTTTGCACACGGAAATACTTGGGTCTAACTTGACGAGCCTAGCATGTACAGACATGGCCTCGGAACACATGAACCGAAAGGTTAAGCATGAGTCATATGAATGATATGATCGACACTTCGTTGTCCACCATTGAAACCACATCTCTTCTCATGAAGATCGGATTAGGTGTGGTGAATTTGGATCGTGTTCACTAAACAACTTGAGGGATGTTGAATTTAGTGGGAGTTCATCTAGTAATTTGATTAAAAGTTGAACTAGTTATCATGAACATAGTCTAATTTGTATTTGCAAATATTGTAGATCAAATGGCTAAGTCCAACTTCAACTTCAACGTTTTTGCTGAGAAGGAAAAGCTTAAAAACAATGGGTCTAACTTCACCAATTGGTTCCGCAATCTAAGAATCATTCTCTCTGGCCAAAAGGACTATGTCCTTGGGAAAGCGTTAGGTGACCCCCGATGCAATCAAGGCTACCGATGAGAAAGCTGTCTATCACCACGCAAAGATGATTATGGTGTGATTAAGAGCACCATGTTGTTTGCTATGGAACCGAACTTCAAAATCGCTTTTAAGACTATCCCGGCCCTTTGAGATTCTCAAGAGCCGAAAACCATGTTTCGCATCAGCCCGCTCGAGAGATATGAGATCTCTGAGAAGTTCTTTAACTGCAAGATGGAGGAAGGGAGTTCCGTTAGTGAGCACGCCATTAAGATGATGGGCTACACTCAACGCCTTGAGCAACTGGAATGCACGATTCCAGAGGAGCTCAAGATTGACGGGGTTCTGCAATCACTCCCTCCCAGCTACAAAAGTTTTGTAGTGACTCATAATCAGATTGGTTCCACTGATACGATCACCGAGCTCTTCGCAAAGCTGAAGGCCACGGAAGTGGACATCAAAAAGGATAATCATGTGTTGATGGTCAACAAGCCCACCTTCAAGAAAGGTAAGGGTTCAAAGAAGCCCTTCAAGAAGGGCAGCGGCAAGCGCACTGCCCCTGCTGAGAAGAAGCTCAAGTCTGGTCCTAAGCCGGACACTGAGTGCTTCTATTGCAAGGACAAGGGTCATCGAAGCGAATCGTCCGAAGTACTTAGCGGACAAGAAGGTCGGCACCATCAAAGGTATATTTGATATACACATCGATGTTTTCCTTACTAGCCCTCGCTAGTTCCGGTATTTGATACCGTTCGCTTGCTAATATTTGTAACTCAAACAGAGCTACGGAATAGACGCGGCTTGCGAGGGATGAGGTGACGATGCTGGCAACGGATCAAGAGTTGATGTGATGGCCATCGACGCCTCCTTAGTTTTACCTTCGGATTAGTTTTAAACCTTAATAAATGTTATTATGTGCCCGTTGAGCATGAACATTATTTCTGGATCTTGTTCATTGCAAGACGGTTATTCATTTAAATCGGAGAATAATGGTTGTTCTATTTATATGAGTAACATCTTTTATGGTCATGCACCTATTGTGAATGGTTTATTTCTTCTAAATCTCGAAAGGGATGAAACACACATCCATAACATTGAGGCTAAGAGATGCAAAGTAGATAGTGATAATACTACTTATTTGTGGCGCTGCCTAGGTCATATTTGTGTAAAGCGCATGAAGAAACTCCATTCTGATGGACTTTTGGAGTCTCTTGATTTTGAATCATTTGACACATGCGAACCATGCCTCATGGGCAAGATGATCAAAACCCCGTTCTACGGTATGATGGAGCGAGCAACGGACTTGTTGGAAATCATACATACCGATGTATGCAGACCGATGAGTGTTTCGACGCGCGGTGGATATTGCTATTTTCTCACTTTTATCGATGACTTAAGTAGATATGGGTATATCTATTTAATGAAACATAAATCTGAAACATTTGAAAAGTTCAAAGAATTTCAGAATGAAGTGGAGAACCATCATAACAGAAAGATTAAATTTCCGCGATCCGATCGTGGAGGTGAATATTTGAGTTATGATTTTCTCACGCATCTTAAAGCAAGCGGAATCGTTTCGCAACTCACGCCACCCGGAACACCACAAGCAATGGTGTGTCTGAACGAACCGAACCCTATTAGATATGGTCCGATCAATGATGTCTCTTACTGATTTTCCGTTATCATTTTGGGGTTATGCATTAGAAACCGCTGCATTCACTTTAAATAGGGCACCATCTAAATCCGTTGAGACGACACCGTATGAACTGTGGTTTGGTGCTAAACCTAAGTTGTCATTTCTCAAAGTTTGGGGATGCGAAGCTTACGTCAAGAAATTGATGCCGGATAAGCTCGAACCCAAAGCGGAGAAATGCATCTTCATAGGATACCCTAAGGAAACTATTGGGTATACCTTCTATCATAGAACCGAAGGCAAAGTGTTTGTCGCAAAGAACGGTTCCTTTCTTGAGAAGGAGTTTCTCTCGAAAGAAGTGAGTGGGAGGAAAGTAGAGCTGGACGAGGTTATTGAACCTTCTCTTGAATTGGAGAGTAGCGCAGCACCTGAAATTGTTCCAGTGCCGCCTGCACCAACAATAGAGGAAGCTAATGACAAGGATCATGAAGTTTCGGACGATGCTGCTACTAAACGTCGCAGGTCGACAAGGTCGCGTGCCCCTCCTGAGTGGTACGGTAACCCTGTCTTGAATGTCTTGTTAGTAGAAGTCAGTGAACCTACGAACTATGAGGAAGCGATGATGAGCCCAGACTCTGAGAAATGGCTAGAAGCCATGAAATCCGAATTGGGATCCATGAGCGAAAACCAAGTATGGACTTTGGTGGACCCTCCTAGCGACCGAAAGGCCGTTGAGTGCAAGTGGATCTTCAAGAAGAAAACGGATGCGGATGGTAATGTTACCGTCTATAAAGCACGGCTTGTCGTGAAAGGTTTTCGACAAGTTCAAGGTGTTGACTACGATGAGACTTTCTCTCCCGTAACGATGTTTAAGTCCATTCGGATTTTATTAGCAATTGCTGCGTTTCATGATTATGAAATATGGAAGATGGATGTCAAGACTGTGTTCCTCAATGGCAACATTGATGAAGAGTTGTATATGATGCAACCCGAAGGTTTTGTCGATCCTAAGGATGCTGATAAAGTATGCAAACTTCAGCGTTCCATTTATGGACTAAAGCAAGCATCTCAGAGTTGGAACCTTCGTTTTGATCAAGTGATCAAGAGCTTTGGATTTGTTCCAAATTGCTATGAAGCTTGTATCTACAAGAAAGTGAGTGGGAGCTCGGTGACGTTTCTGGTACTATATGTGGATGACATATTGATTATCAGAAATGGCATCAACATGCTTAACGATGTGAAGAGTTATTTGAACAAGTGTTTTTCAATGAAAGACCTAGGTGAAGCTTCTTATATATTGGGCATCAAAATCTATAGAGATAGACAAAGACGCCTGATAGCTTTAAGCCAGAGTACATACCTAGACAAAGTTCTGAAAAGGTCCAGAATGGATAAGGCAAAGAAAGGTTCAGTGCCTATGTTTTCAGGTAAGATATTGAGCAAGGCTCAGTGTCCATTCTGATGAAATGATAGGAAGCTATGAGCAAAGTGCCTTATGCCTCGGCCATAGGTTCTATCATGTATGCCATCTTGTGTACTAGATCGATGTGTCCAATGCTCTTAGTTTGTGACGAGGTATCAAAGTGATCCGAGTGGAACATCGACAACCGTGAAGAACATCCTAAAGTACCTAAATAGGACTAAAGAAATGTTCTTAGTCTATGGGGTGATGAACATTTCGTCGTAAAAGGTTACGTCGACGCTAGTTTCGACAAACAAGGATGATTCTAAATCTCGGACAAGATACGTGTATATTTTGAATGGAGGAGTGAGTGGAGAAGGCAAGCAAAGCGTGATCGCGGGATCTACATGAAAGCGGAATACATGGTCGCTGCAGAAGCGTCAAGTGAAGGAGTTTGGATCGAAACTTCATCATCGAGCTTGGCATGGTTCAAGTGCATTGGACCTTTGGAGATATTGTGACAACATCTGCGCCATAGCACTCGCTAAGGAACCAAGATATCATCCAAAGACCAAGCATATCAACCGCAAGTTTCATATAATCCGAGATTATATAGCAGATGGAGATCTGAATATTAGCAAAGTACATACAGATCTGAATGTCGCAGATCCATTGACTAAACCTCTTCCACGTATAAAACATGATCAGCACCTCAGTGCCATGGGTGTGAGATTGTTGCCAGATGTAAACTAGATTATTGACTCTAGTGCAAGTGGGAGACTGTTGGAATTATGCCCTAGAGGCAATAATAAAGATGTTATTATTATAATTCTTGTTCATGATAATGTTTATATTCCATGCTAGAATTGTATTAAGCGGAAACTTTAATACTTGTGTGGTTTGTGAACAACACCGTGTCCCTAATGCGCCTCTATGGACTAGCTCATTGATTAATGATGGTTAAGGTTTCCTAACCATGGACATGAGTTATCGATTAATAATGAGATCATATCATTGGGAGAATGATATGGTGGGAGACCAAACTAAGCGAAGCAATTAGATCGTGTCATCGTGTTCGTCTTTGCGAAGCTTTTCTTATGTCAAATATTGTATTCCTTAGACCATGAGATAATACAACTCCTGGTATCGGAAGAAAGCTTTGAGGTCATCAAACGTCATCCTATGAGAGGGTGATCATAAAGGTGTCTCTCGGTGATCGGAAAGTATCTCATTGGGTTGTATGTATCGAGATGGGATTTGTCCCTCCCAAGTCGAGAGATATACTTGGGCCCCTCGGTGTCGATATCAACACCGCTTGCAAGCATGTGGTTAAGGAGTTAATCACAAAGTGATATCGGATTACGGAACGAGTAAAGTACTTCGTGAACGAGATTGAACTAGGTATGACTGCATCGACGATCGAATCTCGTGCAAGTAAAATATCGCGAGACGAAGGGAATATATATATATACATATGGGATTGATTGAATCCGGAATCGTGGTTCATCCGATATGATCATCGATGAATGTGTGGAGTCAATATGGGTGCCTGCACCTGTTGATTATTGATAGAAGATCATGTCTGCATATTCTCGAACCCGCAGGGTCACACACTTAACGTGTCTCGACGCTAGGATAGATTGGATAATTGGTTTATGAGTTTTTGTTCGGAGTCTGGAATAGGATCCGGGACATCACGAGAGGTTCCGGAGTGGTCCGGAGAATAAGATTCATATAAGGCAGTGCAGTTTTTGGAGTTCGGAATTGTTCCGGGTTAATCGGTATTGTACCGGAAGCTTCTAGAACCTTCCGGAAGGGGACCAACGTAGCCACACCTTCCAGGAGGGGGCATGGGCCTATGAGGGAGTGCCCTGGCCGCATTGGGCCAGAGGCACAAGGCCCCATAGGGCCCAGCCGGCCAAGAGAGTTTAAACTCTAGATAGAGCTTCTAGAAGGGGGGGGGTTTCCTTGCCCCCACTCCTCCTCCTTTGGGGCCGCCGGTTTGGCTTGAGGGAGGGGCTAGGGTTGCCGCCCCACCCCTCTATATAAAGAGGGCTGGGGGCGCACCACCCCACACACCTTCCCCTCCAAGATCTAGTCGTCCTGCTGCCCTCCTCTCTCTCTCCCTCCCGACTGTTTGTAGGCGAAACCCTGCTGCAGAAATTCTCCACCATATACACCACGCCGTCGTGTTGTAGATCCAATCTGTCTCTCCACCATACTTGCTGGACCGAGGAAGGAGGAGACGTCGAGGTGCTGCACATGTGCATCTCACGGAGGCACTGCCACTTGTGGTGCTAGATCGGATCGGATCACGAGGAGGAGAAGTGAGTACGACTACATCACCCACGTTAACGCGTTCCACATTGTAATCTTCAAGGGTATGAAGATCTAATCCAATCTCTCTCGTTGTTTGCATCTCCTAGATTAGATCTTGGCTTTCCCTCTGTTCGCATCCGTAGAAAATTTTGATTTACTATGCCGCGAAACCCTTCACTTACACACTTTGCTTAAAGTAGTTGTCTGTTGCTTGTAATTTAATACCGGAGGGGGGATAACCTGAAGGTGGACGTCTAGTCATATATGCAGTTGGATGGCGGTCTATGTATCTTGTTGTATTGTCCAATCGAATCTCATAGGATCTTTCTGACTAGTAATTGCATTGTTATGCCTTGCTCAATTCTTGTTAATTGTCCTGATGTAATTTGTTTACTCTTCATGCCATGTTGTTTATCTAAGAAGAGCACCTCTACTGAACTATGGACCCCGGTCCAATCTTTATCATTGATACATCTTCCATTGTTACCTATTTACTTGCTGCAAACCACCATTACCTTACACACCAAACCGGTGAGCTTGACAATCTCACTGATTCGTTGGGGAAAAGTCTTGAGTTTGTGTTGTGCAGGTCTTCGTGTTGCTTGCAACACGTATGTGACGTTTCCTTCCTCCTACTGGTTCGATAACCTCGGTTTCTTACTGAGGGGAAACTTGTTGTTGTGTTGTTTCACACCTTGCTCTTGGGGTTCCCACGAAGCGCTCCTACATCAACTCAGCGATGCATCAAGCTTTTCTGGCGCTGTTGCCGGGGAGGCTAAGGACGTCTTCACTAGAGGAGTCCTCCACTTCATATCTCTTTACTTTGTTTTTTTCTTTTACTTGGTTTTATTTGCCTCTTTTCAGAAAACACAAAAAAATAGTTTCTGATCTAGCTGTTGCTGCTATTTTTGGCTTGCCCTCCTTTGCCAAAATGAACTCTGCTGAGAACACCAAGTTGTATGACTTCATTAGCACCAACAAAAATGATTTCCTTAGCACACCTATTGCTCCACCCGCTCCTGATGCTACCTTTTATGAAATTAAGCCTGCTTTGTTGAATCTTGTGATGAGAGAGCAATTTTCTAGTGCTAGTTCTGATGATCCTACTGCCCATATCAATAGCTTTGTTAAACTTTGTGAGATGCAAAAGGATAAGGATGTAGATGGAGATATTATTAAGCTCAAGCTTTTTTCCTTTCTCTTTGAGAGAAAAAGCTAAATAATGGTTGCTATCCTTGCCTAAAAATAGTATTGATTCTTGGACTAAGTGTAAAGATGCTTTTATTGGAAAGTACTATCCTCCTGCTAAGATTATATCTATGAGAAGTGGCATTATGAAATTTAAACAACTTGATAGTGAACATGTTGCTCCAGCTTGGGAAAGAATGAAATATTTGGTTAAGAATTGCCCCACTGAGCCCCGAGCCCTTATAACAAACCCCTTCGGCCCTCGCGCTTGGGCTGGCATAGCGCGGGACAAGGTGTATATCGAAAGATCATACAAGGTTTTACAAGATGGATCTCAACGGGTTTATAAATTAAAGTTACCCCACGAGAGCATATGAATCTAGGGTTTATGGCTTAGAACCTAAACCTATGGTGTGGGCGTAGATGACATGTCCTCTTTAGGTGAATGGTCTTTAGTATATATAGGCGTCATAGGCCTCCATCTTTCCTTGCTCATGAAGTTGATATTTGATCCCCCTTCAATGTGTGTCTGGTCTTCAGGATTCTGCAGGAAGTCCTCTTGAAGTACGACAGATCAGGGGCGTACGAGGGTTGCTGCCGGCGGCGGACGTGGTTGCTACCAGTGGCGGACTGGGTTGTTGCCAGCGACGTGTACGAGGTTGCTACCGGCGGTGTACGAGGTTGCTACCGGAGGTCGTACGGGGTTGCTGCCGGTGGCGGACAAGGTTACTACCAGCGGCGTACGGGGTTGCTGTCAGAGGCGGACATGGTTGCTACCAATGTCGACTATCGATGCTGCTAGCGCCGACCGTCGGTTCTGCAAAGGACTACGGATATACTCTGCTGCTAATGAAGGCTACATTGTTGCAAGCGCGGGGCCGTCGGCAGCCACCGCTGATGCAAGTTAGGGGCGGGAGCCGCCGTGGTTTTTGCAAGCCAGGAAGGCTCGTGTTGCGCTGGGGTCGGGGAGTATTTCCTCGTCGGCGGCGACGGTCACAGCCGTACGCGATGGGGACAGCCTCGAGCCATAGGAATTGGGCTAGTTTTTCTAAACCGACTTCTTTTTACTATTGTAGCAAAAGCGGGACCGGTGACTGTTTTGGGGACACGTGACGCACGCGGAAGCAGAACAATGAAATTCCCATCGTCCGGGGAACGCCTAGCGCTTGTCTATGATTTTTGCTTCAGTGTTACGTCTTCCAAACTAAAAGCTTAAATCAAACAAATACAAGAAACTCCGTATTTTATTTGGTGAGACCCATTAAACAAGGGAATGGAACTAACCATATGTTTCATGTCTTCCTGACTAATCACCCAGGTAACTCCTAGGTCCAAACTTTATGGGCGGCTAATCTTGGTCCAGGGCAGCATGCAGATGTATCTCAATCAACATGCCACAATGATATGTGTCTCGCTGCGTATAGTGTGTCTGTTCATCGACTCAATAAGTCAGGTTGATTATGATGTTTTTTTTATCTTCTAATGATGAAGACTCCACGTCTTTTTCGGTGTGCGACTTGGCGGCACTAGAGTTTGGTTGTGGCCGCTGGCTTCTGTGATTGCCAAAAACTCTAAGAACTGTTCTGTATTTCATTTTTTTTAGAATTTTCTATGTAAAGTTTTTTGAACAATTAATTCATCGTGTCTTTTAGTGTCTATACATGTGTTGTTTCATGTAACTTTATTTTTAATTAATAAAATATGTGATTGCTTAAAAAACTTTCATTCTCCTGCCTACTTGTGCCAAACACGCTGTGGCGAATTCTCTTGCTCGTCATTCTCGATTTTTTTTTATATATGGCAGCTCTTATTCTCAGAAAAACAAATCTCCCCGATCTCACTCTGTTCGCGACGCCCCATCTCTCGTCTCCCACCCCGACCAGCTACTCCGCGGTCCCGCCCTCGCCGGCCTGCTTCCCGCCGCCCCCTCAGTTCCTCATACCCCTCGAGAGCCCCTCGATCCATTGCGCTAGCCCGCTGATCCGCGGGGCCCTAAACGAGCAATTCTCGCCGCCATGGACGATCCCACGGCCGCCCTGCGCGCCTCCGCGCCGCCGCCATCTCCTCATTGGGACTGCCCTGCTGGGATCCTCGATGGAGAAGAGATTCCTCCACCGCCTACCTCACGTGCTGATGAAGAGATTCCTCGGTCGCTTCTCTCGCCAACTGCATCTACAAGTCGAAGAACCCAAGATCCTCTCCAAGGTACATACTTGGTTCTTCAGTTTCGAGTGAAAATCGTGATCATGTGGTGATGTTCCTCCAATATGTGATGTGTCCCTGTATGGACTGCTGAACCTATGATGCACTGCTATCCTGCTACTAGATGATCTCATATGATGCGTGCCCTGCTCCTTTTAATTCTCATCTTGGCCAATGCATGTCAGTCTCATGTTTCATGTATTTCCCTGCTTTTGGTTCTCAGCGTGATGTCAATGCTCCTGTTATATTGAACAATGGAGTTTCTGCATGCATTATTGGCTTATTGCTGCTACCTTGTTGCTATGGGCTTGTATTTGTGTGTACTGCTCTGCTACTTCGATGCGCATGTTTCATCTCTCTGTCTCTGTTCACATTGGATCACAGGCTACCAACTCACACGAATACACACACGTACAAATGCCCCAGTAAAAGTAGGAGTTTGGTGCTGCTAATTGGAATAATTAAACTACTGTTTCTTCTACTTGTAGTATTCCAGTATACAATCAGTACTGTTTCTTCTACTTGCAGTATTCCAGTATACAATCAGTACTGTTTCTTCTACTTGTTGTATTCCAGTATACAATCAGTACTGTTTCTTCTACTTGTAGTATTCCAGTAGACAAGTAGTCTCAGTTGTCATTTCAATCGTACAGGCAGTACTAGCTCCCTCATCCATTTCCTTTTACTGTCAAAGGAATGCTTAGTGCTTGGTTTGGTCTTGCAATTTCTGGTGTATTAAGGCAGTATAGTATCTTGTTGTATAATTGTGATCACTCTGTGCAGGGTACTGGTGCTGACTGCTTGTTATATAAATATTGCTTTTCTTTTATGTTCTAATATAGAAGAAAAAATGAAGGTCTTTGGCCCCACAAAAGAAAACATACTTTTCAAGCTGAACCAACTGGTAGTCTTTGTTTCTGTGCACACTGTTTCTGGATTGTATGAATGCACGGTTGTTCATGGAACAAATCTGGTCGTTTTTTTTGTGTAAAAAGCTGCTATTATTCTGCACATGATAATAGTCTAGTTATTACACTTTTCAGTTTTGCTCAACCAATGAAACCATTAAATCTCTTGCAGGTATGGATCCATCGCTGTCGCCGTCGTCGCAGCCGGGTGTGGCGATGACGTGCGTGGTGGCGTCGGAGGTGGCCACGGTGCTGGCCGTCATGCGCCGCAACGTGCGCTGGGCGGGCATCCGCTACAGCGGGGACAGCGGTGGCTGGGGGGCCGATGACGAGCACCTCGACCACCCGCTCATTGTGGGGCTGAAGTCGCTCCGCCGCCGCGCCGCCTCCTGGGGCAGACGCTGGCCCGGCAGGGTCGACCCGCTCCTCTACCTCCGTCCCTTCCTCGACGTTGTGCGCTCCGATGAGACCGGCGCGCCCATCACGGGCTCCGCGCTCTCGTCCCTGCACAAGATCCTCTCCCTTGACCTCGTGGTGCCCGGCCCGGGCGCCGCGGAGGCCATGGGCGCCGTCGTGGAGGCGGTAACGGGCTTCCGCTTTGAGGTCACCGACTCGGCTTCCGAGGAGGCTGTCCTCGCCAGGGTCCTTCAGGTTCTGCTCGCTTGTGTGCGCAGCCGTGCCGCCCCGGCCCTTGCCAACCGCCACGTCTGCGCCATCGTCGGCACCTGCTTCCGCGTCATGCAGCAGGCCAGCACTAAGGGGGAGCTCCTGCAGCGAGTCTCCAGGCAGACCATGCAGGAGGTCATCCGCTGTGTCTTCTTCCTCCTCCCTGACATTGGTGCCACCGCGATCGCCAGTGACGAGGTGGGTTTTGCCTCTGAAGGTCCCAGTCTGCTATTTACTTAGTAATATGATGATAATTTTGCAGTGAGGGTTTATGGCTTCTTAGTTCTAAATGTTATCCTCAACAATTTGAACTTGTGTACAGTAATATGTATTGTGCTAGTTTGGAAAAAAAAGTATTTCGGCTGCAACACCAAGCTTGATGTATTAATTTGGTCATAACATTTGTTCTACAGATTAGCAAGAACCAGTATTTGGATGGTGGGGAGCAGAGGAATGGGAAGAGTGATTATGTTTGTTTGAATAGCTCCGGGGATGAGGTGGGAGATGGACTTGGTGTGGTGCAAGATAAGGACATGATGGAGCCGCTTGGGGTTCCTTGCATGGTTGAGATAATGCAGTTCTTGTGCTCCCTCTTGAACGTAGCTGAAGACATGGATGTGAGCCAAAGGATGAATCCTATTGATTTTGATGAGGACGTGCCGCTCTTTGCTCTTGGGCTGATCAATTCTGCCATTGAGTTGTCCGCTTCGTCCATCCATAGGCACTCGAACTTGCTGTCTTTTGTACAGGATGAGTTGTTCCGCAATCTAATGCAGTTTGGCTTGTCAATGAGCCCCTTGATTCTGTCGACAGTGTGCAACATTGTTTTTACTCTCTTCTACCACTTACGCCAGGAACTTAAGCTGCAAGTGGAGGCTTTTTTCTCATGTGTGATACTTAGATTAGCCCAGGATAGATATGGAGCTAGTTATCAGCAGCAGGAAGTCGCCCTGGAGGCTCTAGTGGATTTCTGTCGGCAGAAAGAGTTTATGGCCGAGATGTATGCCAACATGGACTGTGATCTACAATGTTTTAATGTTTTTGAAGACCTAGCTAATCTTCTGTCTAGAAGTGCATTCCCTGTAAACAGTCCATTGTCTGCCTTGAATGTGCTTGCATTGGATGGCTTGATTGCTGTCATTCAGGCAATAGCAGAGAGGACTGATTATGCACATCAGCATCATGAGCAAACAGTGCCAGAAATAAGTGAATATTTTCCTTTTTGGCAGTTGAAGTGTGAGAGCAGTGGTGATCCTGATCAGTGGTTTAGATTTGTTCACCAGCAAAAAAGTATCAAGAGAAAGCTAATGGTTGGTGTTGAACATTTCAATAGGGACAAAAAGAAGGGCTTTGAGTACCTGCAAGGTGTACACCTATTGCCTGAAAAACTTGATCCATGCAGTGTTGCTTTGTTCTTTCGGTACACACCTGGGTTGGACAAGAACCTTCTTGGGGACTATCTTGGGAATCATGATGAGTTCTCTATTTTGGTACTTCAGGAATTCGCTAAAACCTTTGACTTTGAGGAGATGAACTTGGACGCTGCCCTAAGGCTCTTCTTGGAAACTTTCCGGCTGCCTGGTGAGTCACAAAAGATACAGCGGGTTCTGGAGGCCTTCTCTGAGAGGTATTATGAACAGTCACCACACATGTTTGTTAACAGGGATGCAGCCCTGGTGCTGTCATATTCAGTAATCATTCTCAACACAGATCAACACAATGTAAGGGTTACAAAAAAGATGACTGAAGAAGACTTTATCAGGAATAATCGCGGTATCAATGGTGGGACTGATCTTCCACGGGAGTTTTTGTCGGAGCTGTTTTATTCTATATGTCGGAATGAAATCAAAACCATTCCTGAGCAAGGAGCTGGATGCTCAGAGATGTCTTATAGCCGCTGGGTTGATCTGATGTGGAAATCAAAGAGGACATCATCGTACATTGCTTTTGACTCCTACCCTTTTCTTGATAAGGACATGTTCCCTATCATGGCTGGACCATCAGTCGCTGCCATCTCCGTGGTTTTTGATAATGTTGAACATGATGAGGTTCTTACAGGATGTATTGATGGTTTCCTGTCAGTAGCAAAGCTGGCTGCATTCTATCATCTCGATGATGTACTGAATGATCTTGTTGTGGCACTATGTAAGTTCACCACTTTGTTGAACAATTCTTATGCTGATGATCCTGTAATAGCTTTTGGAGTGGATACCAAGGCTAGAATGGCAACAAAGGCTGTTTTCACTATTGCAACTACTTATGGTGATCACATACAGAGCGGATGGAGGAACATAGTAGATTGCATTTTAAGACTGCACAAGATAGGCCTTCTTCCACGTAGCCTCACTGGTGATGATGAGGATTCTTTAGATTCATTGTCTAGCAAGATTGGTTCATCTACAGTTGCACCTCACTTTTTACCAATCACCACACCTAAAAAAACATATGGGCTGATGGGGAGGTTTAGCCAACTACTTTACATGGATGCTGAAGAACCAAGGTCCCAGCCAACTGAGGAGCAACTGGCAGCTCAGAGGAATGCCTTGGAGACCGCAAGGAAATGCCAAATAGGTACCATATTTACTGAGAGCAAATTCTTACAAGCCGACTCGCTCTCAAATCTAGCAAGAGCCCTCATTCAGGCAGCAGGCCAACCTCGGAGAATTTCCAGCTCACTTGATGATGAAGGAACAGCAGTGTTCTGCTTAGAGCTACTAATTACTGTCACATTAAACAACAGGGACAGGATTGTGCTTTTGTGGCAGGGTGTTTATGAGCACATAACCCACATTGTTCAGTCCACGGTGATGCCCTGCAATCTGGTGGAGAAGGCCGTTTTTGGGCTCCTGCATATCTGCCAGAGGTTGCTTCCTTATAAGGAGAATCTGGTAGATGATTTACTGAGGTCACTGCAACTAATTTTGAAACTTGATGCCCGTGTAGCTGATGCTTACTGTGAGAACATCACGTTGGAGGTCACACGGCTTGTGAAGGCTAATGCAACCTATATCAAATCCCAGATGGGTTGGCGGACTATCATTTCCTTGCTATGCGCGACCGCTCACCATCCTGATGCTTCTGATGCCGGTTTCGAAGCTCTGGTTTTCATCATGTCTGAGGGAGCACACCTCTCACCTGCAAACTTTATTGTTTCAATGGAGGCCTCAAGGCAGTTTGCAGAATCTCGTCTGGGATCTGCAGAAAGGTCTGTCCATGCTTTGAACCTAATGGCTGACTCAGTAAATTGCCTTACAAGCTGGTCCGGTGAGGTCGAGGAAACTGGCGGCGAGGCAGACAGGATATTGGAAGGAATTTCTGAGATGTGGCTGCGGCTAGTACAGGCATTGCGGAAGGTGTGCACGGATCAGAGGGAGGAAGTGAGGAACCATGCGCTGTTATGTTTGCAGAGATGCTTAGTAGTTGATGGAATATCAGTTTCATCTTCTGCATGGTTGATGTCCTTTGATATCATTTTCCAGTTGCTTGGCGAATTGTTGGAGATCGCTCAGAGTTACTCACCAAAGGACTTCAGGAATATGGAGGTGTCCCTCTTGCATGCCGTAAAACTGTTATGCAAGGTGTTCCTGCAGTCACTTAAAGACCTGTCTGCACAGAGCAGTTTCGCTAAGCTGTGGCTGGAAGTCCTCGACATGATAGAGAAGTTCATGAAAGTCAAGCTGAGAGGGCGGAGGACTGAGAAGCTACATGAGGCTATCCCCGAGCTACTGAAGAACATACTGCTGGTGATGAAAGCTAATGGTATCCTCTCAAAAACAAGCGCCAGTGGGGAGGACACTCTGTGGGAAGTGACATGGTTTCAAGTTAACAAGGTTGTGCCGTCGCTGCAGTCAGAAGTTTTCCCTGAGAATGAAAACGATGTTGCCATGAAAGGTGAGCAGAGTAGTCCAGGACAGGAGGGCCTGGCCACGATACAACCTGCCGCTGTCTGATCAAGTTACCCGAGCTGAAAATCGAATCTGACAACGTCATATGACCTGACCTTCAAGGTAAACAATAGCAGAATTCATCTTCACGTAGATTTCAAATATTTTGATTACACTTATTTTAAAATTATGACTTACTGTTCTTTCGAGAAAATTACATAACTGAACAGGCCTAAATAATAATTTTATCCTGTATAATTATTTTTTCACTAATTTTTTGTGAAACAACTGCAATATGTCTTTCTACATGCTTTTTCCTAGTTTTTTGCAGTAATTTTCAGTAATCTATCCTGAACATGTTGAGCAACTTCCCAGTTATTGTTGAATCACACATATTTCCCCAGATTTAACCAGGTTGGAATGTTTTCCTAGTTGAGTCAGCTGGCCTTTCTTTGTTCCTTTAGTAGAACAACTGGTCATCTTTTGCTAATAGTTCTCTGTTGGAGTCTAGGTTAGCATAGTAGTATTGTTTTAGGAGAGTCTAGAGTATTCCAGTGAGTGTTGGAGTCTGAGTTAGTGTAGGTAGTACTACTCTTGTAGAGTCTAGAGTATTCTAGGGAGTGTTAGTATAGTAGTATTATCCTACTAGAGTCTAGATCATTCCAGTGTACGAGTGAAGATGTAAGACTAGATTGTGCTATATATAAGAGGGTGTGGAGGTCCAAGGGACTAAGCCCATCCAGAAAATTTCCCCCAAAACACCAACATGGTATCAGAGCTAGGCTCCTCCTCCTAACCCTAGCTACCACCATTCCACCACTGCAACACCCATCCCGACTCTTGTTGTCAACAACACCACGCACATTGTAGTCACCTAAGCGGCGGGAGGCCGCATCCCGTTGCTCTCTACAGGCAGTAACCACCTTATGTTGCATGAACTATGCCTGGTTGCCCAATCATAGTTCTGGGATTTATTGTCGATAATTTGAAACTGACGGATACTGTAAACAAGAATCGTCCTCGGCTCAATGAGTATGATATGGCGACTTTGATGGATACTATTCATAAGGCTAAGGTCAATGGCAGGATCTCCTTCGAGAACTTTAAGTTGAAATCTCTAGAGGAGATCTGCTATGCGCAATCATCAAGATTTTGCATCCGATCATGATTGACTCCCAAGATGTAAGATCTGCTATGGCGACTTCTGCCGTGGTAACTTCTGGAGTGCCTGAGTCTCAAGAAGCTATCCAGTCCGCAGTTCAGATCCTTTCTTCGGTGCAGAATCCTGAATCTTTTGGAGTTGACCAAGCAAATCTTGATGCATGCATAGCTGGATTATCTGCATTGCAGCCAGTTGGTGCTTCCTGCAGCAATGTTGGTGCCTCCTGCAGCATTTCTGAAGCTGCTGAAGCTACCAGCACAAAGAAGGCTGATGAAGAAGAGACCACTGCATTGCAGCCAGTTGGCTCTTCCTGCAGCAATGTTGGTGACTCCTGCAGCATTTCTGACAACACAAAGAAATTTATTCTTCTGCGGTGCTGAAGGCCAACGGTGTGCATGAAGAAGAGATTTCTAAAGCTGCCAAGTCAAGAAGCCAAGGATTTCTAAAAGTTGCCAAGTCGAAGTCATGCTACCAAGCCAAGGAGGGCAGGGCTCAATGTTCTGTTGAGCCCAATCTTTTGCTGTTGAGCCCGGTGATGTAACTTCACCAATTAAGTCACCAATTAAGAAGCTAGCCAAAAAAAAGTAAGAAGAACGTTGATGAGCCTAGTTCCCCGTGCTACTGCAAGTTGCTCCCTAGCTATGACGCAGCAGGGTGTCAGTGTGTCACCTCTGCTGTGTTTTGAGCTGTTCTTTTGCCCCGCTGTGGGTGTGTGTTAAAACTTTGTTATATTCGTATGTCAACAACACCACGCACATTGTAGTCACCTAAGCGGCGGAGGCGCATCCGTTACTCTCGGCGACAGCAAGCCTCACACAACACATCGTGCATAACATAAGTTCTTGCTGTGAAACAGCGGGATGCGGCCTCCGCTTAGGTGACTACAATGCGTATGTTGACAAGAGTCGGGATGGGTGTTGCAGTGGTGGAATGGTGGTAGCTAGGGTTAGGAGGAGGAGCCTAGCTCTGGTACCATGTTGGTGTTTTGTTTTTTGCATTCTGCCTCTCCTTCTTCCAAATTTTGATAGAATCCCTGAGATGCTCATACACTATTTTACACATGTTATATTCCTTGAGGCTTGCCAAATTCCTTGTGTACATCACTGCATGTACGTTTATACTTTGTGAAGTGGTAGGCATTAGAAATCTTGAAAAGAGAATGTTGGAAAAACATTTGACCTTCAAATGTTTGTTCTCCTCTTTTTTCATAAACTTCAATATATTCGCAGTGTCCAACGACGTTTCACCCAATTCAGATCGCAATCGAGCAAAGTCCTCATGTTGTTGCGAGTTGTACTTGAGGGGGGCCTCAGTACCTTGGAGCAGCATCAAGAGATGATGGATCTCATCTGGTCTGATGCATACAATTACATCATTTTGTAGCTGCACCTTGATCGCATCCTCTTCCAGATCAACTAGCTCCATACACAGATAGGTTTCCTTGCGCTGGCTGATTGGTCCCAACTTTAGGTTTAGGAAAGCTCCATACCCAAGTTGCTCAACTTCATGTCGCTCTGCTTCATCAAGACAAGCCGCTGCTTCCATAAGATCTTGGGCCTTAAAGCCAAAGTCAATACACAAGCGCTCATCTCTTTCTCCTTGTGCGCCCAACTTCTGACTCTCCATCTGGGGACCTGCTTCCAGCTTTCCTTGGACAGCAACAGATGACCGTGCCCTTGCTCTCCTCGGACGAGACCGACGGAAGGAGGAACCGGTCCGCTCCGGTGCGGCGCCGGAAGGACCGTCGGGTGGCGTCGCGCTGCCAGCGGCTCGTCTTGATGAAGCAGAGCGACATGAAGTTGAGCAACTTGGGTATGGAGCTTTCCTAAACCTAAAGTTGGGACCAATCAGCCAGCGCAAGGAAACCTATCTGTGTATGGAGCTAGTTGATCTGGAAGAGGATGCGATCAGTGCGACTACAAAATGATGTAATTGTATACATCGGACGGATGAGATCCATCATCTCTTGATCTTTGCCCAAGTCCGAGGCCCCTCAAGTACAATTCGCAACAACATGAGGACTTTGCTCGATTGCGATCTGAATTGGGTGAAACGTCGTTGGACACTGCGAATATATTGAAGTTTATGAAAAAAGAGGAGAACAAACATTTGAAGGTCAAATGTTTTTTCAACATTCTCTTTTCAAGATTTCTAATGCATACCACTTCACAAAGTATAAACGTACATGCAGTGATGTACACAAGGAATTTGGCAAGCCTCAAGGAATATAACATGTGTAAAATAGTGTATGGGCATCTCAGGGATTCTATCAAAATTTGGAAGAAGCAGAGGCAGAATGCAAAAAACAAAACACCAACATGGTATCAGAGCTAGGCTCCTCCTCCTAACCCTAGCTACCACCATTCCACCACTGCAACACCCATCCCGACTCTTGTTGTCAACAACACCACGCACATTGTAGTCACCTAAGCGGCGGGAGGCCGCATCCCGTTGCTCTACAGTAACCACCTTATGTTGCACGATGTGTTGTGAGGCTTGGTTGCTGTAGCAGCAGGATGCGCCTCCCGCCGGGCCGTGACTACAATGTGCGTGGTGTTGTTGACATACGAATATAACAAAGTTTTAACACACACCCACAGCGGGGCAAAAGAACAACTCAAAACACAGCAGAGGTGACACACTGACACCCTGCTGCGTCATAGCTAGGGAGCAACTTGCAGTAGCACGGGGAACTAGGCTCATCAACGTTCTTCTTACTTTTTTTTGGCTAGCTTCTTAATTGGTGACTTAATTGGTGAAGTTACATCACCGGGCTCAACAGCAGCATTGGGCTCAACAGCAACATTGAGCCTCGGGCTCCTCCTTGGCTTGGTAGCATGACTTCTTGACTTGGCAGCTTTAGAAATCCCTTGGCTTCTTGACTTGGCAGCTTTAGAAATCCCTTCTTCATGCACAGCTGTGTTGGCAGCTTCAGGCACCGCAGCAGCAACAGCCTTCTTTGTGTTGTCAGAAATGCTGCAGGAGTCACCAACATTGCTGCAGGAAGAGCCAACTGGCTGCAATGCAATGGTCTCTTCTTCATCAGCCTTCTTTGTGCTGGTAGCTTCAGCAGCTTCAGAAATGCTGCAGGAGGCACCAACATTGTCTTTGAAGCACCAATCGGTCAGTAATGCGTATAATCGACCATATGCATGCATCAAGATTTGCTTGGTCAACTCCAAAAGATTCAGGATTCTGCACTAAAGAAAGGATCTGAACTGCGGACTGGATAGCTTCTTGAGACTCAGGCACTCCAGAAGTTACCACGGCAGAAGTCGCCATAGCAGATCTTACATCTTGGGAGTCAACTGCGGACTGGATGCAAAATCTTGATGATTGCGCATAGCAGATCTCCTCTAGAGATTTCAACTTAAAGTTCTCGAAGGAGATCCTGTCATTGACCTTAGCCTTACGAATAGTATCCATCAAAGTCGCCATATCATACTCATTGAGCCGAGGACGATTCTTGTTTACACTATCCATCAGTTTCAAATTATCGACAATAAATCCCAGAACTATGATTGGGCAACCAAGCCTCACACAACACATCGTGCAACATAAGGTGGTTACTGCCTGTAGAGAGCAACGGGATGCGGCCTCCCGCCGCTTAGGTGACTACAATGTGCGTGCTGTTGTTTATGTCTGGTTGCCCAATCATAGTTCTGGGATTTATTGTCGAAAATTTCCCCCAAAACACCAACATGGTATCAGAGCTAGGCTCCTCCTAACCCTAGCTACCACCATTCCACCACTGCAACACCCATCCCGACTCTTGTTGTCAACAACACCACGCACATTGTAGTCACCTAAGCGGCGGAGGCGCATCCGTTGCTCTCTGATGAACCACCTTATGTTGCACGATGTGTTGTGTGAGGCTTGGTTGCTGCTCTGTACGGAGGTTGCTTAGTGAGCTAGTTAGCTTGATGCAAAGTTTGTGCATGGTGATGTTGATGGTGAGGTGGTTGTGGCTCTCTAGGAGTTGTTGAGGTGAGGCAGCTGTGGTCTGCGGGAACCTGAGTTGATGAAGAGGCAATGACGATGCTCAAGCTGATGATGGAAGGCGTGTGGTGCCGCCATTGTAGGCGCCGGTGTGAGAAGGCGCATGGTTGGAGAGGCAACGGTGGACCAACACGAGAAGGATTGGAGGTGGCCAGCTTGATGCAAAGTTTGTGCATGGTGATGTTGACGGTGAGGTGGTTGTGGCTCTGTGGGAGCCGTTGTTGTTGAGTGAGGCAGCCGTGGTTACGTGGGAACCAAAGTTAATGAAGAGACAATGATGATGCTCAAGGCGATGAGGAAGGCGTGTGGTGCCACCGTTATGCGCACCGGTGTGAGAAGGTGCATGGTTGGAGAGGCAACGGTGGACCAACACAAGAAGGATGGGAGGAGGCTAGCTTGATGCAGTAGTAGGTGTCGGTGATGGTGATGGCTCCGATGGCGGGCTGGATGGTCGGAGTTGATTGGTTGCTTGACGACCACTAGAGCAAGAGCTAGAGTAAAACGCTCTCATGTAGATTTTTATGCTTGCAAGCTAGAGGTGTAGTGGTCCTAGTAAGTGTCATGGAGTTGTAGCAAGATGGTCATGGTGACTGACCCATGCTCATCTTGAGGGGGAGTGTTGGAGTCTAGGTTAGCATAGTAGTATTGTCCTAGGAGAGTCTAGAGTATTCCAGTGAGTGTTGGAGTCTGAGTTAGTGTAGGTAGTACTACTCTTGTAGAGTCTAGAGTATTCTAGGGAGTGTTAGTATAGTAGTAATATCCTACTAGAGTCTAGATCATTCCAGTGTACGAGTGAAGATGTAAGGCTAGATTGTGCTATATATATAAGAGGGTGTGGAGGTCCAAGGGACTAAGCCCATCCAGAAAATTTCCCCCAAAACACCAACATTCTCTACTTCTCATTATGAGCTTCCATGTGTTGCTTTGTAAATTAAATGGATTATATCACACAGCTCATTTGGTCCATTGATGCAACCCTGCATTACTCTGTGTGAAGCAAGTTATTCCCTCTGTAGTGGAACTATGTTGTAGATCTTTTACTCAACAATATGATAGATGTTCTCAATACATTCCTTTTATATCTGTTGTCTTATGTAGGTGTCGACTCAAAACATTTGAACTTTGAGAACAGAATATAGTCATTTCAAAATCATAATGACTGTACGTAGTGAATTATAGAAGTTTTAAATCATCCAAAGTATTCGTCAGTGACCATCATGTCATCAAGTAAACCTTTGTTTGGTGATCCTACATGCAGAATTCAACTCCCTCGGAAGAGAGCCAAGAATGTACTTGGGCTCCAATTTCCGTGAGGCAGTCAAACTTCAAACTGTCTGCTGATCCTACAGTTCCTATTATAATGGTAGGCCCTGGGACTGGTCTGGCACCTTTCAGGGGTTTCTTTCAGGTTTGTTTTGCTTTCCTTTCTTCTTTCTCACACATCGCTGTTCAAGCTATATTACTCTTTAGTATGTTAATATTCATGTCCAATTCATTTGGCGCTGGCAGGAAAGATTAGCTTTAAAAGAGACCAGGGTGGAACTAAGCCGTGCCATCCTGTTCTTTGGGTGCAGAAACCGGGAGATGGTATGGCCTGTATCTTTTTGTTATTCAGCTTCATCTACAGTTATTACTATCATCGTAGGCTGATAGCCAGCATATCATCTATAATTCCTTTGGCATAGCGAATTCTTACATATGTGCCACAGATATTATTCCATGCTGCTGTTTCCCTTATCAAAGCTGCTTGTCATCTGTCAGGAGCCTTTTCTGCATTTGCGTTTTACACATGTAGTAAAAGATGTCATGGGTGATTGAAAGCACTATCTTTAGAACTTTTCTTTCTCGAGAAACGCAAAGGATCTCTGTGTTTCATTTCATTGGAAAGATAGAGTTTCAGTTACAAGCCTCCTAGGAGGTGGGTTTTACATCATGGGAGCCTGAACTAATGGACATCCCTAGAAATTGCCTGATTAATATTGTGCTTCTTCATTCAGAACTTCCTATACGAGGATGAGCTCAACAACTTTGCTGATTCTGGAGCCCCGTCTGAGTTGATTGTTGCCTTCTCTCGTGAGGGTCCTACAAAAGAGTATGTTCAACACACAATGTCAGAGAAGGTAAATTAACGCTCACTGTTTATGCGTGTTCTGCTTATCAGGTACAATCCCTTTATTTATTTTTCTCGTTTCACTCACCGTTAATCTTCGCAGGGTGCCGATGTCTGGAGCATCATTTCTCAGGGCGGGCGGCCTATGTGTATTTCTGCGGCGACGCGAATGGCATGTCTAGAGATGTGCACGGTTCAGGAGCAGGTATTGCAAAAAATATGTGCTTGGCAGGGATCTTTGCACAAGTAGAAGATGGAGAGGTATGTGAAGAGCCTGCAGATGGAAGGGGTGGTGTACTTGGGAGACGTGTGGTGATCCCGAGAAATTAAGGATTATAAACAAGACAGAATGCACAAGCATATTTTAAGATAAATTATAAAAGTCAGGACTCGAACTCGAGACCTTAGGCTCTGATACTATGTTAAGTTTTAAAGTCCGAACTTATGGAAAGGGCTAGTGCAATTCACTTAGGGCACGTACAATGCGGTGACTTTAGCCTTCCCTTATGCTCGCCACGTTGAATTTTTGCTTAGTTGGAGGAGAGAGAAACAAGAGAGAGACTGTTGTCTTTCCTTAGCTAAGGGATGATCTCTTAGCAATAAGAGAAGACTATTTTTCTTCATTGTACTATATGTCTTCTCTTAGTCAACCAATTTTTTACTAAAAATAGTTAATTCTATTAATTGCTAGAGATAGTAATAAAAGATAATGCATTGTATAAGTTATATATCGTGTCTTCTCTAAATAATGTGGAGAGCTAAGAGAAGGCATGCCTTCTTATGTGCCCTTATACACTTCAACAAATTCAACATAGACAAGCACCAACCAACTAACCTAAAAATAGTAACGATTATTCTCTTTTTTTTTGAACAAGAAAGGGGTCTGAAAAGACCCCATGCCGCAGACATTCATTAAGCGGTGGGAACAATTACAAACAGGACCCTGAAAAAGGATGACAATGCAAAGTAGTCCTGAACAAGTGCACAAAGGACCTTGGGAGGAAACTGAAAAACGCAATCAAGTCCCTGTTAACGATTATTCTCGAGGGGAGTTCGTTTCAACACTTCCACACCTCGCTGCTTGATCCGTCCATCCAGCAAGCTGTGTAATATCACCCTCGATCCCCCGCAACAAAAAAATCACCCTCAATCATCATATCCAAAATGCCTGCACCGCAAAATGCTCGCCGTATCTAGAGAAGAGGTAGGAGCGATGAGCCCGGCGCGCAGTGACCGTGAGCTCGCCGCCGTGCTTGCCATACTTGAGGCCGAACGTGGTTAAGCGGATCATGCACTTGTTGCCGGCACCGGCGCAACGCCGCCTCTTAAATTTCTCTCGCGCCACGACCTCGACAAGGCAGTAGGTACTATCACCCATGTACACGAGACTACCACCCTTTGGGTAAGCATCGGATATCCTCTCCGTGCATATAGCTTCCACGACGGCCGCTCCAAGCTCCCGGCGGGAGGCACGACGTCGCATGAGCAGATGTGGCAGTCCGGTGAGGCTACTCTGCAGTGTCGATCTAGTACCTTCTTGTGGAGCCCCACACACGCGTCGAGCCCGGCGTCGTAGTGGGCTTCGCCGAAGAACGGCAGGTCCCAGTCGCCATGGCCTCTCCACTCGCCACTCCCGGCGTCGTAGGAGTAGGTGCGGGACTCCATGTCCTGGCCTAGTTCAGTTGCCTCAAGCATGACGTAGGGCTCATCGTCCTTCTGACCCATACCATAGACACAAACACCTTGCGTTGCGCCCTCCTCCTCCCTCCGGGTGCACCGCGATTATTGACTCCATGAGGGAGACGCCGAAAGGGAGCGGCGACGGGATGCTAGCTGCTCCGAGACCACTGGTCTTCTTCCGCATCTTCCTCCAGCCGGTGCACGCCTCCATCGGGCCTCCCATTCACGACCGTGTACAGCAGCCTGTTCCCGGCAGCCGCGGCGAGATCCCAGCCGTGATGCAGCGCCGTCGGGGGACGAGGGAGAAACGACATGCCGGCCGTACGTCTCGGTGTCGTACGCGAGCGTGACGTAATTATCGTCCTCCGACTCCGAGAACTTTAGCTTCCCGGCGGCGATGATCTTGCTGCCAAGGGCGGCGAAGCTCCAGTCGCAATGCTCGTTTGATTGGCGGTGTAAAGGAGCCCGCTGGGTGAGGTCGGCGCCGTCGTCCAGGTCCAGCTTGTGGATGCTGAACCCTTTCTTCCAGTCATCCAGCACCACGTACAGGTGCTTCCGCCTTTGGTTGGGCGGTGTACTGCCGTGGCGGCTAGCAGAAGCAGGTGGCACGATCACATCTTGCATTGGCGATCCACTTCGGTATCGATCTCGTGGCTCTCGTCCTCCGACGACGTGTATCTCCGCCGCCACGGGATCCCATCCGCGTGGTGACCCGGCCGAGCGACGGAACAGCGCCGCTCTTGGCGACGGAGATGGTGGGAGAGGAGCGGGTGAGGCCGAGCAAGAAAGGACCGCAGCATATCGTGTCTGCCGTGGCGTTGGAGCGCACGCCGGCTGCGCGAGGCTGATTAGCCACGAGAAAGAACTATAGCTAGCTAGGGTTGGTGTCGGGCGATGTACATCTGCGGTCTCCGTTGGATCGTTGCCCATATCCAAGATTTACACGTACGAATACTGCATTACTCCATTATTAATTCTGGGCCTCGAATGCATATTATGGGCCGAACTGAGCTAACACGGGGCGTATGGACGTTAAATGGCTGGCCGATGGCCCCTTCTAATAATTAATACTTCAAAGATAAAACTCCCATGTATTCTCAAATAAAAAAAGTTAAAACTTCCCTGCAAAAAATGTAACAACACTTCTTCTGTCAAATTTTTTTCCAACCGGGCTTTCACCCCTTTACATTTTTCATTAAACGAAAATAACCAAGTTCAAAGTCTGTCGTTACAAGCAAAATAAGGAAAGGGGAAGGAGAAAGCAGCGAGTTGGTGCGATGCAGAAACCTCATGGCGCCGCCATCGAGACGTCACTGTAGGACAAAAACCTGGTACCACAAATATTCAATTTTACAGTAGCACGGCCATTCATCAGCAAAAGCAAGAGAGCATAGACTACATAAGTCCTCAGGAAGCGACAACAGCTTAAGATAAGAAGAACCACAAGCATCAAGGACCTTTGTGATCATCGAGCAGGAGAAACCACGGAGGCAGATCTGGAGTACACGAGCCGCCACATGCATCAACTGGACGCCTCGTTAAGAACCACCTTGTCATCCTCCTTGAGTAAACATCCAAAGATAAGAGTAAGGAACCAAAAAAATGAAATCTCATTAGGGAATGCATTTTGTGATTTTCAAAAGTGACTTTGTTACGAGTGATCCAGATAGCCCAAGACAAAGAAGCGATCGGGATCACATAAAAATTTTCATGATGAGGAGGAAGGAATGAAACCAAGCCATGGCACGCAAAAATTATCGGGAACAGTTAGTCCCCATGGCGGTTCCCAACACCCCAAACCACTCTAGCCACGAGGCGA
The DNA here is from genome assembly GCA_030063025.1 of Avena longiglumis. Taxonomy (NCBI): domain Eukaryota; kingdom Viridiplantae; phylum Streptophyta; class Magnoliopsida; order Poales; family Poaceae; genus Avena; species Avena longiglumis. The sequence goes on from CP125974.1 coordinate 571,018,658, forward strand.
GAAGAACAAGTGATCATTTGTTTCCACTTGATTGCAAAAGGAGCAAATATGAGATTCAGCGGTTCTTTTTTTCATATTCTCTAGTGAGAAGTGCATCTCTACACAAGCGCCACATGAAAATTTGAATTTTAAGAGGTAGTTTAGCTTTCCAAATCCATTTATTATTAGAGCCAAGAAGGTTCCTCTCCAACCGATACATAGATTTGGTGGAAAACTTTTTACTTGCGTAAAATCCTGTGAAACCTTATCATCATCGGGAGAGTCAAGGATCTAACAACCCCACGTACATGATTCCAATGACTTAAAATAACACCTCAAGGGATCTCCTAAAAGGAATTGCAAAGTCCATCTCAACACATTTCTTGATGGTAATATTTTGATCGACAAATATCAAATAGACTAGGAAGCTTTCGGCAAAAAGGTATATTTCCTTCAATAGGATCAACCCACAGTCTAGTTAGATTTCCATTACCCAAGGAAATTTTCCTTCCAGCCAAATAATTCTTCCTAATCCTTAAAAGAGACTTTCAACAAGGGGAATCGGTACTTTTTTCCACCACAGTGACAACACTATGCTTCTTAAGATACTTAGCCTTAACCAGTTTTTGCCATAGGCCATCAGAAGTATCCAACTTCCACCACCATTTACACAGGAGACTGATGTTTTGCCTTCTTAAATTCTTAACCCCCAAACCACCTTTCTTTTTGGACCTACAAATTCTTTTCCAAGCCACCATGTAATAGTCTTTCTTGATTTTTTTCCCATGCCAAAAAAATCTACATCTGTGTTTATCCAACTTAGCAATGAAAGTTTTGTTTAGAAGGAAAAGGCTCATCACATAAGAAGGTATACTAGATAAACAGGCATTCACCAAAGTTAACCTACCACCAGAAGAAGTAGAACCCCCAATCCAAGCATCCAACTTGACCATAAATTTAGCATCCACAAAATCCGGTCGGAATTTTAAGAGCTCGAAAATGAGAACCCCCAAATATTTCATAGGAAGCAGACTCACTTTGCACCCCAAACATGTCAGAATAAAAAGCAGCAACATCATTATCACCCCCAATAGTGAAAACCTCACTCTTCTGGTAATTAATTTTCAAACCAGACATGAGTTCGAACAAATAAAGAAGCAATTTTAGATTCAGAGCTTTCTCATGATCATGGGACAGACACAGAACAGTGTCATCAGCATATTGCATAATAGCAACACCATTATCAATTAGATCAGGAGCCAAACCCAATAACAGCCCATTTTTTGAGCCTCAAGAACCATCTTAGTTAAGCATTGAATAGCAGAATTAAACAGGAAAGGAGACAGGGGGTCACCTTGCCTAACCCCTTTGGAACTTTGGAAATAAGGACCATTGGTATATTTATCTTGATAGAGACAGTACCATTATAGAGAATTTTCTTTAACATATCTCTCCAAAAAAGGTCAAAACCCATAGCTTCATGACACTCCACCAAAAAATTCCAGTTTACTTTGTCAAAAGCTTTTTCAAAGTCCAACTTCAGAATGATTCCCACATGTTTTTTAGCATGAGTATGATGCATAATCTCATGCAGAGACATAATCCCATCCACAATACTGTAGGGTTTCGTAGCATGGAAAACAAAAAATTTCTATCGCATACAAACAAACAAGCCAAGATCTATCTACTAGATTGTAGCAACGAGTCGATGGAATAACTTACCCTCGAAGATTCCAAAGTGTTTAACGAGAGCGGATTCTCGTGGGTGATGTAGTCGTACTCTTCCCGATCTCAAGATCGTGTAGACGATCCTTCCCAAGCGCTTCCATGATCGGTCACACATTCGGTACTCGATGAAGACCTTCTCCCTTGTTCTAGCAGTGGAGGTTGTAGCACTCTCTCGCGATTCCCAAAGACAACTGGCGTGGTACAGGAAGTAGAGGAGATCATGAGGCTTCGCCTTAAGCGGGCGAGTATGGTGGAGTATGAGAGAGAGCTATTAGTGGTCTAGGTTTAGACACACCAATTAGAAGGCTCTAATCCAAGGCTAGTGCAATTAGAAGCTCTAAACCAAAGCGGCTCTAACCGAGTCTAGGGCTAGGATTTAGATTAGAGGATAGGAACTTGTGTGTCTAGGAGGAGGCCCCGCCTCCTTTTATAGGTGGGAGGCGGCCAAGGGAGGAGTCCCTCCCAAGTCGGCCTTGGGTGGCGCTGGCTTGGAGAGGAGGGACTCCTCCTCCAAGTTGGTTTCAACCTCCTCTTGCTTGTTTCCCCAGTTTCTTGTTTTAGCGTTTGACTTTCAAAGCGGCCATTTGACTTTTCAGTTTTAGGATTCAATTTAATCATTTATTTGGAACAGAAGAACACTTAGTACATGATGCAATCATTCCAATATGTAATGACACATTCATGTACCCTTCCCCGGTCTTGGGACATTCCGAACCTTCTAGAACATTCTCGATGAAAACACCTAATCATTCCCGAACTCCAAAGCGGGACTTTCCTTATATGAATCTTATTCTCCGGACCATTCCGGATCACCTCGTGATATCCGGATCCCATCCGAGACTCGAACAACATTCGGTCTCTTTCTCATAATACCATAACTACTCAAACAACGTCGAATCCTTAAGTGTGTCCCTACGGTTCGTGAATTATGCGGACATGATCGAGACACTTCTCCGAACAATAACCAATAGAGGAATCTAGAAATTCATATGGCTCCCACATATTTCTCGATTACTTTGCGATCGAATGAACCACTTACATACGATACCAATTTCCCTTTGTATCACGATAGTTTACTTATCCGAGGTTATGATCGGTATCTCTGCATACCTAGTTCAACCTCGTTCACGATAAGTACTCTTTTCTCGTTCCGTGATATGTGATCCCTTGTGAGCCGTCACATGCTTGCAAGCTAATTGGATGACATTCCGAGAGGGCCCAGAGTATATCTATCCGTCATATGGATGGACAAATCCCACTCTTGATCCATGTGTTTCAACCAATACTTTCCGAACACTCAATGCCACCTTTATAACCACCCAGTTACGGTGTGGTGTTTGATGTCATCAAAGCATCCATCCGGTAAAGGTGATATGCATGATCTCATGGTCGAAGGAATTAGGTTACTATGTATCAGAAAGCATATAGCAATTGAACTATTGAAATGACTTGATCTTTATGCTACGCTTATCTATAGGAGTATGTCCACCATATCACTCTCCTAACGATATGATCTTGTTGTTGATAACATCTCAATGTTCATGATAGGGAAACCACAATCATCAATCAACCAACAAGCTAGTGAAGTATAGAGGCTATACTAGGGACTTCAAATTAAGTTTACAAATCACACAAGTATTAATGTTTCCTTGTTAATACCATTATAGCATGAATGTAAACATTTATCATAAACACAAAGATATAATAATAAATTATTGCCTCTAGGGCATATCTCCAACAGTCTCCCACTTGCACTAGAGTCATCTAATCTAGATTACATGGTAATATACCGAACACCCATGGCAGTTTGGTGTTGGTCATGTTTTGCCCTCGGGAGAGGTTTAGTCTACGGATCCGCCACATTCAGATCTGTGTGTACTTTGCAAATCTTTATATCCCCATCCTGGATATGTTCTCGAATAGCGTGAAAACGCAGCTTGATGTGCTTCTTGTGTGACCTTGGTTCTTGCGCATTGGCTATGGCGCCCATGTTATCACAAGATGATAGACATTGGGTCCAAATACACTAGGAACCACACCCAGCTCTGTAATGAACTCTTTTATCCATATCGCTTCTTGCGAGGTCTCCGGCGACCATGTATTCCGATTCGGTTGAAGATCTCGCCACAACGCTTTGCTTTGCACTCCTCCGATTGCTAACCATTCAAAATAAATACGTATCCAGTTGTGATTTAGAATCATCCGGATCGGTGTTCCAACTAACTAGCATCGGTGTAACCATTAACAACGAGTTGTTCATCACCTCCATAAGAAAGAACCATATCCTTAGTTCTTCTCAAGTACTTAAGGATGTTTTTGATCATTGTCCAATGATCCACTCTGGATCACTTTGATATCTGCTAGTTAAACTAACGGCATATGCAATGTCGGGTCTAGTACATAGCATGGCATACATTAGAGATCCTATGGGCTGAGGCATGAGTCTTACTCATCCTTTCTCTATCTTCTACCGATGTCGGACTTTGAGTTTTACTCAAGGTCGTATTGAGCAACATGGGCAAGAACCCTTTCTTGCTTTCTTCCATTCAAACCTCTTTAGAACTTTGTCCAAATATGTACTCTGTGACAATGATATTTGGCGTTTGATCTATCTTTATAAATCTTTATGCCTAATATGTAAGCTGCTTCGCCAAGATCCTTCATTGAAAACTATTATTCAAATATTCCTTAACACTATTAAGAAGGTCTACATCATTCCCAATCAACAATATGTCATCCACATATAGTATTAAGAATGCTCTGAGCTCCCACTCACTTTCTTGTAAATATAAGCTTCTCCATAAGTTTGTATAAAACCAAAACTTTTGATCACCTTATCAAAACGTTGATTCCAACTTCGGGATGCTTGCTTCAATCCATAGATGGACCGTTGAAGTTTGCATACCTTGTTAGCATCTTTAGGATCGAAAAAACCTTTGGGTTGCATCATATACAACTCTTCATCAATATCTCCATTGAGGAATCTTGTTTTGACATCCATCGCCATATCTCATAATCATAATATGCGATTGCTAACATAATCCTCACAGACTTTAGCTTCGCTCTTGGTGAGAAAGTCTCATCGTAGTCAACTCCTTGAATTTGTCGAAACCCTTTTGCGACAAGTCGAGCTTTATAAACGATAACATTACCATCGAGATCTGCTTTCTTCTTGAAAATCCATTTGTTCTCGATGACCTTTCTACCATCAGTAAGTCCACCAAAGTCCATACTTGGTTTTCGTACATGGATCCAATCTCGGATTTCATGGCTTCTTGCCATTTATTGGAATCTGGGCTCATCATCGCTTCCTCATATGTCTCGGGGTCATCGGTGTTGTCCACCAACATGACACTCATAACGGATCATACCAATGCAGGTGGTACGAGTTCTCGTTGACCTCAGGCTCTGTAGTAACTTCAACCAGTTTCATGATCACCATCATTAGCTTCCTCTCTTATTGGTGCAGGCACCACAGAACTTCTTCGGTCTTTGAGCTACTCGCAATTTCGAGAGAAGGTTCGACAATCTCGTCGAGTTCTACTTTCCTTCCGTCACTTCTTTCGAGAGAAATTCCTTCTCTAGAAAGGATCCATTCTTAACGAAGATTTTGCCTTGGATCTATGATAGAAGGTATACCCAATAGTTTCCTTGGTATCCTATGAAGACGCATTTTTCGCTTTGGGTTCAAGCTTGTCCTACCGTAACTTCTTTACATAGGCTTCAGATCCCCAAACTTTAAGGAACGACAATCTAGGTTTCTTCCCAAACCATAATTCATACGGTGTCGTTTCAGCGGATTTAGGAGTGCCCTATTTAAAGTGAATGCGGTGTTTCTAATGCATAACCCCAAAATGATAGCGGTAAATCTGTAAGTGACATCATAGAACGAACCATATCTAAGAGAGTTCGATTCTGACGTTCGGACACACCATTACCTGTTGTGGTGTTCCGGTGTCAACTGTGAAAGTATTCCACATTTCTTCAAATGCTCGCCAAACTCGTAACTTAGATATTCACCTCCACGATCAGAACGTAGAAATTTAATCTTCTTGTTACGTTGATTCTCTACCTCACTTTGAAACTCCTTAAACTTCTCGAAAGTTTCGGATTTATGTTTCATGAAATAGATATACCCATATCTACTCAAGTCATCCGTGAAGGTAAGAACATAACGATAACCACCGCGTGATGCTACACATTGGACCACACACATCGGTATGTATGATTTCCAATAAGTCCGTAGCTCGCTCCATCATACCAGAAAATGGAGTCTTAGTCATTTTTCCCATCAGACATGCTTCGCATCTTTCAAGTGATTCAAAATCAAGTGATTCAAGAAGTCCATCGGAATGGAGTTTCTTCATACGCTTCACTCCAATGTGACCAAGGCAGCGATTGCCACATATAGGTCGAATTATCGCTTGATTTCAAACGTTTAGCCTCAATGTTGTTGATATGTGTATTTCCATTATCGAGATTTAATAAGAATAGACCATCTATCAAAGGTGCATGTGCATAAAACATATTACTCATATAAATCGAACAACCATTATTCTCTGACTTAAACAAGTAACCGTCTCGCAATAAACAAGATCCCGATATAATGTTCATGCTCAACACAGGCACTAAATAACAATTATTTAAGTATAAAACTAATACCGATGGTAGATGAAGGGTAGCGTGCGACGCGATCACATCAACCTTTGATCCGTTTCCCCGCAGCGCCGTCACCTCGTTCTTCGCTAGCTTCCATTTATTCTGCGATTACTGTTTGAGTTACAAATATGAGCAACCGAACCAAGATTCAAATACCCGAGCACTACTACGAGTACTAGTGAGATACACATCAATAACATGTATATCAGATATACCTTTCTTCTTGATGTTGCCGTTCTTCAGATCCGCCAAGTACTTTGGGCAATTCCGCTTCCAGTGACCTTCTCCCTTGCAGTAAAAGCACTCAGTATCAAGCTTGGGTCCAGCCTTGGTCTTCTTCGCCGGCGTGGTAACTTTCTTACCACCCTTCTTGAAGTGTCCCTTTTGCTTAGACTTGCCTTTCTTGAATTTGGTGGTCTTATTGACCAACAACACTTGGTGCTCTTTCTTGATCTCCACTTCTGCAGATTTCAACATGGCAAACAGTTCTGGCAACTCTTTGTTCATGTTCTGCATGTTGTAGTTCATCACAAAATTCTTGTAACTTGGTGGTAGTGATTGGAGGACACGGTAAATCCCCAAAGCATTAGGAATCACTATACCCAAGCTTTGAAGTTTGTTTGCGTGCCCGCACATCTTAAGCACATGCTCCTTGTGAGCTGCCCTCTTCCATCTTGCGTTAAAGAACTTTTCGAAGCCTCATAGCTTTCAATTGCCGCATGAGTCTCAAAAATCAATTTGAGATCCTCGACAATATCATATGGGTCAATTCTCAAACCTTTTCTCAAGCTCGATTCTAAACCATACAAGATAGCACACCGAACTATGGAGTACTAATTCTTAGGCGAGGTAAACATTCTTTACGTCATCGGCAAAGATCGGCAGGTGGGTCACCCAGGTGCATCCAACACATAGGTCAAATTACGGTGTGAGGACAATCCTCAAATTGCGGAACCAATCCATGAGTTGCTTCCATTGTTTTTAACTTTTCTTTCTCTAGGCGTATTAAAATTGATGGTAGGGGCTGCCATTGATCTACAACATATTTGCAATAGTTTAGACTAAGTTTATGACAAATTGAGTTCAAATTAATTAATGAAATTAAACTAGGTGAACTCCACTCAAAACAACATCCCTCACATTGTTTTAGTGATCACACGAACCAAATCCACTACATCAACACCGATCATCACGAGAGTTGATATAGTTTCAATGGCGAACAATCGTCATGTTCATCATATCTACTATATGATTCATGCTTTACCTTTCGGTGATCCGTGTTCGAGACCATGTGCATACATGCTAGGCTCGTCAAGATCAAACCTTAGTTTCCACATGAGCAAATGGCTTGTTCACGTTGTATACACTTGCGAATCTAACACACCGATCATCACGTGGTGCTTGAAATAACAAGCTTTTTAGCAACGGTGCTAACTAAGGGTGAACACATTATGACTTGAAATTCATGTGCATGAGGATCATCTTATAATGCTACCGCGTCTACTAAGCAATACAAGATGCATAAAGGATTAACATCACATGCAATTCAATAATATGTGATATGATATGGCCTTTCTTCTTTGTGCTTCCGATCTCCATCTTCAAGCACGAACATGATCTCCATCATTACCGGCATTGCATCAAGGTCAATGACGCTTCTCCATGGTTGTCGTCCACCGGCTTCAACTATTACAACTACTTTGAATAGACACGCGGGTCTTAACATAAATTAAAGACAACCATATGGATCCTGCCGGTTGCCAACTTACAATAAGGAACATTGCATACATCAAATATAATCACAATCATGGCCATATCACATCATCGCACACCTGCAAAACAAAGTTAGACGCATCTACTTTCTTTGCATATTTTACGTGGTTTAGGGCTTTCAATAAGTGTCGTTCTAACTTACGAACAAGAACCACAACATTGATACTAGCATTGTTGATCACCCGTTGTAAATTGGATCTTAACTATGCTAGGAGAAAGCAGTACTGCAAAGCCACTTATGCAATACAAGTTGCATGTCAAGCGTGGAGCAAGTCTCATGAACGATGTCATGTAAGGTTAGCCCGGCCGCTTCATCCCAACATACCGCAAGATGCAAAGTACACAAGAAGCAATCGACAATAAAAGCATCAACGCCCACAATGACCATTGTGTTCTACTCGTGCAACAAATCTACATATAGACACGGCTCGATACCCTTTGTAGGGTTTCGTAGCATGGAAAACAAAAATTTCTATCGCATACAAACAAACAAGCCAAGATCTATCTACTAGATTGTAGCAACGAGTCGATGGAATAACTTACCCTCGAAGATTCCAAAGTGTTTAACGAGGCGGATTCGTGGGTGATGTAGTCGTACTCTTCCGATCTCAAGATCGTGTAGACGATCCTTCCGGCATTGCGTTAAAAGCGCTTCCATGATCGGTCACATCGTTAAATTTTCGACGAAGACCTTCCTCCCTTGTTCCAAGAAATGGAGGTTGTAGCACTCTCCTCGCGATTCCGGCAACACAGGCGTGGTACCGAAGTAGAGGGAGATCCATGAGCTTAAGCCGGAGCGAGTATGGTGGAGTATGAGAGAGAGCTATTAGTGGTCTAGGGTTTAGACACACCAATTAGAAGGCTCTAATCTGAAGGCTAGTGCAATTAGAAGCTCTAAACCAAAGCGGCTCTAAACCGGAGTCTAGGGCTAGGATTTAGATTAGAGGATAGGAACTTGTGTGTCTAGAGGAGGAGGAGGCCCCCTCCTTTTATAGGTGGGAGGGCGGCCAAGGGAGAGTCCCTCCCAAGTCGGCCTTGGTGGCGCGGCTTGGAGGAGGACTCCTCCTCCAAGTTGGTTTCAACCTCCTCTTGCTTGTTTCCACAGTTTCTGTTTAGCCGTTTGACTTTCAAAGCGGCCATTTGACTTTTCAGTTTAGGATTCAATTTAATCCTTTATTTGGAACAGCAAGAACACTTAGTACATGATGCAATCATTCCAATATGTAATGACACATTCATGTACCCTTCCCCGGAGTCTTGGGACATTCCGAACCTTCTAGAACATTCTCGATGAAAACACGGAATCATTCCCGAACTCAAAGCAGGACTTTCCTTATATGAATCTTATTCTCCGGACCATTCCGGATCACCTCGTGATATCCCGGATCCCATCCGAGACTCCGAACAACATTCGGTCTCCTTCTCATAATACCATAACTACTCAAACAACGTCGAATCCTTAAGTGTGTCTCCCTACGGTTCGTGAATTATGCGGACATGATCGAGACACTTCTCCGAACAATGACCAATAGAGGAATCTGGAAATTCATATGGCTCCCACATATTTCTACGATTACTTTGCGATCGAATGAACCACTTACATACGATACCAATTTCCCTTTGTCTCACGATAGTTTACTTATCCGAGGTTATGATCGTCGGTATCTCTGCATACCTAGTTCAACCTCATTACCGATAAGTACTCTTTTCTCGTTCCCATGATATGTGATCCCTTGTGAGCCAGTCACATGCTTGCAAGCTAATTGGATGACATTCCACCGAGAGGGCCCAGAGTATATCTATCCGTCATATGGATGGACAAATCCCACTCTTGATCCATGTGTTTCAACCAATACTTTCCGAACACTCAATGCCACCTTTATAACCACCCAGTTACGGTGTGGTGTTTGATGTCATCAAAGCATACATCCGGTAAAGGTGATATGCATGATCTCATGGTCGAAGGAATTAGGTTACTATGTATCAGAAAGCATATAGCAATTGAACTATTGAAATTACTTGATCTTTATGCTACGCTTATCTATAGGAGTATGTCCACCATATCATTCTCCTAACGATATGATCTTGTTGTTGATAACATCTCAATGTTCATGATAGGGAAACCACAATCATCAATCAACCAACAAGCTAGTGAAGTATAGAGACTATACTAGGGACTTCAAATTAAGTTTACAAATCACACAAGTATTAATGTTTCCTTGTTAATACCATTATAGCATGAATGTAAACATTTATCATAAACACAAAGATATAATAATAACTACATTTATTATTGCATCTAGGGCATATCTCCAACAAATACTCCTTTGTTTCATAAAGGCATTTTGATTCACACTAATCAACTTATCCAACAGGGGTTCAACTCTAATGGTAAGAGTCTTAGTGATAAGCTTGTAAATGCATCTGAGAAGACAGATAGGCCTATATTGACTAATCTTATTAGCCTCAGAAATTTTAGGCAACAAAGTAATGGTACCATAGTTCAATCTTTTAACATCAAGGTTACCAGCATGGAAGGCAGTAAAGATTCTCATGATGTCATCCTTAACAATGTCCCAGCAATGCTGATAAAACTCAATGGGAATGTTGTCAGGACCAGGAGCTTTATTTTTAGCCATAGAGAAAAGAGCCTGCTTAATTTCTTCCTGAGAAAAAGGATTTTTAGCTTATTATTGTCTTCCTCAGTAAGTTTCTCATGAGGTCCCCACATATCAAAATTAATAGGAAATAAATTCCCAGGAGCAGGCCCAAAAAGATCTTTGTAATACTCAGCTGCATGATTAAGAATGTTCTCAGTCCCCTCAATATTGACATCATCTTTTGCCATGGAAAGAATAGAGTTTTTCCTTTTTCTCCCATTTGCCACCCTATGAAAATAGCTAGTGTTAGAATCCCCCTCCAGGAGCCACCTAGCATGAGCTTTTTGGTACCAATGGGACTCCTCCTCAGCATACAACTTCATTAATTCAACTAAAATCACAGTTTTCCTCATACTAACATCAGAAGGAAGCTCACCATCTTCCTCCAAATTCTCAATAGAAGTTAACTCCTCTTTGAGCTCCATTTTCCTTTTCCTATTATGCCCAAACAAATTAGAACCCCACCCCTTGAAATACTTTTTGAATCTTTTCAATTTAATATTAAGCACATCAATAGGATCAGAACTGTGGACATTTTTTCTCCAAATTCTATCAACAGAGGGAAGGAACTCATCATTTTTAAACCAGGAAACATCAAACCTAAATTCTCTCTTGTTATCTGTGAGAGTGGGACTAGAACCAGTATCCAGTAGTAAAGCATTATGATCAGAAATATCTCTGACCAACTTCCTGACAGAGACCAAAGGAAAGAGATCCTCCCAATCAGGAGACATCAGGACCCTATCCAACTTTTCAAGAGTGGGGGAGAGATGTTTATTAGACCAAGTGTATTTGCCCCCATGCATAAAAATTTCTCTCAACCCATGAGTGTGAATAATAGAATTAAAAAGATCAGTAGAATGAGAACCAATGAACAGATTTTTTCTCACCCATGCCTCGGACATTAAAGTCACCACCTACAATATAGGGCATGAGATTTCCATGACAAAAGGAAGCAAGCTCAGTAAGGAATTCCTCTCTATTTTCCTCCTGTGCAGCTCCATACACGACAATGAGTCCCCAGTTACATTTTCTAACTTTATCCCAAAGGACAAAATGAAGCATATATCTGCCAATCTTAAAAGCATTGACATCAAGAGTCTCAGAATTTATACCACACAAAATACCTCCAGATTTCCCAACAGAAGGAGACCACTTCCAAAAATATTTATTACTAGGGTCAAGTTTCCTAAAGAAGCTCAACTTATAATCCTTCTTCATAGTTTCCTGGATACCAATGAAATCTAAAGAATAACTAGTCATCATATCATTCAGACAAGAGGAAGCACCTTTTTTACCCACTCCCCTAACATTGAAGAAGGCTCCTTTCATCTATATCTATGTGGTTTGGATCTATTCCTGACATTTCCACCAGGGTGCAGGGTAGAAATGCCAACATTCTCCAATTTCTTTTTTTGACCTCTAGTCGGGTGTCTAGCAATCCCCACTGTAGGTTTCCTTTTTGCACTCTTTTTTTCCCTACTCTCCACCAGAGTAAAGGAGGAATCATCAACATCAGATGAGTCAGCCCAAGCCATGGACAAAGGAGTACTAACTCCAGAATTGTTTTTAATAAATAATTGTTGATGAATGATGCTAGGTTCATTCTTCTCAAGCAAACCATTCCTAGCATGTTCTAGTTCCCTAAGCAGGTTTATAGAAGAAAAATCATTATCAGGAATTTTAACACCCATCATGGATGCTCTGGTAACAATATCACTATCAGATAAGGCAGCAAAAGAGTTCCCAACCAAAGGATCAGAATTAAAATGCTCATTACCTTCCAGAGTTCTTTTCTTGGAAACATTGGCCACCTTTTCCATCACATGCACATTTGCTTCAGCTTGGAGTCTCTGACTGAATCTTTCAGTATCCTCAATCACCACTACCTCCTCCATGGAAGCAGATTCAGGAGATTGCACAGTGTAAGAAGGAAGCTCCTTCGAAGGAGAAGAAGCATCAACAGAAACATCAGTGATGACTGGAAGAGAAGGCCATTCAGTAGTCGATAGATGAATATCCTGAGTCTGGTGAGACAAGGAGCAAGGAACCAGCCATTTGTTTGAAGCAACAGGGGAATCTAGAGGAGCTGAAGCTTCATGCTCCCTAGCCATGGATTCAATGAGTAATTCATTCCCCAGCATATTACTGTCATCATTAGAAATCTGTTCATTCTCCAGCCCTTTTTCTTCAACATCCTGAACTCCATGTTGCCTAACAGAATCAGTCTGACTGCCAAAATATTGCTCTCCAGAAGCCTCATCAGTTGCAGTAGCAGTTGCAGTCAAACTTTGGTCCATTCTAGCTCTTTTTGGAGAAGGAGCACTGTTACCACCAACAGGGATCTTACTTGACTGCTTGGGAGGACCCCCAACCACCACCTTGTCAATCTCAAAGAAGAAATCATAGAAATTGTCTCCCAAACAGCCCTCAGCTTTAGCAGGAAGAAGATCAACATCTCTGCACCCAATAAGCACCCTCACAAACTCAGGCTTATGAAGAGTGGAAGCATCTAGATCTAGAGAAACCCCCACCAAGGATCCCACATAAAAAACAATGGAATCCGTCCTCTTGTCCAAAAGAATGTTGCTTATCCTCACCCAAGCTTTCTGAAGAATTGCTTTAGCACCCACAGAAGCAGTCCAAGTAGATAATCTCACAGTAGCATCAATAGTTTTGAGTCTCATAGAAGCCCCATAATAAACAGCCCTTTCAACCTCTCTAGGATTAGGAAAACGCATGATGTATTGATTTGGCCCAATTGGTCTAGCAGTACAACGCCAACTATCACCAAACACAATGTTGAACTCCATTTCCAACTCCCTAGCAGTAGCCTGACCCTCAATGACAGAAATGACAACACTACTGGACCTTTCCTTGTTTTGCTTGGAAGTACTAGAATCAGGTATGTAAAAGAAACCCATACTAGGTGATTGAAAAACACACATCTGAGGAATACACTCCCAAGGAAGAACAGACTGACAAACGTGACTGACATGACCCAGTTTCTTACAACGCTCACATCTAGCCTCGGACAGAGCACAACAAGATGACCTTTAATTTTGCAATTGGAGCATATAGAATCACTTACAACAGCATGCGAACCGGATGAGTTGTTCTTCCCAGAAACATCCACCTGCGAGGCAGCCTCTTGACGACGTTGCTCAGACTCCCGAGCAGCAATCTCCCAACGGTCCCCAGAACCAGATCCATGAGGCCCAACGCTCGAGGAAGCTTGCACTTCTTCCCGATTCCAAACCAAACGGCCCCGACCTCGGTTCGGAGAAAAATTGCCCCGACCCCCAAAACGGCCACCACCTTCCTTCATAGCAGAGGGGGCAACAACCTGAGCAAAGGATCTAGGATCACCAGCCACCTTCCCTTCCCACCAGCCAAAGGATTCGCCGCCAACCCGATTTGGAGAGGCAGAGGAAGAGGACCAAAAATGTCCAAAGAGGAACTCCAGATCTGACCAGGAGGCAGACAACTCGGAGCCATAAATATCATTCACGCTAGGGTTTCCAGGAGAACTACCAGGATCCACCACACAATAGTCGCGACCTCCGCCAGGATCCGGACACGTGTTCATAACGAGACGGTCAGGACGACTAACGGAGAAACTAACATAGCTCAACGGATTCGCAACAGTAGCCGTAGGACCCGACCCGAGGATTCCATCTCTCCGAGTATCACACATCGCAAACAATCTCCACCGATTCGGTCCAGAAGAGGAAAATCTCAAACGATAATCATCATCTATCCCCCGATTATCCAGCACCACATCATGATTCGAGGAATCCACACGCGGAGCCACATGAATCTCAGCGTTCATAGGGAATAGATCAGCAATCGATTGAGGAAAACACGAATGCGAAGAACACGAATTGTCCATGAGGGAACCCAAGCTCAGCAAAAACAAGCACCACCGAGGGACAGAGGAACGACCTCCACGCCCCACAAAAACGAACCCCGAGGAGGGAAACCACCTGGCACCGGCGAGGGGGGAAAAGCGGAGCGAGAGGGGCGGCGGAGCGAGAGGGGCAGCGGAGCGAGCGAGCCCCCTGTTACGGTGATGCTCCCACTCACCATACTTGGTTCTGGGCCATTCCATATTAAATCCGGGACGTCTGACTTCTTCTGTCAATGATAAGATTTTGAAGTTGCGACTGAGAAATATTCACTTGTAATCATGGTGCAATTGATAAATGTAGTTTAAAATGAAAGTCAGCTTCATCCAGTATGCAACTGAAAAATTCAGTTGTAAACATAGCGCAAATGGAAAAACAAATCTAGCTACAACCATTATCAAGCTATAAGAGGTCGGTTGAGATATAAGCCAATACTCGGCCGACCGAGAATAAGCAACAGATTTACTTACGAACCTTAGATTAGATTACGTATATGGGTTTCATTGATGTTTTTTTACTTTTCATGCTTTCTAGGAAATAAGTAAACATCACTTGATTTTATATGCATTCAAGTCCATTTTGACAGATTTTATGTTGGCGGGAATTTAGTCCCTCAGAACCAGGACGCTTTGCTAAGTTACTAGGAGATTTTATTTTTTTCCTGTCAATTTGATTTTGTTTTTTTTTTAGATTTTGCGGCACCGTCCGATCTTGATCGTGTGGCAAGGATGGGCTCCACGCCATTGCACCAGATCCGGAAAGTTTCGCGCGCTATTTTTGCCCATTTTTTAATGTAACATATTCTGAATAATTATCTTCCGCAAAAATTCATAAAAATAGCACAACGCGTTCCTCGTCGGCCAAGAGTGAGCATGCACAGTTCACACCGTGTGTTGACTCGGTCAAAGTAGCGGCCGATTGGCAAATAAAATCGATTCACCTCGTTGGAGAGATCAGGCTAAGAAGAGTTTGTGGTTAGTGAGTTGGGCAAAGAATGCAAACACCTGACTGCTCGCCGGAGCATATATCATCGCTCAACTCAAGGTCCGCGTAGGTTTCGCGTGTCCTAAACACCACAAACTTTTCTCTTCTTTGTTTCAACCTGCACGCCGACGACTAGTCGATCCAGCTAGCACGCGCACGTACTCCGGTGCCATACAAGACCTATCACGTCTAGAACGCCAAGACCATATAATCTCTCTTTTTTTAATAAAATGACCATATAATCATCGTCGTATTTAGAGAAGGGGTAGAAGTGATCAGGCCGGATCGGGATCGTGATGGTTGTGAGCTCACCGTTCTTGCCGTACTTGTGGGGGAACGTTGCTAAGTGGTTGTTTGGATAGTCAGTATTAGGGACGGGTTTTTAGCAAACGAGTTTTTAGCCAATTTTTGGCAAAACCGGTTTTGATATTTTTTCTGTTATTATTCAGTTCAACGGAAACTATGTTTGGATTAATGAAAGAGTAAAACTGGTTTGCCCAGTACCGAACACCGATCCAGCTAGTCCTACTTTGGTGCCTCGAAAAGAAAGTTCCTTTTCTCCCATGAGCTCGTGATGATTGACCTTTGGCTTGCGATTCCTCATGGCCGTTTGCTCCTGCCGCCGCACCCACTTCTTCATGGCTTCCCTCGCTCTGAGCCCTCTCCTCCTCCGGGCCTCTGGCCGTCCAGGCTTCATCATCAGAACAGCCGCAGCCACGCAACGCAGAGCTCGGGAGAGTGGCCGGCGCCACTTGCCTTGACGCACGTGTGCTCGACGACTGATGTGAAAGCGGAGGTTCCGGCGCCTCAGCCTGCCGCTTCTCTTCAAGGCGCCCGCCGCCCGGTCGTCATCGTTGAGCAGGACTGTCCGGCACCGGCAGCAGCGGCAGTAAACACGAGCTACGCGGGATCTTCCAGCACTTGACGGGCACTCCTTGTCCAACGCGAGATCTTCCCAACCTCGTCGTGAACAGGTGCTCCTGGAGCGTGACCACATCATGCCGCCGCTCAGGCCGAACGTCGATGCAGCGCCGCGCAGGCAGGACATCGCAGTCTCATTGACATGGACGACTAAGCCATCATGTGGTAGTCGCCCAGTCGACCTAGAGCTCGACGGGTGTGCAAGGTCCACTAGAACCGTAATTTCTGTAATCACGTTTTCATAAAAACACCTATTAGGGCTTGTTCGTTTAAACCTCTCACCAAGTGGATTCAAGTGGATTGGAGGGGAATTAAGGGGATTTTGACTTAGAGGGGAATTAATACAAGCCAATCCATGCCAATCCCGTCCAAACCTGATGTAACCGAACAAAGCCTTAGTCTTTTTTCCCAAGACGGGGTTTTCTGGCTTTCTGGAAACTCGGTTTTCCTTAATTGCGTTTTAGTTAGTCCCTCCAAACAGAGTTTTAGGTTGTTAGGTCGTTACCTTGGCTTACGGGAAGCTCGTTCTGCTAAAACCTCCGTATCCAAACAAGGCCTAAGAGCATCTCTAACCAGCCATATAAAACCGATCAAACCCGTAAAAAAAGCAGCGGTTACTGTTTCAATTAAAATCGAGCGCTCTAGGTAATAAGCCTGTAAACCGGGTTCAACCTTTAAACCGTTTATAGGGTCCGGAGAATTCATTCGCTCGACCCTCGTATACTCGGTCCGAGAGGCAAAATTGAGCCAATATTACAGGCACCTCTAACCGGTCAACGCAGAAAAGTTCGTCGGATCGCCGTTGGAAATTTGCCGAAACATTGCCGGAAATTCACCGGTTCTGCCGGAAAATAGTCAAATTGACGGGCCAAGCGCGGGCAGCGCGACCACCACTATGGCCACCACCGTACGAGGAAGAAGAAAGTGGGGGCGGGAGGTTGGTCGGGGCGGCGAGCGGCGTAGCATGGGCGGAGCATGGCGCGGAGGCGGCGCAAGAGGCGGCGCCATGGCGGGCGAGGCAACAAGCAGGCGGCATGGCGGGCGGCAAGCGGCTACTGGGAGGTGGCGCGAGCAAATCAAGGCGCGGGCATAAGGAGGAAGAAGAGAAAAAAAGGAAGTGGTGAAAAAAGAGGATATTTGCGGGTTTCACGAAAAGATGACTTTTTAAAATTTGTTTTTGCGCTATTTTCAAACCATAAAAGTCGTTTTCCGTGATCTATAAATATTATTTACGATTCGGGATTGACTCATTAGAGATGCTCTAAGCGGATCACACACTTTGGCAAGTCCCGGGCCAACTTGTTCATAGACATAAAAATGGTGCGCCCTCCATGTTCTGGTTACACTGCAGGTCACGGTTAGGCTGGTCATAGTGGGGTAACTTCACTAGTAACTAAGAGTCCAAGTCAGCATTTTTGCTTATATGTCAATGATTTAATAAAGAGAGATAGATTAAGTGACTAGCTATGTTAGAGCAAGTATAATAAGTCCCAGTCAGCTGGCT
Organism: Avena longiglumis; assembly: GCA_030063025.1. Classification (NCBI taxonomy): domain Eukaryota; kingdom Viridiplantae; phylum Streptophyta; class Magnoliopsida; order Poales; family Poaceae; genus Avena; species Avena longiglumis. The sequence continues at coordinate 571,036,774 of CP125974.1, forward strand.
ATGAGAATTAAACTAGTATTATTTTGCTTAGTTGGATGAAAGAGAAGAGGTGAAAGAAGAGAGGTGAGCTCTCATGCAATAGCCAGCTCTTGCGCGTGCTTCTAGCACTTTGTGAGTATATGAGTGGGTCATTTACTTATAAAGTAATACTCTTTAAAAGTAACTATTATACTATTTGACTATAAGCTGCCTATAGATAACCTTATAGGCAGCAAGCCGGCTGTATTATTGGAATTGCTCTTACTGTAACATCGCACATATCAATGCAAAGTGTGTCTACAATCTAATTAAGTATAACATTGCATGTTACTAGGCAATAGCATACGTTTGCCTCACAACTCCACATAGATAAAAGTTTATGAAGCAGCTATCGTATCCCATCACCATCCAAAGCAGGAACCATGTCCTGGACCACCTCTTCAGCAGCTTTTCCTGGCCCTCTATGCATGGTCGCCCCACCATGCAGTCCGTGCGTGAGCTCATCTTCCTCTGCTTTACCATCTACTGATCGCTTTTACCATTGAAGAGGCAGGATCATCTGCAAGCGACCGTCTCTCTGCAAGCAGTTGGTAGAAGTGAGCTGGAGCATCTAAACTGACATGGTGAGCTGGGGCATACGTCCAGCATGGAGCGTTGGCCATGGGCTAAGTTACTCACCACTGTGACTAGACTTACACCGCATCGTCGCGTCTTCCAGTTCCAGGCGATGCATGCCTTCTGCGCGCGGGCACCATCTCTGGCTCAAAGTTGCTCCGTTGCTTTTGGGCCTCGAAGGAGAAACCGGGGAGACGTGCCAAGCTTGAGACGCAGCATGGACTGTGGGCCGAAAACTGACATAACCAGGCCGACAATTGTCATGCCCCCCGACGTTAGCAGAGACCATCCTAAAAAAATCCGGCGACTCTGTGACGTGGAGCAAAGAGCAGTGGTGGAACCCTACCCTCATGATAAAAGTAAAACGCTGGGCGATCTCACAGTGCCCTGTCATGGAAATAACCTCACTGAACACGTGACAATAGCAGTGGCGGAGCTAGGGGGGCCAGCAGGGGCCATGGCCCCCCTATGACACAGTGAAGCAGCAAATATTACTTGTTTTAGATGGTGTAATATGGTTTATCAATGAAAAATCAGCTTAGCTGGCCCCCCTTATGCCCAGATTAGCATGATCGGCCCACCTAATGTGCCAATCCTGCCTCCGCCCCTAGACAATAGTGAACCAAGTAACTGCACTACGCTCCAGTACAAATGCGCTCGGTCCATCAAACGGCTAAAAAGAACGCGACAGACATTCAAATTTCGAACACAATGCCAGCCCCCCACGAGGCCACGATGGCTCTATGTCGACCGTGACCACCCACCCGGCGCCCCCAACACAACACGCACACCAGAACGCCCGGTGGGAGCCACATGCGGCCCCACGTAGTCCTTTTAGTTTCAAGTTTGAAAAGGTTCAGATTCAGCGAGCTTGTAGCTGCATTTCGAGTTTGGACCGCTCGTGCTCAGAGGGAACTTGCTAGCCTGATATTACAAAAATAAAGAAATTCATATAGCACGTAATTTATTTTAAGCCCCGACTCAAATAGTATTGGATACATAGAGCTAGCTCTCTCTCTCTCTCTCTCTCACATATATAGTAGCTTCAGAGATCTCCATGCCGTCCCGGGTCGAACAAAGTCCTTGCCGTCGCTGAGTGGCCGAGGCGAGGCGCCGACCCAGTTCTTTGTAGAGTAGGTCTAGATGTGTTTGGTCCTGTATGACGATTGGGAGTAGAGTGTCGGGTCTTCTCAGCCAGATCTGGTGTGCCTTGAGCGTCTTCTTCCTTACTATGGTGCGTTGATGGTGAGCACTGTCGACGGTAAAGAAGCTTACCTCATGGATCTTTGCATATAAGGCTGTGGAGTCGAGCTTCTTAGTCTTGGTGCCCTGGCGCGGGCGGTCGTGGATGAGCCTCTCCGTTGTGCTTCCAAGGAGGGAGACGAAGGAGAGGGTTCTCGACTCGGGCTCATCCAATAAGCGTTGCCATCGCCTAATCTGTGTTCGTGCTTGTGTTATTCTTCTTGGTCGGCCTTGGCAGCGAAGGAGAGGAAGGGGAGATATGCCCTACTACTGGATGTACATAATGGAGAAGGGAGTTGCCGCAGTCCACATTCTCTGCGACGATTCCCAGGCAACTTCATTGGGTGGTCGCCGCTATCTTCGGCCAAGAGGTTGGCCTCGCCACGCTCGAGCAAGTTGGTTCGAGATCTTTCTTCCTCGACCAAAGGATTTTCTCCAGCCTCGGAATGACATTATGCGCTTGTGCCACCCCAAGTGGCTATGTTCCCGGCAACAACAGGGACGACCATGCAAGGAGGCTGCTCATCGGCGGGAAGCTTGAACTAGATCCTGTGTTTTGTGATCTTCTCCAGGTAATTTTATGTCAAATCACTTGACCATAATATAAATTCCCTTCTTTCTAAGATTCTGTTTGTACACCTACTTTTGTGTTTATGCAGATTCCATGTCTTTCGAGATATTTCCCTATTAAAAAAGTAGTATTGGATACCTTTTTTAGCTGAAATCGGATCCACTTGATGTGACATTATCACTCAAGAGGACGTGAAGTTTTACACACAAGTGGGCACTAAAAGAGTTATCCTCTCCAGACATGAAAAATATATCTCGTCCAAAAAGTATATCTCATCACTCCATTCGTTCGAGTAAGTCATTATATACCAAATATATAAATATGTAGGTAGCGTATCACAACTTTCAAGTAACCGGCACTAGTAAAAAACGGGTCCGTAGTCATGGTTTGTAAGGATCTTTAGTTTCGGTTGTAGAACCGGGACTACGAAACAAACCGGTACTACGGAATCGGTACCAAAGGTCCCCTTTAGTCTCGGTCGTGTCACAAATCAAACTAAAGACCCTCCCAGAGCCGCGATCGAGCGCAAGACCTTTAGTCTTGATTTTTTCCCCGAGATCACCTTTCGTCCCAATTTTTTAAATTTTGAATTGTTGACTCGTAAATATCTCTCTCACTTGGAATATTTTTAACACTAATTATACTTAATCTTGGGTCAAATTATACTTGTGGTCAAACTTATTGGTCGGTCACTCATCCTATCACTAATCCATCCCGACCGCTTAATTTCTCTGTTCTATCAGGATGTCTTTGCGCAAAGCCCATTTGTACCTTTTTGTCAACACTACCATATCAATCCTATTAGCCATATCAATATGTCATACATTTTTATGTTTCAAAATTATAAACAACTATTTAATTAAACGACAATAAATAAGTAATAATAATAATTTAATCCAATGAAAGTAAAAACTAATTAAAATAATATTTTATTCATTTTTTGCCATTTATTCATTTAATATGGCATAAATAATATCTTTAAATATGTAAATCGAAATTCGATAAATAATATATCCATTATTATCAAAAAAATATCAGGAATCCAAATATGGCATAAAAAATTAGTTTTTTAAATAACTTTTTTCTATTCAAAATTTAAAAATCTAAAAAAATCCCAAACGGCCTAAGGCTGTCGAAATCGAGATCCAATTTTTTTCCGACCAACCGGGACTAAAGGACCCGTTCGAACTGGGACTAAAGGTTGTCAGCGTCCTAGCTGTTGAAACCGGGATAATGCTCATATTAGTTCCGGTTTCTAACACATCCGGGACTAATGCTCCATAGAGCTCTTGACGAAAGCCATATTTTCTACTAGTGTGGTGGTGGACGCACCATGAAAACATTGAGAAGGATTACAAGCACATAGGTTGGTACATGTGGCACATCTCAACTTTCAAGTGATTAGTTTTCTACACACCTTTTGCATCATCATGTGTGCGACTGAAGGGTCTTAAGAGTCACAACGGACATACATGATTTGAAGTATTCATCAAAAGTATAGTGTTTGGTTAGGTCTTCTTCTTGTTGCCCTAGAAAATCACTTCCTTTGGTACATAGAATCCCTAGACGAAGTTAACATATTCTCATATACAGAAGACCCAATTTTTATGCGAATCTAATCAAAGATTGGCCAAGATAAAGTTTGTGATGTACTAAAACTTGTTTTATTTTATTCGTCTGTTGGTTTGAAGAAAAAATATTGACTAGAATCTTTTCAAAACGGAGGTCTCAAGTCTGAATCTATTAATCCAAAAGAAGAGTGTTTCCCGATTAACTAGCAGAAAACAGTGCGAAAACCATAAATATGCCATAGAATGAGTGCCTATATGCAACGGATAACTTGGCCAATTTTGAAAAATGAAGAATAGATCCGTGTCCCTCTTTGTTTCTCATTCGATTGCCGATTCCTTTTTCTTTATTCAATTTGTTTACCTCCTGACCAAATTATACCATAAAGAGTGAAGTATGGCAAATTTTGCCCCAAAAAAAGAGAGTGAAGTATGACAAAAGTCTCAAAAAGAAAACTACTATGAGAATAAGGTGCTAGTTTGCCTAGACCGTTCTACGTATTTGTCAAATCGAACCACATTTTTGAATTACAGTTCACATATAGCAACTCCCACAAGTTCAAATTCGAACCGAACAAGCGGTGAAGACAAGAGGGGTCTATTCGGTATTTCGCGCAGCCCAACCATAGTAGGGGGACGCTCCGTTTCTTCTCCACGAAGCACGCCCTCTCCAAATCCAAACCAACTCTCCACGCGCACACGTCCGAAACCACGACCATACAGCTCGAGCCCGACCGACGCACACACCTAGACGCGGCTCGGCAGTAGGCGTCGTCTCATCTCCCTCCTCCCCGCGTCTCCTCCCCACCTCGATCTCGCCCACCGCCTCTCGCCGCGCGATCTGATCCGGCCAGATCTCGCGCCGGCGGCCATGGAGAACCTGATCTCGCTCGTCAACAAGCTGCAGCGGGCCTGCACCGCCCTTGGCGACCACGGCGAGGAGAGCGCCCTGCCCACCCTCTGGGACTCGCTGCCGTCCATCGCCGTCGTCGGAGGCCAGGTGCGTTGCCCCATTCGCCCCGGCCGCTCTCGGTCGGATCTGGTGCTGGTGCCTCAGCTGCGCGGTGTGGATCTCGCGAGCTGCTGCTAGAACCGCGCGGTTTTAGCTGCGGAGATGCGGCTTAGCTATGTTTGGATCTGCTGTTACCGTAGCTAGAGCTGGGCCGTTTCTACTTGTTTGAATCTGTTAGTTCCATTGTGCCTAGCTTGCCCACATGTCCAGTAATTGGGTAGTTGGAAGCTAGATACCACTAGCCTGGGTTCAACTAGAGGTGTGGGGGTGTGATGTTCGCGAAATGAGAACCACAGAGTTTCAAGCAATTTTGTGTGGTCTCGTGCTGTCACCAGTAGTTTATGCTAGCTTATTTGAGTAGCGAGTGGGTATATGGTTCTGTGTTTTGCCATCTGAACTCTTCTGATCATTTGACAGAGTTCGGGTAAATCCTCGGTGCTGGAGAGCGTTGTTGGAAAGGATTTCCTACCCAGGGGTTCAGGTATGGTTATTCAAGCAAGGGACATGTAAAGGTTTTGGTGTTGTGTTTTTTTTTGTAATTTTGATCGATACATTTATCTGTTTGTTTGATTCTGTTCTGCAGGCATTGTCACCCGTCGTCCCCTCGTTCTGCAGCTACATAGAATTGATGGAAATAGAGAGTATGCGGAGTTCTTGCATCAACCCAGGAAAAGATACACAGATTTCGGTAATTCACAAAAATTCCTCTAATTGCCTTCTTATTTTCAAGCGCTGTGATGCTGATATTAGGACTAAATGCATGATCAATGATATATCATCGTAATATTAATCTATATATCGGTATATTTGGAATGTAGTTGAATTTGTGATGCGCATTTAAACACCCAATTTAATGTCACAACTTACTGTTATCCATTCTGTTGCACTAACTTACTAAGCCCTGCAATTGTTGGCATAATTCTGTCAAGTGCTATTTTTTATTCATTTTATTTTAGTTTATCTCGATGCTACTCAGCACATGATGATGTTTGTATCGTTGCAGCCGAAGTGAGGCAGGAGATAGCTGATGAAACTGACAGAGAAACCGGTCGTTCAAAGGGAATATCATCTGTCCCCATCCATTTAAGTATATTTTCCCCAAATGGTAAGATATGCAGATCCCAACTCTGGACTGTTTCTGAGTGGTTAATGGAGTTATACTTCTCTGCTTTATCAATATCAAACTGTCATGTACCTCCATTCCTGAATTTCAAAAATTGTTGCTTGCTGATGGTATTGTGATTTACCTTAAGCTTATCTGTTGATTACGGACTCATCTCTTTCATTGATAGGATAGCTATACACTGTATCTGTCCCTTGTTTTGAATTTTCTTGTATTGTTTGTTTACTTTATTTTTTGTCACGTTGTAACACTTTTAATCATTGCAGTTGTGAATCTGACTCTTATTGATCTTCCTGGGCTTACTAAAATTGCTATTGGTAAGTGACTAGAACTTATGACTTGTGAGGTTCAGTATGTTCATTCATTAATTTGCTGTTGGATTTATGCTTCTCAGACGGTCAGTCGGACAGTATTGTTCAGGAAATTGAAAGCATGGTTCGAACATTCATCGAAAAGGTATTTTTCTGTAGCTTGCTTAAATGGTGCATGTAGATTTTTATTCGTCATCATTGTTAACCCTCCTTGTTTAGCTGGATAAAACGGTGCTTTATTTGGTTATGTCAAATTTACAATTTACAAGTACGTTATAATGCATATCGGTCTAACATGCTCTGTTCTCAGTTATATAGTAGCAACGATGAGCTAGAATTGTCATGTCACGAACTGTATAATGTTGCATTAACTTAATACAAACAGCAATCTTTTGGTGTTTTTTCAGCCCAATTGTATCATTCTTGCTGTTTCTCCAGCCAATCAGGATCTTGCAACTTCTGATGCAATTAAGATTTCACGGGAAGTTGACCCAAAAGGTATGCCTATGTTGCTGTTGATTCAATGAATGGCATGTCGGGTAACGTGGTTAATGTTTTTATGTTCCCTATCTCTAATGTTCTAAAGCTTATTCTTGTCCAAGGTACTTTATATTTAGTATGTTAGGAAGCTTCATAATGATATTATCTTGACCTTACTTATTGAGCAAAAAGGAGACATCAGGATTACTACTGCTAGTGCCTATACCTCCTAGTATATCTTTGTGAATGTCAACAATATTATATTGTCAATCACTATTTTGTTTGTTATGTCGGAATTTCTTGTATGATGCTATTGTGTGTTAACAATGAAAATGCAAACTCACAGATAATACCTGTGTTTAGTTTCATCTATCTTTGCTCTTTGCAATTTTATTCATTTATGAGCTTGTACTTTTTGTTGATTCAGGTGAAAGAACCTTTGGTGTTCTCACAAAAATCGATCTAATGGACAAGGGTACCGACGCTGTTGATGTAAGTCCAGATCAGTTAAAATCAAGTGCTAAATACTTGCAACTTTTTTGTATAGTTACGCTATCTTCCTTACTGTGATGTTGCATAAGGTGTGGTATTCTACTGACAAACCAAGCTTGTTACTACTATCTATCTTCGTTGACAATTATGCCTCACTTTTCCGCACCTTTCTATATATGTTTTCCACTTGAGAACTGTATGGTCACCCATATCTGTATCACTACAGGCTAATACTATTATTCCCATGGATTTTGAAACTTATGTATGCCCCAACCTTGAGTTGATGTTTGGTCGAAAAAACTCAATTCTACTAACCCCAATATTATTCAGATCTTAACAGATAACATATGTTGAATAAAGATTGTAGATCATTGGTTTGCTAATCTGATGGTCTACCATCCTAGATTTTCATGAACCATATCTTACTGAGTTTAGTTGTGCAGATATTGGAAGGAAGATCTTACCGGCTCCAATTTCCATGGATTGGTGTTGTCAATCGATCCCAGCAAGATATCAACAAGAGCGTGGACATGATTGCTGCTAGGCGTAGAGAGCGTGACTATTTTGCCAACACACCAGAGTACAAGCATCTTGCTCATAGGATGGGCTCAGAACATTTAGCCAAGAGTCTCTCAAAGGTATGTCTTTCCTCTTTAATTAAAATATGTGTCATGCTGTTTCGCTCTTTGACTAACTTTTGGTGTGTGTGCAGCATTTGGAATCTGTTATTAAATCAAGAATCCCGGGTCTCCAGTCTCTTATAACAAAGACTATTGCTGAGCTGGAAACTGAACTTACTCGTCTTGGAAAACCCATTGCTAATGATGCTGGAGTAAGTCTGTACTTTGCTTATTCGTTAATGAGAACACAGTCATTGACTAGAAGTAATCGTATTTCCGATGTATTCTTGTGCATTGTAATTGTACATACTTCTAAAGTTTTTAGTTCAATTTTGCACATACGGGGCTGTGTTTTACAGTTTATCCTGCTTTGGAGCAAAGTAATTATCTCATATCTTAATTTTCACCTACAATCCTACTGGTCATATTTCTGTGACATGCCTCTTTTAAATCTGTGTATCTTCTTTCCAGTTTTACAACTTATGCTGTATGAACTGGTATTTTTTTCGTTGTAACATGTGGGTTCTAATGGTCCTTCTGTCCTAGCATGAAGCAGTCTCATGCATTGTCTCTCAATAAACTTGCATACATCGTGATAACCATGTACTTCACGACATGCAGGGAAAGCTGTACACGATTATGGAAATATGCCGCATGTTTGACGGCATCTACAAAGAGCATCTGGATGGAGTGTACGTGTCAAATGGAATTTTCTGCTTTCTCAGTATTTTTAATGTCATGGTTGCTATATCTAGCACGCATTCTGTAACTACGTGTCAAATGGAATTTTCTGCTTTCTCAGTATTTTTAATGTCATGGTTGCTATATCTAGCATGCATTCTGTAACTTTGAATTGTAACATTTTATCTTCTCTGATCTGCCTAGACATTCTAATACTACTCCCTCCGTATGGAGAAGGATGTTGCATATTTATCTACATTCGCATGTATGTATACACTAAAACATGGTTAGATACATGCATATCTAGAGAAATCTGTGACATCCTTTTCTGGACGGAGGGAGTAGTAAAGTTCCTGATCCTGCAAATTAAAAGAAGTTCCTGATCCTGTTGAATAATTTGGTGTGCTTCCATGTACCTGTATTGCAACGCAAGTCAAAAGTTAATTTTTGAAATTATAGGGATGCTATTTTAGTCTCTTGGTCAGTAGATTGTCCTTGTTTCTTGGATGTTTGTTCAGAAAATAATTACTGTTCTGTTTCTCTTTAATAAACTTATTATTGTATAGCATATGTTGGTCAGGCTTAGATGTACAGCCTTTTTCTTTCATAGGAAATGATCCATTAATTAAGCTTGGAAAATACAAGACAGGTACCGTACTCACTACCGTGCATAGCTGGTCTAGCATGGTTATGTTACCAGCCAATTGTATGTTGTTTTGACCATCATTATTCTCACCATCTTGTTCACAAGACCCTTAAACTGCTTTGCTAAATGAGCAACTGACTAATTTGCTGGTAGTGTGTGCAATTTCATGTAAAGTAGTATGATGCAAATTCTCATTCCTTTGCAACTTTGCTCGTGTGCTCGTGAGATTGCTGTACTGTTTGCTTTTCTAATCACAATCACCAATTGAATATTCTTGTACCCAGGCGACCTGGTGGTGAGAAAATTTACCATGTCTTCGACAATCAATTTCCTGTGGCAATTAAACGGTTGCAGTTTGATAAGCAACTGTCAATGGAAAATGTGAGGAAGCTTATAACAGAAGCTGATGGTTACCAGCCTCACTTGATAGCTCCAGAGCAAGGATATCGGCGCCTCATAGAATCTTGTCTTGTTAGTATCAGAGGTCCAGCTGAGGCAGCTGTTGACACGGTATGCTGACTACAGATTAATCTGCTCAATGAATTCCAGCAACATTTTTTATCACTGTGTCCACTGAACATTTAGCTTGTTACTTATTTCACAGTACTTCCTTATTGTTTCAGAATGTGAGTTGTTTTTTTGCCACGTTGGCAGGTTCACGGAATCCTCAAGGAACTAGTCCACAAGGCTATAAATGAAACACATGTAAGTCTTCCTACTAATACCAAATAAGTTTTCCATTTGAGTGATGCAGTTATAATGTCTAATATAAACTAGAGCATATGTGCTCTTTGGTGGTGATGAGTAATTAACTGGTTGTATTAGGACGGAATACATTTTAAAATCAGAATAAAGTTATACTTAGAGGTGGGGATAAAGAGCATAGGTCCACGGAGTAGTTTTTTATCTTATAAGAGTTGGGAATGGAATATGGACTGGCATCAGATAGGTCTTTCTTTAGTTGATATATATGGATTTAGATTTTTTCCACCTTTGATCATGCAAGATTGTAGATAGAGAGTGGATTTGAAAAGAAAAGGTAGTCTAATTAACTAATAATGATGTTCAAATGCTCATGAAAATGTTCAACTACCTTTGTACAGGAGCTCAAGCAGTTTCCCACTCTACGTGTGGAAGTTGGCAATGCAGCTTTTGAGTCGTTGGAAAGAATGAGGGACGAAAGCAAGAAGAACACATTAAAGCTAGTTGATATGGAAACGAGCTATTTAACTGTAGATTTCTTTAGGAAGCTTCCTCAGGACGTTGAGAAGGGTGGAAATCCAAGCCACTCTATTTTTGATAGATATAATGATTCTTATCTAAGGAGAATTGGTAAGGCATCTATCTTTTATTTGCTCAGCTGCACCCTACTATAACTGCTCGACAGCAATTATATTTTCTTAAGGTTATAAGATATTGCTTTATCAAATGTTGCAAACAACTATATCCGAATTATAGAAAAAATTATTTACAGTAAACTTGTCATGTTCATTTTCTAATCATTGTTTATGAGGTTATAAGTTATGCTATAAGATAGCCAATTTCTTACTGCTTTGAAAACAAAAATTAATAATTGACAACGTAATGCTGATATTTTGAATCATAAATATGATTTAAATGATCCATCCAGTTCTGCTTGTCTACTGAACATATGCATAAATAGGCAAATCTAGCACATTGCATCGGCATGCATTGCATACAAGGTGCACTTGCAACGGCTACTATTGCATCTCGTGGAAGTTTTTCGTCTTATTTAGAGCTTGAACCAGCTAAATTTTCCATTTCCGTCCACAATAGTCTCAGCTAATATATTTTCCTCCACAATATAACCTGATATGTTTTCCTATTTAGCATATTCTGTGAATTGTTTGATAGCTTATATTTTTTTGTGTGTTTACTATCATTCTCAGGTTCAACTGTTCTGGCATATGTTAACATGGTATGTTCAACATTGAGGAACTCCATCCCGAAATCTATTGTCTACTGCCAAGTCCGTGAGGCGAAGCGCTCACTGCTTGACCACTTCTTTACTGAACTTGGAGCAAGAGAGGTAAGACTTCTGAAACACGCGGAATTCCTTTTCAGTCTGCATTTCTAGCATACCCGTGTGACTGGATTGATGATGTTACTGTAGATGTGTTCTAGAGTTCTGCTACTGCTTAGTATTTTCTCAAGGAGTTATTTCCCTTTCTATCATCTGTAGACTTTAGCTTGTGGTAATATGGTATGTATGTCTTACCACATTTTAAGATGAAGATAATTCCTGTTTGTGCATTGTAGATTCAATGTCAGTTTTGACGTTTCTTTCATGCTAATGCATGTTACCCACGTTTCTGTCTATGTACTTCCACTAGTACTTAACAACGAACTAATCAAGTCATGGAGTTATTCATGTTAATGCATGTTACTTGTTTCTGTCTATACCTTCCACTAGTATTTTGCCAGCCAGGTAGGCAGTCTTTTAGTTGGTGTCTAAAAGAGTCATTGGGTTTATTTATACTTTCCATAGTCTCATTGGAATGGCAATAATTAACATTCATCTGTATGCAGATTAGGCAACTTTCAAAGCTTCTCGACGAGGATCCCGCGGTCATGGAACGGAGGACGAACCTTGCAAAGAGGCTGGAGCTATACCGGAGCGCCCAAGCAGAGATCGACGCAGTTGCATGGTCCAAATAGTTTTGATCAAGACTTGTCTTGCTCTAATGTGTCGACCTTTACTCCTTGTTTGGTGACACCTCTCCCCTCCTTTGGGGGGCATATATAGCTCTGATTCTTTCTTCCGTTCTAGGTCATTATTAGATCGCAGCAGCTTGAAGGTGTGTCATGTGGGTTGTGATTTTGTTCCTTGTGCTTGAGGGATCTAGGGGACACCTTGATGCTGTACATTCCTTGTATCACGAACGAGTTGCATATTATTACCAGTTTAATTTTCCATAATGCAAGTCCGCTCGGTATGTTTGTTCCTGAGTCCTGACTGTCTACACAGCACATATGTGCTTTGATGCCGAGTCACGTTGGCGGTTGGCATGGTGCTAAATTTATTGTTGATTATCTTGTCACATTTATCTGTAACTTAGTACTCATGGTGATGATTCACACACTTGTTTGGTTTGTCCTTTGGATTATCACTCCGGTTGAGTACAAATTAGGACGTTGTGTTCCTGTACGTGTGCTTGGATCACTTCCTTCGTCCTTTTCTCTGTTGAGAGGAGACTGACGCCTGTGCCTTTTTCTTCAGCTACCTCTACGGACGCTGGTTGACTCTCATTGCCTAGTCCGGAACCAGAACGCTGAATGGAAGAAGTAAATTTGCAGCCTGTAGACAATGATGTCCCCGGAGCTGCCACACCTTGATGCCACTGTACGAATTCGCTTAAGTATGAACAGTTAATTGCGTCGCTGAACGCAAAACTACCCGGCTGCAACCAGGAGAAAGTCGGCCGTTGTATGTGCCGCTCCGCTCACTGCAGTCCCAAGGCCGAGGCGACGCCACCAAAGCTATTGGAGCAATTGGTAAGGCAACGGTGGTCGAAGCCCATGATCAACATCCTTCTCTGTCGGCACAGGAACACCTTCTCGTCCGTCACTCCAAAGATTTCGTCGCAGGCACACTCCTCCTCCCGACCTCCCCTCTCCTCCAGCAGATGGATTCGGCTGGAGCGATCTCTTCTTGGTAACGTAAGTAAAACCTCCTTTGCGCGGATCAATCTGATGTTCATGTCGTCGTTCCTTTTCTTTGATGCTACTCCTTCCGTTTCAAAATATAAGATGTTTTAGCTTTATGAATTAAATGTATCTAGACTACTTACTTTTAGTGCGTAGGTTCACTCATATTTGGATTGAACCTACACACTAAAAATAGTCTAGATTCATTTGCTTCACAAAGCTAAAACATCTTATATTTTAAAACGGAGGGAGTACCTAGGAAGATCTCTCTCGCTAAAGGTCGAACTGATTGACCCCATCAGTCATTGCGTTGCATTACATGGTGCGGTGCGGCATCTTCAAATTGTATTTTCATGTCTATATAACCCTTGAACTTTCGCTGCTATCAGGCCCCGTTTGGTAGCTAAGTATTTGAAAGATACTTCAGTTTTTAGAAATATCATAGTTTTTGATACTTTCAAGTGTTTGGCTTAATGAAAACTGCAGTTTTAAATACTGCATTATTGGGAAACTGTGGTATCTTCGCTGTTTCAGAAAAAAGAGCGAAACTGAGAAAGGCTTTCTTCTTCCTTCTTTCGCTAGTCACCGTGCCATCCTCTTCAGAAATCTTGAGATGCGATCCATTGCTTCTTTTGATCACTAGCTAACCCACCTGACGTCTCCTCCACGAACACTGCTAGCTGAAAATCAATCAAGAAAGCTAGCTATGTCTTGCTTCGACCAATTGCATAGGCTAGCAGCACATAGACTGGATGCTCTTTTGTTAACGTCCACTTAGCCAGCCCAGCCTACGTTCTGGACGTTCATGCGTTCACAGCCTAACAATAAGAAGAAAGTCTACTTCATCCCAAAAGCCCGGACTGAAAGGAAGAAGGAATCTCTCTCTTATAAGCTAAGTGTGGCCTTCTCCTGTAGGCGAGGTGGGACTAAACCAAGCAGACTCCACTAGTCAACAGGCCCCTAACATTCCATCTCCCTGAGAAGCCCCTCAGGAAAGCATGGCGATGCTGGCCTAAGCTTCGGAGTCATTAGGATTGAACCTACATATTAAAAAAGGTCTAGATAAACTTCCTTTCATATTGCTCCTGTGGACGCTAAGTCAACATGCCCCTAACATCTCATCTCTGTGAGAAGCCCCTTAGAAAAGCATGACGATGCTGGCTCCCGTGGACGCTAAGCTAACATCTTTGTTCTGTTGAGCTGGTTCATCGACCAGTTCACCTCCATAGAACAGAGCAAGTAAATACCGCAGCGCATGCACATTCCCAAACACCTTAGATTTTTGGCAAAACAACAGAGAAAAATGTAGGTTGTGTTTGGTAGCAATATGAAAGGAAGTGTATCTAGACCTTTTTTAATGCGTAGGTTCAATCCTAATGATTCCGAAGCTATACGCTAAAAAGGATCTAGATGCATTTCTTTAATAAAGCTAAAACATCTTATATTATAAACGGAAGAAGCATGAAGTATCCATGGATAGAATTCAGCAACATAAGCAACAACGTCGCTTCTTTAAATAGCTCCATAGACGAGGCATTCACGGCGCGCACGGTCGGGTGTTGGTGGCTTGTCAAAGACAGACGGGAAGCTCTTCTCTCGAACCTGGAAGAAGTTCGCGAGCTGTGTTTGTGTTGTGGGGAAGCACGTCCCCGTGGACGCCGGTCAGGATTGGGATCGGGATCGGTGTTGTTGTTGACCGTCGAACGACGACGAGGCAAGGTCACAATTGATTGATCCAAAACATATTGAGAAGGCTGGACTGTTCAATCCCGCGATCCCACTTCTAGTTTATTTTGAATTTTATATTTTACACTATAAATCTTAAAATAAAGGCATGTTTAGCGCTAGGCGTTTACATGGCCGCTTAAGCGATGAAGAAAAAATAAAAATATCAAGTAAGCATCCTAGCTTTCCAATGGTCGATGCTTATCCCGGTCGCTATTCTAACACCATGGATAGATACCCGTAGCAATAAAACTGCCTATGGCGTGGAAACTGGAATCGCAAGCACCAGACGTTCAAGTTCGCGTCGACGCTCCGCAAAATCTCGGGACGGTTCCGATACGAACCGATATGAACATGAAAAATCGGCTAACGCCCGCTTATAATGTCCCGGTTATACGTGCCCTAAACTAGAGGTGGGTGGGATCCGACTTAACACCCCGCCCTACCGTATGATTTCGCGAGCAGTCCCACTTTACACAGTCCGAGTCCGAGAGACCCACCTCTTCTCAGCAGCGTTACAAAACGAACACGTGTCGGTTTCAGAACCGGTGTCTCGTCTCCTAAAAAGAATCCGGCCCGGTTTCCTCTCACAGGTTTGGTATTCCAATCTATAATCCCCATCTCCTCCCCCTCGATATAACCAGGCGCCCTCGCCGTCCCTCCCTCCAGCCAGAAAAATCCACTCTTTCCGTGGCCGAGCCGCCCGTAGCCCCAGGCTTTCGCCAATCCTCCAACCAGAGAAACTGTTGCTGCTCGTAGGCGTCCTCCTGCTCCTCCTCCTCTCTAGCGGATTAGCTTGGTAAGGAAGCCCTGGCTTGCTCGGATCTGTCTTCTTGTTGTTCATTTTGCTGCGTGTGCCACTTAGATCTCTGTTTGCTCTGCTATTTCCTTTGTTCTAATCAGCGAGATTTGTCTCTCTCAAGGTCGATCTGACCCCTTCAACACTTGTATCTTCAAATGGTCACACTAATTTGAGATAGTGTTACTAAGAGCAATCATTTTATCATTTAAAGGTAGTAGTAATACAAATTTCGTTCATCTTTGCCTGTTCGTTTCAAAAGAATATGCAAATATAACATTGAAAACGATACAGTCATATATGCCGTCCAAGATGCGGGTGAGCGATCCCTGCACCGTGTTTTGGTGCATATTGCCCCCAGCTAATAGTACTAACATCTGTCAGTTTATCATTTGAACATGAACAAAAACTGGGGCTAAGTCCAGCATATAAAGCTTTCCAAACTAAACTAAATAGTATATATACCGAAAGATTCACTCTACTAATAACACCCAAACTATTCCACTGCAGACCATCTTGCTGAATTCTGTCGACGATGAGCGCAGCGGTCCTTGGTGGTGACATGATGGGTAGCAGCAACAGGAGGATTGTAATTCAGTACTGTGGCGGGACTGCGGAGGTGACCATGCGAGTGTTCCCAAGCAACAAGAGGAAGAGGACTGCCAGTGCCATGCAGTACTGTGGCGAGGCTGCGAAGATGGCCGCGCAAGTGTTCCCAAGTGACAAGAGGAAGAGGACTGCCAGTGCCATGCAGTACTGTGGCGAGGCTGCGAAGATGGCCGCGCAAGTGTTCCCAAGCAACAAGAGGAAGAAGTCCGCTGTATCTGTATGCACGCTGTTGCTTCCCCACGACATGATGCTGGAGGTTCTACTTCGGCTCCCTGTCAAATCGATTCTCCGTTTCCGGGCCGTCTGCCGCTCTTGGGCTGCACTCTTCTCCTCCAAGGATTTCTGTAGCCTCCACATGGCGACCTATAGGGTGCCACCATCAGCACCAAAGCTACTGCTGGTCTCGCCCACATCAAGATTGGACTCCAGCGCAGTCTACTCATACTCGCTGTCAGGCCATAGAGATGATTTACTCTTCACCTTTGACTCTGCCTGCCACGACTCCGTGGAAGTGGTGACGCCCTCACCATGCCGTGGACTCAGCCTTCTATTCGATGCTACTGCACGGACTTATTATGTTTGCAATGCCGCCACAAGGGCAATTACAAGGCTGCCGCCTTACCGTTATCCTGGACGCGATTTCACTGTTGGACTGGGATTTGATGACCAGACAAGGGAGTTCAAGGTGGTGAGGTTGATCAATGGGTATAACCATGAAAAGCAGGCGCTCATTTGTGATGTGTACACTCCGGGAGCTGATTGTTGGAGGCCAGCGGCTGAACATGTACCCTTCAGGTTGCTCCAGTTTGCAATTTCTGCAGTTGATCATGCAGTGCTGGACAAAATACCACCTGTGTTTGCCAATGGATTCCTGCACTGGCTGATCTGTCCTTCTTTTAGCCTCAGAAGGCCAAGAGCTGCGATCATATTGTTTTCCGTTGCGGAGGAGACCTTTGGATCTGTCCGTTCGCCGCCGTTCTGGGGACCAAGAGAGAACGAGCGCCCCTGGTCGCAGTCAGAAGGAGAGCACCTGGTTGTGATGGATGACCAGGTGTGTATTGTCCGGAACCTCCGTAACAAAACCCCTCATGGAAGCGCCCTGGAGATTTGGGGACTGCTGGATTATGCTTCAGGTGATTGGTCGCTGAATCATCGAATCGATTTGTTTGGGCACATTGGAAGAGAATTAAGTGACCCACAGGTTGTGAGGATTATTGGTTCTGTTGGCAATTGCAGGGCTGGGAAGAAGATTGTAATTGCCACTAGCAAGCACTGGGTTCATGACAAGTTTCACAAAAAAGTTCACACATATGACCCTAGGTGTCAAGTTCTACAGTGCATTGGTTCATTCACCGAGACACACACCTCTGCTTCACACTTAATCCCTGGTTCCAGATTCAGCTTTTTTGAAGAGAGCCTTGCTCCAGTGCATAAAATTGATGAAGACCTCGCCCTGCCGTCTACCCTGGCTAAGGTAAGAAACTACTACTCCAAAGTCCAAACTAAGTCATTAATACTGCCCATTTTCAGTGTAATTGAAAACTGACTATAAATAAAAGTATTTTACGACATTTAGTTTGTTCGTAAGGAAAAAATGATAAAATCAAAGATGTGTCTTTTGCAGGTGATCGGCGGGAACTTGCTAGCTGTAGGAGGTGAGTAGGCGTATGTGGTGACCAGCTACCTGCAAATTTTCCTGGTCGGCACTACATCATCCCTGCGAGGGCGTGTCTGAAGTTTCCCAATCTCCACGATTTGATCTAAGAATTCCGTGATAGAGAAGTGATCTCTGATGGAGCACCTGGGTTTGTGGACACCGAGTCGGACCTGAACTGGGAGATGTAATAATATAGTGTGGGCATTGTACAGCATTGAATCGCTCTTCCTGTCTGAGGTTGATTTACTCTGATCAACTAAATGTTGCTGAATATTTTATTTGTCTCGTTCTGGGATTCGGTCATTGAGTTATATAATACTAGCTAAATGCTCGTGCGTCACTATGGATAAATCCGGCCAATATTGAATGGGAAAAGTAAAAGGGAAACCAAATTGATTTCTACTTGGCATGCCTATAAAAGGCTACTGGGAAGTGACTTTGTGAATCTTATTCTGAAAATCTAGTAAGGCCAATGTTGGTATTCCTGGACGTGATCTAACCTATTTAATAAAAAACAAATTGATAAAATGATGTGTTTAGTCCGCTGATTCACCCGCATAATATAGATTTGGTTCTGTTAACTCGCAAGTCCTTCGGAAAGCTTTGCTATGTAGGCAACAAGTGTTGTTGCATGAAGTAATCGCAAGAAATTTTGTCAGTTGGCCAAATCAATTTCTTGCTTTTTTTTTTCGGCTGAAGTTGTAATAAAAAAATGAGTTCCATGATCCTCCACGGTCAAAAGACACAACGCTGCCTAAATTTAAGCCTTTGTCACATCTGACAGCCATCATATACTGTACTCTGTTTCTTAAATTGGAGAACGGAAGTAGTACAAGAGAAGCAACTGAGTGCACAGCCTAACTGTAGCCAAGGAGTAATACTGGTACTCTGTTTGGTTTGGTATTTTTCTATCTGGTTTATAGATGTGTACAGAATGAAGCACTGGACAAGATGCCTGTACTGCAACTGCAAGGCTAAACAGGGAAATGGAGGCCGCTTTGATTCACGCATGCTTTCCTTGGCGATAGAGCAACAGGAGCCAACACGCCCTCGGCTCCTTCACTTCATTTTCCTTAGCAGCTTGTGAAGCCGGTCGAGGTATCTCTCCCTTTGTTTTTGCTTCTTTTTCTCGCGAATACATCGGAGCGAGTGAGGATGGTGCCGGTCCATCCGGAGTTGGTCTGTCGGTGTTGGCATGCAGCAGCACGGGGGCGACCGTATTGGTCACGCGGCGGGCACCAGCGTGGAGCAACGGCAACTCCTGCTGCTGCAGCATCAACATCAAGGTGAACGGCGCTGGGCTATAGGGGAGGAAGCTAGGGTTTGGCAGGCAGATGAATTGGGGGCGCAGGGAGGCTGCCTCGGTGGGGGAATCGGTTGCGAAGAGTTCGTTGGCTACTCCGGCGAGCTGCAGGGCTGGGGGAGGTCCGCAAGGTTGGGGTGGCCGCCAACATGGCTGCACGCGAGAAGGGGCCTGCGCTCGGGACGAAGAGGGGGAGTTTTTTATTTTTCTTAGCTGTATGTTCTACTTAGAGGTGGCACCCCTGTAATACCCACAGACAGATAGGGGTAAAAGCGTCTAAAGTAAAAATCGGAACCAAATTTGGGTACGAACGAACCTACCTACCTCAAGAAAAATTAGTAGATAGAAGATTATTCTGCCATAAGAACTGGACATTATGTTTTGGAGCATGATCTTATACTGTGTACATGTTGTATTTGGCTAACTTGTAGCTAAATTTGAGAATAGTTCTCGTTGGGCTTCTTCAGGTTGCTAATGGGCAGGCTTAGAGAAGAGTTAGGTTTTGTTTTGGCTTGTCTTGAATCTGGTTTGGGTATGGTTAGGTATGGTTCTAACAGTTCCAAGGTCTAAACAGGTATAGACCGTGGTTACCAACCGGTTCTAGAGATTGGTTCTACCTCGCGCTACACCCGTCGCCAGTCACCGCTCCGCCTACTCAATCCCCTAGCTCGGCCTACCGTATTTCTCGGTCAGCGACGAAGGCGTCCTGCTCGACCTCGGGGACCTCGCACCGCCGTACTATGAGTTGTTTCGCCGATGGGAAGGGGGAGGCGCCGGTGCCTACACAAGAGGAGGGGATCTCGTCAAGCAGGAGCTCGTCCAGGTCCATTCTATTCCTGACAAATGATTTCTGTTAAAAATATAAACAATAATCCATATGATTTAATTTCTGTTAAAAATATAAGCAATAATTCATATGATTTAATTCGAATAAATAATTGATAAAGCACGATCACACAAATAGCAATTATATAGATCCGCAAACTAACAGAGTAGATAAACAAATTGCATCTAAATAGGATAAACTAATTACATCTTTTTCAAATGCTAGAACAAAGAACTCTAGCAAAATCTAAAAGTGACAGTTGAGGATTATTTACGGTGCAACGGCAACAACAGTAGCAGAGATGTCGCATGTTGAGGTTGCCGAAGAGATCCGTGATGTCCGGGAAGAAGTTGTCGTCTGGGAACTCGTCGTCGACCGACGTTGTGGTAGCCAGTAGTCGCACTTGAGCGCTTTCTAAAATTCTGATCGCCCCTCACCCGTGGTGCTAGAACATCCTCCTCTATAAGGAGGTGCAACTCCCATTCAACTAGCAATATGAGACTAAACTTTTAGCTTCACTACACAGCCACATGCTGCCATAAACTAGTGGGACAAAGAGAATTTCAGAATTTGTATTTGCCATAGCGAAAGGCCCAACACCAAAATACCTCAAATTCCAATAATCTCCCACAAAGTCTCATTGGCACAACATATCAATTTTTTTCAGAACATTGTATTTACCGATATTTGGTGGAGAATATTAAGTTAAACTTTCACTTTAAACTTCATGCTACACTAGCTTGCACTTGAACAGTGGACTATGCCTTGAACTAAAAGTTTTCCGCACACTAGTTTCACACAAAATCTAACCTGATACCGAGCTGTCGTTGGCTTTCTCGTGGTTTGGAGCTTATGCGTCATACTACAGGGTCTTTCATAAATTTATTAGATAGCACACAACTCTCACAGACTGCGACGTTTGACAATCAAACTTATATAGATATATTACTCAAAATATATTCTGCAGGACAATATCTCTGCTTATAAAAGTCACTTGGAACATATTAAGATAAATATCAAGACAAGGAATTCACTTCTCACATGTGTACGTTACATGCCCGTTCGCTACCGTTTGATATGCTATAAGATTCGTGTCGTGGCCAGCTAGAGTGTTGATCGGTTTAGGGGGGAATTTATCTAATTTTCACTTTGTACTTGTCTGCAGCTTTTTAGGACAAGGTAAAAAATTAGGGCGTGTGGTTAGAACTTGGATCGTGCTATGTTTAGAATGGTCTATAAATCACAAAATCTGGCGAACATAACGACAAAACAAATTTTGACTGGCCGAAAAGAATTTTCCATGTGGGAGGGCGTGAGCGATCGCAAGCTCCTGTGGCCGTGTAATCAGGAAACACAAAAAAAATAGCTGACCTTTAAAAACAAAAATTTGAGAATTTAAAATATTTTATAGATCAAACTGTTAATCCGATTTAAGATCCGTTTTTACCGTTAGACTAGTTACGATGAGATCTTTAAAACTAGATCATATGTTAATACGTTTCGACGACTTTTTTTTGACTAAAAGTTATCCGTTCGTAACATATGAATTATCCAAATTATCCCTATAAAACATGTTGTGTGGAGTTTTTTTACACAGATGCAAAAGAAGTACCCAACAACTGTTTTGAAAAATTAAATAACTCGACGGGTGTTCCGACAACCTACACGAGTGACGCCCGGGTACATGCTCTGGCTAAATAACACAACTTTTTTTCTCTAAAATTTATCCACCAGTAACACCTAAGCTAATGCGTCTCAATTTAAAAGAATACAAACATTATCCACATGAAAAATACGAGAACGTCTACACCCAACCCGCTTATATGGTGTATAACTTATATGAATTAGAATGGATAACTTAACTACTATGACATGGATAAGTCACATATTAAAGATGGATAACATGACTTAATTTGCATCAATAGTTACCCACCAGTAATACGAGAGTTATCCAGGCTTCAGCATATAAGTTACCCATCAAATAACATATAAGTTATCCATCACTATAAAAAATTACCAACATGTAGAATATAAAAATTATTATAGCATCTCGGCTTTTTCGTTCGTCACCGTCATCGCGGCGTACATGCGACTCAACATAGAAAGAACATCAAGCATAATTTTTTTAAAAAATTAAATTTTAAATATATTTTACATACGATATAATAATTGAGTTATTATGTCCTACCACCCACCCTAAGTCGTAGTAAACAAATGTAACACACAACCATTAGTCTAACGGCTCGGCTTCATCGTCCATCGCCGCTACCGCGGCGATGTACGGGGGATGAAGCCTCTAAGGGTGTTAGGGTACCGAGTCTTCATCGTCTAATGCATCGGTGATGGTAAAGTCTCGGTATTCTAACACCTAGGCTACCGCGTTTCAATTAAACTTGGTCAACACATAAACGAGAACGTGTATATCCAACATGTTTATATGGTGGGGAACTTATATGGTACAGGGTGGATAACCTACGTATTATAGCATGGATAACTCATGTATTAGGGATGGATAATCTTTTGGTCCGAATTTTTTATTAAAACATATCAACATGGGATCTACTTTTGAAGATCTCGTCGC
Source organism: Avena longiglumis (assembly GCA_030063025.1). Taxonomy (NCBI): domain Eukaryota; kingdom Viridiplantae; phylum Streptophyta; class Magnoliopsida; order Poales; family Poaceae; genus Avena; species Avena longiglumis. The sequence goes on from CP125974.1 coordinate 571,059,283, forward strand.
GACTAGTCCAACGATGAAAACGGATCCTAAATCGGACAAATGGTTTGATCTATAAAACAATTTAAATTTTAGATTGGATTCTAAGCTGGCTAACATCACACGTTCACACCTCCTGCTAGGTTTGAAGAACCATCGGCCGGTGTGAAAATAGATTTGCGGTAGAACTATGCCGAATTCAAATAACAACGACACCAGATTACTCAAGAACTTAGCACCCAGGGGCATATTACACGAAAAAATAGAAATAAGGAGGAAGAACAAGGCGTCGTAGCAGCGCCTTCTCGACGGTGGGCGGGGATAGAACCGCCGGCCGGAGCAGGCAAGGCGCTCCTTGTCTTCGATCTGTCCGGAGAGCACCGAGCGCGGGGGAGGAGGAGCTCCTCCAACTCCTCCAGATCCGGCATGTGCAGGGACAGGGCGGAGCAGAGCCGAGTTGGCACAGTGCCGGGGTCGCGGTGGCGGTGTAGTTTCGAGGCGGGAGATCAAGACGGGGGAGACGACGGCGCGCTAGGCCCTCCTCCACCACGCGCGAGACAACGTGATTGGCCGCCGACAGCCGCCGTTTAGAGAGAGCGCGCACGCGCGTGGTTGGCGAGGGGGAGCTCCTGGACGAGGAGGGGTCGCCGATATGAGCGACCATGGCGGAGGCTTGTAGAGGCGGGAAGGACGGAGGGGACCAGCGAGAGGGGAGCTCGCGTGCCGAGGTGAGAGGTGACGCGAGGATGACCCGAAGTAAGGTGGAGCATCGATGGCGAGGCAGAGAATGGGGAAGAGCCGTCGAGGAGGCGAAGGCCGCGGAGCGGGGGGTTAGGGAGGAGATTGCGGCAGGGAGAAGGCGGAGGTTGTGGCAGGGGAGAGGCGGAGGCCACGGAGCGGGAGGAGATGTGAGGGAAGGAGAGCAATAGGATAAGAGCATCTCCACTCACCTACCTAGTACGCCGAACCGGACGCCGAAAATCGGCCCAGTCGCGTACCCAGGGACCTGTTTTCGGCCGGATTTGGGCCAATTTTGGTCCGGACTATCCAGGCCAAACCCAGGTTTCCGGGTACGCCCTAGGAAGGCCAAACGCAATGAAATCGGCGGAAAAAAACTAAACGGCGCGTGGACCCGCCGAGTCAGCGACGGAAGTCGAGTCGTCGTCATCCTCGGAACCACGCGGCGACCGCCGAACATTAATTGCCCGTCGCGCCGGCCATGCGTCGCCGAATTACGGTGCCACCGTCGCCGCCTCGGATCCCGCGACGGACCGGCGGGCACTAACTTCCCGCTGTTTTCCCGTTTCCCGTCCTCGCCGCTACACCCCTCCCGCCCTCGCCGCCCACCACGGCCTTTATAAGCCGTACCCCTCGTCGGAGATCTTCACACTCTCTCACAGCTCCCCCAGCCCACAAGGCCAAAATCCGGCAAACCCACTCTCACAGCTTCCCTTCCCAGCCATGGCCGAGCGGTACACCGGCGACGGCGCGACGGCTAACGGCTTCGGCCGGCGCACCCTCCAGGCTTGGGAGGCACGCATGCCATACAACGCCGGCTATATGGCACCGCCGGACACACGGATGCCTCCGGGGTGGAAGCTAAGCGCCGGTGGCATACCTATCCCGCCGGCACAGATGCCGGAGGAGCTGGCGTACGATGTCCAAAAGTACATCGGCGGCCTGGACGACCCCTCCGAGGCCGAGAGCGCCGACAACCTCCTGTTCTGGGAGCAGTTCTTTGCGGACCGGCGCGAACAGGAGCTCGCCCGCCATGAGGGGCCGCTGAACGAATCGCCGCCGAAGCGGAACAACTCGGCTGGCCGCCGACGTTGGTGGAGCGCGCCATGCCAGACTCTCGCGGTGGTGATGGAGCACATCAACCGCGGGAACACATCGCGGCTCGGCTTTCCGCACACACCGACGCTGCCGGCCAGGTCGGGCCGGTGTCCTCCGCCGAACTGGATGTCGAGGAGAATGGTGAGCATGAGCTCGTCCTCCTTCGCGTCGCCATCCCACTCCTCCGGCTCGGTGCCGCTGCGCATGCCGAAAACACCTTCGCCGGGGATGCGCGCATTCAAGCGCGAGGCGGACTTGCTTGTGCGCTCACCGCTGCGGACGCGCTCGCGCGGCATCATCATCGGCGAGCCGCGGACGACGGCGTCGCCAACCGGCCGCCTGCGTCTCCGCCTCCCCAAGACAGAAGACTCGGCGCAGACCGAAGACGGCGACTTGAGGATGGCGCTGGAGCAGTGGAACCATTGGATTATTGTAGTTGATGCTTATGTGTGGAACCATTAGATTATTGTTTATGTTCAGATTGTTATCAATTACCATATCATCTTTGATCTTGATCCATATGATGTCTTGTGAGTAGTACGTCTAGTTCTTGATGACATGGGAGAAGTCATGTTGTTATTAGTGGATTTGTGTTGAATTATTATTCAATGGTTTAGTATTTAAGTTGTGGTGCTATTCTTCTAGTGGTGTCATGTGAACGTCGATTACATGATACTTCACCATTTATGGGCCTAGGGGAATGCATTGTGTATTTGACTACTAATTGTGGGGTTGCCGGAGTGACAGAAACCTGAACCTCCGTTAGGACACCTTTGCACAAGGGAGTGTAGTATCTCAGAGTTTAAGGCTGTGGTTAGGTTTTATCTTAATTACTTTTGTATAGTTGCGGATGCTTGCAACGGGTTTAATCACAAGTGTGTATTAGTCCAAGTAAGATCGGTACATTAGCACAGGTTCACCCACACAACACTTACAACATCAAAGAAGAGTACTCGGCTATATGAAGCGAAAACACTTGACAGAATTCCCATGTGTCCTCAAGAACGTTTGGTCCTTATAAGTATTTCCACCGGCTTGTCCTTTGCTAAGAAAGGATTGGGCCACTTGCCACGTTTGTTCTTTGTCTTTATTACTTGCACTTTGTTTTGTTTCTTTATAAGAAAACCCCTAAAAATTCGTTTGCTAAGTATTTGCAGAGATTTCCTGCTCCATACCACTAGTCAACACCTTATGCTCCTCGTTGGGATCGACACTCCTATTTATCGAAAGTACTATGATACACCCCCTGTACTTGTGGGTCATCAAGACTATTTTCTGGCGCCGTTGCTGGGGAGTGAAGCGCTATTGAAGAGTAGAGCTGGTAAAGTAAACTTCTACTGTGAGTATTTCTTTTCTTTCTGTTTGTTACTTTGTTTCCAATATGGATAATCCACTTGGTTTTCTGTTTGGGAAAACTACTACCACTGCTAGGGTAGTAGATGAACCACTTATTGAGATAGATCCTTTTAAGATACCTACAAGTATTGTTGATCGTGTTATGAATAATTATTATTTTGGGGATGGAACTTTTCATCCTGATGATCACTTGGTTTTTATCCATGAATTTCGCGGGTTGTTTAAGTGTGCAGGTATCACAACGGAACAGGTGAAGAAGTTACTCTCCATATCCTTGAAAGGGATAGCTGAAGAATGGTATAAGCTGCTGAAGAATGGACAATCCATGGAATGGGAGGAAATGGCATCTCTTTTTTATTCTAAATTCTATCCTCCCAGTGAGATTCTGATGACCCACAAGTATAGGGGGTGTATCGTAGTACTTTCGATAAATAGGAGTGTCGATCCCAACGAGGAGCAGAAGGTGCTGAACAGTGGTATGGAGCAGGAATCCCTGTGAATACTTAGCAAACGGATTTTTAGTGGTTTTCTAATAAAGCAACAAAACAAAGTGCAAGTAATAAATACAAAGTACAAATGCAGCAAGTGGCCCAATCCTTTTTTAGCAAAGGACAAGCTGGTGGAAATACTTATAAGGACCAAACGTTCTCGAGGACACATGGGAATTTTGTCAAGTGCTTTCGCTTCAAATAGTCGAGTACTCTTCTTTGGTGTTGTAAGTGTTGTGTGGGTGAACATGTGCTAATGTACCGACCTTACTTGGACTAATACATACTTGTGATTAAACCCTGTGGCATCCCGCAAAACCACTACTAGAAAATCGCGTTGATTTTGTGCATTGCATCGTCATCATCATGCATTGTTTGCATAAAATTATGTTTGCAAAGCCCGTGTTGTTTTCTAAACGCCCCTCTCTATTCAAACATCAAAACCGGGTCCCCGGAATATTTTGTTTTGGCCGCTATCGGTTTGCCATCGGCCCGTTTAAAACAAATAAAATTTATATTTAATTTAGTAGGGGCAGTCGAACGGGCCAACCCGACCCGAACGACCGCCCCAGATTTTAAAACGGTTCCCCCAACCTGCCCCTGCTAGTCCTAAAACTACCCAGAATTCTACCCACACCAACCTCCACCTCACCCTGGCCACTCCCCTTGCGCCACCTCACCCTGCCTCTCCCCTCCCACCAACCAGCAGCCGCCACATCAGCCCATACCCCCCCATCTAATCTCTCTCCTCTCTCTCTCCCAAACACAACACACGCAACACACTCACACGCCACAAGACACAAAGACGACGCCGGCTCCTGCCCAGGCCCCGGTCAACCCCACCCCTGGCAGCTAGCACCACCAGTTCCCACCTCCCCCCCACGCGGTCCACCACACCCACAGAAACACGACGCCACGCCTGGGCCCACCCGACCTGGGCCCCACCGCCTCGAGCGGACCTGCCTCTCTCCTCGCGTTCTTTCTTCTTCTCCCTGGCCTCAAGGCCTCCTCAAGGCCTGCGCCTCCCGCCTGCCCGCTTCCTCCACCGCCCAGCCTCCGCCTGCCTGCTTCTCCTCCGCGCCCGCCTTGCTTCCGCCCGCCTGCCCGCCACCACTCCGCGCCCGCCCTCTCCTAGCGTCCCGCTGACCCTCGCCGGTCTCTCAGGCCTCGCTGCCGCTGCCGCCCCGCAGCGACCTCGCCGTCCCGTCGCTGAGCTCCGACCCGCCACCCGACGCGCCCACCCGCGCCGCCTCTCTCTTCAACCCCACGCCACCTCCCGCCTCGAGCATCTCGCCTGCCAAGGCCGCCGCCGCCGGCCTCCCGAGCTCAAGGCCTCCCCTGCCCACAGCCTCGGCCCCTGCCGCTGACCCGCCCACCACTGCCGCCGGCGACTCCCGTCTGCCGCGCCAGTCCCCGCCAACCTCCGCACCGCCGGTCTCCGTCTCCGGAGCCGCCTCGCCAGCGGCGTCGCCGAGCCTGCGTGTCCTCGGCCTCTGCAGCCCGTGAGGCCCACCTCGCCGCCCTCCTTCAACTCGCGACCGCTTCTCCGGCGCCCGCCACCATCCCGCTGCCGTGCTCCTCGCCGCCCCAAGACCGGCCGCTGCCAGAGGGCCCCGGGTTCCGAGCGCCACCGGGCCCCGCAGCAGTACCTCCCTGCCGTAGCACCTGCCGAGGCCGCTCCCCCGGTGTCGCCAAGATCTCCCTAGTGCGGATCGACGCCAAGTCCCGCCCCGATCGTCGAACCCCGAGACCGACCCCGTGACGAGCGCATCGACCCCCACCAAGAACCCTCGACGCCGCACCCGAGCTCGACACCGACCACCGAAGGGAACCCCGAGTACTTCGCCGCGGAAACTAGGGATGATGACGCCAAGATCCACCTTCCAGAGCGACGACCCTTGGACACCAAGAGATACCGGCAACATTACCAAGAACCGGACTCCGATGACCATGATCCCCCACGGCAGGACCACGAGGACTTCGAAGTGGAACCGACAAGATCTTCCCCGACGCCGAGGATGCCTACCCGGGACGGACCCGAAGACCACCGACAAGACCTCCGGCCTGGACTCCAAGATCTGCCTCCCGGACATCGAGCCACAAGATCTTCCGTATACATGACTGGCAAGATCAACCCCGTGTGACCGGCAAGATCGGCCCGACGCCAAGACCTACCCCTGAGTCCCAGAACGACCCCGGCAGAACCCTGAACCCCGAGACCGGACCCTAGACCCTGTTGGACCCCGAACCCCGGAAACCTCAAGATCGTCGAACCCCCTCCGATGTGTGACCCCTTTTCTCGATACCCTATTTGATAACATAATAACAGCTTGCTGCATATTTAATCATTCATCTCGCATGCATATCTGTGGTTTGGGGGCCTTATGTCGATTCACTTAATAATTAAATATGGGGCCCATATGCGGGCAAATCTAGTCTCATATCGGCCTCATTTAAACTTGTGTAGCGAACCGGTATGTTATCTTGCCTTGTTATAACAACATTTAAATTGCGGGGGTTCTAAACAACTTGAACCATTTAAATAATTGTCGGGACCCCGGTTCCGCTTAATCTGACCTAATTGCACCGCACCTTTGCCATGCCATAAATCATACATGCATCATGCCGATCTTCTGCTGTTGTATTAAATATTGCATCCGGTGTTTCTTCTAGTGTTTTGCTTCTTCGCGGATAAGGCCGTTGAGTTGATGTGAGCTTCGCCCCGATCTTCGGTGGAACCTTTCGGCAATGTTTTCAGGCGAGCATCTCCCTTTTTCTACCTATCTTACTTTTATAGCATTTACTTCCCTCCTGTTGATCTTTGCTATCTGTGTTGCGATGCTCTAGTTCTTGTTCCCGTGATATCCCCTGCAGCCATATATAGCCTTGGACACATCCTATTACCTGTTGTTTGGTAGATAGTTGGACCCGCGTGTCGTAGTCGCTTGCTCAAGTGTTTGGTGTGACGTCAAGTACCACCTTTGTTGGAGGATTGCCGCATGTTGACGTTGGAGATGATCATGGTTTATTTATTGTATCACTTTAATTTCTGTTTAACAACTAAAATTGAATTAAGCAGAGGCATCGGTGGGTGATAGGTAAGATTTGGTTTTCCGAACGCCCACTTGTGTCCCGTAGGACCCGAGTTCTTGACACCTGTTCCGAGATCGAGCGCTAACCACAAAGGGGAGATATGGGCCCCCCATTGATAATTACCTGATTTCAAAGTATTGTACTGGGGGCCACAAGTAGTTTGGGGCTTTATTTACTATCCTGTACTTATGCCATGTTTTACTGCTTTATTTACGATTGCAGGTACGCACTTTGCATCGCTTTTGGAAGCGGAATGTTTTCGGTGTCGACGATCCCGATTGGGGACCTCGTCGCTCAGCCATTGACGCAAACCCCGAGTCCGTCTCGAGACCGGCCGACTTCGCTATGGTGTACTTAGTGGGTGGCCCCGATTGCTTGCTTTGGGTCCAGGAACGTCGTGACTTAGGCCCCGCCGACATACCGATGGGTGTATGTTAACCGATCCGCAAAAGGGTCGAAGTGCCTGTGGATACTTTGGTGCACCCCTGCAGGGTTTAATCTTTTCGAGAAGCCGTGTCCGCGGTTATGGACGACTTGGAGCACAGTGTCTGATCATAGACAACTATAACTAAAGTTTACTGTTTTAAAATGACTTGTTTCCGATATGATTAGTAATCAGCTTCACTACAACGGAATGGCTAAATAAAAGTATCAACAACTGCTGGGTTTTGGGGTTACCTCATGATAATTGTATCTGACTAGTAAGCGATGCCACTATAACGGAATGACTAACTAAAAGTGCCCACTGCTTACTTTATCAGGACGATTATCTAAACCTGACTAGTAATTGCTGCAACGATAACTGAATAAGTAAAACTGCCAACTGTGTGCGTTCCTCGGTTGACTTCCTCGTTTGGTCTCGAGGGGGAAACGCCAGGATGGGTTTGTTTGATGATAGTCTCAGGTTGGAACCGAATAGGTTTTTCTCACCCCTCTCCGATAACCGCCAGTTGTATCGAGTCTCTATAGGTTGTTTAGTGCATGCTGCCGCTGCCGCTCAGTCCACCATACCTATGTAGGCGAGGACCGCCGAATTCTAGCCTCGCGTAATCGCCTCGATCTTGACGCCTTCTTTTTCCTTTGCCCTTTGTCGGCACCCCTTTTGTTTAAGCAGGTTTTGAGATCGACGCCGTTAGCAGGGTTACCCTTCTGGCTTGGCCTGGGCAGGGTTATGGACGCCATTGGTTAATCTTCAGGGCTCTTAGCCCCATTTGCATCTTGTCCGTAGCTGGACGCTCTATCTTTTCAAGGTGATTTGGATCTTTGTACATTAAATCTGTATTCTTGACTCTTTGAGTCGCTGTTATATCTATCTGTTCTGTGGGTCCCATCGAGGACTGTTGTGTAATGTTATTACTTCGTTTTCCACCCGCACGAAAGTGCCTGGTGGGCACCTTTGAATCGTTTCTATACGGGTTTGGTGAATTTTGCCCAAACTTGCATAGGTCCGATTCTGAGGGTGTTACAAACCCCCTGCAAGAATCCGCAACTACAGGAAAGTAATTAAGATATAAACCTAACCACAACTTTAAACTCTGAGATCCTACGTTCCCTTGTGCAAAGGTGTCCTAACAGGGGTTCAGGTTTCTGTCACTCTGGCAACCCCATAATTAGTAGACAAATATACAATGCATTCCCCTAGGCCCATAAATGGTGAAGTATCATGTAATCGACGTTCACATGACACCACTAGAAGAATAGTACCACAACTTAAATACTAAACCATTGAATAATAACTCAACACAAATCCACTAATAACAACATGACTTCTCTCATGTCCTCAAGAACTATACGAACAACTCACAAGACATCATATGTATCAAGATCAAAGATGATATGGTGATGAATAACAATCTGAACATAAACAATAATCCAATGGTTCCACTCACAAGCATCAACTACAATAGTAATTAACACTGGGAAAGTTTCCCCTCAGAACTAAAGCAATATCCAACACAATTGTTACAGCGGGATAGAGTGGTGATGATGGTGCTGGTGGAGATGATGGTGGGGTTGATGATGATGATGATCCCGATGAAGCCTATCTTGACGATGGTGTTGATGGCGACGATCTCCCCTCTCCGGGAAGGAATTCCCCCAGCAGAAATCTGTCTGCCAGAGAGATCTTTCTCTCTCGGTGTTTTCCGCCCCACAAAAGCGGGGGAAATCTATCTGTGGTCGCTCTCCTAGTGTTAGGGTTCCGTAAGGAAGATATAGACGAGAGGGCGGAGTCGGGGGCCAAGCAGGTGGGACACACCTGCCCTAGGCGTGGCCCAGGGGGACCCGCGCCTAGGGGATGTGGGCCCCCTGTGGCCCTTCTTCGCCTCCCCTTCTGGCTTCTGGGAAAATATAATTTTCCCATATTTTTCTGGTATTTTTCTGATCTTCACTAAATTGCATCAAAACACCTCTTTTTCCATCAGAAACCTGACTAGGCAGTCCATCCTCCAAGAATCATCCAAAATGCAAAAACGGTGGAAAATACATAAGTAATACCTCATAATAAGACATATATCAATGAATAGAGGCAAATTATGGTATAGAATGGTGATGCAAATTGGACGTATCAACTCCCCCAAGCTTAGACCTTTGCTTGTCCCCAAGCGAAAACTGAGCTCAGTAAACATGTCCACAGGTTTATGGAGTGAAGTGTCGATAAAAGATACGGAAACGAAGCATCACACTTACCATTACACAACTCATAGAAGAAAGCAACTCACCATTATATAACTTAGCTTGCAACAAGTACAAGATTCACAATAGAGATGCATAAAGATAAATCATAATTGGAAGTGGCAAACTCTTGTACTTGGTCAGAGAACAGCAGGCAAACAGTTTCACAAAAAGCTTTTTGTAGAAGTTTTACAATGGGATCACTCTTTGCTCAAAAAGGTTTGTCAATGAAGGCTTTAAAAGTAATACTCAATAGATAAGAGTTTTGTGCAAACAAGGAAGATAAAGAACATGATTGAATAAATCACCATATGAATGCTTGAAACACAACAACTCAAATGCTTGCTGGAGATAGAGAAGAAGTAGGTTTACTGACTCAACTTAGAAAATAGGAGAAAGGTCCCTTCATAGAGGGAAGCAGGGATTTCAAGTCATAAAGAGCTTCCAAAAGATTATGGTACTTACTAGCTTTGAGCCATCATTGCCCCTATCACAGGCATCTTGAGATGATTAAGGTTAAAGTGCATAAAGATGGAGTATATGCTTGACGAAATATAAATTGGCAATCTCATGTCCCTTGAGTACGAGGGCCGCTCCTCATGCTACTCAACTTTGGTTACCAGTAAGTTCTTGTCATTGTAAGTACATATGTATCATAAAGAACCACCAACGGGGTACCCCTTGCACATGGTACAGGAGCTATCCCATAACCAAAATGACAAGGCAAGCAGACAAAGAGCATCTCAGCGATCTTTTTATTTACTATGTGCATAGCTTTTTATTGAGGATGCTTCACTGAATGCTCATTATGGTGATGCTGCAAGTTTCCACCATGATTGGCTTAGGCTAGCGGCCCAGGCGTTTCTATAACACACATACATCACTCCATGGACTTACAAGTTCCCTCTTTATTTCACACCGTCGACATCCGCAAACCAAGGAGAATGATATCAACTGTGTACAATGTACATGTGCAATGTTGAAAGCGTTACCCATGACAGCACAGTTCTTCTAATTCCAACGTATAGATGCAAGCATATACAACTTCGATGACACAATGGTTCAAGTCTATTAGGGGCAAGAAAATAAGGTGTGCCATCAAGTTCGTGAGAGCTTTACTAACTAGTTTTCACATAACAAAATACTTTTTAATTCGAAAGATAGATGAAGCTTGAGAATTTGCTTGGAATAGAAAATGCTAATAGGTAGATATGGTGGACACAAATGGCAAAGGTTTTGGTTCAAAGGGATTGGAAACATGAGAAGTATGCCCTCTCAAAACAGGCTTTTGGCTAGCAAGGCTGGGTAGCAAGCAAGATAGTTGAAATAAACAAGCAAACATACAAGTGATAAAGCCAAACATGCAATATTCCTTGAAGATAGAAAATATCTTAAATAAAGCATACTAACCTTATGAGCCAACAAGAAAGAAAATAAATGATACAAAATACCTGTAAGCTTTTCTCTTTTTCTTTTAAACCTCAAAAAGTATTGCTACTAACCTGTGGCGCCCCGCAAAACCACTACTAGAAAATCGCGTTGTTTTGTGCATTGCATCATCATGACCGCATGCTCATGTCGTCATGCCACATTGCATTTGAGCATCGTCATGTCATCATGCATTTGTTTGTCGAAACCTATTTTCTAAAAGCCTAGTTTGGTTTTCTAAATATTCCCCATCTCAATTTCAAAATTAAAGCGCCGGGCTTTTCCGGGTCTTTTATTTGTCTAAAAACTATTTACAAAAGTTTATTTTAAATTAAATAAAAATTTATATTATTTTTGGGAGGCAGCCAGCCAGGCCCGAAAGCCTAGCCGGCCACCTCCAGATAAAACCTACCCCAGAATCTACCCTGACCTTTTCTACCAAAAACTCTACCCACTCTTATCCTACCCAGCCTTCCACCTCACCCCAGCCAATCCCCTCCCTCCACATCACCACTTCCCCAACTCCCTCCACTCCCATGCCGCCACATCAGCACCCAGTGCCACCTCATCTCCCACCCTACCTAATCCTCTGCCGCCGACACCCCCTGGACACCCCTGGATCCGGCCCCACCTCCCACGATCGACCCCTGCCCGCTCCTGGCCCCACCTGGTCTCTCGACCCGCTCGCGTGATTCCGCTCCTCTCCTTCCTCGCGTTCCCGTGTTCCCCATCGCGCCCAGCCCCAACTTTCTGTCCTCGACCCCGTCCCCGTTGCACCGCCGCCAGGTCCTCTCCACCCGCCTCCTCTCGGGCCTCCCTTCGCCTCTGTCTTCGCTGTGGCCTGTCGTGGGCCACCCCTTAGGCCACCATGGCCCCGTCTGGAGCTCCTCCATGTGTGCAGGACTGCGCCTTTCCAGCCGCCTGTGTTGCCTCCGCGTCAACCTCCTCCGAGCCACGGCCCCGGGGCCGCGCCCTGTCTTGTGCCCCGCGCACGTGAGGTGCTCACCTCACCTTCCTCGTCTGCTACCGACGCCTGGTCCTGCATCGCTCATGAGCAAGCGCCTCCGCTGCCTGGAGCCCCTCCCCCACCTCCGCTCGACCCCGCCACCTCGCGCTCGCTCTCTGCTGCCGCCGTCGCCTTCCGGTTCCTCTGCAGGCGCGCCGTCGCCGTCCCTTCACTATTGCGGCCTCTCTCCGCCAGTGCCATGGCCCCTGCGCCCTTACCCCTTCAACGAGGCCGCTCAGCCCGCCGACCTCACCCATCCTCGACAACCGTCGCCCTCACCTACTCTCTGGTCTCCCGTCGCCGCCCCGCCATGGCTGTCCTGCACCGAGCTCTGCTGCCGCCGTCGCGCGCTCGCATCCATCGCCTCTGCACCACCTGCGGCCGACTCTTCTCCGTGCTCCAAGTGCCGAAGCGAGCCCCACCGCCACATGCTTTGTTCCTCTTGACCCATGTTCTTGCGCTGCCCTGCAGGGACCTTCTCTCTGTTTCCGGAGTGCTTTTGGAATTGATGTGTGTGGGATTTAGAGATCATACATGGGAATAAACGGTGGTGACCGAGTTGGTGTGGTATCACCGTCCCCGGTTTTCACCAAGGTGGGTTTCCAAGATCTTATTCTCGGACCCCGATGACCCCACGATCTTCGCCGCAGAACAACAAGGCCATTGGAGTGGAATCGACAAGATCTACCGCCGGACGCCAAGCACTCCTTCACGGACCCGAGGATCCAAAGACCGAACCTCGTCGAACCCCGAGAACCCAATATTATCGACACCTATGTGTGACCCCTTTTTCCCGAGACCCCGGTGCGACAAGTACTCCTTTGTAACACCCTCAGAATCGGACCTATGCAAACTTTAGCGAAAACCCGCCAAACCCGCATAGAAACGATTCAAAGGTGCCCACCAGGCACTTTCGTGCGGGTGGAAAACGAAGTAATAACATTACACAATAGTCCTCGATGGGACCCACAGAACAGATATATGTAACAGCGACTCAAAGAGTCAAGAATACAGATATTATATACAAAGATCCAAATCACCTTGAAAACGATAGAGCGTCCGACTACGGACAAGATGCAAATGGGGCTAAGAGCCCTAAAGAATATCCAATGGCGTCCATAACCCTTCCCAGGCCAAGCCGGAAGGGCAACCCTGCTAACGGCGTCGATCTCAAAACCTGCTTAAACAAAAGGGGTGCCGGCAAAGGGCAAAGGAAAAAGAGGAGCGTCAAGATCGAGGCCAAGACACAGCGAGGCTAGAATTGGTCTCGCCTCGCCATAGGTATGGTGGATCAAGCGGCAGCGGCAGCATGCACTAAACAACCTATAGAGACTCGATTTAATCTGGCGGCAATCAGAGGGGGAAAGAAAGACCTATTCGGAACCAACCTGATGCTAACACCAAACAAACCCATCCTGGTGTTTCCCCCTCGAGACCAAACGAGGAAGTCAACCGAGGAACTCACACAGTTGGCAGTTTTACTTATTCAGTTATAGTTGCGGCACTTTACTAGTCAGGTTTAGATAATCATCCTGATAAAATAAGCAGTGGGCACTTTTAGTTATTCATTCCGTTGCGGTTGCAACAATTACTAATCAGATACAGATAACATGATGTAAACCCAAAACCCAGCAGTTGTTGGTACTTTTAGTCAGCCAATTCCGTTGTAGTTGCCATACTTACTAGTCAGGTACAATGGTCGCAAGCGACAATCCAAACAAGCAATTGTGGGCAGTATTATTAGCCATTCCATTATAGTGAAGCTGATTACTAGTCATTATAAAGTCAAATTTATAGCAATAAACTTTAGTTATGCTTGTCTATGGTCGAGATATCAGGCTCCAAGTCGTCCATATCCGCATGACACGGCTTTCGTAAAGTTTTACCCGGCCGGGTGCACCAATAGCAACACACGCCGATCAACCTCGGAAAAACCAAATCAAAACCCAACGAGGCTTTAACGACCGAACAATTACAGATTCGAAATATTTCAGGGCCACCCCATTGAGTAGATCCATAACGGTAAGCAAGCTTCGAGACGGACTCAAGGTTTGGCGACAATGGTCAGAAGCGACGGGAACCCGAAAGTGTGGCTGGGCTTGTCGATACCGCGTAATCAATCTGCTTACCTAAACAGTACAGTGTGCTCCTCGCACAATTTAAATACAGAAAGTAGCATGGCATAAGTACAGGATCGTAAATAAATCCTCAAACTAGTTTGTGGCCCCAAGAAATAAGACTGAATCAAGCTCTGGCTCAGGGGGGTCCCATATACCTCCCGGATGTGGATAGCGCGATAAATCAAGGAACAGGTATCAAGTACTCGGGGTCCTACGGGACACAAGTGGGCGTTCGGAAACCAAATATTTTCTATCACCCACCGATGCCTCTGCTTATTTCAATTTTAGTTGTTAAACCAAAATTAAAGTGAACGATAAGTAAAACTATGATCATCTCCATCATCAACATGCGGCAATACATTAACAACTGTGGCACTTGACGACACGCAACAGCACTTGAGCAAGCGACTACGACGCGCAAGACCAGCTATCTACCAAACAACAGGCAATAGGATGTGTCCAAGGCTCTATAGGGCTGCACGGTATATCACAGGTATGGAAACTAAAGCATCGCAACTCAGATAGCAATAGATCAAAAGGAGGGAATAAATACTATAAAAGTAAGATAGGTAGAAAGGGGGAGATGCTCGCCTGAAAAACATTGTCGAAGGTTCAACCGAAGATCGGGGCGAAGCTCACATCAACTCAACGGTCTTATCCGCGAAGAACCAAAACACTAGAATAAACACCGGATGCAATATTTAAGATTACGGCAGAAGATCGGGCATGATGCATGCATGATGTATGACATGGCAAAGGTGCGATGCAAAGAGGTCATATTAAGTGGAACCGGGGTCCCGACAATTAATTAGGTGGTTCATGTTATTTAAATACCCCGCATTTTAAATGTTGTCTTAGCAAGGCAGAAGATAGCACCGGGTTCGCTACACAAATTTAAATGAGGCCAATATAAGGCTAGATTTGCCCGCATATGGGCCCCATGTTTAATTATGAGGTGAATCGGCATAAGGCCCCCAAACCACATGACAAGATGCATGCAAGATGAATGACAACTTAATAAGCGACAAGGTTATATTATGTTATAAAATAGGGTTTCGGGAAGAGGTTCACACATTAGGGTTCTCGACGATCTTGGTTTCCGGGGTTCGGGTTCGGGGTCGGTCTCGGGGTTCGGATCTGGGGTTCGAGGTTCGATGGAACGTTCTCCGATGACGGGGTAGATCTTGGCGCATTCGCGGTGGTCGGCCATGTTGTCGGTCTTGGCGTTCGGGATGAAGCACTTGTCGCACCGGGGTCTCGGTGTCCTCGGATCCGATTGACGAACTTGGCGTCCGGCGGTAGGTCTTGTTGGTTTCACTCCGAGGGGCTTGCTGTTTTGTAGCGTAGATCATGGTTCATCGGGGTCCGGGGTTCGCCGCTCCGTGAGGTAGATCTTGTCGACTTGGCGTCATCGCCCCTAGTTTCCACGACGAAGTACTCGGGGTTCCACTCGTTTGTCGGTGTCGAGCTCGTTGTCGCAATTAACTTGAAGTGTTTATGGCCTTTACGGGATGGGTCCTCAAACTCGAAGGCGCCTTGCCGCCGAGCTTCAATGTCGATGACGGCTTGACATGGCGTCGACCGTGGTCAAACATCTTGGCAAACAGATGGCGGCTTCGCGACGACCTTGCCGATGGGGGTCCTTGTGGTGTCGTTTTGGCCTCGAGCTGGACGATACGGGAATCTTGCGTCGGTGTGGTCTTGGCGATTCCGTGACGAAGGCCCGCGAAGATCATGGTCACGATTCAAGCAGCGGTAGCAACGATGTTTGGTGCAGGCGGACGGCCACGCCATGAGAGAGGCTCGACGCGGCACAAAGGTGAGGTAGATGTGCTGCGGGCGGCTGACGTGAGAGGATGAAAGGCGGGGCCGAGGAGGTTGCCGGGCGGCGGGCACGCGCCGAGTCGTCGGCGACCGGGGAGCAGGCGGAGGCGGGCGGAGGAAAGGCTCCAGCGGCAGCGGCGGTTACCTCGAAGCCTGGCGGCGCAGTGCGGGGCGGCGCAGGAGGCTCTGGCGAGGCGCGGTTGGAGGAGGCGGCACCGGGCGAAGCTTGGTGGCCAGCGGCGGCGGCCGGCGGCTCATGAGGCAGAGGGCGGCGGAGAAGGAGCTTGGGACGCTGGGTTTGGCGGAGGCAGGTGCTGCGGCCAGGCGAGCCTGGCCGGAGAGGCGGGGAGAGGCGCGGTGGCAGGGGGCCTGGCGAGTGGGCGCTGGAGGCGGGCTGCGCCAAGGGCGGGGGTCAGCCGGAGCTAGGGGAGAAGGCGGGCAGGCAGGTAGGCGGTGAAGCAGTGGCGAGGGAGGAGGAGGCCAGGCTGGTGGCGGGAGGCTCGGCGGGGAGGAGGCAAAGGGCGAGGAAGAAGGAGAGGCGCGGGCGTCAGGTCAAGGTCTGGCGCCAAGGCGTGGGTGGGGCCAGGGGCAGGTGGGGCCCAGGCGAGGCGCGGTGGGGGTTAGGCAAGTGGCGTGTGGTGTAGCGTGTGGTGTGGGGCAGGGCTGGCTGGTGGAGAGAGGAAGTGGGGGTTGGGTCTAGTCTAGGTGGCAAAAGGGTATTGGGTGAGGGAGAGGAGTGGGTGAGGTGGCGTCCGATTGGTCGGGTGAGGTGGAGGCTGGGTGTGGGTATGTTAGTTGGTAGGTTTAGGAATAGAGGTGGGCCGATTTTAAAATGGGGTGGTCGTTCGGGTTTATCCGGCCCGTTCGACTGCCCCGCAAAAATAATATAATAATTTTATTTAATTCTAAAATGCACCGTTTTGCAAAACATAGCCGACAACAAAAATAATCCGGAGGCCCGGGTTTGAATTTGAAAACAAGACAGGGCGTTTGGAAAACAAATCGAGCTTTGCGAAATAGTTTTTGACAAACAACACATGATGATGACGATGCAATGCACAAATTCAACGCGATTTTCTAGTAGTGGTTTTGCGGGATGCCACAATTCGACACCACTAACAATGGATCTCGCCCTCGAGATCCGCCTCATGGTACCGGAAGGAAGGTCGGCGATCTGCGTCTTATCGCATCGTGTAGATCCTCGCGACACCACTAACGAGGGTTCATCCTCCATCTGGAAAACGGCGACACCACCAACAAAGGGGCGTTGTCCCTGATCGTCGAGAGAACACTCCGGAGAAACAAAGGACGAAGATAGAGGTATCAAACGATAAGGCCACCTCTAACTTCCATAGAAGAGGAAAAGTTACATTGATCCACCAGTTCGATGTACGGAAGCGAGAAGAGTCGGGTAGGGTGATCATCCATCCACTCCAAACTATCAACTCTATACATGAGTAGGAGAATCAGGCAACTCAACTCTCGAGATTTAGACTGAAGATCTTCATAGGCGGTATCCGGAACAAAGGAATGATGCCAGCAGAAATCGTATGAAAGACACAATGATTAGGTTCCGCGAGGGTTCCATTGGCATGAACAACACATGCTCAAGGTATACTCCAACTTCACCAATGCTCGTCCTTCTCATATGTTTTTCAACGACACTGATATCCAGCAAGGAACACACATGGATAAAGAGCTCAAGAACAAAAGATTGGAGGAAGGGTACAACAGACAAGTTGCAGATTGATGATCGTAGCACCTCCGTTAAAAAAAAGAGAAAGCGAAACCCTGAAGGTACGACGGAATCCCAACCACGAGAAATCCTGGACTCGAAGAGAGAGAAGAGAGCGGATTCAAAACACGTCGAGATAAGAGGAGAATAGCAGAGGGGTAAGGTGTAAAATCAGACCTAATCAGAACTATCCAACCGATTTTGCAAAATAGTTTTGACACTCTACTTCGGCCGTTAGCTAGGTTATCCTCTGTTTGGACTCGTGGTATCGCAACCGCTGGGCTCGATACCACTCAGAACACCCTCAGAATCGGACCTATGCAAACTTTAGCGAAACCCGCCAAACCCGCATAGAAACGATTCAAAGGTGCCACCAGCACTTTCGTGCGGGTGGAAAAGCAGTAATAACATTACACAACAGTCCTCGATGGGACCCACGAGCAGATATATAACGACTCAAAGAGTCAAGAATACGTATATTATATACAAAGATCCAAATCACCTTGAAAAGCGATAGGCGTCCGACTACGGACAAGATGCAAATGGGGCTAAGAGCCCAAGAATATCCAATGGCGTCCATAACCCCCCGAGCCAAGCGGAAGGGCAACCACGCTAACGGCGTCGATCTCAAAACCTGCTTAAACAAAAGGATGCCGGCAAAGGGCAAAGGAAAAAGAGGAGCGTCAAGATCGAGGCCACGGCGAGGCTAGAATTGGTGTCCTCGCCTACATAGGTATGGTGGATGAGCGGCGTGGCGGCATGCACTAAACAACCTATAGAGACTCGATACAATGGCGGCTATCGGAGGGAAAGAAAGACCTATTCGAACCAACGATGCTAACACCAAACAAACCCATCTGGTGTTTCTCGAGACCAAACGAGGAAGTCAACCGAGGAACTCACACAATTGGCGCTTTACTTATTCGATTATAGTTGCGGCACTTTACTAGTCAGTTTAGATAATCATCCCGATAAAATAAGCGAAGGGCACTTTTAGTTATTCATTCCGTTGCGGTTGCAGAATTACTAATCGAATCTGAGATAGCATGATGTAAACCCAAAACCCAGCAGTTGTTGGTACTTTTAGTCAGCCAATTCCGTTGTAGTTGCCATACTTACTAGTCAGGTACAATGGTCGCAAGCGACAATCCAAACAAGCAATTGTGGGCAGTATTATTAGCCATTCCATTATAGTGAAGCTGATTACTAGTCATTATAAAGTCAAATTTATAGCAATAAACTTTAGTTATGCTTGTCTATGGTCGAGATACTGTGCTCCAAGTCGTCCATATCCGCGGACACGGCTTTCAGAAAGTTTTACCCGGCCGGGGTGCACCAATAGCAACACACGCTCGATCAACCTCGGAAAAACCAAATCAAAACCCAACGAGGCTTTCACGACTGAACAATCACAGGATTCAGAAATATTTCAGGGGGCCACCCCATTGAGTAGATCCCGCAACGAAGTAAGCAAGCTTCGAGACGGACTCAAGGTTTGCGACAATGGCTGTAAGCGACTGGGAACCCGAAAGTGTGGCTGGGCTTGTCGATACCGCGTAATCAATCCGCTTACCTAAACAGTACAGTGTGCTCCTCGCACAATTTAAATACAGAAAGTAGCATGGCATAAGTACAGGATCGTAAATAAAACCTCAAACTAGTTTGTGGCCCCAAGAAATAAGACTGAATCAAGCTCTGGCTCAGGGGGGTCCCATATACCTCCCGGATGTGGATAGCGCGATAAATCAAGGAACAGGTATCAAGTACTGGGTCTCGGGACACAAGTGGGCGTTCGGAAACCAAATATTTTCTATCACCCACTGATGCCTCTGCTTATTTCAATTTTAGTTGTTAAACCGAAATTAAAGTGAACGATAAGTAAAACTATGATCATCTCCATCATCAACATGTGGCAATACATTAACAACTGTGGCACTGACGACATAACAGCAAGACTTGAGCAAGCGCCAGCATAAGACCAGCTATCTACCAAACAACAGGCAATAGGATGTGTCCAAGGCTCTATAGGGCTGCACGGTATATCACAGGTACGGAAACTAAAGCATCGCAACTCAGATAGCAATAGATCAACAGGAGGGAATAAATACTATAAAAGTAAGATAGGTAGAAAGGGGGAGATGCTCGCCTGAAAAACATTGTCGAAGGTTCAACCGAAGATCGGGGCGAAGCTCACATCAACTCAACGGTCTTATCCGCGAAGAACCAAAACACTAGAATAAACACCGGATGCAATATTTAAGATTACGGCAGAAGATCGGGCATGATGCATGCATGATGTATGACATGGCAAAGGTGCGATGCAAAGAGGTCATATTAAGTGGAACCGGGGTCCCGACAATTAATTAGGTGGTTCATGTTATTTAAATACCCCGCATTTTAAATGTTGTCTTAGCAAGGCAGAAGATAGCACCGGGTTCGCTACACAAATTTAAATGAGGCCAATATAAGGCTATATTTGCCCGCATATGGGCCCCATGTTTAATTATGAGGTGAATCGGCATAAGGCCCCCAAACCACATGACAAGATGCATGCAAGATGAATGACAACTTAATAAGCGACAAGGTTATATTATGTTATAAAATAGGGTTTCGGGAAGAGGTTCACACATTAGGGGTCTCGACGATCTTGGTTTCCGGGGTTCGGGTTCGGGGTCCGTCTCGGGGTTCGGATCTGGGGTTCGGGGTTCGACGGAACGTTCTCCGACGACGGGGTAGATCTTGGCGCATTCGCGGTGGTCGGCCATGTTGTCGGTCTTGGCGTTCGGGATGAAGCACTTGTCGCACCGGGGTCTCGGTGTCCTCGGATCCGATTGACGAACTTGGCGTCCGGCGGTAGGTCTTGTTGGTTTCACTCGAGGGCTTCAGTACAGCGTAGATCATGGTTCATCGGGGTCCGGGGTTCGCCGCTCCGTGAGGTAGATCTTGTCGACTTGGCGTCATCGCCCCTAGTTTCCACGACGAAGTACTCGGGGTTCCACTCGTTTGTCGGTGTCGAGCTCGTTGTCGCAATTAACTTGAAGTGTTTATGGCCTTTACGGGATGGGTCCTCAAACTCTGGGAAGGCGTCCTTGCCGCTCGAGCTTCAATGTCGATGACGGGCTTGACATGGCGTCGACCGTGGTCAAACATCTTGGCCAAACAGATGGCGGCTTCGCGACGACCTTGCCGATGAGGGGGTCCTTGTGGTGTCATTTTGGCCTCGGAGCTGGACGATACACGGGAAGCTTGCGTCGGTGTGGTCTTGGCGATTCCGTGATGAAGGCCCGCGGAAGATCATGGTCACCGGATTCAAGCAGCGGTAGCAACGATGTTTGGTGCAGGGCGGGACGGCCACGCTCGCGAGCCAGAGAGGCCTGCCAGGCTCGACGCGGCACAAAGGTGAGGTAGATGTGCTGCGAGGCGGCGGCTCAGACAGAGGATGAAAGGGCGCGGGGCCGAGGAGGTTGCGTCGGCGGCGGGGCACGCGGCCGAGGTCGTCGGCGACCGGGGGAGCAGCGGGCGGAGGCGGGGCGACGGAGGAAAGGCCCAGCGGCGGCGACGACCTCAGCGCTGGCGGCGCAGCGGATGAGAGGCGGCATGGAGGCTCTGGCGAGGGGAGCGGTTGGAGGAGCGGCACCGGCGCGAAGCTTGGAGGCCGGCGGCGGCCGGGCGAGCGGCAGAGGCAGAGCGCGGCCGGAGAAGGAGCTTGCGGGGACGCGGGGTTTGGCGAGCGGAGACGGGTGCTGCGGGGCGCGGCCGGGCGAGCACGCCTGGCCGGAGGTGGGGAAGAAGGAGGCGGGGGAGAGGAAGAGGGCGCGGCGGTGGCCTGGGGACGAGGCGAGGTGGGCGCGGGAGGCGGGCTGCGCCCGTGAGGTGGCTGGCCTGGAGCTAGGGGAGAAAGGCGGGCCTTGAGCAGGTAGGCGGTGAGCGGCGAGGGGAGGAGGCCGGGCTGGTGGCGGGAGGCTCGGTGCGGGAGGAGGCGGTGGGCGAGGAAGAAGGGAGAGGCGCGGCAGGTCGCGCTTGGTCTGGCGCTGCTGGCGCGTGGTGGGGCCCAGGGGCGGTGGGGCCCAGGCGCGGTGGGGGTTAGGCTGGCGTGTGTGCGTGTAGCGTGTGGTGTGTGTGGGTGGGGTGTGGGGCTGGCTGGTGGAGAGAGGAAGTGGGGGTTGGGTCTAGTCTAGGTGGCAAAAGGGGATTGGGTGAGGGAGAGGAGTGGGTGAGGTGGCGTCCAGCGATTGGTCCGGGTGAGGTGGAGGCTGGGTGTGGGTAGTTTAGTTGGTAGGTTTAGGAATAGAGGTGGGCCGATTTAAAAATGGGGTGGTCGTTCGGGTCTATCCGGCCCGTTCGACTGCCCCGCAAAAATAAATATTATATTTTATTTAATTCTAAAATGCACCGTTTGCAAAACATAGCCGACAACAAAAATAATCCGAAGGCCCGGGGTTTGAATTTGAAAACAAGACATGGCGTTTGGAAAACAAATCGGGCTTTGCGAAATAGTTTTTGACAAACAACACATGATGATGACGATGCAATGCACAAATTCAACGCGATTTTCTAGTAGTGGTTTTGCGGGATGCCACATCCTTCCCGGACGCCAAGTTCGCCGAGAAACCGGATGCCAAGGTCACCGACACGGAACGACAAGGCCTCCTTTCCGCACCGATGCCGACGACGTCGCACGCCAAGTTCTTCTTTCCGTACGCCAAGACCGACCCGATACGACGACCCGACAAGTCCTTCGTGACAACAAGATCGACACCGACCAGGACGAATCCGATGCGCCCCGACGCCGAACCAAGTCCTTCTTCGCGGAACGCAAAGATCTACTCTGTTATCCGAGAACGCTCCCGCCGAGACCGAACCCCAGATCCGGACCCCGAGACCCGACCCCAAACCCCTCGGAGCCCAAGTTCGCCGGACCCTAATGTGATTCCCTATCCGAGACCCCATTATTTTTGTAATATGACATTATCAACTGATGCATATTAAATTGTTCATGCATGCATACTTGTCTGTGCTTTGGGGGCCTTATGCCGATTCACCTCATAATTAAATATGGAGTCTATATGCGGGATATCTTTGTCTTATTCCGGACTCCATCTAAATTGGCATAGCGAACCGAAGCCCTGTTTTGTCTTGCTAATCCAACATTTAATTTGCGGGGTAGATAAATAACTTGAAACGTTTAATTAAATGTCGGGACCCCGGTTCCTCTTAATATGGCCTAATTGCATCGCATGCCTGCCATGTCATACATCATACATGCATCATGCCCGATCTTTTGCCGTAGTATTAAATAGTCCATCCGGTGTTTCTTCTAGTGCTTTGCTTCTTCACGGATTAGGCCGATGAGTTGATGCGAGTGTCGACCCGATCTTCGGATGAACCTTCGACAATGTTTTTCAGGCGAGCACCTCCCCCTTTCTACCTATCTTACTTTTATAGTCTTTATTTCATCCTGTTGATCTATTGCTATCTGTGTTGCGATGCTCTAGTTTTCGTACCCGTGATATCCCTTGCAGCCTCATATTGCCTTGGACACATCCTATTACCTGTTGTTTGGTAGATAGTGGGACCTACGTGTCGTAGTTGCTTACTCAAGTGCTGTTGCGTGTCGTCAAGCACCACAGTTGTTGGAGTATTGCCGCATGTTTAATGTTGTAGATGAACAAGACTTTCATTATTGTTTAATAACTAAAATTGAAGTAGGTAAATGCAGAGGCACCGGTGGGTAATAGACAATATTTGGATTTTAATCGCCACCGTGTCCCAGGGACCCCGAGTTCTTGACACTGCTCCGAGATCGAGCGCTAACCACGGTGTGGGTATGGGCACCCCATCGATTTAGTACCGATTCCGCATCGCATCGGGGCCACAATTAGTTTGGGGCTTTATTACTATCCTACTTATGCTATGCTTTATCGCTTTACGATTGTGCGAGGAGCACTGTATTGCTTAGGGAAGCGGTGTTTTCGCGGTATTGACAAGCCCCGAGTTTCGGTTCCCGGTCATTACCATTGGCGCAAACCCGAGTCCGTCTCGAGACCGGCCGACTTCGCTATGGTAGCTTAGTGGGTGGCCCCCTGTGCTTGCTTTGGGTCTGGGAAACGTCGTGTCCGAAACCCCGTCGACATACCGTTGGGTGTATGTTTTGTGATCTTGTACCTACCTGATCTGACAACAAGGGTGTAGGTGCGTGTGGGAACTTTGGTGCACCCCTGCAGGGTTAAATCTTTTCGAGAAGCCGTGTCCGCGGTTATGGACGACTTGGAGCACAGTTCTCGATCATAGACAACTATAACTAAAGTTTACTGTTATAATTTGACTTGTATCCGATATGACTAGTAATCAACTTCACTACAACGGAATGGCTAAATAAAAGTACCGACAACTGCTGGGTTTTGGGATGCCTCATGCTATATGTATCTGACTAGTAAGTGTTGCAACTACAACGGAATGGTTAACTAAAAGTGCCCACTGCTTATTCTATCAGGATGACTATCTATACCTGACTAGTAATTGCTGCAACGATAACTGAATAAATAAAACTGCCAACGGTGTGAGTTCCTCGGTTGACTTCCTCGTTTGGTCTCGAGGGGGAAATACCAGGATGGGTATGTTTGGTGGTAGTATCGTTGGTTCGAATAGGTCTTTCTTATCCCTTTCTCGATAGCCGGACGTTATATCGAGTCTGAGGGTGTTTAGTGCATGCTGCCGCTTGATCCACCATACCTATGTAGGCGAGGACCGCAATTCTAGCCTCGCCGTACTAGCCTCGATCGACCGCTCCTCTTTTTCCTTTGCCCTTTGTCGGCACCCCTTTTGTTTAAGCAGGTTTTGAGATCGACGTCGTTAGCAGGGTTACCCTTCCGGCTTGGCCTAGGCAGGGTTATGGACGCCATTGGTTATTCTTCAGGGCTCTTAGCTCAATTTGCATCTTGTCCGTACTCGGACGCTGTATTGTTTTCAAGGTGATTTGGATCTTTGAACTGTATATCTGTATTCTTGACTCTTTGAGTCGCTGTTGTATATCTCTGTTCTGTGGGTCCCATCGAGGACTGTTGTGTAATGATATTACTTCGTTTTCCACCCGCACGAAAGTGCCTGGTGGGCACCTTTGAATCGTTTCTATGCGGGTTTGGCGGGTTTCTCTAAAACTTGCATAGGGCCGATTCTGAGGGTGTTACAGAGTGGTATCAGAGCTCAGCAGTTGCGATACCCCACAAGTCCAGCCTGTAGGATAACCTATCTAACTCAAGTAGAGTGTCAAAACTATTTTTGCAAAATCGGTTGGATAGTTCGATTAGGTCTGATTTTACTCCTTACCCTCTGCTGCTCTCCTCTCACCTCTGCGTTTTGAATCCGCTCTCTTCTTTCTCTCGAGTCCAGATTTCGTGGTTGGGTTCCATCGCACTTCGTGGTTTCGCTTCCTCTTTTGGTAACGATGTTGCTACATCTGGTCTTCATGCTATCCGAGGAATCCTTCGTCTGGTGGACTTCTCTTTGTTCCTTCTTGTGCCTTCCGGTGTTTTCCGACGCGACGACATCATCTACGCCAGATCCGATGCAGGGTCTGCATCACTCCTTTGTTTCTGAACCTCGATTGTCAAGATCTTCAGTCTGATTCCGAGAATGGTTGCACGCTTTTCTACTGATTGTGCAGAGTAATAGTTTGGGTGCGTGATGGATTGGCCCCCATGCCGACTACTCACTCTATTCGCTTGTGTACATTGAAGTGGATGAGAATGCATCGGTTCCCTCTTTCCATCGAAGCTAGAGGTGGCTTTATTTGTTGATACCTCTACCTTCGACCTTTTGTTCCCGGAGTGTTCTCTCGACGATCACGGACAACGACCTCTTGTTAGTGGTGTCGCGAGGATCTACACGATGCGAGAAGATTCAGATCGCCGCCCTTCTTCCTGGTACCATGAGGAGGATCTCGAGGGCGAGATCCATTGTTAGTGGTGTCGAATTGTGGCGCCCCGCAAAACCACTACTAGAAAATCGCGTTGTTTTGTGCATTGCATCATCATGACCGCATGCTCATGTCGTCATGCCACATTGCTTTTGAGCATCGTCATGTCATCATGCATTTGTTTGTCGAAACCTATTTTCTAAAAGCCTAGTTTGGTTTTCTAAATATTCCCCGTCTCAATTTCAAAATTAAAGCGCCGGGCTTTTCCGGGTCTTTTATTTGTCTAAAAACTATTTACAAAAGTTTATTTTAAATTAAATAAAAATTTATATTATTTTTGGGAGGCATCCAGCCAGGCCCGAAAGCCTAGCCGGCCACCTCCAGATAAAACCTACCCCAGAATCTACCCTGACCTTTTCTACCAAAAACTCTACCCACTCTTATCCTACCCAGCCTTCCACCTCACCCCAGCCAATCCCCTCCCTCCACATCACCACTTCCCCAACTCCCTCCACTCCCATGCCGCCACATCAGCACCCAGTGCCACCTCATCTCCCACCCTACCTAATCCTCTGCCGCCGACACCCCCTGGACACCCCTGGATCCGGCCCCACCTCCCACGATTGACCCCTGCCCGCTCCTGGCCCCACCTGGTCTCTCGACCCGCTCGTGTGATTCCGCTCCTCTCCTTCC
This sequence comes from Avena longiglumis, assembly GCA_030063025.1. Lineage (NCBI taxonomy): Eukaryota > Viridiplantae > Streptophyta > Magnoliopsida > Poales > Poaceae > Avena > Avena longiglumis. The sequence goes on from CP125974.1 coordinate 571,085,426, forward strand.
TCGCGTTCCCGTGTTCCCCATCGCGCCCATCCCCAACTTTCTGTCCTCGACCCCGTCCCCGTTGCACCGCCGCCAGGTCCTCTCCACCCGCCTCCTCTCGGGCCTCCCTTCGCCTCTGTCTTCGCTGTGGCCTGTCGTGGGCCACCCCTTAGGCCACCATGGCCCCGTCTGGAGCTCCTCCATGTGTGCAGGACTGCGCCTTTCCAGCCGCCTGCGTTGCCTCCGCGTCGACCTCCTCCGAGCCACGTCCTCGGGGCCGCGCCCTGTCTTGTGCCCCGCGCGCGTGAGGTGCTCACCTCACCTTCCTCGTCTGCCGCGCGCCCGACGCCGGTCTTGCACTGCTCCGCGAGCAAGCGCCTCCGCTGCCTGGAGCCCCTCCCCCACCTTCGCTCGACCCCGCCACCTCGTGCTCGCTCTCTGCTGCCGCCGTCTCCTTCCGGTTCCTCTGCAGGCGCGCCGTCACCGTCCCTTCACTGTTGCGGCCTCTCTCCGCCAGTGCCATGGCCCCTGCGCCCTTACCCCTTCAACGAGGCCGCTCAGCCCGCCGACCTCACCCATCCTCGACAACCGTCGCCCTCACCTACTCTCTGGTCTCCCGTCGCCGCCCCGCCATGGCTGTCCTGTACCGAGCTCTGCTGCCGCCGTCGCGCGCTCGCATCCATCGCCTCTGCACCACCTGCGGCCGACTCTTCTCCGTGCTCCAAGTGCCGAAGCGAGCCCCACCGCCACATGCTTTGTTCCTCTTGACCCATGTTCTTGCGCTGCCCTGCAGGGACCTTCTCTCTGTTTCCGGAGTGCTTTTGGAATTGATGTGTGTGGGATTTAGAGATCATACATGGGAATAAACGGTGGTGACCGAGTTGGTGTGGTATCACCGTCCCCGGTTTTCACCAAGATGGGTTTCCAAGATCTTCTTCTCGGACCCCGATGTCCCCATGATCTTCGCCGCAGAACAACAAGGCCGTTGGAGTGGAATCGACAAGATCTACCGCCGGACGCCAAGCACTCCTTCACGGACCCGAGGATCCAAAGACCGAACCTCGTCGAACCCCGAGAACCCAAGATCATCGACACCTACGTGTGACCCCTTTTTCCCGAGACCCCGGTGCGACAAGTACTCCTTCCCGGACGCCAAGTTCGCCGAGAAACCGGATGCCAAGGTCACCGACACGGAACGACAAGGCCTCCTTTCCGCACCGATGCCGACGACGTCGCACGCCAAGTTCTTCTTCCCGTACTCCAAGACCGACCCGATACGACGACCCGACAAGACCTTCGTGACAACAAGATCGGCACCGACCAGGACGAATCCGATGCGCCCCGACGCCGAACCAAGTCCTTCTTCGTGGAACGCCAAGATCTACTCTGTTATCCGAGAATGCTCCCGCCGAGACCGAACCCCAGATCCGGACCCCGAGACCCGACCCCAAACCCCTCGGAGCCCAAGTTCGTCGGACCCTAATGTGATTCCCTATCCGAGACCCCATTATTTTTGTAATATGACATTATCAACTGATGCATATTAAATTGTTCATGCATGCATACTTGTCTGTGGTTTGGGGGCCTTATGCCGATTCACCTCATAATTAAATATGGAGTCTATATGCGGGATATATTTGTCTTATTCCGGACTCCATCTAAATTGGCATAGCGAACCGAAGCCCTGTTTTGTCTTGCTAATCCAACATTTAATTTGCGGGGTAGCTAAATAACTTGAAACGTTTAATTAAATGTCGGGACCCCGGTTCCTCTTAATATGTCCTAATTGCATCGCATGCCTGCCATGTCATACATCATACATGCATCATGCCCGATCTTTTGCCGTAGTATTAAATAGTCCATCCGGTGTTTCTTCTAGTGCTTTGCTTCTTCACGGATTAGGCCGATGAGTTGATGCGAGTGTCGACCCGATCTTCGGATGAACCTTCGACAATGTTTTTCAGGCGAGGACGTCCCCCTTTCTACCTATCTTACTTTTATAGTCTTTATTTCCTCCTGTTGATCTATTGCTATCTGTGTTGCGATGCTCTAGTTTTCGTACCCGTGATATCCCTTGCAGCCTCATATTGCCTTGGACACATCCTATTACCTGTTGTTTGGTAGATAGTGGGACCTGCGTGTCGTAGTTGCTTACTCAAGTGCTGTTGCGTGTCGTCAAGTACCATAGTTGTTGGAGTATTGCCGCATGTTTAATGTTGGAGATGAACAAGACTTTCATTATTGTTTAATAACTAAAATTGAAGTAGGTAAATGCAGAGGCACCGGTGGGTAATAGACAATATTTGGATTTTAACCGCTCACTGGTGTCCCGTAGGACCCCGAGTTCTTGACACCTGTTCTTGATCGAGCGCGCTAACCACAGGTGGGGTGTATGGGCACCCCCATCGATTTAGTACCTGATTCCAAGTACTGTACTGGGGGCCACAATTAGTTTGGGGCTTTATTACTATCATGTACTTATGCTATGCTTTACTGCTTTATTTACGATTGTGCGAGGAGCACCTGTACTGTTTAGGGAAGCGGAGTGTTTTCGCGGTATCGACAAGGCCGAGAGTTTCGGGTTCCCAGTCGTTTACAGCCATTGGCGCAAACCCTGAGTCCGTCTCGGAGACCAGCCGACTTGCTATGGTAGCTTAGTGGGTAGCCCCTGCTTGCTTTGGGTGCAGGAAACGTCGTGTTCGAAACCCCGTCGACATACCGTTGGGTGTATGTTTGTGATCTTGTACCTACGATCCGACAACAAGGGTGTAGGTTCGTGGGAACTTTGGTGCACCCTCAGGTTAAATCTTTCGAGAAGCCGTGTCCGGTTATGGACGACTTGGAGCACAGTTCTCGATCATAGACAACTATAACTAAAGTTTCTTCGTTATAATTTGACTTGTATCCGATATGACTAGTAATCAACTTCACTACAACGGAATGGCTAAATAAAAGTACCGACAACCGCTGGGTTTTGGGATGCCTCATGCTATATGTATCGACTAGTAAGTGTTGCAACTACAACGGAATGGTTAACTAAAAGTGCCCATCGCTTATTCTATCGGATGACTATCTATACCGACTAGTAATTGCTGCAACGATAATCGAATAAATAAAACCGCCAACGGTGTGAGTTCCTCGGTTGACTTCTCGTTTGGTCTCGAGGAAATACCAGATGGGTATGTTTGGTGGTAGTATCGGTTGGTTCGAATAGGTCTTTCTTATCCCTTTCGATAGCCGAGTTATATCGAGTCTCTATAGGGTGTTTAGTGCATGCCGCTTGATCCACCATACCTATGTAGGCGAGGACCGCCGAATTCTAGCCTCGCTGCAATCGCCTCGATCTTGACCTCTCTCTTTTTCCTTTGCCTTTGTCGGCACCCTTTGTTTAAGCAAGTTTTGAGATCGACGTCGTTAGTGGTTACCCTTCCGGCTTGGCAGGGGTTATGGACGCCATTGGTTATTCTTCGTGGCTCTTAGCTCAATTTGCATCTTGTCCGCACTCGGACGCAGTATTGTTTTCAAGGTGATTTGGATCTTTGAACTGATATTCGTATTCTTGACTCTTTGAGTCGCCGTTGTATATATCTACTGCTGGGTCCCATCGAGGACTGTTGTGTAATGATATTACTTCGTTTTCCACCCGCACGAAAGTGCCTGGTGGGCACCTTTGAATCGTTTCTATGCGGGTTTGGCGGGTTTCGCTAAAACTTGCATAGGGCCGATTCTGAGGGTGTTACATAACCAGAACTCGGTTTGCCAAAACCAATTTAGATCCACTTGATGATCCCAAAGTGATGCCAATACTGATCCACAATATCCATCATATAATAGAGATTGCAAACTAAAATAAGAAGTGCAAAAGGTAAAAGATGAAACTTCTTATTAATATTCCATAAAGGCACTCACACCAAGGGATACATAGATAATCAACTAGAGGCGAGATACTTCCACATGCAAACCAACCTATAATATAACCTCTCTACCAAAGATATGAATCCACTAAAAAGGTAAAAGATGAAAGATAATGATGGTGATAACACGGCACTCCCCCCAAGCTTGGAACAAGCCAAGGGGATGCCAAACCTTATGACGAATTACTCCTTCGGTGGTGGTGGTGTTCTCTTGTCATCATAAAACTTCCAAGGCAAAGGTTCCCCATCCAAAAAGGATATCCTTGTCTCTGCAATCCTGAAACTAGCAGCAGAGCTTATGTGATCAAATCTAGCCTCATACTCACAGTTTTGATTTTGTATGTCGTAGAGCTGTGCTTGTAATTGGTTGGTGGTCTGACGGAGCGAGAAGGTTTCTTCTCGGAGCTCAGCCACCTCCTCCTCGTGTTTGGCGATGAGTTCTGAACTTATCTTGTGAATAACATCCACTTTGCGTTCCTCCATCTTCTTGTACCTGAAAACCTCCTGCTCCAATGCTTCCATCCTGTCTTCCAGACTTCCTTCTCCCTTGGGGCCTTGAACTTCTTTCATCTATACCTTCCCATCTTTGATAATCAACTCCTTGGGATGGATCCTCAACTCATACATGTATGGGTTGAGGACGTCCGCAGAGGAATCCTCCATGGGTGATCCAGAGGAAGACATTGTAGCTCCAAAACTAAGAATTTGCCTGACAGAAACAGATCGAAACAAAAACACGACGAGAACTCGATGCAAGAACCTCGGGGAATCCGGAGGGGTTATATATTACGAAGTTTCAAAGCATAAGGAAGATTTTGATACGAAAACGAGGTGGAGACGGAGCTCGGGGTGGTATGTAACACCCTCAGAATCGGACCTATGCAAGTTTGAGAAAAATTCGCCAAACCCGCATAGAAACGATTCAAAGGTGCCCACCAGGCACTTTCGTGCGGGTGGAAAACGAAGTAATAACATTACACAACAGTCCTCGATGGGACCCACAGAACAGATATATATATAACAGTGACTCAAGGAGTCAAGCATACAGATATAATATACAAAGATCCAAACCACCTTCAAAATGATAGAGCGTCCGACTACGGACAAGATGCAAATGGGGCTAAGAGCCCTGAAGAATAACCAATGGCGTCCATAACCCTGCCAAAGCGGAAGGGTAACCGCTAACGACGCCGATCTCAAAACCTGCTTAAACAAAAGGTGCCGACAAAGGGCAAGGAAAAGAAGGAGCGTCAAGATCGAGGCCAAGACACGGCGAGGCTAGAATTCGGTGGTCCTCGCCACATAGGTATGGTGGATCGAGCGGCAAAGATGCACTAAACAACCTACAGAGACTCGATACAACCAAGTGACATCGAGAGGGGTAAGAATGACCTATCCAGATCCAACTCAAGCTACCACCAATCAAACCCACCTCGGTGTTTCCCCTCGAGACCAAACGAGGAAGTCAACCGAGGAACTCACACCGCTGGCGCTTTATTTATTCAGTTATCGTTGCAGCTATTACTAGTCAGGTTTAGATAATCATCCTGATAAAGTAAACAGTGGCCACTTTTAGTTAATCATTCCGTTATAGTTGTAACACTTACTAATCAGATATGAATAGCATGAGATAACCCTTAAACCCAGCAGTTGTTGGTACTTTTATTCAGCCATTCCGTTGTAGTTGTAGTACTTACTAGTCAGGTACCATTGTCGCAAGCGACAACCAACAAGCAATTGTGGGCAGTATTAATTAGCCATTCCATTATAGTGAAGCTGATTACTAGTCATTATAAGTCAAATTTATAACAATAAACTTTAGTTATGCTTGTCTATGATCGAGATACTGTGCTCCAAGTCGTCCATATCCATGACACGGCTTTCGAAAGTTTTACCCGCCGGGTGCACCAATAGCAACACACACTCGATCAACCTCGGAAAAACCAAATCAAAACCCAACGAGGCTTTCACGACTGAACAATCACAGGATTCAGAAATATTTCAGGGGGCCACCCCCGGAGTACACCCCCAACGGAGTAAGCAAGCTCCGAGACGGACTCAAAGGTTTGCGTCGATGGTCAGAACGACGCAGTCCCCAATCGGGACCGTCGACATCGAAAACATCCCGCTTACCTAAATGCAAAGGTGCTCCTCACACAATCGTAAATAAAGCAGTAGCATGGCATAAGTACAGGATCGTAAATAAAACCTCAAACTAGTTTGTGGCCCCAAGAAATAAGACTGAATCAAGCTCGCTCGGGGTCCCATATACCTCCCGGATGTGGATAGCGCGATAAATCAAGGAACAAGTATCAAGTACTCGGGGTCTTACGGGACACAAGTGGGCGTTCGGAAACCAAATATTTTCTATCACCCACCGATGCCTCTGCTTATTTCAATTTTAGTTGTTAAACAGAAATTAAAGTGACGATAAGTAAAGCTAGAATCATCTCCAACATCAACATGCGGCAATACATCAACAACTGTGGCATATGACGACATACATCAGCACTTGAGCAAGCAGCTACGACGCGCAAGTCCAACTATCTACCAATCAACAAGTAATAGGATGTGTCCAAGGCAATATATGGCTGCAAGGGTTATCACGGGTACGAAAACTAGAGCATCGCAACACAGATAGCAATAGAACAACAGGAGGGAATAAAGACTATAAAAGTAAGATAGGTAGAAAGAGGGAGATGCTCGCCTGAAAACATTGTCGAAGGGTTCAACCGAAGATCGGGGCGAAGCTCACATCAACTCAACGGCCTTATCCGCGAAGAAGCAAAACACTAGAAGAAACACCGGATGCACTATTTAATACAACGGCAGAAGATCGGCATGATGCATGCATGATGAATGACATGGCAAAGGTGCGATGCAATTAGGTCGTGTTGAGCGGAACCGGGGTCCCGACAATTAGTTAATAGGTTCATGTTGTTTAGATCCCCCGCAATTAAGTGTTGTTTAACAAGGCAGAAAAGGTAACGGTTCGCTACACAAGTTTAAATGAGGCCAATATAAGGCTAGATTTGCCCGCATATGGGCCCCATATTTAATTATTAGGTGAATCGGCATAAGGCCCCCAAACCACAGATATGCATGCGAGATGAATGACAATTCAATATGCAACAAGTTGTTATTATGTTGTAAAATAGGGTTTGAGGAAAAGGGGTCACACATCAGAGGGGGCTCGACGATCTTGGGTTCCGGGGTTCGGGGTCGGCCTCAGGGTTCAGGGTTCGGCGAGGTCGTTCTCGGACTCAGGGGTAGGTCTTGGCGCATCCGGGTGCGGGACTTGGGGTCATGTTGTCGGTCTTGTCGTCTCTCGCGGGGACCTTGGCGTTCCGGGAGGCGCACTTGGTCTAGCGTCGGGGCGCAACGGGTGCTTCCGGGTCGATGTCGTTCTTGTCGTCGGCTAGATCTTGCCGGGTTCTTGTGTCGGTTCGGTCTTGGCGTCGGGGTGAAGCACTTGCTCATGGCGGTGTTCTTGCTGTTCGTGTTCTCGAGCATCGCCTCCGGAAGGAGTACTCGAGGTCGATGGCGAACTTGTCCGGTTCCGCGGTTCTCGAGTGTCGATGTCGGACTCGGGTCTCGGCACTGGGAGTTCTTGGTGACAAACCTCCATGTTGCGGTTCTTAACGACGGGATCGGGGCTTTGGGTCCGGCCTTGGTGTCCATGAAGGAACCTTGGTGCTCCGAAACGCAGCAACTAAGGCCGCCGCATCTCGCAAACTCAGGGCGGGAACCGACGCTCTTGGCGGCAGGCGCTCTGCAGGAAGGGACCCGGCGGCTGCACGTCGTGGGGAGGCGACCTCGAGGCCTTGGGCACCGGAGGCGGCGAAGGGAGGCTGCGTCGGGGCAGAGCGGAGGAGGTCGGCGGCGAGGGAACCTCGGACTCCGCCTCGGGGCGTGGCGGTGAGGCAGAGGCCGGCGAACGGTGGCGGTTGGACGACGGCGGCCGGCGACGAGGCGCGGGACCGGCGCGGTCGCGGCTGCCGGAGTGCAGTGAGGCGAGCTGGCCACGGGCTCGGGAGGGGAGGTGGGTCCTGGGCGAGCTGGGCGTGAGCGCAGCTGGCGGCCGCGATAAGGCGAAGGGGTGTCATGGTGGCTGGGTCGACGTGGTTGGCGACGGGCGGACGGACGGAGAGGAGGCTTGACGGGAGGAGGCGGGGTTGAGCGGGCGGGGAGCTAGCAGGCTTCGGGCGAGCTCCGGCGAGGACGGGCTCGGGCGGGCCACTGTTGCGAGGAGAGCCGCGGTGGCCGGAGATGAGAGAGGTGGGAGGCAGAGGAGGGAGACGCGGTGGAGAGGAAGCACGCGGGGGGGACGGTTCGATCGGGGGAAGGCAAGACTGGGGAGGGGAGCGGGGCGTGGGTGTGGGGCCCTGAGGCGTGGGCCCGGGTGGAGGGTGGTGGCTGTGTGGGCGTGGGGCTGCTGGGTGAGGTGGGCCCTGTGGTTAGTGAGAGGGTAGGGAGTGGACGCGTGCGTGTGTCTGGCGTGAGGCGAGGCCAGGTGGCAGGGGAGGAGGGAGGAGTGGTTGAGGGGTGACGTGGCAGCGCGTGAGAGGCTGAGGGAGAGGGAGGAGGTGAGGTGGCATTCCAGGATTGGGTGGGGTGATGTGGAGGCAAGGGGTGGGTAGGATTCTTGGTAGCCATAGGATTAGATGGGGCAGATAGGTGGACCGTTTTAATTCTGGGGTGGTCGATCGGGTCAATCGGCCCGTTCGACTGCCCCTATTAAAAACAATTTAATATTTCTTTTATTTTCAAATATCTTTGTAACTAGTTTTAGACAAACAAAATATCCGGAACATCCGGGGGTTGGTATTTGAATAAAAGTTGGGGCGTTTTAGAAACCAAAACGGGTTTGCGAAAAATAGTTTTTGGCAAACAATGCATGATGATGACGATGCAATGCACAAATTCAACGCGATTTTCTGGTAGTGGTTTTGCGGGATGCCACATGGTATCACCCCCTCCAGGCGTGGCCAGCTAGGGCCCGCGCGTGGGGTGCGTTTGGCCACCCCAGCCTCCGGATCCTCCTATGTTCCGTTTTGTAACTTCCCTTATTTATTAAAAACATCAAAAATATAAAAAGATTGGGGTTTCACGAACCTTCTGTTTTCACCAATTTTACCTATTCAAAGACGAACTTTGCAGTTTCTGGTGTTTGGTTTCTAATAAATTCTTCTGGAGTCACCATTTGAATAACATCAACATCTTCATTATAAGAATCTCCAGAAATATAATGTTTTATTCTTTGACCAGTCACCACTTGTGTTGTGTCATCCTTCAAAGAAGATATTTTGATAGCACCTGAACGGTATACTTCCTCAATAACAAAAGGTCCTTCCCATTTTAAGAGTAGTTTCTCTGCAAAAAATCTGAGACGAGACCTATATAAAAGGACTTTCTCACCAACATGGAACTCCCTTTTGAGAATCCTCCTATCATGGCATATTTTTACTTTTTCCTTAAAGAGTCTAGAATTTTCATAAGCTTCACTTATCCACCGTTCCCTAAATATCACATCCCTCAGAGTGGTACAACAGAAACATTGCGGGTCCATATTACAAACATACACACATTATTATTATTACAATACCGGAAATTCAAGACTTCCAAAAGATTTAACTTACAAACCAAAATATAAGTGTTTCAACGGAAGTTTCAACTTTAAAACTTAAACTCCAAATTTAGCTTAACAACTTATTGCTATATATTGTTCATGTTGCTCGGCTCAAGTGGCTACTAGAACTATAGTAATTTTTCGGGCTCTTGGAACTATCCTCTGTAGACGATATCGTAGTTCTCCCCTTCTACGGCTCCATACAGGTTGAGCTCTTCATAGAAGACCCCCTCTTGGCTCTCAGCTGCATACATTGGAGTATCTTTGGGGTTCTCAGAGTCTAAGCAAGGGATCAAAGGAAAGGATGAGTAACAACGTTACCCAGCAAGTTCATTATATGCAAGGTAGTGAGTTTGATGCTCTATCTACCACCCCAGACTATAAGTCTTTGGCGCTATGCAGTTTTTTTAAATCTTTCTTCAAGGATTGATTTTATTATAAAAGTCTATGACTATCAACCTTCACAGGTTGACCAGAACTTTCATGGAGTTCCTTTCTTGCCGCGTTCGTAGCTCCTTCCCGGAACAGGGAGTAACAAGTTACAATTCTTACACTCTGTAGAGGTGCGTTACTTTTCCCATGAGAGATCAACTCCTTGTTGCACAACCGGGCGTACATTCCCGTCCACAATTCCATGATGTGGGGCCTAGTAGTTGGTCCAAGCCAATCACTGCCCTCTCCGTGATCTCATATGTCTGCACGATCCTTCGGGGCTGGCTCACCTCCGTTAAGCCCCCTTTAGGGCAGGCTAAAATCCTGATGAGTTCCCAAAGACTCTATGACCTGGTGATGCCTGGAATAGTACCATTTACATGGACTATCCCTAAACACCATTCATGTATAATCTAGACACCAAAAGTGTGGGGCGTAAGGGTGCCCACCCATTTGTTGGATCCACACAAGGAATCACAACGTCACGTTAAGGTCGTCTTGCCTCCATACAAGAGGAAAATGATACAGCTGACTTCTCCGTTCCATTCCAAATATCATGGTTAACGCGTAATATACGGTGCTAGAATCACTGATGTCATGGGTTATTAATCCCTAATTGTTCATCATTATTGCAATTAGAAACCTAAGTTCTATTGCTCCATCATATCATCACTTAGGATGATATCTAAGATTTATTATCTTGAGAAAATAACATTTTCTTTTTCTATAATATAGATGATAACACACAATTTGCAAATACTTTGATAAAGACTCTTCAAAGGACATGAGAAAGTGATGAACTTGCCTTGTGATTGCAAGGTAGTGAAGTCTGATCCTTGCACTGGTCCTTGAGCTTCTATGTCTACAAAACATCATTATTGCCCGGTAAAGACAATATTTAAAGAAGCAAAATGATTATGCAAAGTAATGTAATGCATTATTTATCTTTGTGTGTATTCTTCCCCATTATATAAATTATAAAAATTATTTTAATAATAAAGAATTTATCCTATAAGAATATTATAATCCCCAATATCTTTGTGTGCAAAATGATTTTAATATTTTAATATTTATTGAATATTGTATTCTTTTATTTTATTTTATTTATTTAATAATTCCTATAAGAATTATCATTTAAATACCAAAAATTAATATTAAATATTTGTTTGGTATTTTTATAAAATAATACAATATTAATATATAATGAAAGTGATTTTTATTTATTTTTATCATCTTTCAATAATTTGATAAAATTCCATAAGGAATATATATTACAAAATTCTTAATAAAATTTATATGTCTAAGATTTTATTTCTTAATTTATTTGGATAGTTTGGATTATTGTGAATCCAAAAATATTTTATTTATAATTTTTGGATTCTTATTTTATTTTCTAGAATTTATCTAAATTCAGGGGCATTTTGGTCTTTTCTTATTTATTAAAAACTATCTTTAAGTGATGTGGGCTGACTGTGTTGGGATTATTGGGCCCTTGTGGCCCAATAGGGCAGAGTCAAAACTACACCCTGAAGGGTCCTGGCCCATCCAGCCCAACTCTCTCTGTCTCTCTCTCGACCTCACCTCTCATCTTCTCCTCCCCGACCTCGTGGTCAGCGATGTCACCGCCGGCGATTCACGCTGCCGTGGACCTTCCTGGCCGCCACCGTGGTGCATAGGGTGGTTGTCGACCCTGCTCCACCTTCTGGTCCAATTCGATTTGGATCTGGAGCTTTCATGTGGCCAGACTAGCTCCATCCCGAACCCTAGGATTTGGGGTGATGTTGGTGCTGTCACCACTGCCATCGCTGCGTGCCGTGGGGTGTTCTCGACTCCGTGGCGTGGTCACTCCTCGGCGTGGGTGGCGCCTTGGGTGCTCCCCGTGTCGCCGTGTTCGTCGACGACCTCTGATTCCTCTTCTCACCCACAACAACATTCATCAGTAATTTGTTCTTCTTCCCCTGGTGCCCTCTATGCTAGGCCACCCTATGCTATGTATTGATAGTGGCTACTCCTGGCTAGTGGTTATGTCCTGATTAGGGTTTGTGTTCTGCTTAGGATTCCTATCCCTCTGTTGATTGAATATCTGATGATATGGATCATGTATTGATGATCCCTAAGCATGATGAGTTGTTAATTGTTGTGGAGTACTGCTTATGATTATTTTTGGTGATGCTAGTGGCTTAAGGTTGCTCTAGAATCATTCCTTGGGAATTCTAGTGGTTTGATAGCTCACCACTGTCATTGCTTGGTAAATGACAGTGATTTTTGTGTGATGAAGTTACTGTATCTATACTGTTGTCTTAAAAATTCATATATATAGCTGAGATCAATTGGTCTCTTAAAGTGATGATATGTATTTGGATTTATCTGGAGATGATTCCTGTGATTAGTATCAAGAAAATGATTTATAGTGGTTGTGAGTGTAACTGTGAAAGTTAGGTGCTTAACCTGCTTAGTTTAGAAACTATTGTGACATCATTTTAATATGGCACACAAGATTAGGTTCTATTACTTTGCTTGATTTTGTTCAAGCTTAAGATTAGCTTGGCATTATAGATAAGTGGAATCTTATTTCCTTGTATCCCTAGAACCTATGATGTTGGTCTGAGGTTTAGGGACTAGGCCCTTATCCTGTTGTTTCTCATGGATTGGTTCTGGTAGTGATACCAACTACTGATTCTTGAGTTAAAGTTGGAAAAATGATTGGTTTGCTTATAGCTTAGTGTTGGTGCATATAGTTTATGAAATCTGAGGTGCTACTCCATTAGGAGATGTGCCCAAATTTTATAAGATATTTGAGAACATTTTGGAATATATATGAGTTGTTGATGATCACCAGGATCTATGATGCTGGTCTGAGATTCTGGTGGATTTGGTAGATTTTGCTGTTAGCCTTTATATTTCAAATTTCCTCTATGATAGGTTTACCCCACTTGGGTGATCACTGAGACGTTTAACTTGTAAAACAACACATGCTTTTCTGTTTGATTAAGATGAACAGAATATGTGGATGTTTTATGATACTCACCACACTTGGTGTTTTTGGGGTTGCATGTTGTTGATCTTGTGGTTGTGTGGATAGCTTGATCTGGTGCTCCTCCTGATACTTTCAGCTCCTGGACTTGTCCTTGATCTAGCTTTCCACCTCCTGGTACTGGTGGCTTGATCTTGTCCTTTCTATCCACCTGATCTACCCCCTCCTTATGTCACCATCTTGGTGAGATGATCAAGGTTTTGGTTGGTGTGATCTGGTTTGGCTTTGCTAATCTGAGTGTGTTCTTGGTGTGTAGGAATAGGGAAATGGTTTTGGGTGGCTTCCCACGGCTGTGCTGAGTAGTTTTGTGTGTGTGGTCTGTTGATGCTGTGCTGACAGCACACACCATGCAGTTTAGTGTGTGTGTTGCTTGTGTGCCTGCTACACCATGTGGATATGCTCTGGATATGAAAGTTACTTTTATCTGGTTACATTCACTTGTCTGGTGAAACTTGCCCCTCCTTGTTGTTTATTTGACTTATGGCTTAAATTATGAAAGATATAGTTCTTTCATATTGGTGAACTTTCCCCTTAAAGATTACTCAATGATGAAAAAGTGAACAGTGCACCTCATTGTCAATTCTAAGAGTAAAACATTTTTAACCTTAATAACTTTCTTTCTTTTAGTTTGTGTTTGTTTTGCAGGTACCAGACTTGAAGATTCAAGACTTTAGTTTAGGTTTACTTTTTATTTATAGAATAGTCACTTGTAATCTTTCTTTTATTCTTTTGTAATTTTTATTTTTTTCTTTTGTAATAAGGATTGTAATATTACTCAATATATAAAGGTTCTTTTATTTAATTATCAATTGTAGAGTTTCTTGATCATGTTTATAAGTTACATTTTGTAACTTATTTATTGAATAAAATTATGGAATAAATATACTTTTTCTTAATTGTGTGCTTTATTTAAAGTTTGAACTACTAATTATTAACTCTTGACTAAATCGTAATACTCAAACATAATTCTAAATCCTTTAGAAATATAAATGCAACACTCAAGTTTAAATTCAAAATTCATTTCCCAAAACACACTAATCCACAAAGATCATATCAAATTTTATAACAATCATTCTCCAAGACTATACCTGATCTCAAAGCATGAAAGAAACTTTGATCACTTTAGGTTTTTATTTGGCGAAAAATTTACCCAGATTTTCACAGATGAATGCATGCAATTTCACAGATTCCTACATCTACCCTTCGTTGGTTCCTAAATGCTGGGATGTTACAGGTACTCATGTCAAGCAATCTTTTCTCACCAGCAAGTTTGCAATCTCTATTCAACTCTTTCACTACCCAATAAGCTTTATGTTCTAATTCTAAAGGCAAGTGACAAGCTTTCCCATAGACCATTTTGTAAGGAGACATCCCCACAAGATTTTTATAAGCAGTTCTATAAGCCCATAAAGCGTCATTCAACTTTTTAGCCAGTTTTTCCTAGATCTATTGACAGTCTTTTGCAAGATAGATTTAATTTACCTATTGGAGAGTTCTACCTGCCCACTTGTTTGGGGGTGATAAGCTGAAGCAATTCTATGGTTTACATCATACTTAGCGAGAGTTTTTCTAAAACCCCCATGAATAAAATGAGAGCCTCCATCAATCATGAGATATCTAGGCACGCCAAACCTAGGAAAAATAACATCCTTAAGCATTTTCAAAGAGGTCTTACCATCAGCGTTGTTTGTAGGTATGGCTTCTACCCACTTTGTAACATAGTTAATAGCAACAAGAATATGAGTATACCCTTTTGAAGGAGTAAAGGGACACATAAAGTCAAATCCCCAACAATCAAAAGGTTCAATGACAAGAGAATAATTCATTGGCATTTCATTGCGTCTAGAAATGTTACCAACTCGTTGACATTCGTCACATGATAAGACAAACTTCCTTGCATCCTTGAAAAGGGTAGGCCAATAAAATCCAGATTGTAAAACCTTTTGTGCAGTCCTATCCCCAGCATGATGTCCTCCATAAGCATTGCCGTGACATTTTCTCAATATCTCTTGTTGTTCAAATTCCGGAACACATCTTCGATAATGCCATCTACTCCTTTATATAGATATGGGTCATCCCAGAAGTAATGCCTTAGATCATAAAAGAATTTCCTTCTTTGCTGGGTTGTAAAAGTGGGAGGCAAATACTTGGAAACAATAAAGTTAGCATAATCGGCATACCAAGGACTTTCATGCGGACATACCCTTATTGCAGCCAACTGCTCATTTGGAAAACTATCATTAACAGGCAGAGGGTCAAAAGAAATATTTTCCAAACGAGATAAATTGTCAGCAACAGGATTTTTAACACCTTTCCTATCTACAATATGAGATCAAACTCTTATAAAAGCAACACCCATCTACTAAGCCTAGGCTTAGCGTCCTTCTTCGTCATAAGGTACTTAATAGCAGCATGATCAGTATGAATAGTGACCATTGAATCAACAATGTAGGGTCTAAACTTATCGCAGGCAAAGATTACAGCTAAGAACTCTTTTTCAGTAGTAGCATAATTCTTTAGAGCAACATCTAGAGTCTTACTAGCATAATGAATAATGTTCAACTTCTTATCAACTCGTTGTCCAAGGACAACACCAATAGAAAAATCACTAGCATCACACATAATTTCGAAAGCTAAACTCCAATCAGGTGGTTGAACAATAGGAGCAGTAGTCAAAGCTTTCTTCAAAGTTTCAAAAGCTTCCTTACAATCATCGACAAAAAAAAGGTACGTCTTTTTGAAGAAGATTAGAAAGGGGCTTTGAAATTTTGGAGAAATCTTTAATAAACCTTCTATAGAAACCAACATGACCGAGGATACTACGAATACCTTTTATGTCTCTAGGGCAGGGCATCTTCTCAATTGCTTCAATCTTGGCTATGTAAACTTCAATACCTCTTTCAGAAATTTTGTGTCCAAGAACAATTCCTTCATTAACCATGAAATGGCATTTCTCCCAATTAAGAACAAGGTTGGTTTCTTCACATCTCTGCAAAACTTTATCAAGGTTGTGCAAACAGTTATCAAAAGAAGTTCCATAGACGGAGAAATCTTCCATGAAAACCTCCACAATTTCTTCACAAAAACCATGAAAGATAGCAGACATGCATCTCTGAAAGGTAGCAGGATCATTACATAAACCAAAATGCATACGCCTATAAGCATAGGTACCATAAGGACAAGTGAAAGTGGTTTTCTCTTGGTCTTGTGCTTTCACAGCAATTTGAGAAAACCCAGAATAACCATCAAGAAAACAAAAGTGGGTCTTTTTGGACAACCTCTCAAGCATTTGACCAATAAAGGGCAAAGGATAATGATATTTCTTACTAACTTTGTTGACCTTTCTAAAATCAATGCACATTCTATACCTAACCACTACTCCTTGGGGTATAAGCTCATTATCTTCATTAGGCACAACAGTTATCCCCCCTTTCTTGGGGACACAATGAACAGGGCTAATCCATTGGCTATCAGTAATAGGGTAAATAATACCAGCATCAAGGAGTTTTAATACCTCATTTCTTACCACATCCTTCATCCTGGGATTTAGACGGCGCTGGTGCTCAACAACTGGTTTTGCATCAGGTTCTATATTAATAGCATGCTGACATATAGTAGGATAAATCCCTTTTAAATCCTCAAGGGTATAACCCATAGATCCCTAGTGTTTCTTCAGTATTTCCAGTAACCTCTCTTCTTCCTTTCCTGAAAGTTTAGAACTAATAATAACAGGATATACTTTCTTATCATCAAGATAAGAATATTTAAGATCATCAGGTAGAGGTTTTAATTCGAAAACAGGGTCCCCTTTAGGTGGTAGTGTGGTACCCAAGTCTTCCACAGGTAGATTATGCTTAATTTGCTCTGGCTGACGAAGGAAAACCTCGTCAATCTCATTTCTTTCCTTCATGAAGACATCACTTTCATGATCTTCCATAAACTGTTGCAAGGCATTGCTAGGAGCAAGAGAAATAGAAGAAAGTTGTTCAACCCTAAAATCATCATTAGGCAGTTCATTTTCATAAGGAGTTTTGGCAAATTTGGAAAAATTAAACTCATAAGACTCTCCATCAAACTTAGTGCGGTGACCCAGCATACCACTGCATGATGTAGTACACTATAGTTGTTGACATAACACCAATGAAACACCGTTCACTAGTATTACATCCCTCAGAGTAGTACAACAGAAACACAGCAGGTCCAAGACATGACTATAGGTTACAACTCAACTCTTTACACAAGATCCAGAGAACACTCTAGGTTAAAGAGAGAGAAAGAATCTTCTTACAAAGAAGAATCAGAAATAAACAACTCAAAACTAACTTACTATAAGGACTAGTATTTTAACTAAAGGTCTGGTACTGCTGCTATTGCAATACACTAAAGAAATAGGTTCTTTGGCAAGAGATTATATTCTTATCTAATCAGTAACTTCGTCTTCACTTGAGTTGATGTATATGCTGACTTTCTTGACTTCATTGAAGAGTTTGAGCTTTTGATGACGATTCCTGGAGCATAAATTGATGTAGACTTCGTCTGTACTGGCCTTAGGACCTAGCAAGGGTTAAGAAGATACGTTGAGTACGAGCGTACTCAGCAAGTTCACTAGAAAAGGAGTGTTTGATGCACTATATCTACAGCCACAGACCATAGGCCATAGGCCATGCACGTTTTCGTAAACATTTCTTCAAAGGTTGATTTTATTCTGAAAAAGCAATGTTCGTCAGCCTTCACGGGTTTAGCAGAACTTTCATGGAGTTCCTTTCCTGCCGCGTTCGTAGCTCCTTCCCGGAATAGGGAGTAACAAGTTACAGTTCTTACACTCTGCAGAGGTGCGTCACTTTACCCATGAGAGACCTTAGGCTTTGTTGCATGGTCGGGAGTATGTCCCCATTCAAACTTCCTTGGTTTGAGGCCCAACCTAAGATCCAAGCCAATCACTGCCTTCTCCGTGACCCCGCATGTCTCCTTGGTGTACACCATGCCCACCTTTTGAATTACAGCAATGGTTTGTACAGATCGTTTAGATGTCGGAACTATCGTGGGACGTTGAGGGCTCCCAACCATATGTTGCATATCCTCTATGAATTACCAATTAATATGCATTCTACGAGTGATAACAGCCACGACCCGCACATCTGGCTCCATGTGAGAGGGAAAAGATATAGCTGACTTCTCCGTCCCATTCCAAATCTCATGGTCAACACATAATATATGGCGCAATAATCACTGGTGACATTGGTTGTTAAGTCCTAGATAATATCTTCTTTTACCACCGAAACGCTTATAGTAGGTTATTATCTCATGGTAAATAATCTATAATCACATTATTATGAAAATAGTGTTTTCTGACCTTTTTCAAATGCAAGTGATGACAATACTAGATTTGCAAAATACTTTACAGAAAATAATCAAAGGACAAAGAAAGAGTGAACTTGCCTTTTGTGATTGCAAGATTATGCACTCACGGTCTTCAAGATAATATAAAAGATCTAATATCTGAAATTAACATCATTGGTCCGGTAAGGACTAATGTTTAAAGAAGCAAGATGGTATTATGCATGAGTAATGTAATGCAGTTTCGTAAACTCAAATCCCGAGGTAACGTTGTTCTAGGGTTTGGATATGTAGCATCCCAGTTGTCTAACCCCTGTAATGCTACATGTCGTAATAATAAAAAGGGCCACTTCCAACATATAGTCGTTGCATCATCATCATATCATGCTCATATCATCATACCACCTTGCATTTGAGCATCATATAAAACCCTTTCTTGTTTGGTTCTTATCTCATGTGCATGATTAATTGTATTTGCCTCTTGATATTGTATTTGGGTCTTGATAAATTGTTAAATGCCCAAGTTGAGTTGGGGGCATCTCTCTTTTTGACTCCACCACCTTATCTTTCACCACCTTTTATATTCCACCACCCAACTAATCAGAGCTTTGCTTTGTTGATTTATCTCTAGCTCATGTTGTTGGTTGGATCCACCCATCATCTTTTGCTTGGCCTTTGCCCACTTTTTGGGAATGCAAGGATTAAAGCCACATGAAATAATGTTGTTTTCACAATATAACCATTGGGCATTAATTATGTTGCATGGGCCATGCAAGTGCCACCTAATCTAGTGTTTGGTTTTATTTGAATCCTAGTTGGATCTTCTTCCTTGGTTTAAATCATGTGTTGGCTTGTAGTTTGTTTCTCCTTATCTTCTCTCTCTCTTCATCCTTTAGCTAAAACCCTACCCCATGTCCCATGCACACACTTGTGCTAATGTGGCATGCACCCTCTAAAACCCCCTCCCTTTGGATCTTGCTTGTTCTTGCTTGGATCATGCATGGGCCAAAGGAGGACCACATCATCACCTTGGCCATCTCTCTTCCTCTTCCTCTTTTCTTGCTTGATCTTGCTAAGTGTAGTTTGTAGCATGTTTGTTTAAGCCTAAGTACCCCCTCCATCTTTCTTACCTCTTTTAGCAAAAACCCTAATCCTACTCTTGCCATCTATCCTTCTAGCTAAACCTAAACCCTAAGCTATCTCCCCTCTAATCAACATCCCCTAAACCAAACCCTAAACCACCCTCTTATCCTAATCTACCTCTCCCTAGCAAAAACCCTAATACCCTCCTCCTTTTAGCTTGGGCACCCCACCTAGCTCGACCCTTCCCTTTCCATGCATGCCCCACCCCCACTCGCCACTCCCTCTCTGCCCCACACGTGACCAGGACCACCCCAACCCTACCCTAGCCGAACCATGCCCCCCTCTTTCTCCTAACCTAGCTCCAAACCAATCTAGCCGAGCCTCTCTCTCTCTCTGCATGGGACCCCTCCACCCAACCTAGGCCACCACCGCCAGCCCTCTCACCTCCACTCGACCACGCCACCCTGCCCATCTGGTGCCCGTGAGGAAGGAGCAAAGCGGCCGAGTGACCGCCCCCCCACGCAAGCCCCACCTCGCCCTCGTTCTTATCCCCTCCCACACACTCTGTCCTCGCCCCCGATCCCTCCCCTAAAGCGCTATCCCCTTCCTCCTCCTTCTCCACCTCTTCCACACCGACGCCTTCGGCCCACCCCGCCAGCATTCCTCGCAGCAGAGGCAGCGCGAGCCGCAGCGCCGAGGAGGGCTCAAGGACGCCCGCGACGCTTCAGACACGCAGGAGGAGAAGGACCGGAGCCGCATCAGCGCCGCCGAGCCGAACCCTAGCCTCGTCTGCCCGCTCGCCTCGACCTCCGCTTCCCCGCCACGATCCAAGCCTTCCATCCGCCTCGCGCAGAAGCCGCCAACCTCCTAGACATGCTCGAACCGCCGCTCGCCACGGCTCGTTTGCCGAGCGCCTTCGTGCGGCGGGCGAAGTTCTTTTTTCGCTAGCTCCCGACGCTGCCACCACATCTAGCACGCGAGCTCCTCCGAACGCCAACCCGCAGCCACCGCAGCTGCTCAAGGCCAAGCGCCACGGTCATGGTTCGAGTCCCACTGCGCCAAGGCCAGCGCTGCCAAGGCCGATGCACGTGGGAAGAAGTACAGGCACCGCGCCTTTTGCGAAACCCCCAGCTTTTGTTTTGCAAACCGCGGTCAGACGGCCCACTTGTCTCGTGTCTGTATCTTTGCAAAAAGGCTCTGGCGTTGCTAAAATAAACCCATGTCCTCTCGTTCCCGAGCTTTGGCGTGTGGGCTGAGAATCCCCCTGCCCCACCTGCCGTGACTGAGCTGGGTCACTGAGTAGAAAACGTTAGGACTGTTTTCAATTCAAAACCTGTTTAAATAAATTCAAAATTCAAATTCTATTCGCTTTTAAATAAATTTTTATTTGTAAATCCAAATTGAACAAGTAATATATGTTTGGATATCAGAAAAATGAGAGGATTCCAAATATGCCATCTATTTTGACTTTTGCACAAGTAAAATTCCAAGTTTAGTTTAATTACCCAAATTGCCACTAGGATTTAAATAATTCATAACTTTTAATTCCTAAACCCAAATTTAGCAAATGATGAGTCTAAATTGATCAGCTCGACGAGACCTTTCTGTTTATGCTATCCATGACTTCAATTGCAGCATGCATCATATAAAAATATAGTGAACAACAACTGTTATGACAACAAAAGGTGACTAAAACCCAATTAAATGTTACTTTCTTGTTCTCCACACCTCACCATGCCATGCTACCTTTCTTGCCATGTAAATTGTGCATCATTCATCATGGCATGATTGTTTGTTTGATGCATCTTATTTAAATGCTTGTGCTCTATATTCATGTTGGCCTTGTTTGTTTGGTTTTTCTCGGATAGACACTGAGCAGGGGCTGTATCAAGAGAACCAGGAGCACTACCCAGACCCGTCCCTTGCTACAACTGAGTTGACAGGCAAGCACTATCACATGCTTGCATACATACAGTACCTATTGCCTCTATCTTATTCTTGCATCATTGAGTCGCGATTGCATTAAATTGAATCCCAAGTATGCATAGCCTTTACTTTTAAACCCCACCAAGCTTGTTTCCTCCATCCCATGAGCCACTACTATAGGAGTTGTTTGAGCCATGCGAGTCGTAGAACAGCATGTGTAGGGTTTGTGAGAGTCTGATGAATAACGAGGTACCTAAACAACTTAACCTGAGTAGTTCTGGGATAACTAAAGAAAGTGGCACCGGTGAGCAACATCTGCTATTTGGTTTTTCCTGCTCACTTGTGTCCCGTAAGACCCCGAGTACTTGATTCCTGTTCCTTGATTTATCGCGCTATCCACATCCGGGAGGTATATGGGACCCCCCTGAGCCAGAGCTTGATTCCGTCTTATTTCTTGGGGCCACAAACTAGTTTGAGGTGTTTTTACTATCCTGTACTTATGCCATGTTTACCGCTTTATTTACGATTGTGCGAGGTGCACACTGTACTGTTTAGGATCATGGCACGATTCCGCGGTGTCGACAAGCCCAGCCACACTTTCGGGTTCCCAGTCGTTCACAGCCGTCCCCATAACCTTGAGCCCGTCTCGGGGTCACCGCTTCGCTATGGATCTACTTAAGGGTGGACCCTGAAATATTTCTGAATCTGTGATTGTTCACCGTGAAAGCCTCGTTGGGTTTTGATTTGGTTTTTCCGAGGTTGATCGAGCGTGTGTTGCTATTGGTGCACCCCGCCGGTAAAACTTTCAAAGCCGTGTCCGGATATGGACGACTTGGAGCACGTTTCTTGATCATAGACAAGCATAACTAAAGTACCGCTTTTAATCGACTAAAGTAACTTGACTAGTAAATAGTGCAATACTCATGGAATGGTTAATAAAATTGCCAACGGATGGGGTTGTTCGTCCGCCTTGTTGGTAAGCAGGAGGAGGATGGATCGGATGAGATTACCATTATAATCTGTGTACTTACTTCACGGACATCCGCTCATCATTGGTTAGGCGGATGGTTAGCGCTATCTATAGAACTGCTAGGGTTTATCTTTCGCAATTGCGTCACCCTGTGTTGTGTCCCCTTTAGAGGCATTAAGACTTGCCGTACCCTTAGGGTCTCACACGATAAATTCTTGATTCAGATGAACAGTACCTTCTCGTGACGGATCCTGGGTGGAAGAAGCCAAGATGTGGGCAACGATCGCTCGGTGTAGAGATTCAGGAACGGGATCCGTGAGACTGTAGTTGGGATGTGCTTATTTCTCCGCATCTTATGCCGATTTGCTTCTTATCCGTACTGGATCTTGTTTGCCGCCCGCATGATACTCTGATGTGTGTTGTATGAGGAGTTATCCTAAAATATAGATTTATCTAGGTCATTTGAATCTTGCCGTATGGCGTTGGTATATTTCCTTTCTTTCTAGATGGTGTGGCTCTGATGTACTCTTGTATGGTGGCTTATGACATACCCACTTGTGTAATGTAGTTGATCCTTCGCCGCCGACCACGCCGCCAGACAGTCCCGTTGAGAGGGTAGTGGTTGGGACGTCTGAAAGGACTACCAAAGTGAGTGGCTTTTGGGGCCCCACCGTACTATTTCAACCACTATCACTCATCCAGGCTTGTATCTAGGAGCGTAGTTCACCGAGGTAGTTACAATTGGTATCAGAGCCATCCCGACCTTCAGGGTTTCAGCCAAACGGTCGTTGTCAGTCTAGCAAATATTTTGATAGTTATGTATATTAGGGAAAAACAAAACGCGAGAGTAGGACTGCTTCCACTTTTCTTCTTACCCTCCCACCCACCCTTTTCTGGTAAGGAAGTGCAACGTTTTCAATTCTCTTCTCAAAGTTCAAACTAGGATTCACGTGTTCTGGGTTTCCGTAGTACCATAGGTTGTGTGTGTGTGTGTGTAATCCCTTGTCTATCTGTTGCATCCAAGTTGTTATCTTATCTGCCTTTGGTTATCAACTGTTGGTACATTCCATACCGATGTGCTTTTGTAAACCGACGCAATCTATCTTCCTTTGTATCCGACGCTATCTTGTTTGGGGTGTTCGTTTCGTAGTACCAATTTTTAGGTTTCGTCGTGAGAAGGAAGGGTTAGGATATGTGTTCCACTTGTTCATGTGCGGAGTAATGATTTGAGTGCGGGATGGAGTCGCGACCATACCACTACTTGTATCATTCGCTTTTGTATATTGGATCGGTAGAGTCACTAATCTTGATTCGTTAAGTAATTTTATGATCTATTGGTATTCTAATGCCGAAATTTGTGGAATTTTTTTTCTTTGATATATTTGTGTACCACTCCTTTTCAACGTGTGCGATATGCTTAATATCTTTGAGGTGCTATGAACTTCGTTGATATTTTAATATCATCTCAAGAATTGTATCCTTTAATCTTGGTTAATTCCATCTTGGTACTATTTTGGATTATTATCATTCTCCATTATAGTACGACTTGAGTTTTATATCAATGACAGATGGCTCCCCACGGATCGAAGAGGACATCCTCCGAATCGGGCTCATTGTCAAGCATAGCTAATGCTTTGGCGGCAATGCAAGAGAACCAAGCGCTTTGAGGAGAGCGTCGAGGAACGAGTTTGCTCCACTTCCTCCACCTCCCAAGCGTGGTGACATCAAGAGCTTCCTCAAGTTCAACCTCGCTTTGATGTCCGACCGACCTCTTGACGCGGATGATTGGTCATGAGATCTCAAGGTTGCTCGAGACCGCTGATGTTCCGTATCAGGAGTGGGTCAAGTGCTACCCACCTTCTCAAGGGAGATGCAGCTCTTTGGTGGGAAAACTACTTGA
The DNA here is from genome assembly GCA_030063025.1 of Avena longiglumis. Taxonomy (NCBI): domain Eukaryota; kingdom Viridiplantae; phylum Streptophyta; class Magnoliopsida; order Poales; family Poaceae; genus Avena; species Avena longiglumis. The sequence continues at coordinate 571,109,630 of CP125974.1, forward strand.
AGGCAAGCTGCACTGGGTTCCAGCAACTTGGGAGAGGTTCACTGCAGCTTTCAAAGAACAGTTTCTCTCGAGAGATTGTGATGGAAAGGATGAAGGAGGCTTTCCTCAACCTCAAGTGGAAATGATAACGCCAACACCTATATCAGAACTTCATGAACCTGTCTCGCTATGGTGGTGATGAGGTATCGATGACAAGAAAAGCGTAAAAGATTCGTGCAAGGGCTCAATGCCGATCAAGTATGCAATCACGCATGCAAGACCGCAACCTTCCCTGAACTACAGACACAAAGACTACAAGAGGAGGCAAGTAGGAAGATGTTCGAGGAGTCCAAGAAACATAACAGGATGCATCAAGCTCTGCAGCTATGGCAGCTCCTTCTAAGCGGCGGTTCCGGGTTCCTAACACCCCACCGCCCCGGCTCCACCAAGACCGCGAGTTTCACGTCAAGGCCACCAAACTTCACCATCATGCTCCTGTGGGCTACAACCCTTACCTCGAGCGCTGGCGGAGTCCTACTACTCGCCCACGTCCTCACGGTGCTTGTTACATGTGGAGATCATGGACATCCCATGAACGCCCAATGAAGAACAAAGCTCTCCTCAACCCCGCCAAGATCTCGCAACAAGCTCTCCTTCGTTCGTGCACCACCGCCGGCTCTCAACATCAACACTAAGCCCGGTCTGCGGTTGTTCGTGCCAACCGCTAACGCGCCTCAAGCCGAGCTCGCACTGAGTTGTAATGGGTATGCTCTCGCTAACTCGGCCTGCACGAGTTCTCTTTGATTCTGGTGCATCACATTCCTTTGTGTCTCACAAGTTTGCATATGAGAATGTGTTAAATCTGGATCCTCTCCTTAAGAAGCTGATGGTCTTATCTCCTGGTTCCAACCTGAGGGCTGAGTATATCAGTCATGGCAATCAGATCGAGATTGGTGGTTCTTCCTTCTTGGCTTCTTTGATTGTTCTGGGCAACTCTGACATTGATGTCATCTTGGGCATGGATTGGTTGACAGCAAATGCAGCTGTGATCGATTGTGCTGAACGCTCAGTGGCTCTGAAGATTCCTGAAGGCCACATAGTCTTTTCTCCAAGTCTGACTCCTGATGTCCAGCTCTATTCCTTGGCTGCTCTGAATGATGATGCTATGGAAGATATTCAGAGGGTACCAGTGGTCTGTGAGTTCCCGGATGTCTTTCTTGAAGAGTTGCCAGGTATGCCTCCGGATCGCGAGGTTGAATTCGTGATTGAGCTTGAACCTGGAACGGCTCCTATCTCCAAGAGGCCATACAAGATGGGTCCTTCTGAGCTGGTTGAACTCAAACGACAACTTGATGAACAAGAGAAGTTGGGTTTCATTCAGCATAGTACTTCTTCTTGGGGTAGCCCAACAATCTTTGTGAAGAAGCGTGACAGAACCGATAGGCTATGTGTGGACTACCGGGCTCTAAATGCTAAAACCATCAAGAACAAATATCCTCTTCCTCGGATAAATGATCTTTTTGATCAGCTGGCAGGAGCTGTGGTATTCTCTAAGCTGGATTTGAGAAGTGGTTATCACCAAATCAAAATTCGCAAAGAGGATGTGCCCAAGACAGCTTTCACCACTCGCTATGGCCTGTATGAGTACACGGTCATGTCTTTCGGTCTCACCAACGCACCTGCTACCTTCTTGAGGCTGATGAACTCAGTTTTCATGGAGTACCTGGACAAGTTTGTTGTGGTATATCTAGATGACATTCTGGTTTATTCCAAGTCCAAGGAGGAGCATGAAGAGCACCTGCGGTGTGTTCTGAACAAGCTTCGTGAGAACCGCTTGTATGCAAAGTTCTCAAAGTGTGAGTTCTGGTCATCAAGTAACATACTTGGGTCATGTTATCTCTCGCCAAGGGCATTGCGTTAACCGAAACCGTGAAGATAATAGTTGAATGGCTTCCTCCTGCTAATGTCAAGGAAGTGCGGAGTTTTCTCGGCTTGGCTAGCTATTGCCGCTGCTTTGTTCGTAACTTCTCAAAGATAGCAAAGCCTCTTACCGACCTCCTCAAGAAAGGCAAGAAGTACTGTGGACTCACCTTGCCAAGAAAGTTTTGAGACACTCAAAGAGAAGCTCACTTCCACACCCTTGGTTCCTCCAGATACATCTAAGCCTTTCCAGATCTTCTGCGATGCCTCTTTGCAAGGATTGGGTGCGGTCCTTATGCAAGAGAGACAGTGGTTGCTTATGCTTCTCGTCTTGAAGACGCATGAGATCAACTATCCCACACATGACCTCGAGCTAGCAGCAGCTTGTCTTTGCTTTGAAGCTATGGAGGCACTACTTGCTTGGTAACCATTGTGAGATCTTCTCGACCACAAGAGTTTGAAGTATATCTTCACTCAACCGGATCTCAACCTTCGGCAGAGGAGATGGATCAAGCAATCAATGACTTTGATGTGACCATCAACTACACCTGTGCAAAGCAAATGTCATGGCGTATGCGCTTAGCGTAAAAGCTTATGTCAACAACCTCATGGTAGAAAAGCAGCCTCTCTTGTGCGAGGAATTCGCCACCAACCTCGAAATTGTGGAACAAGGGCATCTCGAACCTTCCGCTACTCCTCTCTTGGAAGAACAGATTCGCTCGCCGCCTTGGTGATCCGCACACCAAAAAGCTCATCGCTAAGCTTGACCTTCCGAAGTATGAGTCCTTTCATGTTGATGATCAAGGCACGCTCTTCTTTGAACATCGGATGTTAGTTCCAAACTATCCGGGTCTGAGAGACCAAGTTCTCAAGGAGGCACATGAGTCGGTTCTTTCTATCCATCCTGGCAGCACAAAGATGTACATGGACTTGAAAACACAATACTGGTGGCCTGGGTTGAAACGGTATTGTGCCAAGTATGTCTCGTAATGTGATGTCTGCAGAGTCAAGGTCGCCCATCGAAACCATTTGGTCTTCCACAGCCTTTGAAACCTCCTAATGGAAATGGGAGAAAGTTGAGATGGACTTCATCACGGCTTTCCAAGGTCACAGAAGGGCAACAATGCAATTTTTGTTGTCATCGATGTGCTTTCTAAAGTGGCACACTTCTTCCCAATCAAAGAAACAATTTCGGACTTCAGCTATCGAGCTCTATATCAACAGGATTGTCTCTTTGTATGGGGTTCCACTTGAAATCAGTTCGCACCATGGGAGCATCTTCACCTCAAAGTTCGGGAGAGTTTCCAAAAGCTTTGGGAACAAAGTTGAACTTCAAAGACTTACCACCCTCAGTCTCAAGGACAAGTGGAAAGAATCAATCAGATTCTCGAGGACATGCTTAGAGCTTGCGTCATCTCGTTTGGCATGAAGTGGGAGGAATGCCTTCCATATGCTGAATTCTCCTACAACAACAGCTTTCAGAAGAGTCCGAAGATGGCACCGTTCGAGGCTCTCTATGGTCGCAAGTGCAGAACTCCAATTGGTTGGTCAGGTGCAGGAGAAAGAATCTGGTTTGGCCCTGACATTGTAACCCAAGCAGAGGAGAAGGTGCATATCATTCTGGAGAACCTGAAGATTGCTCAGAGTCGTCAAAAGAGCAACTACGACAGGAAACACACGGATATGGTATATGCCCCTGGTGATCTCGTCTACCTTCGTGTCACTCCCATGAGAGGAACACACCGCTTCGGTATCAAAGGAAAGTTGGCTCCTAGATACATCGGTCCTTTCAAGATACATGGTAGAAGAGGAGAAGTTGCTTATGCACTAGAGCTTCCAGAAAAACTCAAAGTCCATGATGTTTTCCATATCTCTCAGCTCAAGAAGTGCTTCAAAGATCCCGGCAAGACTGTGGATCATGAGCTAATCGACCTCCAAGAAGATCTCTCTTATCAAGAACACCCCACCAAAATCCTTGAGACCGCAGAACGGAGGACTCGCAACAAGTCCATCAAGTTTTGCAAGGTGCAGTGGTCACACCATTCTGTTGATGAAGCCACATGGGAGCGTGAAGATGAACTCCGTGTCAACCATCCTTCTCTCTTTGTATCTTCTTCTTCTTCTTCCTAGAATCTCGGGCAGATTCCTGTTTAGTGGGAGAGTTGTAGCATCCCAGTTGTCTAACCCCTGTAATGCTACATGTCGTAATAATAAAAAGGGCCACTTCCAACATATAGTCGTTGCATCATCATCATATCATGCTCATATCATCATACCACCTTGCATTTGAGCATCATATAAAACCCTTTCTTGTTTGGTTCTTATCTCATGTGCATGATTAATTGTATTTGCCTCTTGATATTGTATTTGGGTCTTGATAAATTGTTAAATGCCCAAGTTGAGTTGGGGGCATCTCTCTTTTGACTCCACCACCTTATCTTTCACCACCTTTTATATTCCACCACCCAACTAATCTGAGCTTGGCTTTGTTGATTTATCTCTAGCTCATGTTGTTGGTTGGATCCACCCATCATCTTTGCTTGGCCTTTTCCCACTTTTTGGGAATGCAAGGATTAAAGCCACATGAAATAATGTTGTTTTCACAATATAACCATTGGGCATTAATTATGTTGCATGGGCCATGCAAGTGTCACCTAATCTAGTATTTGGTTTTATTTGAATCCTAGTTGGATCTTCTTCCTTGGTTTAAATCATGTGTTGGCTTGTAGTTTGTTTCTCCTTATCTTCTCTCTCTCTTCATCATTTAGCTAAAACACACTCCCCATGTCCCATGCACACACTTGTGCTAATGTGGCATGCACCCTCTAAAACCCCTCCTTTGGATCTTGCTTGTTCTTGCTTGGATCATGCATGGGCCAAAGGAGGACCACATCATCACCTTGGCCATCTCTCTTCCTCTTCCTCTTTTCTTGCTTGATCTTGCTAAGTGTAGTTTGTAGCATGTTTGTTTAAGCCTAAGTACCCCTCCATCTTTCTTACCTCTTTAGCAAAACCCTAATCCTACTCTTGCCATCTATCCTTCTAGCTAAACCTAAACCCTAAGCTATCTCCCCTCTAATCAACATCCCCTAAACCAAACCCTAAACCACCCTCTTATCCTAATCTACCTCTCCCCTAGCAAAAAACCCTAATACCCCTCCTCCTTTTAGCTTGGGCACCCCACCTAGCTCGACCCTTCCCCTTTCCCTGCATGCCCCACCCCACCGCCACTCCTCTCTCTACCTGCCCCCACACGTGACCAGGACCACCCCAACCCTACCCTAGCCGAACCATGCCCCCCTCTTTCTCCTAACCTAGCTCCAAACCTATCTAGCCGAGCCTCTCTCTCTCTCTCTCTGCATGGGACCCCTCCACCGAACCTCCCCAGGGCCACCTGCCAGCCCCCTCTCACCTCCCCGGCTCGACCACGCCACCCTGGCCCATGCCGTGCCCGTGAGGAAGGAGCAAAAGCGGCCGAGCCGACCGCCTCCCCACGCAAGCCCCACCTCGCCTCGTTCTTATCCCTCCCACACACTCTGCTCGCCTGCATCCCTCCCCAAAGCGCTATCCCCTCCTCCTTCTCCACCTCTTCCACACCGACGCCGGACCCCGTCCACCTCGCCAAGACCTCGCGGAGGAGGCGCGGAGTCAGCGCCGAGGAGGGCAAGGACGCCCGCGACGCTTCAGACACGCAAGCGAGGAGAAGGAACGGAGCGCTGCATCAGCCGCCCGAGCCGGAACCCTAGCCTCGCCGTCTGCCGCCTCGACGCTGTTCCTGCTCCCCGCCACGATTCAAGCCTCCATCCGCTCGCGAAGCCGCCAACCTCCTAGACATGCTCGAACCGCCTCGCTTCGCCACGGCGTTGCTTTCGCCGGCGCTCTCGCACGGCGAAGTTCTTTTCTGCTAGCTCCCGACGCGGCCACCACATCTAGCACGCGAGCTCCTCCGACGCCAACTCCGCAGCAGCTCTGCGTCCGCCAGAAGCGCCACGGTCCATGGTTCGAGTCCCACACCTGCGCCAAGGCCAAGGCCGATGCACGCGTGGGAAGAAGTACAAGGCACCGCGCCCTTTGCGAAACCCCAGCTTTTGTTTTGCAAACCCGCATCAGACGGCCCACTTGTCTCAGGTCTGTATCTTTGCAAAAAGGCTCTGGCGTTGCTAAAATAAACCCGCGGTCCTCTGTTTCCAAGCACCTGTGGGCTGAGAACCCCCTGCCCCACTGCCGCTGACGAGCTGGGTCGTCTGAGTAGAAAACGTTCAGGACTGTTTTCAATTCAAAACCTTTAAATAAATTCAAAATTCAAATTCTATTCAGTTTAAATAACTTTTTATTTGTAAATCCAAATTGAACAAGTAATATATGTTTGGATATCAGAAAAATGAGAGGATTCCAAATATGCCATCTATTTTGACTTTTGCACAAGTAAAATTCCAAGTTTAGTTTAATTACCCAAATTGCCACTAGGATTTAAATAATTAATAACTTTTAATTCCTAAACCCAAATTTAGCAAATGATGAGTCTAAATTGATCAGCTCGACGAGACCTTTCTGTTTATGCTATCCATGACTTCAATTGCAGCATGCATCATATAAAAATATAGTGAACAACAACTGTTATGACAACAAAAGGTGACTAAAACCCAATTAAATGTTACTTTCTTGTTCTCCACACCTCACCATGCCATGCTACCTTTCTTGCCATGTAAATTGTGCATCATTCATCATGGCATGATTGTTTGTTTGACGCATCTTATTCAAATGCTTGTGCTCTATATTCATGTTGGCCTTGTTTGTTTGGTTTTTCTGATAGACATCGAAAGGTGGGTGTATCAAGAGAACCAGAGCACTACCTGCACTGCCCCTTGCTACAACTGAGTTGACAGGCAAGCACTATCACATGCTTGCATACATACAGTACCTATTGCCTCTATCTTATTCTTGCATCATTGAGTCGCGATTGCATTAAATTGAATCCCAAGTATGCATAGCCTTTACTTTTAAACCCCACCAAGCTTGTTTCCTCCATCCCATGAGCCACTACTATAGGAGTTGTTTGAGCCATGCGAGTCGTAGAACAGCATGTGTAGGGTTTGTGAGAGTCTGATGAATAACGAGGTACCTAAACAACTTAACCTGAGTAGTTCTGGGATAACTAAAGAAAGTGGCACCGGTGAGCAACATCTGCTATTTGGTTTTTCCTGCTCACTTGTGTCCCGTAAGACCCCGAGTACTTGATTCCTGTTCCTTGATTTATCGCTATCCACATCCGGGAGGTATATGGGACCCCCCTGGGCCAGAGCTTGATTCCGTCTTATTTCTTGGGGCCACAAACTAGTTTGAGGTGTTTTTACTATCCTGTACTTATGCCATGTTTACCGCTTTATTTACGATTGTGCGAGGTGCACATCTTGCTTTTAGGATCATGGCACGATTCCAGGTGTCGACAAGCCACACTTTCGGGTTCCACAGTCGTTCCCATAACCTTGAGCCGCCTCGGGTCACCGGCTTGCTATGGATCTACTTAAGGGTGGCCTGAAATATTTTTCAATTCTCGTGATTGTTCGTGAAAGCCTCGTTGGGTTTTGATTTGGTTTTCCGAGGTTGATCGAGCGTGTGTTATTGGTGCACCCGCCGGGTAAAACTTTCAAAGCCGTGTCCGCGGATATGGACGACTTGGAGCAGTTTCTTGATCATAGACAAGCATAACTAAAGTACCGCTTTTAATCGACTAAAGTAACTTGACTAGTAAATAGTGCAATACTCATGGAATGGTTAATAAAATTGCCAACGGATGGGGGTTGTCGTCCGCTTCCTTGTTGGTAGCGGGGAGGAGGATGGATCGGATGAGATTACCATTATAATCATTGTACTTACTTCACGGACATCCGCTCATCATTGGTTAGGAGGATGGTTAGCGCTTATCTCAGAGAACTGCTAGGGTTTATCTTTCGCTGCAATTCGTCACCCGTTGTGTCCCCTTTAGAGGCATTAAGACTTGCTGAGTACCCTTAGGGTCTCACACGATAAATTCTTGATTCGATGAACAGTACCTTCTCGTGACGGATCACAGGTGGAAGAAGCCAAGATGTGGGCAACGATCGCTCGTGTAGAGATTCCGAACGGGATCCGTGAGACCTGTAGTTGGGATGTGCTTATTTCTCGGCATCTTATGCCGATTTGCTTCTTATCCGCACTCGGATCTTGTTTGCCGCTTCGCATGATACTCGATGTGTGTTGTATGAGGAGTTATCCTAAAATATAGATTTATCTAGGTCATTTGAATCTTGCCGTATGGCGTTGGTATATTTCCTTTCTTTCTAGATGGTGTGGCTCTGATGTACTCTTGTATGGTGGCTTGCGTACATACCCACTTGTGTACGTAGTTGATCCTTCGCCGCCGACCACGCCGCCTGACAGTCCGTTGAGAGGGTAGTGGTTGGGACGTCTGAAAGGACTACCAGTGAGTGGCTTTTGGGGCCCCACCGTACTATTTCAACCACTATCACTCATCCAGGCTTGTATCTAGGAGCGTAGTTCACCGAGGTAGTTACAGGATACTGGAAAGGTTTTCCTTGGAATGTGTTGCCCTTTTATATTAAGTTTCACACATGTGATTCTTATTAAGGATTGTGAATGTGTGTGAAACAACATGTAAACATAATGGCATACACCAATAAGATTTACTAATGAGATGTGCTACTCAAGGACCGCTTATATGTGAATTATCGTATCTTCAAGTTTTACCTTGCAAGTGATGACATTTATAAGGAACTGAAGTGTTAACAATCCTAGGTATATGAGTAAAGCTTAATGTAATGTGATTATTATTAATTGTCATTTAATGTTTGAAGTGGCAAAAACAATAACATTTGAAGAAAATCTTACTCAACTAAGTAGAAGCATTTAAGATTTTAAGTTAATCTTATGAGGTGTTCTTTCTAGTTATAATCTTTAAGTAAGAAAGAATTACTCCATTTGAATAATGACAACATTAGTATTTGAGACTTATCTATCTTGGTTTTTTAACTTGGTTGGTTTGGTATTAAGATGCTTTATAACTTAATTATAACAGACCAAAGTTAACTATAAAACATATAATAAAGTCTTTAGCATTATTTAAAATATTATAAACTAAAGTTAACTTTAAAGACCTAGATGGACTTTAGGTGAAATGCTTGTTATATTTATACCTTCTTCACTTTATAATGTTTCTTTAAAGTTACTTAAGAATGGTATTACCTTTTTTTGGTACTGGTTTCTTTACATTATGAATGTATAAAGGGATTTACCTCCCTATAAGGGCGTGGTTAGGGTTTGTGAATAAGTAAATAATATTATTTACTACTTATGAACTCACTTATAGTGTTTTGATTTGTTTATAAACTTGTGGTTAAAGTAAAGGAATAGGTTTTATTTTATTACAATTATTCTTGGAGAATTTATATTAAATAAGAATCCTTTTATAAAAGAATCTGCATTTATGGTTGAAGGATAATTTAATAAAATTATATTTAAAATGTGTTAAACCATTTTGACTTCATAAAATTAGTATTTAAGGCTAATACTATTTATTAGATTTAATTGATTAATTTAAGGAATATTAACAAATTTTATTTGACATTATATGATTTATTAACTAAAGAAATAGGTCTAAATTCAAGTTATTAAAGTGTTTAACTTTTTATTTAACTTAAAAGTGGAATATTATATTTTTAACATATAGGTATTATTTTTGTGATCATTTTGGTATATTACATTTATTTTTGTGATTTATAAATAATAAGATAAGATTTTTATAAGGTTTATTACTTTATAAATACTTAATAATTAAAAATTATTTAATTAAGTGAAATAATAATGTATGATTATAGTTTTAAAGTATTGTTTTTATTTTTCCAAGATTTTTGGTATTTTATTTATATTTTTAACATTTACCATTATTAAAAATATGAATTATTAAAGTATTATTACTTATAAAACTTTTATTAAATAATATTTATTTAAATAATCATCATAATAATATTTGATATTATTTTTAAGTTGTAGATTTTATTTTTTTGAAAATTTTCATATATTAATCATATTTTTATGAATTATAAAACAAAAGTTATTAATGAAACAAGATTTAATCTTTTTATTTATATTGGAATTAATATTGTTTTATCTAATTTCTAAACAGAAAAGAAAATTTGTGTCTAAGCTAAGTCTACCAACGGTCACTGACCAGTGGGCCAGTGACCACGTCATATTCCACGCGAGTTGTGGACTAAGTCCAACACACTGACGTGGGTGGGGATGATGCGGTGATGATGTCAGAGTGACGTCATCCAAGGATGAACCTCCTAGATCGATTGTCGATCGATGGATTCCGTTCACGCGCGCGGCTGCGGTTGTGTGTATCGGAAAGAGGATGATGCGAGGAGCCTAGCTATGGTGGCGCCGCTTAAAAATGTTCATCGGGGACGGCGGTGCAACATCGGCGAGCGGCGGTGGCGTCGGGCTCCCACGGGGAAGAAGATCCAGAGGGAGAGAGAGGAAGCGGAAAGGTGCTTGAGCACCAGTGGCTCACCAGGAGCATGACAGTGGTGGTGGCGAGGCGAGGCGAGCACTGGAGTCGCCGGAATCGAAGGAGGAAGCGGTGACCGGAGCTCGGGAAGGCGGTGTCCTTGTCGACGATTGGGAGCTCCTCGCGTCGATTCCTCCAGCGAGGCTTCTCACCACGGCGAGGCGAACCTTCCAAGAGCCACGGGGAGGCTCGGGGCGGCCGGAGACGGCGGGTCTCGACGGTGTCTGTGAGCTCTAGGGTTAGGGTTTGCGTGCTGGAGAAGAGAAGAGAGGAAATGACGTGCTAGGGTTCGTCCTTGGCAAGGCAAAGGGTCTTGTAGACGACGGCGGGCGGCGACACGAATCCTGGCGCACGCCGGCGCGACGGAGCTCGACAACGACTTGCTTGCCCGATCCGTCGGTGAGGAAGACGATGGGGAAAAAGACAACGAAGGGGTACGGGCCAGTGCCGGGCTGCACTTGGGCCAGATGGGCTGCATTCGAGCTGCTCGCGAGTAGCAGATAGGGAGAAATGAAAATGGGTTGCGGCCAGAAGCTGTATTCCTCTATTTTTTCTTTCGATTTGTTTTCCTTTTCTGTTTTATTTTTCATCTTTTGTATTTTTCATTTGTTTTAGGAATCTTTCTTTATAAAGATTCGTTGTTGAATACAAGCATCAATAATAAGTTATTTTGAACTATTTGTGAACTTTGACTATATAAAGTTATCACTTCTTTATTTTCTTATACATATGTATATATTTTTCTTTTTTGTATTTGTAGGGTCTTTAGATATGAATTTAATTTATCTGATAGCCATAAACTTATTAAAGAATTTATTACTATTAATCCATGAGTTTTGATTCTTATTGATTTATAATATTAAAGAATTTTTTATATATGTTGATCCTTCATTATTATTTGATACATAAAGTTTTGAGTACTTAATAGGGTTAATATTATTCTCATAATTTAGGGAATAGTAATGTATATATTTTATTATTACTAACATAAGAGTTAAAGTTTGAATTGAAAATACTTAACATAAGTTCTTTGAAGATTTAATATTCTCATATTTCTTTTATTGATGTGAATAAGGGTTAATGGCTAAACATATTATCTTTATATTTATTATCTTTATTAATATCACCATTTTATTTATATGAATGAAGATGATTGGTTAAGACAGATTGTCCTTATGTTGGTGTTCAAGAATGACTTCATATTTTATACAAGAAAGTTATTTCCTGAAAGATCTTATGGAAAATAATTGATAAGGATAACTCCTAAGTACATATAATGATGATAGTTAGGAATGACAAAGATGTGCTTATGTGATTTGCTATAGGAAACTATTCCTATAAAGTTGTATGGAGATTAAGATGATAGATCAATAATATGAAATGAATATTATGTTTAGTTTAAGATTTAAAGTTGAGTGTTTACCAAGAATTCCTATATTCTATAATTCACAATCCTGGACTTCTAATTAAGGAATTCCTTTCCTAGATATACTACTCCTTCATATCCATCATCATGTGTTAACATGATGAGCTTTACTTCACAAGAATGTTCTTATCCATAATTTCTCCTCCTAAATTCATTTGTAATTCTAATGAGCTTGACACTTAAGCTCTACATGATCTTCCCATAACAATAACTCTCACTTGAATAATCACCTTCTTACTTCTCAGATTACTCTGTAATCTCTCTTTAAAATCTCAGAAGCTTGTCACTGAAGCCTTTCCTAATCTTCGCATAGCTATACTTGGTTATATCAACTACTCTACTGCTGATATCCTCCCATCCAACAAGTAGTTACTTTTAACTACATTCATACTGTTCCTTAATCATCTATCACTAACATTACTTCATTAGATGTATACATCAAATCTTACTTCACCTCTATTGCTTAGTATTTCCAAAGAGGAAAATACTACTTCATTAATCCAATGTTGCTCTAACATCATCTTAATCATACTATCTTGTCTCTACTTATCTCCCATGTCTTCAAACTTCACATCATATCATGGTGACTTGTCATGGCTTACCTGGAATTACATATCTATACTAGGGTTCAATCATGTTCTATCCACCAATGTCACTTATACATGATATAAGCATTCAATCTTGGTGACAAAAGCATGATCATTAGAATCCTTTGATCATTTATGGTTTAGGGTTCCAGTTGGATAATCAAGGATTCCCTCCATACAACATTATAGTTGTATTATAATTATCTTCTGTTTAGCTCTATTGGATTAAGAGATATAATTCATTGATTATACCTACTTGACCCAATAGGACTACTCCTATTAACTATCTTCATTATTCATCCTTGTAAGCTTTACCTCAGATAATTTTCTATTATTTCAGGAGTGAGTTAACTCCATCATCTATCACATTGATCTTATTCTCTTCCAACACTCCCATCCTATAAATGATACCTAAAACTAGCATTTGAAGGGTTTCACAGCATAGTAAATCAAAAAAATTCTACGGATGCGAACGAGAAAGCCAAGATCTAATCTAGGAGATGCAAACAACGAGGGGGATAGATGAGATCTTCATACCCTTGAAGATTCGCACAGCGGAACGTTCGACGGAACATGGGTGATGTAGTCGTACTCGCTTCTCCTCCTCGCGATCCGATCCGATCTAACACCGCAAGTGGCGATGCCTCCGAGAGATGCACACGTGTGGCACCTCGACGTCTCCTCCTTCCTCGGTACAGCAAGTGGGGTGGGGACTTTTCGGGGTAAGTTCTTTGGCTTGGACAGGGCATTTAGTGCATATTGCGAGATGGATTGCATCTACAACGCGACGGCGCGGTGCAAGCTGTGGAGAGTTTCTGCGGCAGGGCTTCGCCTACGCGCAGTCGGGAGGGAGAGAAAGAGGAGGGGCAGCAGGGCGGCTAGGGTTGAGGAGGAGGTGTGGGAGGGGTGCGCCCCCAGCCCTCTTTATATATAGGGGTGGGCGGCTGGCCCTTGCCCCTCCCCCAAGCCCTAGGCCGGCGGCCAAAGGAGGGAGGAGTGGGGGGCATGTTTCCCCCCTTCTAGAAGCTCCCTTAGGGTTTCCCTAGGGTTTGGCCGGCTGGGGCCTTGTGCCCCTGGACCAATGCGGCCAGGGCACTCCCGCATAGGCCCACGCCCCCTCCCGACAAGTGGGGCCACGTTGGTCCCACTCCGGAAGGTTCTAGAAGCTTCCGGTACAATACCGAATAACCCGAAACAATCCCGAACTCCAAAAACTGCATTGCCTTATATGAATCTTATTCTCCGGACCATTACGGAACCTCTCGTGATGTCCCGGATCCCATCTGAGACTCCGAACAAAAACTCATAAACCAATTATCCAATCTATCCTAGCGTCGAGACACGTTAAGTGACCCTTCGGGTTCGAGAATATGCAGACATGATCTTCTATCAATAATCAACAGCGGGGTCTGGCAACCCATATTAACTCCCACACATTCATCGATGATCATATCAGATGAACCACGATGCCAGGATTCAATCAATCCCATGTATATATTCCCTTCGTCTCGCGATATTATACTTGCCCGAGATTTGATCGTCGGTACCGTTATACCTAGTTCAATCTCGTTCACAGCAAGTACTTTACTCGTTCCGTAATCCGATATCACTTTGTGATTAACTCCTTAACCACATGCTTGCAAGCGGTGTTGACATCGACTACCGAGTGGGCCCGAAGTATATCTCTCCGAGTTGGGAGGGACAAATCCCATCTCGATACATATAACCCAACAGGTACTTTCCGATCACCTGAGAGACACCTTTATGATCACCCTCTCATAGGATGACGTTTGATGACCTCAAAGCTTTCTTCCGATACCAAGGAGTTGTATTATCTCATGGTCTAAGGAATACAATATTTGACATAAGAAAAGCTTCGCAAAGATGAACACGATGACACGATATAATTGCTCCGCTTAGTTTGGGTATGTCCATCATATCATTCTCCCAATGATATGATCTCATTATTAATCGACAACTCATGTCTATGGTTAGGAAACCTTAACCATCATTAATCAATGAGCTAGTCCATAGAGGCGTACTAGGGACACGGTGTTGTTCACAAACCACACAAGTATTAAAGTTTCCGCTTAATACAATTCTAGCATGGAATATAAACTTTATCATGAACAAGAATTATAATAATAACATCTTTATTATTGCCTCTAGGGCATAATTCCAACAGTCTCCCACTTGCACTAGAGTCAATAATCTAGTTTACATCTGGCAATAATCTAACACCCATGGCACTAAGGTGCTGATCATGTTTTGCATGTGGAAGAGGTTTAGTCAATGGATCTATGACATTTAGATCTGTATGTACTTTGCTAATCTTCAGATCTCCATCTGCTATATAATCTCAGATTATATGAAACTTGCGGTTGATATGCTTGGTCTTTGGATGATATCTTGGTTCCTTAGCTAGTGCTATGGCGCCAGTGTTGTCACACAATATCTCCAGTGGGTCCAAGGCACTTGGAACCACGCCAATCTCAGTGATGAAGTTCCTGATCCAAACTTCTTCACTTGACGCTTCTGCAGCAGCCATGTATTCCGCTTCTACTGTAGATCCCGCGATCATGCTTTGCTTGCAGCTTCCACTACGCCTCCTCCATTCAAAATATAAACGTATCCTGTCTGAGATTTAGAATCATCCTTGTCGGTGTCGAAACTAGCGTCGACGTAACCCTTTACGACGAGTTGTTCATCACCTCCGTAGACTAAGAACATTTCTTTAGTCATATTCAAGTACTTTAGGATGTTCTTCACGGCTGTCCACTGTTCCACTCCTGAATCACTTTGGTACCTGCTCATCAAACTAAGAGCATTGGGCACATCCGGTCTAGTACACAGCATGGCATACATGATAGAACATATGGCCGAGGCATAAGGCACTTTGCTCATAGATTCTCTATCATTTACCGTAGCTGGACATTGAGCCTTGCTCAATATCTTACCTGACAACATAGGCACTGAACCTTTCTTTGCCTTGTCCATTCGGAACCTTTTCAGAACTTTGTCTAGGTATGTACTCTGGCTTAAAGCTACCAGGCTCCTTTGTCTATCTCTATAGATTTTGATGCCCAATATATAAGCAGCTTCCCCTAGGTCTTTCCTTGAAAAACATTTGTTCAAATAACTCTTCACATCGTTAAGCATGTCAATGTCATTTCCAATAATCAATATGTCATCCACATATAGTACCAGAAACGTCACTGATCTCCCACTCACTTTCTTGTAGATACAAGCTTCGTAGCAATTTGGAACAAATCCAAAGCTCTTGATCACTTGATCAAAACGAAGGTTCCAACTCCGAGATGCTTGCTTCAGTCCATAAATGGAACGCTGAAGTTTGCACACTTTATCAGCATCCTTAGGACCGACAAAACCTTCGGGTTGCATCATATACAACTCTTCATCAATGTTGCCATTGAGGAACGCAGTCTTGACATCCATCTGCCATATTTCATAATCATGAAACGCAGCAATTGCTAATAAAATACGAATGGACTTAACCATCGCTACGGGAGAGAAAGTCTCATCGTAGTCAACACCTTGAACTTGTCAAAAACCTTTGGCGACAAGCCGTGCTTTATAGACAGTAACATTACCATCCGCGTCCATCTTCTTCTTGAATATCCATTTGCACTCAACGGCCTTTCGGTCGCTAGGAGGGTCCACCAAAGTCCATACTTGGTTTTCGCTCATGGATCCCAATTCGTATTTCATGGCCTCTAGCCATTTCTCAGAGTCTGGGCTCATCATCGCTTCCTCATAGTTCGCAGGTTCACTGTCGTCCACTAACAAGACAGTTAAGACAGGGTTGCCGTACCACTCAGGAGGGGCACACGACCTTGTCGACCTGTGACGCTCAGTAGTAGCATCGTCCGAAGCTTCATGATCCTTGCCATTAGCTTCGTCTATTGTTGGTGCAGACGACACTGGAACAATTTCAGGTGTTGCGCTACTCTCCAACTCAAGAGAAGGTTCAACAACCTCGTCTAGCTCTACTTTCCTCCCACTCACTTCTTTCGAGAGAAACTCCTTCTCAAGAAAGGATCCGTTCTTTGCGACAAACACTTTGCCTTCGGTTCTGTGATAGAAGGTATACCCTATAGTTTCCTTAGGGTATCCTATGAAGACGCATTTCTCCGCTTTGGGTTCGAGCTTGTCCGGCATCAACTTCTTGAAGTAAGCTTCGCATCCCCAAACTTTAAGAAACGACAACTTAGGTTTAGCACCAAACCACAGTTCATACGGTGTCGTCTCAACGGATTTAGATGGTGCCCTATTTAAAGTGAATGCAGCGGTTTCTAATGCATAACCCCAAAATGACAACGGCAAATCAGTAAGAGACATCATTGATCGGACCATATCTAATAGAGTTCGATTCCGGCGTTCAGACACACCATTGCGCTATGGTGTTCCGGGTGGCGTGAGTTGCGAAACAATTCCGCTTCCTTTAAGATGCGTGAGAAAATCATAACTCAAATATTCACCTACACGATCGGATCGTAGAAATTTAATTTTTCTGTTACGATGATTTTCCACTTCATTCTGAAATTCCTTGAACTTTTCAAATGTTTCAGATTTATGTTTCATCAAATAGATATACTCATGTCTACTTAAGTCATCGGTAAAAGTGAGAAAATAGCGATATCCACCGCGCGTCGAAACACTCATCGGTCCGCATACATCGGTATGTATGATTTCCAACAAGTCTGTTGCTCGCTCCATCATTCCGGAGAACGGGGTTTTGATCATCTTGCCCATGAGGCATGGTTTGCATGTGTCAAATGATTCAAAATCAAGAGGCTCCAAAATTCCATTAGAATGGAGTTTATTCATGCGTTTTACACCAATATGACCTAGACGACAGTGCCACAAATAAGTAGTATTATCACTATCTACCTTGCATCTCTTAGCCTCAATGTTATGGATGTGTGTTTCATCCCTTTCGAGATTCAGAAGAAATAAACCATTCACAGCAGGTGCATGACCATAACAGATGTTACTCATATAAATAGAACAACCATTATTCTCAGATTTAAATGAATAACCGTCTTGAAATAAACACGATCCAGATATGATGTTCATGCTCAATGCAGGCACATAATAACATTTATTAAGGTTTAAAACTAATCCCGAAGGTAAAACTAAGGAGAGCGTGCCGACGGCCATCACATCAACTCTTGATCCGTTGCCAACGCGCATCGTCACCTCATCCCTCGCAAGCCGCCGCCTATTCCGTAGCTCCTGTTTCGAGTTACAAATATTAGCAACTGAACCAGTATCAAATACCCAGGCACTACAACGAGGGCTAGTAAGGAAAACATCAATAACTTGTATATCAAATATACCTTTCATGGTGCCAGCCTTCTTGTCCGCTAAGTACTTTGGACAGTTGCGCTTCCAGTGACCCTTGTCCTTGCAATAGTAGCACTCGGTGTCCGGCTTAGGTCCAGACTTGAGCTTCTTCTCAGCAGGGGCAACACACTTGCCGCTACCTTTCTTGAAGGGCTTCTTTGCACCCTTACCTTTCTTAAAGCTGGGGGGGCTTGTTGACCATCAACACATGATTATCCTTTTTGATGTCCACCTCCGTAGCTTTCAGCTTAGCGAAGAGCTCGCTAATCGTATCAGTGGAACCAATCTGATTATGATTCACTACAAAACTTTTGTAGCTAGGAGGGAGTGATTGCAAAACCCTGTCAATCTTGAGCTCCTTTGGAATCTTGCAGTCCAGTTGCTCAAGGCATTAAGTGTAGCCCGACATCTTTATGGCGTGCTCACTAACGGAACTCCCTTCCTCCATCTTGCAGTTAAAGAATTTCTCAGAGATCTCATATCTCTCAGAACGGGCCTGAGTCTGGAACATAGTTTTCAGTTCCTCAAGAATCTCAAAGGGCCCGGGGTAATCTTCAAAACGATTTTGAAGGTCCGATTCCATAGCAAACAACATGGTGCTCTTAATCACACCATAATCATCTTTGCTGATCGTAAACAGCTTTCTCATCACCAAGCATCTACAAAGGGCGTCACCTAGCGCATTCTCAAGGACATAGTCCTTTGTCCAAATGAGAATGATTCTCGATTAAGGAACCAGTTGGTGAAGTTAGACCCATTGTTCTTAAGCTTTTCTTTCTCAGCAAAAACGTTGAAGTTGAAGTTGGACTTAGCCATTTGATCTACAAAATTTGCAAGTACAATTTAGACTATGTTCATGATAACTAGTTCAACTTAATCAAATTACTAGATGAACTCCCACTAAATTCAACATCCCTCAATTTGTTTAGTGAACATGATCCAAATTCACCACACCTAATCCGATCTTCACGAGAAGAAATGTGGTTTCAATGATGGACAACAAAGTGTCGATCATATCATTCATATGACTCATGCTTAACCTTTCGGTTCGTGTGTTCCGAGGCCATGTTTGTACATGCTAGGCTCGTCAAGTCAAACCCAAGTATTTCCGCGTGTGCAAAACTGGCTTGCACCCGTTGTATGTGAACGTAGAGTTTATAGCACCCGATCATCACGTGATGCTTAAACACGACGAACTTTCGCAACGGTGCATACATGGGGAGAACACAGTTTTATCTTGATCTTTAAGTGAGGAATCATCTTATAATGCTACCGTCGCGATCTAAGCATAATAAGATACATCAAAGGATAAACATCACATGCATATAACTTTATGTGACATGGTATAGCCAATGTTCGCGCAACGATCTCCATCTTGTGCGTGCCGGCATGATCTCCATCACTCCACCATGATTGCCTCCACCACGAATAGCAACTACAACTATTGCTAACTACTTAGCGATAAAGTAAAGCTATTACATGGCGTATAAGAAGTTGACACACAGGTCATACACAATTATAAAGACAACCATATGGCTCATGCCGGTTGTGTACTCATCGACATGCAAGTCGTGAAACATTACAAAACATGATCATTGCATACAACATACACATCACATCTTGGGCCATACCATATCACAGAAAACACTCCCTGCAAAAACAAGTTAGACGCCTCTACTTTGTTGTTGCATGTTTTACGTGGCTTATGGGAATAGCAAGCTAAGAACGATTCTTACCTACGGAAAGCCACAACGGTGATATTATGGTTGCCAAACTCCGGTGTAAATCCCATGACAACTATAGTGAGAGAAACTGGCATCCACCAGCCGCATGTGTGGAACAAGCCACACGTCAAGTGCGGAGCCGGTCTCGCGAACGATGTCGCTTAAGGTTGGCCTGGACCGCTTTGATCTCAATATCCTGCATCATAAGAAGTACACAAACAAGAGGCTTTCAACAGAAAACATCAACACCCGCAACAACCATGTTGCGTTCTACTCGTGAAACACATCTACGCATAGATCTAGCTCTGATACCACTGAAGCGTTTCGCAGCATAGTTAATCAAAAAAATTCTACGGATGCGAAAGGGAAAGCCAAGATCTAATCTAGGAGATGAAAACAACGAGGGGGGATAGATGAGATCTTCATACACTTGAAGATTCAAGACATGAACGCTCGTTGAACGTGGGTGATGTAGTCGTACTCTCTTCTCCTCCTCGCGATCCGATCCGATCTAACACCGCAAGTGGTGATGCCTCCGAGAGATGCACACGTGCGGCACCTCGACGTCTCCTCCTTCCTCGGACCAGCAAGTAGGGTGGAGAGATGTATTGGATCTACAACGTGACGGCGCGGTGCAAGCGGTGGAGAGTTTCTGCGGTAGGGTTTCGCCTACGCGCAGTCGGGAGGGAGAGAGAGAGGAGGGGCAGCAGGGCGGCTAGGGTTGAGGAGGAGGTGTGGGAGGGGTGCACCCCCAGCCCTCTTTATATAGAGGGGTGGGTGGCTGACCCTTGCCCCTCCCCCAAGCCCTAGGCCGGCGGCCAAAGGAGGGAGGAGTGGGGGGCAAGCCCCCCCCTTCTAGAAGCTCCCCTAGGGTTTCCCTAGGGTTCGGCCGGCTGGGCCCTATGGGGCCTTATGCCCCTGACCCAATGCGGCCAGGGCACTCCCGCATAGGCCCACGCCCCCTCCCGACAAGTGGGGCCACGTTGGTCCCACTCCGTAAGGTTCTAGAAGCTTCCGGTACAATACCGAATAACCCGAAACAATTCCGAACTCCAAAAACGGCATTGCCTTATATGAATCTTATTCTTCGGACCATTCCGGAACCTCTCGTGATGTCCCGGATCCCATCTGAGACTCCGAACAAAAACTCATAAACCAATTATCCAATATATCCTAGCGTCGAGACACGTTAAGTGTGTGACCCTTCGGGTTCGAGAATATGCAGACATGATCTTCTATCAATAATCAACAATGGGTCCGGAAACCCATATTGACTCCACACATTAATCGATGATCATATCGGATGAACCACGATGCCAGGATTCAATCAATCCCATATATATTCCCTTCGTCGCGATATTTTACTTGCGAGATTTGATCGCTTGCATCGTCATACCTAGTTCAATCTCGCTCACAAAGAGTACTTTACGCTCCGTAATCCGATATCACTTTGTGATTAACTCCTTAACCACATGATTGCAAGCGGTGTTGATATCGACTTGAGTGGGACCAAGTATATCTCCGACTTGGGAGGGACAAATCCCATCTCGATACATACAACCCAATGTACTTTCCGATCACCGAGAGACACCTTTATGATCACCCTCTCATAGGATGGCATTTGATGACCTCAAAGCTTTCTTCCGATACCAGGGAGTTGTATTATCTCATGGTCTAAGGAATACAATATTTGACATAAGAAAAGCTTCGCAAAGATGAACACGATGACACGATCTAATTGCTCCGCTTAGTTTGGGTTTGTCCATCATATCATTCTCCCAATGATATGATCTCATTATTAATCGACAACTCATGTCTATGGTTAGGAAACCTTAACCATCATTAATCAATGAGCTAGTCCATAGAGGCGTACTAGGGACACGGTGTTGTGCACAAACCACACAAGTATTAAAGTTTCCGCTTAATACAATTCTAGCATGGGATATAAACTTTATCATGAACAAGAAATATAATAATAACATCTTTATTATTGCCTCTAGGGCATAATTCCAACAGCATTACTATTTACTTCTTCTTACTTCTTATCTAAAGGATTGAAGTAAATGCTATGATAAGGACAAGAGTTGATAGGTCAATAATTGGTGAATCAATAGTTGATTACTCAACATTGATGAACAACAGATACTAAGATAGGGTTCATTAGAGATGATAAAGTTTGATATGGAAAGAAAGATATATAGTGAATGATCTTGACTTGGTTTCTTTCCTACTCAAACTCACTAAAGAATTAAGGTTAAGTGTTACCATGATACTCATGGTATAAATGGTTGAGATTTAAGATTTAGTTGTTACATTCCTATTACCTAAGTTATATTTATAACTTGTACTCATGATTGATTATAATGAATACAATGATATGATCACCTAAGGATCAAATAAAAATCATTAAGTAATGCATTAGGGTTTAATTTTATTACATTTGATATACGCTTAGATCAAATCATGTTTACCCAAAATAAGGTTTTAGCAAAGGTCATATTGAAACTTATCGCAGTCAACTTGATGATCTACTTCAATTCCATCAAGTTGAGAGAAGCTTCAATCACTTTGACAAGTTTTGTTCAAAAGCGCGAAAATTATTCGGATTTTCTATGCGTGAATGCAATGCACACTTCTGTGTTCAACTTTTTTCTAAGATCTAATGCTGGGATGTTACACGTAGTCAAAACTTTTTTCCTTCCTACAATCTATAATAGCCCCACAAGTATTCAGGAAGGGTCTACCAAAGATAATAGGATAGGTTTTACAAGCTTCTTTACCAAGTACTAGAAAATCGGTAGGATATTTAATCTTACCACAAAGGACCTCCACATCTCTTACAATGCCAATGGGGAAAACTTGATCTCTATTAGCAAGGTGAATAACCACATCAATGTCTTCCAGCTCACAAGGACCAATTTCATGCATAATTTCCCTGTAAAGCGCATAAGGAATAGCACTAGAACTAGCACCGATATCACATAAACCATAATAGCAATGGTCACCAATTTTAACAGAAAGCACATGAACACTACCTTTTCTAACTTTTCCAGGATGAGAGACAATATTAGAAGCATCTTCACAAAAGACAATATGCTCATCCTCTATGTTCTTAGTGACAAGGTCTTTCATAATATCTATCGCGGGCTTAATACTAATTTGCTCATCGGGTTCCACAGTTTCATTTGCACTTTTGCTAACCACATTAGCTATGTTAGAATGTTCCTTTACCTTAGCATGAAAAGGGATTTCCTCAACATAAGGTTCAGGAAAAAGAGGATAAACAATACAAACTTTTATGCTAGCAGGAACATGGGTAACAATGTCTTTATAAGGATCATGGTACTTGTCCCACTCCTTTTTGGGAATTTCAATATAAGAGGCAAAGGCCTTAAAACATTTTGCAAGGACTTCGCAGTCAAGACCAAACTCATTACTAATATCACAGAAGTCGTCAGTTCCCATAAAAGATTTAATGCATTCATAATCATAGTTTATACCTGACTTTCTTCCTTTGTCATTCTCCCAAGCTTCAGTGTTCTCTTGAATATGGTCTAGTAGATCCCATTTAGCTTCTTCCTTCATACGTGTGAATGATCCAACAGAAGAAGCATCTAGTAAATCTTTATCATGAAGAGAAAGCCTAGCATAAAATTTATTGATAATAATATTGTTAGGGACTTCATGAATAGGACATTTAAGCATTAGTAACTTCAATCTCCCCCAAGCTTGAGTTGTACTCTCTCCATCACGAGGCCAAAAGTTATAAATCAGATTTCTATCCTTATGAATCTCACTGGGAGAGTAACTTATTCTTCACCTGTTCAGTTGTGATACCTGCACACTTAAACAACCCGCATAATTCATGGATAAAAAGCAAATGATCACCAGGATGGACAGTTCTGTCCCCTAAATAATAATTATCCATAACACGATCAACAATACTTATAGGTATATTAAAAGGATCTATTTCCACATGTGGTGGTTCATCTACTACCCTAGCAGTGGTAGTAGTTTTCCCAAACAGAAAACCAAGTGGGTTATCCATATTGGAAACAAAGTAATAAATAGAAACAAAAAGCAATACTCACAGTAGAAGTTTCCCTTACCAGTTCCACTCTTCAATAGCGCTTCACTCCCCGGCAACGGCGACAGAAAATAGTCTTGATGACCCACAAGTATAGGGGGTGTATCGTAGTACTTTCGATAAATAGGAGTGTCGATCCCAACGAGGAGCAGAAGGTGTTGACTAGTGGTATGGAGCAGTAAATCTCTGTAAATACCAAACGAATTTTTAGGGGTTTTATGATAAAGCAACAAAACAAAGTGCATGTAATAAAGACAAAGTACAAACACAGCAAGTGGCCCAATCCTTTCTTAGCAAAGGACAAGCCGGTGGAAATACTTATAAGGACCAAACGTTCTCGAGGACACATGGGAATTATGTCAAGTGCTTTCGCTTCAAATAGCTGAGTACTCTTCTTTGGTGTTGTAAGTGTTGTGTGGGTGAACCTGTGCTAATGTACCGACCATACTTGGACTAATACATACTTGTGATTAAACCCCCTGCAAGCATCCGCAACTACAGGAAAGTAATTAAGATATCAACCTAACCACAGCCTTAAACTCTGAGATCCTACGCTCCCTTGTGCAAAGGTGTCCTAACGGGGGTTCAGGTTTCTGTCACTCCGGCAACCCCACAATTAATTGCCAAATACACAATGCATTCCCCTAATCCCATAAATAGTGAAGTATCATTTAGTCGACGTTCACATGACACCACTAGAAGAATAACACCACAACTTAAATACTAAACCATTGAATAATAACTCAACACAAATCCACTAGTAACAACATGACTTCTCCCATGTCCTCAAGAACTAGACG
This sequence comes from Avena longiglumis, assembly GCA_030063025.1. Classification (NCBI taxonomy): domain Eukaryota; kingdom Viridiplantae; phylum Streptophyta; class Magnoliopsida; order Poales; family Poaceae; genus Avena; species Avena longiglumis. The sequence continues at coordinate 571,134,089 of CP125974.1, forward strand.
AACTACTCACAAGACATCATATGGATCAAGATCAAAGATGATATGGTGATGAATAACAATATGAACATAAATAATAATCCAGTGGTTCCACTCACAAGCATCAACTACAATATTAATTAACACCGGGAAAGTCCCCCTAAGAACTAAAGAAATATCCAACACAATTGTTATAGTGGGATGGAGTGGTGATGATGGTGCTGGTGGTGATGATGGTGTGGATGATGATGATGATCCTGACGAATCCTAGCTTGACGATGGTGTCGATGGCGATGATATCCCCTCTCTCGGAAGGAATCCACTCGGCAGAAATCTGTCTGCCAGAGAGATCTTTCTCTCTCGGTGTTTTCTTCCTCGCAGAGGCGGCGGAAATCTATTTGTGGTCGTTCTCCTGGTGTTAGGGTTCGTAAGGAAGATATAGGCGAGAGGGCGGAGTCAGGGGCCAAGCAGGTGGGCCACACCTGCTCTAGGCGTGGCCCAGGGGGATCCGCACCTAGGGGGTAGTGGGCCCCTGTGGCCCTTCTGGCTTCCTCTGTCTTCTGGGAAAATATAATTTTCCCATATTTTTCTGGTATTTTTCTAATCTTCGCGAAATTGCATCAAAACACCTCTTTTTCCATCAGAAACCTGACTCCGACAGTCCATCCTCCAAGAATCACCCAACATGCAAAAACAGTGGAAAAGACATAAGTAATACCTCATAATAAGACATATATCAATGAATAGAGGCAAATTATGATATAGAATGGTGATGCAAATTGGACGTATCAGATTCATTAGGATAGAAATCTGATTTATAACTTTTGGCCTCGTGATGGAGAGAGTACAACTCAAGCTTGGGGGAGATTGAAGTTATTAATGCTTAAATGTCCTATTCCTGAACTCCCTAACACTATTATTATCAATAACTTTTATGCTAGGATTTCTCTTCACGATAAAGATTTACTAGATGCTTCTTGTGCTAGATAATTCACACGCATGAAGGAAGAAGATAAATGGGATCTATTATACCGTCTTCAAGAAAACACTGAAGCTTGGGAGAATGACAAAGGAAGAAAGTCAGGTATAAACTATGATTATGAATGCATTAAATATTTTATGCGAACTGATGACTTCCGTGATATTAGCAATGAGTTTGGTCTTGATTCCCAAAGTATTGCCAATTGTTTTAAAGCCTTTGCCTCTTACATAGAAATTCCCAAGAAGAAGTGTAATAAGTACCATGCACCTTATAAAGATGTTGTTAGTCATGTTCCAATTAGAAGTACTGAAGTTTGTACTACTAATCATATTGTGCGTGATACGCCCAATTTGCATCACCTTTCTATATCACAGTTTACCTCTATTCATTGATATTTGTCTTATTATGAGGTATTGCTTATGGCTTTTCATCTGTTTATGCATGTTGGATGATTCCTGGAGGAGGGACTGCCGGAGTCTGGATTCTAATGGAAAAGAAGGCGTTTCGGTGCAATTTCGCGAAGATCAGAAAAATATGGAAACATTTTATTTTACCAGAAGACGAAGGGGGCCAGAAGGAGGGACGGAGATGGGCCTTAGGGGGCCCACACCCCCCTAGGCGCGGGCCCACCTGACCCCGCTCCTAGGGCAGGTGTGTCCCACCTGCCCGGCCTCTTACTCCTCGCCTTCTCCTATATCTTCCCTACGGAACCCTAACACCAGGGGAGCGACCATAAATAGATTTCCGCCGCCTCTGGGGGCGGAAAACACCGAGAGAGAAAGATCTCTCCGGCAGACAGATTTCTGCTGGGGGAATTCCTTCCCGGAGAGGGGAGACCATCGCCATCAACACCATCGTCAAGATAGGACTCATCGGGATCATCATCATCATCCACACCGTCCCGCTGTAACAATTTTGTTGGATATTCCTAGAGGATGGACTGCCGGAGTATGGATTCTGATGGAAAAATAGGTGTTTTGATGCAATTTCCCGAAGATCAGAAAATACCAGAAAATTATGGGAAAATTATATTTTCATAGAAGACAAAGGAATCCAGAAGGGGAGGCGAAGAAGGGCCATAGGGGGCCTACACCCCCTAGGCACGGGTACCCCCTGGGTCGTGCCTAGGGCAGGTGTGGCCCACCTGCTCGGCTCCCGACTCCGCCCGCTCGCCTATATCTTCCTTACGGAACCCTAACACCAGGGGAGCGACCATAGATAGATTTCCTCCACCTTTGCGAGGCGGAAAACACCAAGAGATAAAGATCTCTCCGGTAGACAGGTTTCTGCCAGGGAAACTCCTTCCCGGAGAGGGGAGATCGTCGCCATCAACACCATCGTCAAGCTAGGCTTCATCGGGATCATCATCATCATCCACACCATCATCTCCACCAGCACCATCATCACCACTCCATCCCGCTGTAACAATTGTGTTGGATATTGCATTAGTTCTTAGGGGAAACTCCGGTGTTAATTACTATTGTAGTTGATGCTTGTGAGTGGAACCATTGGATTATTGTTTATGTTCAGATTTCTATCCAGTACCATATCATCTTTGATATTGATCCATATGATGTCTTTGGAGTAGTTCGTCTAGTTCTTGAGGACATGGGAGAAGTCATGTCGTTATTAGTGGATTTGTGTTGAGTTATTATTTAATGGTTTAGTATTTAAGTTGTGGTGCTATTCTTCTAGTGGTGTCATGTGAACGTCGACTACATGATACTTCACCATTTATGGGCCTAGGAGAATGCATTGTGTATTTGGCTAATAATTGTGGGGTTGCCGGAGTGACAGAAATCTGAACCCCCATTAGGACACCTTTGCATAAGGGAGCGTAGGATCTCAGAGTTTAAGGCTGTGGTTAGGTTTATATCTTAATTACTTTCATGTAGTTGCGGATGCTTGCAGGGGGTTTAATCACAAGTATGTATTAGTCCAAGTAAGGTCGATACATTAGCACAGGTTCACCCACACAACACTTACAACACCAAAGAAGAGTACTTAGCTATATGAAGAGAAAGCACTTGACAAAATTCCCATGTGTCCTCGAGAACGTTTGGTCCTTATAAGTATTTCCACCGGCTTGTCCTTTGCTAAGAAAGGATTGGGCCACTTTCTGTGTTTGTTCTTTGTCTTTATTACTTGCACTTTGTTTTGTTGCTTTATCAGAAAACCACTAAAAATCCGTTTGCTAAGTATTTACAGAGATTTCCTGCTCCATACCACTAGTCAACACCTTCTGCTCCTCATTGAGATCGACACTCCTATTTATCGAAAGTACTATGATACACCCCCTATACTTGTGGGTCATCAGTCTGTAGCAATGTCGTCTCGCCCTTGTAGCATCGGTGTTGGCGCTCTGTAGCAACAACGCCTCACCCTTGTAGCATCGGCGTCGGCGCTCTTAGCAATGATGGATCGCCCTTGTAGCATCGGCATCGGCGCTCTATAGCATCAAACTTGGGGATCTATCGCAACTTAACGGTGTCTCTCCCTTGTAGCATCGGCATAGGCTCTCTGTAGCATCGACGTTGGCACGACCACACAACGAGCGGTTGCTACAAGAGGCTACAAGCGACATACGTGTTTTCTACAGGAAGAGGACATTGGTGCTACGAGCGGCCACCGATTTTTCTATGAGGCTTCCGCCGTTGGCCGCGGTTGCTACAACCGGCCATCAGCTTCGCTACAATCGTCCATTGGAGTTGCTATAAGGGGCCACCGGAGTTGCTACAAGGGCTATCTGTCGAAGCTACAAATTGTACGATGGTCATCTTCTCCGAGGAAGACTCAGGTAGACGCAGTGGCCCTGAAGCTGCTTGCGCGTGAGGCTAAGGGGATTTCGGGGTAGGTGGGGCAGGCGAATGCTCCGGGGGACACTGTGGCGGGGCGACAGTTTTCTTCTTCGATACCGGTGACTAGTGAAGGGGCGCCGCCGCTGGTGACGTTCGACTTCTCAGACTATCGAAGGGATAGCCGCCACGGGTGAGAGTTTGTTTTATCCTTGTTTTCTGTTTTGAGCCGGCCTGGTCGAGACCTGGTTGTGGTGCTTTTGCATCATACGGCTAGGAGCTGTTCAATCCAATGGCTGGGGACCCGGGGGATCGGGAACTTTGATCCCCCGGGGGATGCTCAGTAATCTCCAATATTGAAAGACCTAGAAGGTCAAATCCAAATATAGAATTTCTTGCATCTAACGTTCCAGGATGGTGAGAAAATTGCGCAGAGCGGGAACTCTCCATGCAATAGTTGCACATACCAGCAACTTGGCGCTTTTGTTGCACAGACCAACAACTACAAATCTGAACCTCTTTTTTTTGCGAAATCTGAACCTCTTCTAACGATAATTAACAAGCTACTCCGCATGACCTGGGAAGTATTAGACAAAAATGCCCATCTTATTGGCTGACATGACACCCATCCTGGCATATGTAGGCGCTGTGCAAAACGGGCTGAGGAAACCTGTAACACCCTCAGAATCGGCCCTATGCAAGTTTTAGCGCAACCCGCCAAACCCTCATAGAAACGATTCGAAGGTGCCCACCAGGCACTTGCGTGCGGGTGGAAAACGAAGTAATAACATTACACAACAGTCCTTGATGGGACCCACAGAACAGATATATATAACAGCGACTCAAAGAGTCAAGAATACAGATATAATATATAAAGATCCAAATCACCTTAAAAATGATAGAGCGTCCGACTACGGACAAGATGCAAATGGGGCTAAGAGCCCTGAATAATAACCGATGGCGTCCATAACCCTGCTCAGGCCAAGCCGGAAGGGTAACCCTGCTAACGACGTCGATCTCAAAACCTTCTTAAACAAAAGGGGTGCCGACAAAGGGCAAAGGAAAAAGAGGAGCGTCGATCGAGGCCAAGACACGGCGAGGCTAGAATTGGCGGTCCTCGCCCTACATAGGTATGGTGTCTTGAAGCGGCAGCAAGATGCACTAAACAACCTATAGAGACTTGATATAATGGCGGCTATCGAGAGAGGTAAGAAAAGACCTATCCGAACCGATCGATACTAACACCAAACAATCCCATCCTGGTATTCCCCCTCGAGACCAAACGAGGAAGCCAACCGAGGAACTCACACAGTTGGCAGTTTTACTTATTCAGTTATAGTTGCGGCACTTTACTAGTCAGGTTTAGATGATCATCCTGATAAAGTAAGCAGTGGGCACTTTTAGTTAACCATTCCGTTATAGTGGCAACACTTACTAGTCAGATACAATTAGCATGAGATAACCCCAAAACCCAGCAGTTGTTGGTACTTTTATTTAGCCATTCCGTTGTAGTGAAGCTGATTACTAATCAAATCAGATACAAGTCAATTTATAACAGTAAACTTTAGTTATAGTTGTCTATGATCAAGCACTGTGCTCCAAGTCGTCCATAACCGCGGACACGGCTTCTCGAAAAGATTTAACCCTGCAGGGGTGCACCAAAGTATCCACAGGCACTTCGACCCTTTTTGCCAGATCAGTTAACATACACCCATCGGTATGTCGGTGGGGCCTAAGTCACGACGTTCCCATACCCAAAGCAAGTACATGGGGGCCACCCCACCAAGTCGAACCCATAGCAAGTCGGGCGGTCTCGAGACGGACTTAGGGTTTCGTCGGTGGTCAGAACGACAAGAAATCCCCAAACGGGGATGCCGATACCGCGAAAACACTCCGCTTCCTAAACGATGCGGTGTGCTCCTCGCACAAACGTAAATAAAGCAGTAAAGCATGGCATAAGTACAGGATCGTAAATAAAACCTCAAACTAGTTTGTGGCCCCCAGTACAATACTTTGAAATCAGGTAATAATCAATGGGGGGCCCATATCTCCCCACCTGTGGTTAGCGCGCTCGATCTCGGAACAGGTGTCAAGAACTCGGGGTCCTACGGGACACAAGTGGGCGGTCGGAAACCAAATATTATCTATCACCCACCGATGCCTCTACTTATTTCAATTTTAGTTGTTAAACAGGAATTAAAGTGAACGATAAGTAAAGCCATGATCATCTCCAACATCAACATGCGGCCATTCTCCAACAATTGTGGTACTTGACGACACGCAAAAACACTTGAGCAAGCGACTACGACACGCGGGTCCAACTATCTACCAAACAACAGGTAATACGATGTGTCCAAGGCTATATATGGCTGAAAGGGATACCACGGGTACGAAAACTAGAGCATCGCAACACAGATAGCAAAGATCAACAGGAGGGAATAAATACTAGAAAAGTAAGATAGGAAGAAAGGGAGATGCTACTTTGAAAACATTGCGAAGGTTCATCCAAGATCGGTGACTCACATCAACTCAACGGCCTTATCCGCGAAGAAGCAAAACACTAGAATAAACACCGGATGCAATATTTAATACAACGGCAGAAGATCGGCATGATGCATGTATGATGTATGACATGGCAAGGTGCGATGCAATTAGGCCATATTAAGCGGAACCGGGGTCCCGACAATTAGTTAGATGGTTCAAGTTGTTTAGAACCCCCGCAATTTAAATGTTGTTTGAACATGGCAAATGATAGTACCGGTTTGCTACACAAATTTAAATGAGGCCAATATAAGGCTAGATTTTCCCGCATATGGGCTCCATATTTAATTATTAGGTGAATCGGCATAAGGCCCCCAAACCACACAAACATGCATGCGAGTATGACAATTTAATATGCAACAATTTGTATTATATTATAAACTAGGGTTCGGGAAAAGGTTCACACATTAGGGGGTCTCGACGAACTTGGGGTTCCGGGGTTCGGGGTCCGGTCTCGGGGTTCAGGGTTCGACGGGGTCGTTCTCGGATAACTGAGGTCGATCTTGTCGCATCCGGGAAGCAGGACTTGGGTCGGTGTTGCTCTTGTCGGGCCCGCGTATCAGGCCAGCCTTGACGTTCGAGGACGAAGACCTTGATGTTCTGCGTCGGTGTCCTTACCGTCCGTGTTCTCGAGCAACGCATCCGGGAAGGAGAGCTTGTCGTTCAGGGTCTAGGTGTCCGGGGCGAAGTACCCGGCGTCCTCGAGGTGTACTTGTCGTGTCCGGGGAGATCTTGATTCAGCTTCGGTCGAAGTGTCCGGAAGCCGATCTTGGTGTAGGGACGGTCCTTGTCGGCGATTCTTCGGGTTCGGGGTCCGGGAGCGGCGAGATCGGCCTTCGGGGTCTCGGGCCGGATCGGTCTTCGCGGTTCTGGCGAACTTGGCGTGTCGAGTCGGTTTGTCGGGCCCGCGCCGTGGTTTCTGGTACATCGAATCCTTGAGAACCTCCTTCACAGACTATTCACAGAGCAGCGATACCCATCAGCGTTCATGTAACTCCAGAGGCCACGCACGGAGGGGACAGGTGCCACAGGGTCCACGCTGCAGATCATGCGCGGCCAGGCGACGCGTCGAGGCAGCGGCAGCCATGCCTCGGGGGGGTCAACGGAGGCGGCGGCAGCGACGGCGGGCTTGTTGCAAGAGGCGGAGAAGGAGGACAGCGAGCTTGCGGCACGCGGCTTCGAGTCGGCGAGGCGCCCAGCGGGCGGCTCGGGCGGAGGCAGGCGAGGCGGAGGCGAGCTCTGGCAGTGAGGCGTGGGAGGCGGCTTGGCGGGCGGACCGGAGAGCGCAGACGAGGCGAGAAGGGTCGGGCGTGAGGAGCTGCAGTGGCCGGAGGCAGGTTGGTGGCCGTCTTCGGAGCTCGAAGGAGGCGGTGGGGGAAGGAGGCTCGGAGGCGGATGGAGGCGGTCAGTGGCCAGCGTCGTGGTGGCCGGAGGACGGGTTGGGGAAGAGGCGCCGGAGAGAGGGAGGGAAAGGCGGTGGCCGTCGAGGTCGGTGGGGCGAGCGAACGAGAGGGGGGGTCACCGGGGAAGGGAGAAGGTGGGCGGCGGCGAGCCGAGGGGAGGCGACGGGGTGGTCCGGCGCCGGAGAGGGGAAAGGCGGGTGTGAGGACGCCGGTGGAGCGGGGAGGTTGGGGAGAGGACGGTGCGGGAGGGAGAGGGCGCGTGAGGGAGGTGGGGAACGCGGATGGGACAGGCGGCGAGGTGGGGCCAGGCAGGGGAGGGAGGAGCGTGGTCGGATGGGGCCAGGGGAGAGTGGCAGCGTGGGGCGAGTGGGTGGAAGGCTGGCTCGGTGGAGCCCGGGGCGTGGGGTCCGGCGCGGTGGGTTGTGGGTTTGGTTGACCGGGGTGAGGGAGAGAGAGACGGTGGTACCGGGGAGGATTAGGTGGCAGGGTTTGATTGTCTAGGGGGAAGGGTGAGGTGAGGTGTCGAGAGGGGGTTGGTTGGGGTGAGGTGGAGGGGTTGTGGGTAGAATAGGACTGGGTGTAAAAGGGTTTTGGGATGGACCGATTGTTTGGACTGGGGGTGGTCGTTCGGGTCGAATCGGCCCGTTCGACTGCCCCCACTAAAATAATTTAATATTTTATTTAATTTTGCAATACATTTTTGGAAATAGTTTTTAGACAACAAATTATCCGGAAGCATCCGGGGGTTTAATTTTGAAATAGAAGGAGGACTAGTTTCAGAAATTCATAGACTTTCGCAGATAGTTTTTAGACAAGATATTATGCATCATGATGACGATGCTCAAATGCAATGTGGCATGATGACATGAGCATGCGGCCATGATGATGTAATGCACGAAAACAACGCGATTTTCTAGTAGTGGTTTTGCGGGATGCCACAAAACCGCGACCAGTACACGAACCAGAGGGCGTCTTTACCGGGTCGACCCAACTTGTTCGAGCATGTCTGAACTCGTCCACGCGGATGTCGTAGGACGTACACGGTGCCCTAGCGGCCCGACCCATCCGGACGGACGTCTCCGGATCGATCTTTTTGTGCACCAATTCTGGACAACGGTTGCGTTGGCAGGACAACGGCGGATGAAGGGCGTGTCATGCCCGCGCGTGCCACTGGCCCACCCGTCAGTCACTACGTACCGCAGCATTAATTCAGATGCAACCGCGACATCGATTCATAGGCGCGGGCGAAGGGGCTATTTAAATGTACGCTCGTCGGTACCAGACTCCTCACGGCGAGGAGGATGACGACATCATCGTCAAGCAGGAGGCGATGGTGGACATCGATCTGGTCCGAGACTACGATGTCCCGACGCGACCAACCGGAGGCTCCTGCGACGCCGGTGACTCTCGACCGGAGATAATGGCTCCAAGTTGTCGAGCGGATCTGGTACAAAGCCGGCTTCTCCCTAATCACCACCCTATCTTCGTAGACGATGGCGACTCGCTTGACAACATGGAGCCGGCTTTGTACCAGATCCGCTCGACAACTTGGAGCCATTATCTCCAGCCGAGAGTCGCCGCCGTCGCAGGAGCCTCCGGTTGGTCGTGTCAGGACGTCGCAGTCTTCGACCAGATCAATGCCCTCCACCGCCTCCTGCTTGATGATGGTATCGTCATCCTCCTCGTCATGAGGAGTGCGGCACTGACGAGCGCAGGGTTAAATAGCCCCTTCGCCCGCGAACACGCACAGCTTCCCGCTCCTTCGCCCTCAATACCGGCGCGGGAATACATGCGACGTACAATGATTCTGCGTGTCGTCTTGTCGCTGAAAGGATCGTATGGGCACCTAGAGGGGGGTGAATAGGTGCTACTTCAAATTTTCTTCTTTTTCAAATTAGGGTTTTGAAAATAAGGTAAATTCTCTAGATAATGCAACTAAGGTGAATTTACCTATATGACAAACATGCACAAGCTAACACACAACAAAGCAAGAGCAAGTAAGTAAAGTGCGGTAAAGGATAGAAATAACCAAAGTGGTGGACACAAAGACACAAGGATTTGTTTCTCGTGGTTCCTTCCTTTTGAGGGAAAGTACGTCTACGTTTGGATAGGGGGTGGTATCAAACCACCTACGTAACGAAAGGCCTCCCTTGTTCTTCGATGAACCTCACCCCAACGGGATCGATCCACCTTCCACTATATCGGCGACCTTCAAGGTGGAAGCCGGCACCTTTACAAGTTTGGGGCACACATACATAACTTAATTGGAGGCTCCCAAATACAAGCAAGCTGTCAAGACAATCAAAGACAAGCTTATATGAACCAAATCTAGAACTAGGGTTTCCAAGAAAACACTAGAGCAAGGGACCCTCAAGTGAATGAAGGGGAAATGAAGATCTCTTTTGGTGGAGTAGTAGATCAAGGCCTCCTCCTTCGATTCCCCAAAGATCAAGGACTTTGGGTGGTGGATTGAAGAGATCTTGTGGATTTGGTGGCTCCAATGGTGGTCTTGACTTTAATGCAAATGAGCAGCTTGTCCCAACGTACTACCGCTTACAATCCGCAGGCGTCCGTGCCGACGCAACTGTTGTCCAGATTTGGTGCACTGATAGATTGAGCTGGACGCGTCATTCCGGATGGGTTGGGCCGTTGGGACGACGGGCGTTCGCGTGGACGAGTTTGGACGCGTTCGGACAGGTTGGATCGACCCGGTGAAAATGCCCTCAGGTTCGTGTCCTGGTCGCTATTTCCCCAGTCCGTTTTGCATAGTGCCTACATATGCCACGATGGGTGCCATGTCAGCCAATAAGATGGGCCAGTTTGTCTAATATTCCCCAGGTCACGCGGAGTAGCTTGTTAATTATCGTTAGAAGGGGTTCAGGTTTGTAGTCGCTCTGTGCAACGAAAACGTCAAGTTGCTGGTCTTCGCAACTATTGCTTGGAGAGTTCCTGGTCCGCGCAATTTTCTCTAATGTTATTGACTTTGTTCTGTTCGTTAGAAGAGCATCACATGGCCTATTGTGCATGAGGCGATGAGGAACTGTTACTGTATTTGAATTTCAAAGTTCAAACAGTAATACTACAAACAGGGGCCACCTATAGTAATAGTACCGTCTGGAGTTACTTGTACAACTGATGCCAAACAGGGGCAAATAAAAGTATACAACATGTTTAAGGATTAATCAAATGATGGTAACATTTAAGCTAATTTGTTTGTTTTAGTAGTAAGCATTCACGAGAAGAAACTTTTTTTGTTTGAGAATCGAGAAGAAACAGCCCAGCTTAATTTGTTTCCATCTAGAACGAGGCCACCTACAAGAAGTATGCTGCCAAGTTCTATAAGCTGGAGAGCAGAAGTTTTTTTGGTGGCTTTTCGGAGAAGGCACCATGCCTCCAGCTTTTTTAGGAAAACCGTTTTCAAAATTTTATAAGACTTTTAAATTAATTTAGTCTTAACCATTTTGAAAGACTCATAATTTTTTTAAACCGGCTTCCCCAAAAAATAGAGATATGGTAACTTTTCGGAGAAGCCGCCGAAAGAACTGGACGTGACATTCCTGACTTCTCTCACAGCAGGGAGGAGCAAGACTTGTTGACGAGGACTGGTGGCACACAGTCGCTCGGGTGAGGTTGGTACCAGTTTGTCCATGACAGCCGTCACCAAGTCCAAGATATCTGCTTGTTCCACCTGACGATGAATCAAATGAGCCTGACGATGATTGGTTAAACTTGTTTTCATTTTGTACAAATCATGTCAATTACAGGATTTTTCCGCATTCTTACACACTTTGCACATGAACGATTTATGACAATGCTGTACAATGCATATGCTTTTACATATGTAGGATGGTAATGAATGGAGAAGCAATTTTTTGTGCATATTTTGAAGTACAATGACAACAACGCTAAATACAAAATCCCTGCCATTGAACGAGATATCCTAGATCGCGTGAAGTGGACCTTCATCGGAGAATATGGTGGATAACATTGCTTAGTAGATGATTTTTATTTGTTTTGAAATTAGGGTTAAATTGTAAACAAAATAACTTGATAGACTTTTTTGTGCTTTGGGAATTAAAATAGATCGTGCATTGCATCATGCATGCTAACTCCTCCCTCCGTTTTAAAATATAAGATGTTTTAGATTTGTGAATAAAATGTATCTAGACTTCTTTTAATATGTAGGTTCATTCATGTTTGAAATGAATTTACACACTAAAATAAGTCTAGATACATTTGCTTTACAAAGCTAAAACATCTTATATTTTAAAACGGAGAGAGTAGAGGGAGTATGTTTGTAGGATAAAGAGCGAAACCAAAAGGTAATTAGGTACCGACAAGGAGAGGGTTATCTATAAAAGCGTCCGCTACTCAGATTGTTTCACGAAACAGAGAAAGCTAATACTCTCAAGGCGGAATTTGTACAGTAAGCAAATCATACGCGTGAGCTGTCCCATGCAAACGCAAATATTAAAAAAAAACTAATAACTTGCAATATTCAATATCATAAAGATCCCATGTCCGTAGATATATTACAATAATATCCAGTGCCTCTCACATGCACTGCATCCCAGTTCAATACTGTACTCAATTAAGCTAAAAAAACGCATGCAAAGGAAAAAATTGGGGTTGCGGGAACATGCGGATTCTAGGCATTACAACAGGCCACTCGTGCTGCATTTGAACAATCCATTGACCCTGGACATAAAAATGGTATGCCTCCACATTGATCACATTTCCGTGACCAAAGATCATCGCCGGCCAAGTAAAATTGTATGTAATGCGGTTACCTTCACGGCTTGCTCCGACAAAAATCTTGGGAGGCCGGTTGTCGTGGTGGGGGTCGATGAAGGTCACTGGCTGGTTAATCTGGACGTAAGCCTCAGAGATGTTCGGGGCAGGAAGTTCATTGATGTTCCCAGTGCAGGGGCAAACGTGATCTGGACAGAATACGATGCTGCAATCGGGACAATGAAAAATAGCATCGTCTGTGCACAAGTACGACTGACACCTTGCATAGGGTAGGCGTTGCGGAAATGGAGGAAGGTGCTGGACTGGACCATCATCGCCAGGATCCCCTCCTCCATTAGGATCCCCTCCACCGCCGCCTGCTCCACCAGCCGGACCAGCCCAACCGCCGGCACCAATGCCGCCAGCTGGATCACCACCGTACCCGCCGCCGCCAGCTGGAACACCACCGGCTGGACCACCGTACCCGCCGCCGCCGCCCTGAACACCGCAACCGCCGTTGCCCGGCACATCCCATCCTCCTCTCGCCGCATTGACGCCGCGGAGGCTCTTGGCACTGGCCGGGGGCTCGGCAACGTGGACTTGATGCAGATATTGTAACGGTGGCTCGCCACTGACTTGGGCCGTCTGGGGACTCACGGGCATTGGAAGAGCTGCCGCCATGTCGCTGGGCACGGGCGAGGGCACCAGCATCTCCTGCTGCGTCCCGGGCCCCTTGTAGCTGGCCTGGGCGCTCGCCATGCGCAGAAGCTTGGCCTTGCTTGGCTCGTGGCTGAAGTGGTCAGCCCTCGTCTTGGTGGGCTCTGGCTCGGCCTCGGCGCTCTCGGATTTCGCGCTAGCGGCGCTAACCACGCTGTGTAGGCGAGGGCGAGGCGACGCGCTGGCCTCCATCTCCTTCGGCCTCGCGGGGAGATCAGCCAGCAGGTCGAGCACCGCCATGTGCTCGAGCTTTGAGTTGTTGGCGCTGGGCTTGGGATCCGCGCTGGCCTCCATCTCCTTCGGCCTCGCAGGGCGATCAGCCAGCAGGTCGACCACCGCCATGTGCTCGAGCTCTGAGTTGTTGGCGCTGGGCTTGGGATCCGCGCTGGCCTCCATCTCCTTCGGCCTCGCAGGGCGATCAGCCAGCAGGTCGACCACCGCCATGTGCTCGAGCTCTGAGTTGTTGGCGCTGGGCTTGGGATGCGCGCTGCCCTTGGCCTTGGCGTTGTCCACCGTCTTCTTCAGGTTGGGGTAGCCGCCCTTGCCCTTTCTCCACTCGCCGCCAATTGCCTCCACAGCAACGTCATCGTCGTCGCTGTGTTATTTCAATCGATGTCACCACATGAAAATCTAAATCTGAAGTGAGAAGCCAAGCGCAGTAAGGGGATAGGGGACTCTTCTTACATGTTTGCCAGGATCTGGAACCGATTTGCCATCCCCAACGGGACGCGATCCCTGCCTTTGCTGTCGCCAGCACCAACGACTGGAATCCTGCTAACCGAATCCAATAAGGTACTAGTCCTCCCAAATCCAGGGACTCGAGACAGAGGCATGGAACGTACCTCGACGGCGTCAATCCGTGAAGGGGGAAGGGCAGCACGCGTGGAGAACCTTGACGCTCCCGGGGTGAGCCGCGCTCGTCGTCGCGCCGGGTGTGGAAGGAGCGCTGGGGGGAGGTCCCGGCAGCGGGAGGCTTGAAGCGCTGGGGAGAACCTTGACGCCGACGAGCGGTGTGGAAGGAGCCATGACGCTGACCACCAGTGTGGAAGGAGCGCTGGGGCAAGGTCCCGCCAGCGCGCGGCATGAAGCGCCGAGGCGACCCGCTCCCCTCATGGTGCGCGGTGGGGATGCCCACCGGCGGCAAGCTGCCAGTTGACTGACCTCGGAACAGATCCACTAGCGCGGCCGAAGTATGGTCTCGGGGTGGAGATAACTTCTCCACCTCTGGGGCGAGCCAGTCCCATAGTTGGGTGGTGCGGCGGCGCCGCCCGTTAAGGGCGGAGACAGACATGGGGTTTTTCGATTGGTGTTTTTTGGGGAGGGGGAAACTGGGGTCTCGCGGATATATACGCGGGGGTGTGGACGGATGGTTCTGGAGCATTCCAGAGTGGAGGGGTGAAGAGAGAGGGGGGAGGGAGAGAGATAGGGGGGGACGGGCGCGGCAGCTTTCGGCAACGGCGCCGTTCCTTGTCTATCAAGCAGCGATGGTTCATTAACTGCTGTAGTTTGCTCTGCGCGAATCTCAATGCACCACGGTAGGATCTCTGCACGGGTTGAGAGATTACCTGTATTCCACTGTGGGTTATCCTCCAGTTTGATTTACTACTTTCTCCGGTACTATACTGTAGTATTTTTATTACAAGCTGTGCGGGGAAAGGTTGGAGCCTGGGTTTATCCTTATCCTCCCCTCATCGTTCCGTTGCGGTTTAGAGAAAATCAAATCCGAATTCCGTACTGTTGTGAGTGGAATAAGAAAAACGACAACAAAATGCCACAATGAATCTTGTTTAGAAAACCAATGAAAATTCATTTTGCTTTGCTTAGAATATATATACCGTTCACCACAAGAAAAAAGTTAGGAAATACACTAGATCATAAAAGGAACTTGCTACTCGTTTCCACCGTGGAGTATCATGTTGTTCACTCTCCGGTCAAGAATGCAGGCTCTTGTGGCCCACCGGTGCCCACCTATTGTTGGCCACCTCTGGCTTCGATACTCGACGCTTAACGACTAGGCTGGCTCGATATGCTAGAGGCAGAGCCTTAGAGACCTCAACATACTCATGTTGCTGAACACCTGGATGTCGAAGCCTGGTGCCTGAGCTTAGGTGGCACTCCCATGCATGGCGCCACGCCTCAGCGAAAGTGTCTGCGACAAGTAGGGTGTCAAACGGGATCCCACCTAAATCCCACTTCTAGTTCATTTCTTAAAATCTAGTATAAATTTTGAGCAAAAATTTACACTAGAATTTAGCAAATGAATTAGAAGTGGGATCCCACCTGACACCCTAGCGACAAGGAGGTCTTCTAGCACCAGTAGTTGTGGCGGAGGCAAGGGTACAACCCCAATCGATTTGGGGAAAAAAAGACAAGGGTCCCCACCCGCCACCGTGCCGACGAGCGAAAGAAGTTATCCGTAATGCATGGTCGCATGCCGGGAACCGTCATCGCCACAGCCTGCCAGCGCCAAGGTTGAAGGGTCGCCGCCACCAAAGGCCACTCCGGTGCTTCGCGTGCCAAGGCCGGAACCACGCTTGCCTCCGTGGGGCTCGCTAGCCTTCCACATCCCTAGTTGTAGACATAGGACATGTTAGCTGGCTACAACCTTCGCGAGCTTCTACGCGATCTTGACGACCCGATGGACACGTCGGGTTCCTAGGGCTTCTCACACGAGTAGGAGTGCACGCTGATGTTGCCATATTGCCATCCCGTCAACCCGGATGACATGTCTGGAGGCTCACGAGGGTGAAGATCTGGTCCGCGGAGGAGGCTCTATCGTCTACGTGTCCAGTGACATTGTGTTTATTATTTTTTAACAGTCCGACCGTTCCTTGAAAAATACAAACGGCGTGCAGTCCGTCCGCTCCACGAAACTAGCACCGGAGCGTTAGCGGGGTGAAAATTATTAATGCATTGTACTACACTAGTAGAGACGTGCACAAAAAAAAAGTAGAGACGTGCGCAGTTTGGTCTTGGGTCAAACAGTGGACCTGGTATCTCTGTGGCAGCCCTCTTGTGGGCCCCGAGAAAGCCTGTCTATCCCGTACCGCAGAGATTCGGGTAGACCATCAGGGTTGCGCGTGAGTTGCCGCGGTACACCGGCCGGTTTCGCCGACAGGTCGTGCCGGATCCGGCGCCACACGCCTGACCTCCTCGTGTGAGCAGGAGTCATGTTTTAGAGGTACTCCGACTAGTAGTACTTCCGTGTTGTGCGAGTTAATTAATGGGAGCGGCAGGGACCACCACCCAGGGCCAGGGGGCAACACCGGTCGATGCGTTTTTAAATGGTTGCCGAAGTCTGTGTGTAATTTAAAAAAGACTGGAACGACCGTTCCCGCAACAAGGAACATCGCGAGCGGACAGGGACGGGGAAGCGGCAGGCATGGCGCGTGCAGCTTCCTTTGATCAAGATGGGTGCCCACGGGATCCGGACATGGCTGCGCAGGCAGGAAGCTTTTTTAAAATCTCGCAGCAACCCATGACCCATCCCACGCCAAGCTGCACAGCCACAGCCTGCCCGCGCCAGACGCATACCTACCTACACCACCGTCCGCCCTTCTCCTCTCCCCATATCCCTCCTTTCCTTCCTTGGGGGAAAAGAAATTCTTTCTCTCCTGCTGCGCCCGCCTACTAATCAGTTGTCCCGTACGGTGGTCCCGCTGCGAGGAGCAACGGCGCGTCGGGTTGCGTGGACCAGGTGGGCCCGCTATGAGGGAACGGGTCGCGTCGCCTTCAGATAGAGACAAACAAACTCATACTAGTACTACTACTACGCGGCGCGGCCAGCACAAGACAGAGAGAGAGCAAAGAAAGGAAAAACCAAGCTAGTGTCGCTAAGTAAGTGTACTTCTAGCATTTTTCTAAGTTAAACATAGTAAATTTTAACTAACTTTTTAAGACAACATACCAATATTTATAACATTGAATTGTTACCATTAAATTTATTTTTAAATCTAGTTTTATAATATGTTAATTTGATGAAGTAATATATGTTTTTAGATTTCTCTATAAAGTTGATCAAATTTAATTATATTTGACTTAAGCAAAAACTAGATGTACACTTATTTTGCGGACGGAGGGAGGGAGTATGTCTACACCCGTGCAGTGCACAACGTCCACCTCTACTTATTTGCCAGCCGTTGTGCCGTGTTTTCGTCGGACACTGCTTGTCTATCCTCTTAGACCACATCTGCTCTTTCGGCGTTCTTGAGTCCCAATTCCGGCGCTGTTTAGTGCCGAACAGGTAACATTCTTTCTGAAAACGCTCAGTTTTTTAATCGTGTTTTCAGGCTAAGCTTTCGATTTTGGACGAGTTTTAGACAAACTCGGCGAAATAGATAAGCGATTTCATTAATATTTAGACGAATTCATACTATTATGTAAATTTTGACAAACACACAAATTTTGACTATATTAGGCTAAAGAAAAATAAAAAAAACTTAGAAAATACTACTAGGCCTAGCCGATGCCGTCGCTCACATGCCAAAGTTGCGGTAGAAGACGGGTGTGGGGGACACGAGTTTCCCTGGCCGGCGTCGATATAGCGGCGCCACAGCTGAGACGAGGGACCGGCGTCGTCGCCGCCGCCGTCGTCGTCGTCGAGGACGATGAGCGGTGCTCCCTAGTTGGTGCGCTCCTGGCGAGCGAAGCGAGCGGCCTCGCGCTTGGCTTGCTCCTGATGGCACCGAATGCGGTTGGACCTCCTCCTGCTCCTAGTCGGCCCTGGACCAGGCGCAGGAGTCCGGCGCCGCATCGGCGACACGTCGTTGACGGAGCGCTCCATCGCCATCTTCATGACGAACATGTCCTCGTCGACGAGAACGGCACAGTCCACCGGCTTGTTATTTGGCGTTCGCAGGCTAAGCCGGCCGGTAGGCGGCGTCGGCGCGCGGCCCTCGATGATGACGATGCTATGTGAGCACGTCCTCGGTGGCGAGCGGATCGACGACTCGATCTCACGCTTCACCGATCGTAGAGGAGGCGGGGCGAGTATGCTGGGGCGAGGCGACCGCACCGGCGTCGAGCCGGACAAGAGCGACACCGACACTAACGAAGAGGAGAAGAGGAAGGCCATCCTCCTCGGCAGCCAGTTGGCCGCTGCACGGTGTCGGGCGGCGAGCGAGGTGGATATCCCAGCTTAGGGCGGTCGCCAATGGTGATGTTCTCAAGCACAGCCGCGAGCGGGCACACTCCAACACCGACGGCGTCCGGCGACGTGCCGACGCCGTCGTGGGCGGCGAGCTGCTGGTTCTAGCGATGCACGAATAAGTCCTTCCAGTAAGCGAGGTTACCGGGGTCTTCGGCGAGCTTGGGATCATACATGGCCGCGATGGCGTCCTGGATCTCCTCGACCATGTCAGCGTCCTCCGGCATCGGCACGCCGCCGACGCTGAGCCTCCAGGTCGACGGGCACCATAAGTCCAGCGGCACCGGGTAGCCGACATCGTGAAGCAGTCGTGCCTCCCACGGTCGCAGAGAATGTTGGCCAAAGCCGTTCACCGCCGACGGGTCGTTGGGGTACCTCTCCACCATTTCTTTCGGCCGAGTTCTTCTTTCTCGTCAACGAAGTGGAGCTTGTGGGTGGGGTTTGGGAGGTGCGAGAGTGTGTGCTCTCAACCGGCGGCGGGCGCCGGCATTTATAGCCAAAATAGGAAAGGGCGGCAAAGGCGGGAGGGGTGTAGCGGCGTAAGACGGAAAAGGAGAAACAACAGGAAGGCGAGCCGATGGTGGCGTGCCATTACTGCGGTACGCGGCCGACGAGACAGACAGTCATTGACCGCGGTCCGTCACGGGAGACAAGACGACGGAATGAGTATAACTCGGCTTCACACGCTGACAGGACGAGGCCACGGGCTTTTTTTCCACGGTCGCTGCACCGTCCCAATTCATGTCGTTGTGTGGATCATTGTGCTGCTCCGGCTTTTTTTTGGGGACAGGACGAGACGGATCGAATTTATTTGTTTGCGAGCTACGTTATAGTAAACTAATGTTGCTTATTATTTTGTGAACATTTCAAATTTATACGAGTGTGAACAACATTATTGTTTGAGTCTAAAATAGTTAAACTGTCTCTTCTGGTCTACGGTTGTTATTATTGGTGTTGGTTGCTGTTCTAGTCCTTTGTGATTTTACCACAATGATTTATTCTACTATGATAAGTTTTGCTCGGCTCCAGTCATGGAGGAGCGAGGACGGTGGTGCGTCTTCGCCTCGCGCTACGGTTTATAGTCGTCGCTAGGTGGTTGAATAACCTAATTTTTATAGGCTTCTTTATACTGCTATTGATGATTATTAATAGATCTGTGTATTTTGCAAAAAAAAAAAGGCTAGAACAGACCAAATGGTTCACATCGGTGGGGACACCTTCGCCGAATGCTGACCAGTCCCAGCCCAAGTCCTCCGACATGGCGGCGTCCCACGGGCCAAACATTTTGTTAGATTTTCTACGGGAGAGCACAATATTTTGCCCCTGCAAAAGAAACTTAATTTTGTGAATATCCAAATATATGTCGGTTTTCCCTTGTGCCACGAGAGCAGCTTGGTGGAGGTTACCGGAGCATCCGGGACTTCGATCAAGCTTTGAGTATCCATTTAGGGTTGACCTAGAAGCATGGGCGGACCCAGCAAGTGTGCCGGGTGTGTCGTGGCACACCCAGAAAATATAAAGTTTTTTTTCTACTACACCCTTAGTCTAGGAATAACTGATTTGAAATAACTAATTTAGGTCTGTTTAGATTCGAATATACCTACATACGAAAATGCGTCTAGATATATATTCGAATCTAGACAAAGTTAAGTCAGTTATTTTGGACCGAGGGAGTACTAGTCTACTACCATGTCGGCCTAATACTAATGCTAGCCAGCTAATAAAAAATATACCCCCTACTTCTCAAAATAGATGTCGCAGATTTTTTAATATTTAGATGAATCTAGACACTACTTAGTACTTTCTCCGACCCATATTAGTTGACTCAAATTTGCCTAGATTTGGATGAATCTAGACACTATTTAGTATATAGGTTCATCCAAATTTTGATAAATTCAATTCAACTAATATGGGTCGGAGAGAGTATATAGATTCATTTAAATTTTGCAAAACCCGAGACATCTATTTTAAGACGGAGGGAGTAACCGACAAAATAATGATGTCTTTGTGAAAGGTGGTTTTAGAGATTGGAGAAGACGCAAAGCATTTAAGAAACATGTGAATCAATTAGCTATGTATATTACTCATTTTATATATTTGTATTGTACTAATGTGAAAAAAAATTAGAAGTATGCACACCCTCCAGTTTTTTCCTGGATCCGCCACTGCCTAGAAGAGGACACCCAAATATTCCTCCATTTGTAAAGTTTCTAAATTCATGTTGGGTGTTGGAACTCGACACATTATCATTATCAGCACTATGTTTTCCATTTTAGTTGTGATTTGAGTTCCTAATAGACCATACCGTTATCATGATTTATGTTTTAGATTGTTCCAAAATTTTCGCCGAGGTTCTCTTATTGTAGAGCACTTGGACAAACGCATGTCATTGTGCAATCTAGGTGGAAGTGTGGTTTATCCCATTGAAGTAGGTCGCCATCTTGGCCTCACGGAAAATTGTTTGGGAAATTGAACGTACCCTACATGAAACATAAAAAAGTAGTATGGAAGATCTAATTAAAGACAAGGTCTGTGACAATTGAATAGAATCCAGGTAGTACTTTTTTTGACAACGATGTGTTGTAGTAGTAGATCCTTCCATCCATGGTGCGGACTGCGGAGGAAGCAAATCCAATCGCAGACTTTCACATTTCATCGTCAAGTCACAGTTCATGGTCAAGATTCGCCTGGTTGACACAATTCCTTTCATGGTTTGAGATTGATTGATGGCTCAGTTCGGTCTCTCCCGCCTCTTGCGGCAAAAAACACAGAATTAACCTAATGACGAAAAGAAAACACAAAATAACATGCTTTTAGAAAAATTTCATAATCTAACCTATTTTCTTGGCACCCTACCAGACGGCTCCATGGTCACTAGGACGACGCCGTCCGAAACGGCGCCATGATGTTCATGACGCTCCAGTCAACAGCGCCATATATCGGTCCGACGTGGCGGTCGTCGTGAGGCTCAGGCCCACCTCGATAGGATGGCTCCATGGTAGACGGCGCCATGCTATCAAGCATGGCTCCTCGGCCGACGGCGCCATACCACTTTGCATTCAACCCAGACATGCATGTATCACATTATCAGCCCCGTCTATATTAGTATATTCTGATCCTATTTGGTGCATGCTCATCTATATATGGCGCTGTGACTACATGAAGGGAATGTAACACTCCGGCCTCTTCGGACAAACGACTGAGGATGGTGGGAGGAGCGTGGCCAGGAGGGTCTGCGGGCAGGCCGGCGTGCAGCGCGGGTGCTGGGAGGTGGCGTGTGAGGTGGCGACGAGGGTCCCTGCTGTGACGCAGGCTGCCCAGGCCAAGGAGGGGGAAAGGAGTGGGGTGCTCATGGCGCTGGCAGCTGCGACTCCCTACCGCTTGGCTCCTGGAGGCGGCGGAGGCTGCATAGGAGCAACGCGGGCGGGCTGGACGCTGGCAGCGTGACCCAGATCTGGGCCCTTTCGGGCTTGATCTGGGCCTGAGGACTGTGGTTGCTGCTTTGCTTTCAAGAGGTGATAGCTACGACAACGAGCTCCCCATCGGGCTAGAGGTGGAAGTTCGGCGAGGGCTGCGGGAGGTTGGAGTGCTCTCATTTCGTGCGGTCGCGGGAGGTCCACGACACTCGGCTACGCCGGTGAGTGTTGCGGCGGCAGTGTGAACAACTGGACAACTGCACCATTCCGATGCGGGAGGAGGGAGTTGGTCGAGGGATGAAAGTCTTGCCCGCCTTTGCCAGGGACGATGGCGCCTGAGGGTGTCGTTCCCCTCCTTGGAGGGATCGCCGAGGTGAGCCGACACTTCCCTCGCTCTCGCTCCGGTTTGGTAGAGGTCTCCGGGTGAAAACCTAGATTCGGGGCTGGATCGGCGCAATGGTGGCGTCCTCGGCGTCGTTACGCTGCTAGGAGCATTGCATTTGGAGATTCGCGTATTGGTTCCAAGTTGACCTCCTCCGGTGCTCGCAGTTATCCTAGGATGATCTTTAGGGGCGCAATGCACGCCTTCGTCGGCGAGTCCAAGATGAGGCCTTCTCGGACCCGACCAAGTCTTGTCGTCTACTTGTTGGATGGTGCGTAGAGAAGGAGAGTTCCTTGGAGTGTCTGTTCTTCGAAAGCAACCGGTGTAGGCCAAAGACGTGGTTTTGGTGCTTAGCTTAGGACTAGCTCTTTGTTGTTTTTGTTGTGTTTGTGGAGGTTGCCCTCGGACTAGCCGGAGTGGAGTTCGTGCTACACTTATTGTTTGCAGCGAGTGGGAGCGTTCTTGTACTCAAAATTTCGCCTTCTATAAAGATAAGGTACGCCATTGGCGTACTCTAAAAAAAAAATCCCGACAAGGACCTATCGGGAGTTTAACTCCCGTCAGTCTCGGATGCGACGATGACGGCACGAGGGATACCGACTACACGGTCTTCTACCGTAACTTTGGCATGTGAGTGGCGGCCGTCGACATCGGCATCGGCTAGCCTAGTTGTATTTCTAAGTTTTTTGTAGCCTAATATAGTCAAAATTTGGGTGCTTGTCCGAATTTGACGTAATATGTACGAACTCGCCCAAATATTAATGAAATTGCCTATGTTCGTCTAAATTTTGCCAAGTTTGATTGAAATTTGGCTAAAACCGGGAACGCAAGTTAAATAATGGAAGTTCTCAGGCCGAAAGTTAGCGCCGGATTTTGCCGGATTTTGGAGGTGCTCTAAATCATCGTCTTGCTTGCTTGCTTTGCATAGGGCTTATGTGGCCATTCTCTACCATTGGCGGAGCCCATTGATGACGTTTCATTACGAGGTGGTGTGCTATTCTGGCCAAACAAACGAACCAATTCAACCTGTTACCCATGAGACGCCAAGCCAGCTATAAGTAGTACAACTACTAGAGTTGGACTTATCCTCCGCAATCAACCTGGCTTGAACAAGAAACCGCCAGTTCGTGGGATCGCTGGCTGGGGACCACGCTCAGCATCGTGACCCGAATCTCCCCCACGCTTTCTTTCTCCCCAAGCTTTGACGCGTCTATCAGTAGTATACTCTCGACGAGAGAGAAAACAATGGCGCATGCATGCACGGCGTTTTTTTAAATCTCGAACCATGTCGTTATCTTAATACGCTCCGGGTGTTGGATATTTTAATAAGTCTCACAAAGCATGAGAGAGATAACTTGGTGTCATTTTAAAAGACTCGCATCGTTCCGTAAACAAGCAGCATCGTCAGTGGTGGCCTTTTTTAATTACCCTACACACTAGCAAGACCTGAGGGTGAGGAAACACGTACGGATGCATCACACGCCGCGCAACGGCAGACCATGCCTGTCTGCGGCGATGCACAGCACACCGAATGATTGCAGAAACAAACAAAACAAAAAAAACCACACGCCACGCCACGGCGTGCCGCGCCCGCCCCGCTTCCTGACCTGCCGGCCGGTGGGCCCTCCAGGAGTAGCAACGAAAGGTGGGGTAGGCCCACACCCGGAGAGAGAGACAGGTGCCAGCTTCCTTCCGCCGTCCTCCACAGCCAGCACGAGACCAGCGGGTGGTGGTGGTCGGTCGTACAACGTCAGCGTGCTCCCCTGTCTCTGCTCGCCGGCTCGCCTCCACGGCAGCACCTGGCTGGGCGCTCGGGATCCGGCCAAAAGGATTAAAAGCTTCCAAAGGTTGTCTCCTCTCTGTTCGGTCTGAATAAAAAGATGTATCTGCCTTCCAAAGTTAAAATATGGCGAACCTATAATTTAAAATTGTTCTGTGAAAAAAAACCCGTCCAATCTATAGTTCGAAAAAACTATACAAACACACCTATAAAATATGGAAAAACAACGAGGTTCCCTAGGGAGTTGAACGTCTTCTTCATAGGTCCCAACGTACTCCTCCGTCGCCGCTATCATCCGTCATCGGAGCCAACCTCTAATTGTTGATCTCGCACAGGAATTCACCGGTGATCCTACTTGACCATTAACATAGGGAAGAAGACATCAAAGTACTCGCTACCGGAAACATAGCGACTTGGACGCCCCCTCTCTCCCGTCACTGTAGTGAGAGAGGCGATTTGTGAGAGCCACCCGTCAACCCACCTCACTCGTCGGTGATCTGCGATTTCCTCCACCTCTAGCGGCCGCTCCGGCAGTAGGAGGTTGGGGAAATCGTAGATCCTGGCTTGTACATAGCGTAGGGCTTGGTAGGTTCTCGGACGGCGGCACCAGAGAGGTGGAGGCGGCGGCGGAGCGGGTTTTGCTGTCGGTCTGCATCCCCTCTCGTGGCGGTGCTCCTCGGAGCTTCTTCATGTGGTGGCTGACTTCCTCGAGGCCGCCGATCTACGGATCTGGCGCGCTTGTTGTGCCATGTCCGGATCTGATGTGGCGGAGGATCCGGATGCTGAAGATGAAGGTGAAGGCGATGTTGTTCTCTAGCGCGACGACAACGACGTTCCTGCGAGTAGGATCTTCGGATCCGGCGATCTGCGACTTACCGGCTACCATGGTGCTGGCTCCTATCCAAAGCCTAAAGCGGAGCAGCACGCCACCGACGGCTCCAGTTCGTCGCCTTAGTCGGGATCTAGAAGAAGGGCCTCTTTGTAATTTGCTTGTACTTCTGGATCTTTCTGTAAGAACGTGGAGTAATATTATCTTCACTTTACGAAAAAAAGGTACTCGCTACCAGAAGATCCACGGATCCAAACCTCTACAAAAAGATGACACACCACGTGCCGCCCCGGAGATCGCACCACTGTGTCAAACAAGAGGTCAGAGAAACGAACTGCCAACTGCCCGACTCAGCTCGAGGTACGGCAAGGTGTAGCCGAAAGGAACCCTCTAGAGTACGGGAACATAGACACTAGTAGCAAAAACATGGTCACACGGGGGTTACCGCATATCGACACCGAATGAGTAGCGAAATGGTGCTTACGGTTGCGACCACCACCCAAAGATATCACATGAATGTCTAGCATTTGCAGCGGTACACCGGTTTCCCCACGCAACGAGAAGGACCCACCATGGTTCGAGCTAGATCCGTTACCATGCAAAGTCCTGCAGTTGCACACGGCACTGCGAAGGGGAAGCAAGCATAACCCGAACACGAGACCATGAACCCGAGGTCGTCACTAGGTACCAATGTTCGAGAGACGGAATATGGTAGATAGGAGGGTAGGTGTCAAGATGTTCTCAAAGCGGCGGCAACGGCCGATGGGCGAGTCTCTAAGCATATTTTTGTTCAGTTGTCTTTACACATGTTTCTCAAACTTTAACTCTAAAGCACCACATTGCATAATATAGGGCTTATGTGGCATTCTCTAGTCTCTCGACCTCGGTCGGAGGCCATTGACGATGTTTCCCGTGGAGGTGTTGTGGTTGATCAATCAAATCAACCCGTTATCCATGACATGCCAAGCCAGCTACTGGACCACAGTTTTGTCTTTCACAAAAAAGTCCTAGAAGCAAGGAACACTAGCTCAGTCTGGACGTATGTGTGCAACACGAATCTCCTGCTAATGAGCCGCATGCATTATTTCTCTCCGCGCTCCGACTCTGATGCGTCCCTTAATTATTTTTAGACTTCCTGCGTCTACCAGTTTGAGGAAAGACAAAAACTATTCCCGAACCATATGTCATACTGCAATTTAAAAAGACTGCATGGATTGCTACTCCGTATAGATGGTGGGTACATACATTTTTTATATCTCGAACACGAACCATGTCGCTTTCTCAATGTCCAGGCTTTCGTACTCCCTCCGTCTGTAAATAAGTATACTTCTAGCCTTGTCCTAAGTCAAACTTTACTATGTTTGACTAACTTTTTACGACAACGTACCAACATTTATGACACTAAATTGTTATCATTAGATTTATTTTTAAATGTAGTTTCATAATATGTATATGTTCCTATATTTTTCTATAAAATTGGTCAAATTTAGTTATGTTTGACTTAGGCAAAAGCTACATGTACACTTATTTGCGGACGGAGGGAGTAAGTCCTAACCCATATCATAGTGTAGTGTCATTTAAAAAGACTCGATCTAGTACATTGTTTCCTTGAATATAACCATATATTAAGGAGCATAGGGTTAGCGATAGTTCAACGATCCAAATCATCGACTGTAGATACGCGCATCTAAAGTCGCTCGCATATACAGTACTTTTTTCCCGGCTAGTTTATCGGCTGTATTTGGTCACAGTGAAAGTACCGCCCGATGGCGTGAATTTATTGCCCATCCGGTGATCATGGGCACAGTAGTGCCGGCGAGGTTCTGCAGCGTGTGCTCTTCGTCAGGCTCCACCCTCGCAAACATAGACTCGAGGTCGTCGCTACCGCCGGCGGGGTTAGCTAGGTTGATCTCATCCATTGATACTACCCTAATTGTGTTGAATTACTCGGTTGATTTGTGTGTGTTGTGTGTCAAAAGCTAGCTAGCCAGATTGATACGACGGGGAGATTTATAGCCCGGAGGCCCACAGAGGGGATGATGGGAGCCGTGTCGGAGGAGCTCATGGCGACGCAAGAAAGGTGAGAGAGGGATGTGCGGCGGCGGAGAAAGCGGGAAGATGACAAGCTGAAACTTTAGCCGCGCCAAAGTTTTCGTGATGTAGGGAGCACCCTCGGTTAGGCGTCGAAACCCTCATTTCAGCAGGTTCAGCAGGGAGATTTCCCGTCCCCCTCAGAATATTATAAAGATCGAACGATTATAAGGGCTCTATTCTACGCGTTTTTTAGGAACATAACCTTTAGTCGGCGGTTATTAAAAGGGTTTGGGCGGGATAAGGGGACCGCTAGAGTTGCTCTGAGGTGGTCAAAATCTAGACCAATTGTCTAATTCTTTGGTGTTCTCGACGCACGCATGCCACCAAAGATTTGCCACACGTATTCTCAAAAAAAAAAGAAAGATTTGCCACACGCACACCACATGTCTCCAAAGCCTCGGTTTGGTTTTTTCCCTTGTTCTTCAATGTTATCTTCGTTACCTCTGATTAATTTAAAATTATTTTTGAAAATATTTTGGGTACCCAACTTTGTTGCATAACCTTCACGCACAATTATTGGTAGAACCGTAAATTAAATGTTTGGTGATCGATGATTCCTTTAAACAATTGTTTTACAAGTAGAGCCAATACGGCCTCTAATACCTACGGTACAATTCCCATCATTTTGAGTACTCTTACCAAGCATGTGGAGTAGTATTTCACGTGCTTGCGAAGAGTGGCATCTCATGGCTTATGCCTAGGGCCGCGGCCGCAGAGGAAATGCACCTAAATCCCGATGTCCCTCCTGCTCCCGAACGAAAGACGGCCGGGGATGGAAACCCGGGCAGCGGTCAGCCGGTCACGATCGAGAACGGGTTCGAAACAGGGAGTACTATGTCAGTAGTAGGAGTAGGGAGTATACCCGAATCCTATTGATCGTGCAGCCGGTCTCGAGAGCCTGCATTTAATGCGTACGTGAGACAAGATCGAGCGAAAGAGATGGAAGGAAAGGGCTATCCTGCATGTGCATGAGTGAGACAAGAGTTCCTTGGGCCCGGGCCACTTTCCAAAAGCTGGACTGGCTTTCCGTCAGTCCTTTTCCAACGAATCTCGACGGACAGGACCACCTGCTATTTCGAATTTAACCCCGAAGAGAGAGAGAGAGAGAGAGAGAGTTGAATTTTTGAAACACAAAAATATTCTCGAGTAAATTAGAAAATACTATACATCAAACCTGAAATTCACGCAGAGAATATGCTGAATTTTTGAGATTGAGATTGAGAGAGTTGCGCATGAAGATAGTAAGTATACATTAGCGAATGCACGCAGAGGTCCACGACCCATCAGCCTGAAAGATAAGCTGAAAACCAAACCGATACCGATGGGTCCGGTGACCACGACAAGGGACTAGACAAAATGCTTTCGGTCCAACGACGTGTTTCCTGCAGCTAGCCGTGGGTACGTAGGAGTATCAGCGAGCCCTGACTCCCCCACGTTTGTCGTTACGGCCCCTGCTACCTATTTCCGCCACGTACGCGTATCAACACTAGACTAGACTTCCACGTGGTCCCACGTGTTTCCGAGACTGCGCGTTCAGCCATGCAGCCATCGTAATTTGTATAGTACTACTACTATTAGTACAACTACTTCCTCTCGTTCACTGATAGTATAAGGTTTTACAATTTTTAAAGAAGACTAGATACAATTTAAAATGAGTGAACATACACTAAAACATGTCTATATACATGTGTTTATAAAAAAGGTACGTAGAATATTTTACATTAGTGAACGGAGCGAGTAGTATTGTTGCTTTGTTGCCGATCAACTGTGATTTCTCTAGAAACCCACCGGTGAAATTGCTTGTCAAGTCGAAATGTCAGTTCCAACGGCGTCTCCCATTTCAGAAACCAAAAGTATATGCAATGGTCCGTTTTGCAGTGGCCCGCGGAAATGCCTGAGACCAATATCTATCTAGGATATGCCACTGCATACAATTGCACCCCTCCCTCCCATTTGTCAGCAACGGGGAAGATTTGAGGTTTTTTCATTTTACACAATCTAATCACATAAACAGTCCTAATCTAATAAAATATATTAGAAATTACCGGCGCCATCCTAGCAAACACAAAGGTGTCAAAAGGACGAAAGAAACAAATTAAAAGGATCGAGTGAATTACAAATCTCGGTCATGGATCATCTTATTTTTCTTCTCCAAACATGCCCATTGAATTGGATCCATGTCGCTGAGTAGGACAAAGTCCAATCCGTTTGCTTGTTTTCTACTTTCTTGGCTCTTGTAGGACATTGATCTCTTCAATTTCGAGCTTTCAATGTTGCATGTCATAGAAGCTCCTCACAACCACCTTTGTTTCCCGGTGTTTGCTTTATTCTCTCTTCTCAACTGATACCTCCTTACAGACAAACATTGTCTCGATCGACTCTTAATATGCCGACAAGGAAGCCCAGGCTTTGCATTCGTCTTGGAGTTGGTATGTCCTCGCGGACTCTTTGATACCCCTAATGCACTTGAGGTATGGGCCAGTTCATTTGGAACCTCCTCTTGTAGCAACAACGCAAGCGAGCTCATCTCCGAACAATGACTCATCATCAATGGATATCAAGTCTAGTTGGGTCGCGGTGGGAGTCATGTTGGGTCTCGTTGCCGCCAGCCTCATTGATCATATTGGCCATGGTTGCATCCCCATCATCAAAGAAGGTCTGCTATATACGACGTCGGGTCAGACGAATTACTTCAAGTTCAATGTATGGACGCATATAGGGAAGCAAAAGGAATACATATCGGGTCGGATGGTGAGCCTGGTTGCTCCATCATTTCGCCGACCAAGTTGCAAAGGTGGGGCGACCTCGGGTGTCAAGCGCCTTGGGGGCTTCCTTTGCCTGCTCCCTGATGAGCCAGCCATCGGTACAACATTCAGGTCGATGATGGCCGCCGGGAAAGACTCGACGGCCTCTGTCGATGTGTCCCTCGAGTCGGAGAACTGAGAAGGTGTTGTTGTGTGCCCTTGGGCAGCAAGTCGTGGGGGCTTGTTGCGGACGAGCTAGCTAGAACTCGTAGAACCTTCGAGACCAGGGCCAGCGCCGGCTTCTTGAGCGTAGGCATAGGTTGGGCGGCGGATTGGACGACGATGACTTCGACGTTGGCGCGGGCCTAACTACGGTAAAACAGACCGGTCCGCGTGACATGGTCTGTTTGCGGGACACCGTTGGACCTTGCTATCTGTCCCGGCGGAAAGTTCGGATGGTCCCATCCATTTGGGCGCTCGGAGTTGCCCTAAATTAGTGATTATTCAAAAAGACCCGAACCATCGTTTGCACACTAGAGAACATCAAGATCGAAGAGGGAAGAGAATGGGGAAGGGGCATGCATGGGGCGTGCCTCGGGATCGACCATGGCTGTGCAGTGCAGGGATGTTCTTTTTTACTGGAGTAATTACGCAGCGCACCGCGGACCAGAGGTGCTCAGCCACAGCATACGATGCCAGGCCAGATGCACAATGCGACCGTGCCTACTCCGGTGCTCATCAGCCACAGCGTAGGGGGCCAGACCAGACCAGACCAGATGCACAATGCACCTCCGGTCTTGTTTTCTGCTTTTCTTCTACCCCATCTCCCTTCCTTTTTCGAACTACCCACTCCCAAGGATGAATCGCTCCATCATCCTCCGTTCGTGAATACTCCAGTACTATCTTCAACTACCTACAGTACTACAGTACCGTAGCGTCGTGTCCACCACACCTACGTCCCTGTATCACATCGACTGGCCGGTTGCAACAGACCAAAAAGAAAGAAGCCTGCCTGCCTGCCGGTGGGCCCGCCAGGAGGATCAGCGACGGGTCGCGTGCCAGTTCGTGGTAGAGCTCTGGGGACCACTGAGCGTATCAGCACGAATCTCCCGTTGAGCCCCACGCATTTCTTTCAACTTTGACGCGTCTACTGTTGAACCGAGGGAGAGGAAACCATGTGGTGGATGCGTTTCTACGAACGCTGAATTTAGTTTTGGATGTTAAAATTCGGTCCAGTCATATTTTTAGCAATCTTTTTTCTTTTGGATTTGGGTAAACTTTGATCTGAGCTTCACAGGTCATTAACAGTATCCCGAAAACATCCTGGGAACGCCGGGCAAAATGAAAATGGGCGTGGACTAGCTCTGTCAGCGAGAGAAGGCCAAACTCCCACCCTTTTCTTGCTCCCTTCCCGCCTTTCTTCCCCATTCCCCCCCACTCCCGCCACTTCGCCGAGCTCCCGCCCGCCATGCCACCCAAGAGTTTCGTCAAACCCAGATCGAACCTCGACGAGGTTTCGGGCGCCGGCGATGAAGCCGGAGGGCATGTCCAGCACCTGGTGGACGGCCAAGTCGCAGAGGCGGAAGATTGCGTCGGATGAACGGAAGGACAAAAAGGAGAGGGCGATGCTCATGCAAGAACAAGAGCAGGCGGCGGCGGTGGAAGAGCAGGCGACGATGAGGGCGAACCAGGAGAAATAGGCGGCGGCGACGCGCGCGACGATGATAGCAGCACCGTATCCCCCACTGGGGAAGCCGGGCAAGCGTCGGCTCGCCGACCGGATTCTCGCCGATCTCGCCGGCCAGCTTTCAGGAGGGCCAAGCAGGATCCAGTGAGTTTGCTCGAGCAGAACGAGCCATACTACAGACAGGGACCTCTTGTCGAGCCTGATCATTAGGTGCCTCCAACCTGGGCTACCTTCATCGCCATGCGTCAAGAGATCCGAGATCCGACGGTGCATCAACGGCTGCAAGATGATCTTGTTGAGCACCTATGGATACGCAGGGGCAACACGTAGATGCCGAGCATGAACTGGCCGAAGTAGGCCGAAATATGTTATATTTTCACTGTAGGCCGAACTATGTTTAAATTTATTCCGAACAATGTTTAAAATTTCATCGAACTGTGCTCAAATGTATGCTGAACTAGATCAAACAATGTTCTGTATTCATATTATGCCAAAATCTGAACGAATTTGAGCTGAAATTGGGCGGAAAAGGGCATCCCGAAAACTCGGCTTGGGAACGCGAGTGGAGAACTCCGGCGTTCCCAGACCGAAAACGTGTTTCGTCCGGCCAAAATTTGGTACGTCATTAATTTAACTAATAAAGTATAAGTTATATAACATAAAAATTATACCGTTAAAAATATAGCATTTAAAATTTCTAATGGTATAATTTTTATATTATTTTATTTATATTTTGTTGATCAAATTAGCAATTTAGTTAACAATGTGTGACGTGTAATCTCAAAGAGGGAGTACGATACGATACACGGGACATGCATGCAGGTGCAGGGGCAGCACACCCCAGACCAGACCAAGAGCGATTGGCTGTGCAGGGATCATCTGCCTCTGTTCTGCTGCACAGCCAAAGCGTACGGTGCCAGAGCCAGACGCAGGAATCCTGTGGAGCGTCGTATCCGCAAACGCACCGCTCCTCCGCTCCGCTGCCTTTCTTTTCCCCTCGTCTGTTTGTCCCGCGCCACTGCCACTGCAGCAGCAAGGCCTATCTACCTAGGCGTTGGAACCACGACGCGTACTTCCATCCGTCGTCCATGGCCAGCACGGGACCAGCGGGCTGCCGGGTGTTGGTCGGTCGTGCAACTGCAGCACATGGCTCATCCATCCCCAACACCGCAGCACATGGCTCGGGATCCGGCAAAAAGGATTCAAAACTTCCAAACTTGTCTGCTCTCTCTTTGGTCTCAACAAAAAATGCATCTGCCTCTCAAAGTAAAAAAAAAAATACTAAGTACAAGAAACCCCAAAAGGTATGCATGCGATTTTGTGTAAATTAATACGACAATTTGCTTGGATGGGAAAAGGGAGAACCCTATAATCTAATAAGTTTCAAAACTTATGCTTCTAGACTTTTATGTGAGTGGTAGAAGTGACTCCTGGTCGGGTACAAGACTATAGGAATACTATGCTACAAGACACCATTGGTCCGAATCTTGAACCGGTCTACCAGTCCAAATTTTCTCTAAGATGCTAGCTTGTTCATTAGGATTTCTAATTTTCTTTTCGTTTCGCGCTGGATGGGGCTATAGTGATGATAAAATGCACGTTTCACATACTTTCGGTCCGGACAACAAAAAAGGGCTAAATTCAGTTTGAGTTTAAATTGTTGTCATCAATAGGCGGTCCATGGACCTATTTATATTTTTTATTAGTTTTAAGTTTTTTTACTATTGTTGATGATTTTTAATAATTCGGTGAAATTTCACACACACAAAATTAGGTGTCAGCCAACTGTGCGAAGTATCCGTTGGGCCTGCTAGCCTTCGAGGTCTCGTTTAGAGAAAATTTGGTATGCGATCAATTTAACAATTTCATGCAATATTTTCTCGGAAACACGTATATGATATTGAGAAAAAACATGGGGGGGGAGCCTAACGGAGCCGGAACCTCCTAAATCGAATGAAAATGCTCATTTTACCAAAGAAAATACTTTATGTCCCGCAAAAGGTACTACTACTATAAAAAAACTGAAGTATTAAATACTTTGAGGTGTTTGGATCCAATAAATAATATAGTTTTAAAACTGAAGTACTCCCTCCGTTTCGGTTTACAAGTCCTGCACGTAGTTCTATGTCGCCAAATTGAGCAACTTAGTATGATGTATATATTACAAAAAATATATCACCGCAAACTTTAGACTTTGTATTTTCCAATGATATAATTTTTATATTATATAATTCAAATTATATAGATTAAATTGATAACCTAGAGATACGCGTAGGACTTGTAAACCGAAACGGAGGGAGTATTCTCTAAAACTATTGTTTTCTTTTAAGTATTTGAGAAAGAGGTTAGATCCTCTTTTTTCTAAAACTGAGAAAAGAGAAAAACTGAAGTATTGGTTTGCTAGGCAATAAAATACTATGGTATTGATATATTTTAGTTTTAAAAAAACTTTATTGGCATAAATAGTTTCTAGATTAAATTAATCTAGATAAATATAAGACAATTAATATGGGTCGGAGTAAGTAATAGTAGTATTCTGAGTTTAATATTAGCGAAAGCTGAATGACATCAACTCGAAGATAAGATGAAAACCAAACATGTGTAACTGACGGGGGCAAGCGTTGGCAGTGGTGACCCCGACATAGATACTACACAGATGCTTTTTTGTCGCGGTCCGACATGTTTCCTGCAGCTGTGGGGTATCAGCGAATCCCCGCATTTCTTGTTGGGATCAACACAGCACCCAGACTTGTACTACGTGGTCCTACTGTACGTGTTTCCGCGGACCAGCACGACTGCATAGGAGACTACACATTTGGCAACATTTATCAGTCCAGTCCTTGAAGCGGAGCAAACAGAGACGCCCACATGCGACCTTGCAAGCCATGGGCCAGTAGAGTATTAGTACTCCTTAACCAAAAGTAGCCTAATTTTTTTTACCAAAAGTAACCCTGTACTTAATAGCATGCGACACGCCTCGGCGTTGAGAAGAAAAAAAATACATCCTGGTTTAGGGTCAGCGGGCAAAACCGGTTTGAGTGATTTCGCCAGTTTGGACTAGTTCATATTTTAACTAGTTTGGGAGTTCAGGATTTAGTTTATGAAAGAAAATGAACTAGCACCGAATCAGCCGGTTTGAGCTGTTTGTCCGGTTTCACATTGACCCCCTTCCAATGTTGCATTGTACCCCTCTATCTTATAAAATAGGATGCCTGTCTATATAGCAAAATGTGTTGATATTTATAAACCCCCAATCTGTATTGTTAGAACCATTATGAAATATGTCTTCATATGGTGTGCATTTAATACCATAGATGTTGATAATTTTTTCTATATATAGTTTGTTAAACTTTAAATCTATTGACTTTGGCTAAAAACTATGTGTCCTAATTTGAGATAGACAAGGTGGTATCTTCGCTAGCCCTCAACGACTATGTCGCTGCTGCAACCTTGATCTCGCTTGTCAAAACTTGTAGCGCTCCAAGTTCAACACCGTGCAACGTTGAGCAAGACGCCTAGATTCTTTTGAAGTTTTATCATGCATGGGGCATTTTTTTCTGTGAAACTTCATGAGTTGGGTAAAATTTGCCAGTGAGGCTGCCTAGGACGTGTGATCCTTCCCTTACCGTCGCAGCACGGGTGCTCTCCCTCATGGCATCATGGTGTGGTGTTTCTCTTCTTCGTGCATGCCCCTCGATTTTCTTGCTCTTCTGATGCAAGACGTTCCACGCATATTTCTTTTATCCGTCGGTCCACTGCAGCTTCTTTCTCATTCCACCTCACTGTCGTAGCTCCATCCGCTTGTGCTCCTTGTCAATTTGCCGTCGCGCCCCATATGAAGTTCAGCGCCACCATGCCTAGAAAAATCATGCATCCGAGCCCTCGATGCTTAACGCTGCCAAGAAGTTGTCGTCAACCTTATCACAAAGCCATCGCCAAGACAACCCATTCCCTCTTCCTACTTTCTACCACTCTCGTAGCGAATAACTCGTATTTTGTTGATCAAATTGAGGGTTAAAGTTTTTCCTTCATCCACATTCGGCCGTTATAAACCCGGAGGGAAATGGCAATCAACCATTGTTGCTATGGTACCAATGAATTGATGTTTTATAGGAACCCACCAGTGAAAACGCTTCTAGTGTCGAACTGTTTATCTATCGGATTGCCATATGCGAGTTCTAGTAAAAAATAATTAGAGTCAAGTATACTTTTGCTTGTTTTGCGTACCAAATAATGACTTTGATAGTTATAAAAGGAAATCACATGTTTATTTTTTCAAGAAAATCTTCATTAATTTTCAAAGTTTTTTTGAAACAAATTAATTTTCAAAGTTCAAGACTACTTCAAACTTCAAGCTCGGGAGTCTATTTTTCAGTAGACAGAAGTCAATGTGGACACGTAGAGGTGTCTTCACCATTTGTGGCTATCTTGAACAAAACTAGAAGCTAGGATTGGAGAATGATCGGTACTCGGTATATTACCATAAATATTCTGGCACTTTTGGTTTTCATCCCTGCCCAAACTGGCGCCATATAATTGCACACGTACAGCGGGAAAGCTTCGTAAGCGGCCTACTTTCCTGCGAGAGGTCAGTCAGAGGAGGAGACCCATGCACCAGCAGCCATCTTTTTTTTTAGATTCAGACGAGTGAATATGTGGAAATCTCCTTCTGTCCTTGAGGCTCAAGGATCTTGCCAGCATCGTGTTTCCGGTAGCATGTGGGCCTACCGAGGGCCCAAACGGCCCAAAACTTGTCTTTGCACTATATTGGCAAAACAAAATATGGGCGTACAAGATCTGCAAACTCCAAATGTGAATTCCAGAACTGCCAAATGAGCAGGAAAAGACACAAAAATGTGTTTTTGTAGAACAGCAGAAAATGTAAAAACATGCCAGACGAAGTTTCTCGCTTTCAGGAATCCAAGAACGGATTGGAGTTAGCTATAGATAGTAGTAATTGTTGATAGTTCAGTACCATGGCAGTAGTCTAAATTTGTACTAGAATGCATTCCATGCTAACAAATGGCTCAGCGGTAGAGAAAAGGGTTCGTCCCTCGGTTAGTAATATGAAACCAGACGTTCAGTTACAGTACTCAGAACTCACAGCAGCAGCTGTTCAGAAAATTAAAAGATAGACAATAGGAAATTTCACAGAAAACTTTGCAAGAGCTAGTATGTTTCCAAATATTACATCTCCCACGTGGGCCCACGTGGGAAATTTCACAAGTTACAAATGCAGACATGTTTCAGAAAGTAGATACCTGAAAGAGAAAATCCCAGCAGTAAGTTTTGGAAGATTAACAAGCAATATTACAAATATAATGCATGTATGTTAGGCGAAGAAAAACAAACCAGGAACATTTTTTTAGCAAACTCGGGAGGGGAAAGCCCCTACCTGAATTTCACTAAAAAGTGTAGAACCACAGGGACTCTTATAAAGTTGAAAACCACATAGTACAGGGGGGTAGGAGAGTAGAACAGCAAAGGAGAAGGCAACATGAAAGGAAACAACAACAGGTCTTCAGAACTGCGATTGGGCAATCCAAACTTTGGCCGCCTCTTTTCTTTCTTCTTTGCTCTGAGAGTACAAAGCTTCACCGTTTCAACACATTGTCGAGCAACCACTGCGACAGGCATCTCAATTCTCAATGTCATAAAAAACTTTCCTATTTCTCTGCCAGCCAGATATTCCAATATACTGGAGTAATAACTATATCCCAAGCATATGTTTTGTTGTCTGAAATTCGCTCCTTCACTGCCATGTATATGTCTTCTATTCCGTGATAACAGTCAATTGAATTCCCAGATAGCCCAGGATTTGCTTTGTACGTTGGCAATCTAATGCAAGGTGCCTCCCTTTCCTTCCAGGCAAATGGGTAAAGCTCATTGTCCACAAACTGCTGTTTGAACAGCAGTGAATTCCAGATACCGGTCAACTGAATTCCCAGATAGCCTAGGATTTGTGGTACCTAGGCAATCTAATGCATGGTTTTGTACTGTCTCCCTTACATCCAAATGGGCAAAGCTCATTGTCCACAATTTTTTGTTTGAACGGAACTGTCCTAACTGTGATCCTCCCTATTACCGTGAGCCAAGCAAAAACCTTCCATTTATTCAGTGCTGCGCTTGTCCAGACCGTATCGGCACTTATGTGTTCTGACACCTCTGCAGCTACATAGCTTGTACATGTTCTTGACTGAGAAAGATTCTGCAGTATTCGTCCGCCAACATTTTTTGTCTCGAGTTAAAGAGGGTCCAGGGAGAAGAAATTAAGGAAGATGACCTGGGCAAGACGTGATGTGTTTCAAAGGAAGCACCCATTCCCCATCCTTCCAGCAGTCAGCAACAAGATGTTTGGCCTGCCGCTTGTCAGGATTCCGGTCTGGCTGTCGCGCCTCACCCTCTCCCGGCTCCTTAGCTCCGGGTCTACTTGCTTGCGCTCTGCCTGATGCAATTGTCGCATTGCATTTACGTGACCACTCGCTGGCTGCTCACAACTCACAAGAACATCTTTGTCAGACTCCTCTGGCAGCAGCTCGGTCTCATGCCAAGGCATTGACCCTACACCTCCAGGCATCATTGGCATTCAGCATTGCCTGCTTTCTTCCTCCTTCGACTCCTCTCCACGATTAAGAAGCAACATGACTCCTGTTTCAGGCTTTACCACTGTCCAATACTAAAAGCAGTGTAAAATTATCAATAAAAATTCAGTCAAAAATAAGTACAGATCCCCGGACTATGCAACATTTTTAGGATACCATTGGGAGGAAACAACAATGCTAAGAATTGTGCGAATGGTGCTAGGTTTAACTACAAGAGAAAAAGTTTCATCATAATCTACACCATGTTGTCGAGAGAAACCACGACAGACCCAACAAGCTTTGTACCTAGAGAGACTACCATCAGAATAAAAAATTTATCGAAAGACCCATTTACTA
Organism: Avena longiglumis; assembly: GCA_030063025.1. Classification (NCBI taxonomy): domain Eukaryota; kingdom Viridiplantae; phylum Streptophyta; class Magnoliopsida; order Poales; family Poaceae; genus Avena; species Avena longiglumis. The sequence continues at coordinate 571,172,250 of CP125974.1, forward strand.
GAAACTAATGCAGAAACAAGGATACAATATATTGCTAGTTCACAACAAATTCAAATAGCCATAAGTACAACCACAAGGAAAGATGGATATGGTAACAATTAGTAAGAACTCCCAAAAGTCTAAAAAACTCCAACGGTCAAACAAAAAAGTTGAAATGCCCAAATCCTCCCGCAGAGAGACTATACAAGACAAAAAAAAACAAAGATGGTTTAGTAAATCACATGACCAAACTTCAAATTTATTCATCATGATTCATGAGATAGCAAAATATAGTGAGAGTGCCTTAATGATGTGCTAATTAGCCCTAGGCCTACAAGGTAGAATGTCTCATTCTCTTGTTCATGGCTTGAAAACATTGAGGAATAACATAACCATCAAGTTGTCTTAATAGCTCCCTCTCGATGTAACATATCATCAAGTCATTGAATCATTCATTCTTGAACATGTTATGCAATTTGGACATGATGAACTTTATTTCAGAAAATCCCTTTCAACCGATGCCATTGACACCAATAGTACTAAAGCCAACTCAATAATCTTACAGACCAATGGGAAGACCAAATGCTTCTCGGTTTCAACCATATTTATAGCCAAAATTTTAAGATTTATGAAATTACAATTAGAGGAATGAATTCTCACATGGTGAATGTAATTATCAAACTGGCCTCTTATGATTGCACAATCATCATTAGAGAAATTTGTATGATAAATTGAAGATAGGCGAGCAAGCTTGTCCACATAAAACACTGAGATAGAGTTCTATGAACTTAGATGTGAAAAGCTCTCTAATGCCTAAATGCTTCACAAAAGCGATGACCCACCTCAATACATATCTTGTCAATGAAAACATAGAAGATCTCAGGTTAGAATAGGTCCTCCCATCAAGCCTCGAACGACCTTGAACCCGTATTGTTTTAATTCATGTGTGGCACTCGGATACCATTCTCCATGCAAAATTGTTGGACCTCATCAAACAAGCCCTCCCAACCACTCTCTCATATAGAGGCCAACTGATCTCTCACATCATTAACTAATTCCATTGCACCCATGATATTTAGATCATTCTTTTGCAAAACATGTGAAAGCTCATTTGTGATGGCAAGCAAAAAATACATAATCTTTAAAATAAAATAAAATATGTAGTTCTCCATTTTATCTATCAAACCGTCACTTGGGTCGATCCATGTGCCCCACATCATTGACCTCACGTAGAACATGCAATGTCGCCAACCACATTTGGTTAGTACGAGGCAAACTTTTATAATGTGAACTCCATCTAGTATAGTGGCCTAGTGAAACTTGTCTCTTAATTCTTTTTTTTGAATGGGGAACGGGTGCTTTTGCACCCGACATATATTGCTACTCAAATACACTGAAGTACAAAAAGGCCTTAGAAAAAAAATTACACAGAGGCCAGAAATAAGCACAGAGGACCATGAAGAAAACTTGAAAAAGCGATCAAGCTCTTCATCCTATTCCACCTCCAGATCGACGACGAAGCTCCGGAGAAATCCTGCAACCGCGTCACAGGGGACAACGCATGGGGCCGAGCAGCTGCGGAGCGGCAGCCCTACTGACATTGGGTCCAACGTGCTGACGGAGCAACTTTCCCAGAAGACGCCGGAGAGAAGCTCCAAATCTGAACCGTCGCCGCAGGCACCCGAACCTTCCCACCAACAGAGCCACCACCATGGCGGCTTGAATAAGAAGAAGGGGAGACCTGCAGCGACAAGTACCAACCCAGCATCCAGACAAGGAAGAAGAGGACGACGAGCAACACTCCAAATCCCTCTCGCCTCCACGGCCGACCGGGAAGAAGAAGCACACGCGTCAACCGTCACCACCACACCTTCCTCCCCCACCACCACGGACGGCCAATAAAGGGCCGCAGCATTAACTCCCTTACCAGATGCCAGGTCCTAGGCCTTATTAGGAGTCGCCGACGGAAGATCAGCCCACCTCAACTGACTCCGACCACCGTAGCATTGCAAGGGGGGAGATCCACCGCGACCCGCTCCAGATCTGGCCGGCAACCTGGAGACGACTCCGGGCAGATAACGCCCAAGACATCGACGAGACCGCCGCAAACTACGTACAACCTAACCCTAACTACTCTGGAGCCTCTCCTCCGCCACCTCCGGCCGGCATTGCCGCCGGAGGGGCTCGGGATCGGCCCGGAATCACTGAGCTCCTCTCGGTCTACTGTTCATAGGAGAGAGGGGGAGGGGAGAGACGTCTGCACTTGTCTCTTGATTCAAGGCTCTTCCACAAGATATCTCACCGCTCTCAAGCATATCCGCTATAGCGTATTATTCATATCGAGCTCGCTACTGCCGGGCGAGATATTGAGGCTATGAAGAAAATTTGCCGTCATCATCCCTCCACTCGCTAGTGTATTATTGATACTTGGATGCATATTATATTTTCTTGATCCGGTCTATAACTGTGATCGTCAATCTAAGAACTTGTTTTAAATAGGGAGACATACGTCATCGAGAGTTTGGTTGAATAGTTAAGAGAGACAAAGGTTAATTTATACGAGCACGAAGTAAGAACCTCCTAGTGGATAAATAGCCCTGGGTTCAACAGACGGGGTTTCTCGAACTTTGGACCATCCCCTCACGTACTTAGGGTAGTCTAGAATGGTTCATTTAACCGTGTAGCTGAAAATACGCATTAGCGGTGATGAATACACACGTACTGCTATTTTTTTTTACAAAATTTCACCAATCTATTAATAGTTATCAACACGGACAAATTCCAAAAGATCTGTCGAATACGAGAACCATAGATCAAAAGAGACTGACCTTAAACGACACCGACAAATACAAAACACGGACATATCCCAAGAGATCCGCTGAAAATAAAACTCGACATGCTCTTCGTCGGTGCTGGACACACCACCGGGACAAGGATAGAGCGGGAGAACTTTATTCTAACATCAAGATGTAGTTGCCCCCTCAATATTCTAAAAAAGCACTAAAAACAACCTAAAAAACGAGAACTCTCTCAACGACAAGAGCACTTGGTCCTCCACGCCTCTAAAACCCTAAAACCCCAAAGGCCAGTGGAGATAAGGCAGACCGGCTACTCGTAGACGAAGAAGACGGAACTCTAGATGAGTTTAGAGTAGTCACGGCGTGTCATCTGTGTCTTTTCCACAATTTATAAGTTGGCTTCGGCATATCGTTTCTGCTTGGATCTAGCAAGCCTGGTCGATCAACCGTCTGTGTTTTTCATTGGCAAATCACCGATCCTATTGTATCGTCCTCATGTGAGCACACCAATGCTAATCGAAGCAAATTAAGCTGAATAAATAACGACCACCTATAACTAAATTAATTTTTAAATTTTCTTGCGACGTGAGGCCTATTAGCTCAGCTGGTTAGAGCGTCGTGCTAATAACGCGAAGGTCGCAGGTTTGAGACCTACATGGGCCAAATTTTTGTTGTATTTTTTAAACTCGCAGAAAAATGGATTAAAACGTATGGTTTCGCCCGGAATGGAGACCTTCAGCCTGTAGTCTGACGTGATCACCACCCGGAATGGAGACCTTCAGCCTGTAGACGTGATCACCGACTACAGCAAGAGACTTTTGAGCGATTGATGTGCAAAAATATAATGCTCCCTCCGTCTATGTCGGTTGCTTAATCCGGCTAGATAGACACACCTGTCAGCATGGCAGATTCACATTCTAAAACAAAATACAGCAATCGCATTGTATAATCAAAGGATATCACCTCTGCTGAGTGATTTTCTATTTTTATGTTGATCTCAACCATTCCTAATTTTTCTCTCTCTCTTGAGTGTTCAAAATATCATAGTGCTTATTCTCTCGAAGGTAGTACATAACTATCCTACTAGATCACCCAACTAAAAACGGGGTATAACAAGATCTCACATGCCTGAGATGTGTTTGGATGGTGGGATGTTGGTGGTACATCGATGTGTCATGACACTTAATCTTTTTTCTACTATAATATGCACGCTTCATCTTTCCTATAGATTATATTGCTTTATGGCTCTATTCGCTCAGATAGTCTAGATATGGTTAATTTTTTTTCTAGAATGTTTGGCAAATGTACCCAATAGGGTAACCTTGTTTTTGTATGCTGTCTAGACCCCGCATGCCTCGGCTCTTTTTGTCAAATGGTGAGAGTTGGTGAGTGATCATCTCTTTTAACACATTCCTCTTATTGGCCAGGTTATAAAAATACTTCACAATTTCTTATTTGTGATCTTTAGCAAATGATCATCGGTAATTAAGATATATATATTGTTAAGAAGTCATCTTGATTGAACAATGACATTTGTTTAGTGCCAATGTTTGTTTAGTAGTGAAATCGAGAGGCATAATTTAATTAATTAGGGTCCATTCTTCATTCCCATTCGCCTAACCAAACACAACATGAGATCATCACATTTACCCTGCCAAACAAGTAATGTTGGTATATCTATCCTCTCTCTATCTAAAAGTTCATATCAACCCTATGCTTGGTTTGCATGGAATTGAACCGATATCTGCTGTAATCATTTCTATTGATGTGGCCATGCTTAGTGTAGACTGTGCACATGTTTAACTTTCATTTTAGATCATGCCTTTCATCTCTAAGATTTTGGTGAACATCTCTCGAAATA